>CM076582.1:1025772817-1026451915 GCA_034641835.2 Pinus albicaulis
ACTAAGATACTTTCAAGACTTGTGCACTCAAGATGGCATATAAACGGATGAACATCTCCAAGAAACAAGGGTTTCCTGTATAAATCTGGGAAAGTGCAGGAGGCACGGGGAATCAGACTTGAATTGGGATTCCAACAGAGTATAATGTCTATAAAATTTCTCTCTCCCTTAGGCCATACACATGAGGGGCTTTTATACTCCTTCAAAGTAGTTTCAATCAGTTGGAAACAGTTGGCCACGTACTGGGGTGGTTGAACTACTGGAGTAACCATCAACCTAGCCCGAAAATAAGGAATTTTATATATTTTTTTAATGTTTTTAATGGAATACGCGGAAAAGTACATGTGTACTCGCGTATACATGCGGAAAAGTATGGGCATACCCGCGTATGGGAATTTTAACACTGTTTTTTAATGAATTTTGTTCAAGTCTGTAGGAATGGGTGCCCAAAGCCATAAAGACAATCATGAATCACCTGAGGGTGAAAAATGATGCTATAACAGATGCCCCCTAATATATGAGGTCAGAAGGGGTATATGATGGCCTAAATGTATTATGCACATATAAAGAACTTCGCAAGAACAAGAGAGGACCTCACCGGTTAACCTGCCAAAACCCAATGAAAGAAAATAGAGAGTCAACTCATGCTGAGGCAGGCATACCCATGCTCAGTCAAAAATACATCATATCGAAAGTACTGAATAGATCCAACATGTATACAAGTATAGCTGAACTGAAAATACACAATGAAGCATCTGAGCATGGCCCGGAAGTACAAGTCAGAATCAATGTCTAAGTATCACATATAGAAATTTGATCAATGATGTTGAAACTGGATGTCTGATCATATAAGTAACTGAATCTCCAAGTACCAAATCATAAGAGGTGGAATAAATGGTACAATCACGCAACTCGGGAGCCAACATATAGGATGATGTTGTACTGACACTGCAACATATAAGGGTGAACGACATCACTGGCAGAAACTGAATGGACTGTCAAAAGTCTACGGAGAAATGCTGATGCAACCCGAGGTCTTCACCGATCACGACGACACAATTCTACACAATGGGAATAAATGAGCTGAAGTCGACCATGTGAGAAATCGTTGGATTACCGGTCAATAATGTATACCGTTAACCAACGCGAGACAACCCACCAATAATGAAAATGAGTGTCGAGACTGGATCCAGTTTATACGAGGGAACACAACAGAATAAACATATAACCATAAATACAGAGATGCGGCGGAAATAACACTTCATTTCATTAATATCAAAGAACTGAAATTTGCTTACAGACAGAATGGAAATAAAACTAGCTAGGGCGCTGGTAGCTATCTCTGAGAAGAGATGTGGCGGCTACAGGCCTCTAAACTGAGTTAAAATGAGGCTCGAGGGCCTATTTATTATTGAGAAATAATGGAGAACCCTAAACATCCAAAAACCTAACCCTAGGAGATGAAGCGCCAAAACTATGGGCCCCGTTTGGGTAAATTGGTGTTTCAACTTCCCAGGGACGTAACTTTGGCATACTATCTCTGTTTGACGCATATGATACATCATTAGAAAGCTCTATCCGAGGACTACAGCTGTCGGGACGAATTTTATCAAAAAATTCGCTGGCGCTTTCGTACCCAAAAAAACGTCGTTTAGGGCCTCAAAACGGCTCCGGAAGTTTAGGACCCGAAAAACTGCTAAAAATAGTAAGTTATGCAAAAACGGAAAAACTGAAAGAGACAATGGTGGGGGCCCAAGTGGAATAGGCGGGTGGCCACCAATATCCACCTGGATCATTCCTCCCCCCTTAGGAAGCAATGGTCCCCATTGCGTTAAGCTCCTCCATGAGATGAGGAAATTTCTGCTGAACTTGGTCCCTGGTGAACCACTTTCCTTGGTGCAGGAGTTGGCCAGCTTTGACAACCCGATACAGTTGGATCTTCTGTTGGAGAGTGTTCTTGATTTGCATGTCCATGATACAATCTGTGGTGGCCTGTTCCATGCAGTCTGGGTTTAACTCTGTTGGTGTGAGTTGTTCTGCAATGTCCGAGGTGTCCAGTAGAGGTGGGAAGTAAGGACGAAGGTGATCCACATTGAAGACTGGGTGCAGACCAAGGAATGGAGGAATAATAAGCTTGAAGGCATTGTTCCCTACAGCCTTGGTGACGGTGTACGGCCCGTATCGGAGCGGGCGAAGCTTGCGGTGGGGTCCAGTGAGGCGCTCCTTCTGCAAATGTAGCCATACTTTGTCGCCCACCTGGAAGTTGTGTGGCACCCGGTGTTGATCATGGCGTTGCTTGTACTTGGCATTGGCTCTGTCCAATATATCATGAACCTATTGGCGGATGTGTTGAATGCGCTCGATGAAGCTACTTTCTTTGTCAACTTCAGACTGGACGTGCGCTGAATCAGCCTGAGCAGCTGCAAATGGCATGGCTACGTCAATGGGACATAGTGGCTGGAATCCCAAGCCCACCTGAAAGGGGCTATGGCCAATTGAACTGTGGAGAGCCCGGTTATAACTATGTTGTACATAAGGGAGGCTCTCGTCCCATGTGCATGGATGCTTTGAATTGTACATGCGAAGAATGTGTACAATCATTCTGTTGACGACCTCTGTCTGGCCATCTGTTTGGGGATGGAAAGCTGTGGACTTGGTGAGCTTTGTGTCCAACATTGACCAGAGGCTGGACCAAAATGTGTTGAGGAACCTACTATCTCGATCTGATATGATAGACTGTGGGATCCCAAAGTGCACCCACACTCGTTCAAAGAAGAGTTTAGCAGTGGCTTCTGCTGTGATATTCTTCTTACAGGCCGCCATGATGGCCATCTTTGAGAATCTGTCAACGACCACGAAAACACAGTCATTTCCATTCTTAGTAGAAGGCAGGCCCGACATGTAATCCATGGAGATGGATTCCCACGGTCGACTAGGGGTAGGTAGTGGAGTATACAGGCCTTGCTTCTTGATGGTCGGTTTGGCAATGGCACAAGCAGTGCAGGATCTGATGTGCTTCTCGACATCCTTTCGAAGGTTCGACCAATAGAAATACTTCTGTAGTATTGCTACTGTTTTCTCGACCCCGAAATGCCCAGCGACTCGACTGTAGTGTGCTTCCCATATCATCTTGGCACGCTCGCTTGAAGGAACACAAAGGTGTCCCGGGTGACATAAAAGTGCATCTTGGAGGTGAAAATTTGGAACTTGCGTGCCCCCCAAGAGTGCCTTGTAAGTGTGGCCGAATTCTGGGTCACTCTCATAGAGAAGCGGCCAATCAGAAGTCTCGTGCCCACAAGAGTTGAGCACGGTGGTGAGCGCCACGATCGGTGGTCGGCTAAGGCAGTCTGCAACATTATTGGTGCTACTCTTCTTTTACTTGATATTCAAATGAAACTGTTGCAGATATGTGGACCACTTCTGATGGTGATCATTCTGCAACTTCCCTTGTGTCTGTATGAACTGCAGGGGCCGGTGGTCTGTGTGGATGATTGTTTCCTTCCCCGAAATGTAATGCTTCCATTGTCGACAGGCTTGCACAATGGAATACATTTCTTTGTCATAGGTGGGATACTTGCGAACTGTCTCAGACAATGTCTCACTGTGATATGCCACTGGATGTCCCTGTTGAGTAAGAACTGCCCCAATAGCATAGTCAGAGGCATCTGTCTCGATCTCAAATGGCTGTTGCAAGTCGGGTAATGTGAGCACTGGGGCAGAACAGAGGTGATTTTTCAATTCTTTGAACGCCTTCTGTTGAGGTTCCAACCAAAAGAATTTTGCTCTCGCTCCTCCCTTGGTGACTTGACTCAAGGGCCAAGTGATATGAGAGAATCCCAACACAAATCTACGGTAGAAATTAGCAAGACCCAGAAAGCTGCGAAGCTCTGTTATAGTAGTCGGGGCTGGCCAATCCCGAATGACTTGGATCTTGGCTGGATCCACATGCACCCCCCTTTCATCAATAATGTATCCCAGATATTGAACCTGGGTCATGCCAAAGGTGCACTTCTCCAAATTGGCACACAACTTGTGTTGCCGCAGTGTTTGGAGGACTTGTCGGATGTGATGAAGGTGCTCTTCCCAAGTCTTGCTGAAGATGAGAATGTCATCCAAGTACACCACTACAAATGAGTTGGTGAATGGCCGCAAGATGTCGTCCATCATCCTCATGAAGGTTGCGGGAGCATTCGTCAACCCGAAAGGCATGACCAGCCATTCAAAAAGGCCTTCCTTGGCTTTGAAGGCAATCTTCCACACATCAGAGGGTTCAATTGGTACCTGGTGATACCCAGACTTTAGGTCAATCTTGCTGAAATATTTTGCACCTTTGAGTTGGTCCAGAAGGTCATCAATCCGTGGGATTGGGTACCTATTCCGGACAGTGATCTTGTTCAGCGCCCGATAGTCAATACAGAGTCTCCACGTCTCATCCTTCTTCTGTACCAACACGATCGGGCTCCCACAGGGCGATGAACTTGGTCTGATGTGACCTTTCTGCAACAGCTCCTGAATCTGCCTCTTGATTTCATCATTTTCCAGAACAGAGCATCGATAGATCGGTCCATTGGGTAGCGGCGCACTTGGGGTCAGATCAATCGGGTGCTTGACCTGACAGTGCAGAGGAACCCCTGTGGGTGAGGTGAAGATGTCCCCGTACTCCTCCACAACCTTATCCATTTGTTGTTGTCGTGCAGAGGAGCCCTGTCTGGAGGTCGTGGCCACAGTCTTCTTCTTTCCCTGGGGGCGGATCATCAGGAAAACGAATTTTCTGGTTTGGGAAATGAGCTTACTGCATTGTTTTGCAGTAACCAAAGAGATAGCGGCAGGAGGTGGTACCTCTGGTATCCTGTACAACTTATTTCCCAAAGTAACAATAACAGCACGAGGTCGAGACTCATACACAGCATGACGCTTCCACAAGTATGGTTATCCTAATAATACATCAGAAACATCAATAGGAGCAACGTCACATAATACCTCATCCGTGAAGGGCTTGATGCTATAGGGAAGGCGACACTGCCGGCTGACGCGAAGATCTCGTCCTTGGTGAAGCCACCCGATGGTGTATGGATGTGGGTGAGCTGTGGTCGGCAAGCCCAACCGCTTCACGGCGTCTGCTGAAATGAGGTTCTTTTGTCTCCCATTGTCGACAATGAACTGTACAGGGGAGCCCTTTACCCACATCTGGGAGTGGAAGAGACGTTCCTCCTCCTCTGGATCTTCCGGTTCCTCCTTCTGGACCTTTGTAGTGGCAACAGTGGCGTTGGGCTCCGCATCAATAATCTATTTCCCTTTTTCATTCCCCTTTTCAGGTTTTGATTCGGAGTTGGAGCATGCATCTGACTCAGAAGCCCTCATCTCGGCCACTAGCGACTGCTTGGCCCGACACTCACTTGTGTTGTGAGTGGAGCTCTTATGGAACTCACACCACTTTCCCGTGACCTTCTTTGGCTTTGCGGTGCTGTTCTTTTCTTGTGGCTTCGATGAGTTGTCTTTAGCCGCCATGCCTTGGCTCGGTCCTTTGTTCTGCGGTTTGGAAGCACATTTCCCTTGCTTTTGATTCGCAGATCCAAAGTCTCGCTTCTTCTGCTTGAATTTCTGCTCAATCTTGGCAGCATACCGGTATGCCGTACCAAGCGAGGAGATGTCAAGGAACTCCATTTCCTCTTGAATGTATTTGTGCAGACAGCTGCGATACTTTAACACCAGATGTTTCTCTGAATCTTTGATACCCAACTTTGTGCGCAGGGTATGGAACAGATTCGTCAGCTCATGCACATCTTGATCCCTTTGTTGTCGCAGCGTGGTCCATTGTATGTACTTGTCCTCATAGCTCCCCATGGGATAGTACTGTTCCTTGACGGCGTCTCGGAAAGAATTCCAAGTTGGTACGGCCGAGAAAAAAGAGGGTTCTGTCTGGTCCTTGTTCTCACAGTAGGTTTCCCACCAGTCCTTAACATGGGGGGTAGCTTTGAGGAGTGCAAAAATAATCTTCTCCCGGTCTGAAAAGTCATGAACAGAGAAATATCCTTCTAATAGATTCAGCCATCTATCTACGGCATCTGCGTCTATTTGACCCTCAAATATGGGAATGTCAAAATTTACTTGTACCTTAAAGGGAGTCGCAACTCCAGAGTGGCTACTGGATGCAGATGCGCCGCCGGTGGGCAGCCGTTGAAGGATCTGAGCAAAGCTATCCATCATCGCGTTCCTTTGTTTTTCGAGAGCCTCCTCGAGCAATATTTTGATAGGATCTCCTGCTCCCTCATCTTTCTTTTCGTCCCCCATGGGCGTCCGTCGAGGTTTGCGAGGCTGATCTTGCAAAGGTTCCACCAGATCGAGCCCTAGCTCCTTATACCCCGACCTCGTTGGGGACATGCAAAGAAGAATCGAGAAAAAGCAGACCGCTCTGATACCACTGATCCGGATTTATGCAGGAACGCAACAGAATAAACATATAAACATAAATACAGAGATGCAGCGGAAATAACACTTCATTTCATTAATATCAGAGAACTGAAATTTGCTTACAGACAGAATGGAAATAAAACTAGCTAGGGCGCTGGTAGCTATCTCTGAGAAGAGATGTGGCGGCTACAGGCCTCTGAACTGAGTTACAATGAGGCTCGAGGGCCTATTTATTATTGAGAAAACAATGGAGAATCCTAAACATCCAAAAACCTAACCCTAGGAGATGAAGCGCCAAAACTATGGGCCCCGTTTGGGTAAATTGGTGTTTCAACTTCCCAGGGACGTAACTTTGGCATACTATCTCCGTTTGACGCATATGATACATCATTAGAAAGCTCTATCCGAGGAGTACAGCTTTCAAGACAAATTTGATGATCAAATTCGCTAGGCGCTTTGATACCCAAAAAACATCGTTTAGGGCCTCAAAACGGCACCAGAAGTTCAGGACCCGAAAAACTGCTAAAAATAGTAAGTTATGCCAAAACTGAAAAACTGAAAGAGACAATGGTGGTGGGCCAAGTGGAATAGGTGGGTGGCCTGTGCTCCTACTGGTCCCGGTGCATTACAATCTGACAAGTGCGAATGAATGAGTTGAAGTCGAACACTTGAAATAATCTACCAATTAGGAGGCAATGATGAATCCCCACTGTCGATAGCGAAGAGTCTGCCACTGATGACTGCAAACCCTAAGGTACTGACAAAAATACTCTAGACCTTATTCCCAGAGCAATGAGTCGGAGTCGATGGGAAAATATCTGCTGGAAGGAAGGCATTAAGGCATCCCACATCAGTCCAGCGCGAGTGTAACCCGCGGGCCAAGATTTGGAAGGAATCGGACGAAGTAGAGTGATGGAACCAAAACCGAAGTACGTTTCCGACATGCACAAGATGAAGCTAGTGCACGGAAGAAACCCTCTGAACCAACCAATAATGAAAGCTGACACAGAGGCGAGAAATCCACCGATAGGGTCAAATGGAGATCAAGGTACTGCACGAATCCCAAGTGTGATAATGTGTGCTAACGTCGAACACAAGGGAAACCACTCAGTCAAAGACCCATGATGATGATCAAATGCTGAGCACGAGGTCACCTATCAATGATGGAAATAGGCCCAAGGTGCGGCTCTAGGCTTGCTCTCAGAGCAATGTGTCGTAGTCGATAAGAGACAAACCCGCCGGCAAGAAGTCAATGGGAACCTTCTCAAACCAGCACGAGCAGAAGATCAAAACATCTGATGTGATAGAACATGATACTAACAAGACCGGGAAGGCCGACTGAATAATGAGTCAAGAGACACCGCAGAATGGCCGACTCAGGTTAAACTTCCCTTGAACAAAAGCACGACTCTGTGATGACCATGGCAGTAAAAGTGACACTGTATAAGTCTATTATGCAGGAGGCAGAACAAACTCTCCATATGATTGGAAGAGATAACCAACCGGGGGAGGACTGACAAGTGAAACAAGGTAAAGGCTGAACCTAGGTCAAAACTAAAACCATCCCAAATGAAGGAAATATATAAGTGTATGTGCTTTGTTCAAGGGCGACAAACTGACACTGTACTGCCATCAAATTATGAAGTTACATCCCGTTCCCGCTTTTTTTGTTATATTTGATTTTTTTTTCTTTTTCATATAATAAGCCTGAAAAAGAATAAAATAATGCTATGGTACAATGGATAGAACGAGTATCAAGAAACAGATGCACTAGTTCCTGGGATTGGAACGATCCTATGCTCAATGCAAGGTGGCGAAAATTGGTAAGCGATACTCAGAGGAATGTTCCATCCATGGGTAAAAGGGTGTCAAGTCGCGATAGCTAAGTGCATGCAATGGTTTAACTTGTACAGATAGACAAGGTCAAAAGTTGGCTTAAACATTGAGTCCAAATGAAGCCGGCTAAAGGCTAGGATAAACAAGTAGCCAATATGCAATGCAGTAATACAACTCAACAACACCAGGGAGCCTCTAGGGTAATAGCCAGAAAAATGATAGTGAGAAAGAAGAAGAATGAAGCTTCAACACATAAGTCATGGCGGGACTAAAGAGGACTCCCGAGCCTACATAAAACGCAGCATGGGCAACAAGTGATAGCGAGGAACTAACTAAGCAGCCCATGTAAAGGAAGGCTCTACCATCAAGTCATGATTAAATAATCGGCGAGTGAAATGGGTGTAACACTCATGACCTGATGGGATCGACCCTATGGCAAGTGATCAGAATGGAGGCTAGTATGCAAAATGCAACGGAAAGTGGATTCCCTAACCTATATGCCAGTTTTAGTTTATAAAAAAGAGATTTCAAGAAGACCAATTGAACTATCTGGTAACTAAGTCAAACAAACTCTGAATTTCAAGTATAACTTCAACAAAATGCTCAAATCCAACCATGCCACTCTCGCAGCGGGCTTTATACGAGCAAAAAGGAAGACAAGAAACTCAATAAATCAACTCAGTACAATAGTATAAACTTGCAATAAAAAACTTCAAAGAATCAAAAAGAGACTCTTCGAAAATTGCAACAAAACTAGTCTACTGAACACCAAGGAAACCAAACGCACCAAATAGGTAAAAAATCAAAATGTGCAGCAACACACAAGGAAAGAGTAAATGAGCAGGAGCTCTCTGTTCTGATTAAGCAGAACAACCAAAAATCTTTAAGAAAAGACCTTGGTACTCAAACCAAAATTGCAAACGTAACAACCAAAAATTTCACCGACCGAGAGAGTTTTCACACAAAGGAGAGAGAGATAGACATATAAACACTTTAAACACAGTCCAGAGATTAAAAAACACTGTAGAAATAGGTCACCACAGGCAGACAAGACCAGAAAAGCTAAAAACCAAAATTTTAAAATTTCCCCCCAGACATACGCCCTTTAACAGTTTTTAAACCAGCGTGTATACGCGACTGTGTCAAAGGAAACCCGCGTATACGTGACCACCTTTGACAGAAACATCATGTATACACGACTGTGTGGAGAAAAAACCGTGTATGCAAAAGAAAATAATAAAAAATAAAAAAGATCAAGCCTGGATAAAGGACCAGGTCTTCAGTTTGACTGAGAAAAGACTAACTAGACTAGAAATGATGATTAAAACTGTTGGAAACTGCTAAAATAGCTGAAACTACCCAACAGGGGAATCACAAGAATGTGTTCCCCAGTGGAGTCACCAGTTTTGTTTCGGGGAAAAACACCCTAGAGGTTTGTTGGGTCAAAACCTCCACAGATCAGGGCATGCTATTCAAAAGGACTCACACACAACCACACTTAAATGCTAAAAACTAGATAACAAAGATAGTAGAACTCACCCGTAGTCCTCTGTTCGATGTAGATCCCGCGGGGTCCAAACCCCCAGCAACCCTTCTTCCTCTTCAACCTGGAAAACAAGAAAGAACATGCACGGAAACCTAGTTGTACAGCATATATTTCTCCTAAACGTTAGTGTAATCCATGTGAAACATTATATAAACCATAATAAATGCTTAATAATCAATCTTTTCACATATGCAAATAGATATTAACACACGAGTTCAGGAACAAGATGGTTCTTCATTATTACGAACAGCATGTACAGAAATAAAGAGTGGAGAGATCACCTGAATCCTTCCACGATCTTCGAGCAGACCGTCGTCCGGATCCATCTCGCCCTTGCCTCGCTAAGAAACTTTCAAGACTTGTGCACTCGATATGGCATATAAATGGATGAACATCTCCAGGAAACAAGGGTTTCCTGTATAAATCTGGGAAAGTGCAGGAGGCATGGGAATTCAGACTTGAATTGGGATTCCAACAAAGTATAATGTCTATAAAATTTCTCTCTCCCTTAGGCCATGCACATGAGGGGCTTTTATACTCCCTCAAAGTAGTTTCAGTCAGTTGGAAACAGTTGGCCACGTACTGGGGTGGTTGAACTATTGGAGTAACCATCAACCCAGTCCGAAAATAGGGAATTTATATATTTTTTAATGGTTTTAATGGCATACGTGGAAAAGTACATGTGGACTCGCGTATACACGCGGAAAAGTCTGGGCATACCCGCGTATGGGAATTTTAACACTGTTTTTTAGTGAATTTGTTCAAGTCTGTAGGAATGGGTGCCCAAAACCATAAAGACAATCATGAATCACCTGAGGGTGAAAAATGATGCTATAACGATCTATTTTAGACATGTCGATCATATTCTATGAGTTGCAGGATGCTATTTGTGGATGGTTGGTCAAGTTGGAAAAATAGATGGACTTCTATTTTTAGACATATTGGGCGGAATCTATTTTTAGATTGCCAGTCTAAAAATAGATATATCGAATATTATTAGCTCTTAATAATATTTGGACTATAAACATTATCTTATTCTCTTGGAGCACTTCAGTTAAGTGCACAGATGTGGCACAGGAGCTGACAGAAGGAATTACGCTATTCCTGAGGGTTAAGTGGAGCTATTGCATGGAGACTTCAGTTAGAACTCATGTGACAGAGTTTGGTGGAGTTATTAAGGTAGTTGGTGGAGTTGTGTCTAGTTTAACTTAGTTAAACATAGTTGAGCTAGTTGTATCTAGTCTAACTGATTGATACACTAGTGAGAGTGGTGTGAATTAATTATTAATTAATTCACTAATTATTAACTCATTAATCAACTGAAGAATACATCAGTTAACTACAGTGCATGGACAGTTTCAGTGGAGACCGGTGGAGAGGTAGGTGAAAGAAGCGGGTTGACTATCAATTGTGATTATAGTGTTGTGAAGTGCAACACCAGTGATTGAAGATGCCAATGAGGACCTTGTGAGCAATTTGGACCAATTGAGTTCATTTAGAATGACCAGTGAGGATTTTTACGATAAGAGCGAGGAGCTAGCGGGTAACGATATCGGTGCATGGATTTTTCTAGATGAGTTTTGATTAGTGTGTAGCGATTGTATTATCTTGATGGCTTAACATGATCAGTTGTATGAGAGTTGTTATGTGATCTCTGCATGACATATATTGTATACATATAGTTGGGGTTTTTAGCTTCGGGCTTTCTGTTAAAACCTTTGTGTTAATGTGTGTGAATTTTTATGGTTTCATGTGTGAATTGTAATTGTCTTTATTTCCGCATGTGATGATCAATGGTGGAATAGATTCTGTATTGTGCATGAAGTTAAAATAGTGTGTGATCAGGAGAATATTGGATGTATAATGCATTAGTTATATAATTTCTACATGGTATCAGAGCGTTGATCATTGGAGCAATTGAAATTATTGAAACAGTTGAGTTTTGAGCTGGTGGAATTCAAATTTGCAGCAGAGTTTTCTTGGTGTCGAAGTTGAGATTCCATTGAAATGTCTTTCAACGAATTGTGATTGGAGTATGCCCTTGAGGGCAGCTCAAATTATATTGCATGGAAGGATAGGATGGAGGCGGTGCTGGAGGATAATGGGTTGAAGGAGTTCATAGATGCAGAAATTCCAAAACCTGCTTCTAGCGATGCTACCGCACTTGACGCATGGAAAAAGAAGACAAAAAAATGTTGAAGGATTCTATTGGAAGGTGTGAAGGATCACATAGTGTCTATCTTTCATGGTAAAGCTTCTCCATTCTTGATGTGGAAAGCTTTGACAGACTTGTTCCAAAGCAAAAGTGACCAGAGGAAGTTGGCGCTTAAAGACAAGCTCAAAAATATAAAAATGGAGAAGGGCGAAAGTATACCCAAGTACCTCACGAAGTTTGTCCAGTGCAGGAATGAGCTGGGAAGTGTGGGGGTTACTATAGATGAAGAGGACTTGGTGAGCTTGGCTCTCCTTGGGCTTTCGAAGAGTTGGCATTCCTACGAGGACTCTATCAATGGTCAGGAGAAACTGCCAGGATGGGAGCGACTTTGGTCGGATCTTGTGTAGGAGGAGATAAGTCAGAGTACCAGGGATGGATCTTCATCGAAGAATGAAGATGAAGAAAATTGTGTCACCAAATCAAGGAGAGGAGAAGAGCAAGAAGAATACTTCCAATTCGGTGCGAAAGGAAGAAACGGGACATGTCAGGTGAAGTGCTTTCACTATCACCAACATAGACATTAGCCATTAATTTTCCACGGAAGAAGAAAATAAAGCGGAGCTCTTGGATGCGTAGCTAGAGAGGCTTGGCCTGGTATTTTGGTGGATTTTTCATTGATTGCATGCTTGGTCTTAGGTATGATGGGTTCAGTTTGGTTTCTGACGAGGTGGTGTGTATTTCCATGTATTTGGAGACAAAGATTTGTTCTGAAATGTCTTGGATGAGAAGGATCTTGGGTGCACATCGAGATGGGCGATGATGGTAGATACGGGCGGTGGTATAGTAATACATAATAAATGCTTAATAATCAATCTTTTCACATATGCAAATAGATATTAACACATAAGTTCAGGAACAAGATGGTTCTTCATTATTACGAACAGCATGTACAGTAGTAAAAATGGAGAGATCCCCTGAATCCTTCCACGATCTTCGAACAGACCATCGTCCAGATCCGTCTCTCTCTTGCCTCGCTAAGATACTTTCAAGACTTGTGCACTCGAGATGACATATAAATGGATGAACATCTCTAGGAAACAAGGGTTTCCTGTAAAAATTTGGGAAAGTGCAGGAGGCACGGGAATTCAGACTTGCATTGGGATTCCAACAGAGTATAATATCTATAAAATTTCTCTCTCCTTTAGGCCATACACATGAGGGGATTTTATACTCCCTCAAAGTAGTTTCAATCAGTTGGAAACAGTTGGCCACGTGCTGGGGTGGTTGAACTACTGGAGTAACCATCAACCCAGCCCGAAAATAGGGAATTTTTATATATTTTTTAATGATTTTAATGGCATACATGGAAAAGTACATGTGGACTCGCGTATACACGCAGAAAAGTCTGGGCATAACCGCGTATGGGATTTTTAACACTGTTTTTTAATGAATTTTGTTCAAGTCTGTGGGAATGGGTGCCCAAGGCCATAGAGACAATCATGAATCACACAGGGTGAAAAATGATGCTATAACGATCTATTTTTAGACATGTCGATCATATTCTATGAGTTGCGGGATGCTGTTTGGATGGTTGGTCAAGTTGGAAAAATACATGGACTTCTATTTTTAGACATCTTGGGCGAGAATCTATTTTAGGTGCAGGTTTAAATGATATGTCGAATATTATTAGTTAGCTCTTAATAATATTTGGACTATAAACATTATCTTATTCTCTTGGAGCACTTCAGTTAAGTGCACATATGTGGCACAGGAGCTGACAAAAGGAATTATGCTATTCCTGAGGGTTAAGTGGAGCTATTGCATGGAGACTTCAGTTAGAACTCATGTGACAGAGTTTGGTGGAGTTATTGAGGTAGTTGGTGGAGTTGTGTTCAGTTTAACTCAGTTAGACACAATTGAGCTAGTTTTATCTAGTCTAACTGATTGATACACTAGTGAGAGTGGTGTGAATTAATTATTAATTAATTCACTAATTATTAACTCATTAATCAACTGAAGAATACATCAGTTAACTACAGTGCATGGACAGTTTCAGTGGAGACTAGTGGAGAGGTAGGTGAAAGAGCAGGTTGACTATCAGTTGTGATTATAGTGTTGCGTGACTTGAAACACCCAGTGATTGGAGATGCCAATGAGGATTGTGTGAGCAAGGCTGGACCAGTTAGAGTTAATTTAGAGCCAATATTTAGCAGGGATTGTATAATAGAGGCAGGCTAGCAGGTGGCAAATATCAGTGCATGGATTTGCTAGATCAGGCCTGATTAGTGTGTAGCGATTGTATTGTATTGAGAGCTTAACATGATCAGCTTTGTATGAGGATTGTTACATGATCTCTATGACATATATTATATACATATATTTGGGGTTTTTATCTTCAGGCTTTCCTGTTAAAACATTGTGTTCATACGTGTGAATTTTTATGGTTTCAATGTGTGCATGCAATTGATTTAATTTCCGCAATTAATGATCAATAGTAGAAGAGATTCTATATTATGCATGAAGTCAAATAGTGTGTGATCAGGAGAATATTGGATGTATAATGCATTATTTATATAATTTCTACATGGTATCAGAACAATATTGATCATTGGAGCAATTGAAAAGCATTGAAGCGGTTGAGTTTTGTGCTGGTGGAATTTGAATTTGTAGTAGTGTTTTCTCGGTGTCAAAGTTGAGATGTATTTCAATGGATTGTGATTGGAATATGCCCTTGAGGGAAGCTCAAATTATATTGCATGGAACGACAGGATGGAGGTGGTGCTGGAGGATAATGGGTTGAAGGAGTTCATAGATACAGAAATTCCAAAACCTGCTTCTAGCGATGCTGCCGCACTTGACGCATGGCAAAAGAAGACAGAAAAATGTCAAAGGATTATGTTGGGAGGTGTGAAGGATCACATAGTGTCTAGCCTTCATTGTAAGGCTTATCCATTCTTGATGTGGAAAGCTTTGACAGACTTGTTCCAAAGCAAAAGTGACCAGAGGAAGTTAGCGCTCAAGGATAAACTCAGGAAGATAAAAATGGAGAAAGGAAACAATATACCCAAGTACCTCACGAAGTTTTTCCAGTGTAGGGATGAGATGGAAGTGTGGGGGTTACTGTAGATGAAGAGGACTTGGTGAGCCTGGCTCTCCTTGGGCTTCCGAAGAGTTGGAATTCCTATGAGGACTCTGTCAATGGTCAGAAGAAACTACCAGGATGGGAGCGAATTTGGTTGGATCTTGTGTAGGAGGAGATAAGGCGGAGTACCAGGGACGGATCTTCATCGAAGAATGAAGATGAAGAAAATTTTTCTTTGGCTACCAAAGCAAGGAAGGGGAAGAGCAAGAAGAATACTTCTCAATTCGGTGTGGAAGGGAAGAAGCAGGACATGTCCAAGGTGAAGTGCTTTCACTGTCACCAACACGGACATTAAGCCATTAATTGTCCACAGAAGAAGAAAAATAAGCAAGCTACTGGATCTGTAGCTGGAGAGGCTTTAGCCCGACAGTTTGAGCTGGATTTTTCATTGATTGCATGTTTGGTCTCAGGTATGATGGGTTCAGTGTGGTTTCTTGATAGTGGTGCGTCTTTCCATATGACTGGAGACAAATATTTGTTTACTGATCTGGATGAGAAGGATATTGGAGTGCACATCGAGATGGGCGATGATGGTAGATACAGGGCGACTGGTATCGAGACCGTTTCCTTTGAAGGGGAGTCTGGAAAACCTTTCATATTGAAGGATGTCGTGCATGTTCCAGGATTGAAGAAGAATCTTATCTCTGTGGTGATGTTGGAAGACAAGGGATATGATGTTGTCTTTAGCAAGGGAAAGGTTTTCCTATGTAGTAAGGCAATGGTGAAACCCAGAGGATAGGGGTTCGAGTTAAGAACCTTTATCAGTTGCAGGTAGATGGTTGCGTAGAAATGGCAGGCAAGGCAGAAGGAGTGGTGAGCTAGGATGAGGGTGATCTATGGCATAGGAGATTGGGCCATCTTCACCATGGTGCTTTGAAAATTTTGCAGCAGATTTCTACTAGGCTTCCCAAAGGTACACTTGCGCAGTCAGATCAGTGCAAGGGATGTACTTTGGGAAAATTTGTGAAATCCACCTTTCATGAGAAGGATAGTCATGCCACGACGGTCCTTGAGAGAATTCACACAGATGTGTGTGGACCTTTCTCAGTAGCTTCGACAACAAAGCACAGGTATTATGTGATATTTTTTGATGATTTTTCTTGTAAGTGCTGGATCTTCTTCATGCAGAAGAAGAGAAAGACATACTCAAATTTTTGTGAGTTTAAGGAACTGGTGGAGAAAGAGTCGGGGAAGTAGGTGAAGGCTCTTAGGATCGATAATGGTGGTGAATTCATCTCTGGAAAATTCAAAGACTTTTGCAATGCAGAAGTAATTCGAAGAGATCTCATAGCGCCTCATAACCCACAGCAGAATGGGGTCGCAGAGTGAAAGAACAGAACGATCGTGGGTGCTACATGGGTGATGTTGCATGATCAGGGCCTTCCCATAAAATTGTGGGCTAAAGCTTGCAATACTATGGTTTATGTGCAAAATTGTTGTCCTCACAGAGTACTTGGCATGAGTACACCCGAAGAGGCATTTTCTGGTAAGAAGCCTGATATTTCTCGTTTGAAGATTTTTGGCTCACCTGTTTACATTCATGTGACGAAGGATGCTAGGAAGAAGCTAGAGCCGACCGTAGAGGTTAGGATATTTGTGGGGTACACTAATACACCCCACAACTATCGTGTGTAAATTCCAGACAGTCGGAAGATTGTTGTGTGATGGGATATCAAATTTCATGAGGAGAAATCCATGAAGTGTTTGCTTGAGAGGGAGCCACACTTGCATGTAGATGAGGAGCTATTAGTTCCTACGGATGAGCCTCAAGATGTGGATCAGCCACAAGAGGAGTTTGATGAAGTGGAAGAAACCACTCATGCAGCACCAACCATCAGAGGGAAGAAGCGTACTACAGAAGCTGAGCGACTGAATCTTGATGCAGAGAAGATTGTAGGAGCACCTACATCACAGCGCAGACAGATACAGTCACCTAATAAATATACTAGATACATGGCTCTGATGAGCAAGTGTATCGTGACAGAACCATCCTCTTTCAAGGAAGCTGTGGAGGAGCCTACATGGGTAGATGCCATGGTGGAAGAGTATGATTTGATTGTCAGAAATAGTGCATGGGAGATTGTCCCAAGGCTGGAAGGGAAATCAGTGGTAGGTTCGAGATGGATCTACAAAGTGAAGCAAGAAGCTAATGGGAGCGTCGAGAAATACAAGGCAAGATTTGTTTCCTGGGGCTTCTCATAGATTGAGGGGCTCAACTATGAGGAAACCTTTGCACCTGTCGCAAGGTATTATTCCATATGGAGCATCCTAGCTCTCTCAGTGTAGATGGGATGGCACATTCATCAGATGGATGTGAAGACTGTGTTCCTCAATGGAGACATTAAGGAGGAGGTGTACATAGAGAAACCCAAAGGTTTCAAGATCTTCAGCAGCGAGTCGCATGTGTGCAGGCTTGAAAGAGCGCTATATGGGTTGAAACAAAAGCACCTCGTGCTTGGTACACACAGATAGACAGTTATTTCACCGGTCTTGGATTCACCAAGAGTGGCGTGAGATCCAAGCCTATATGCAGTTGGTGGAAGATGAGATTGCGATCATTATAGCATGTGGATGATTTGATTTTGACAGGTGATGAGCTGTTGATACTCTCATGCAAGGAGGATCTTGCAAAAGAGTTTGAGATGAAGGACTTGGGCCTCCTTCATTATTTCCTGGGATTGGAAATTTGGCAGCGCAGTGGTGGACTGTTTGTTTCTCAAGGTAAGTATGCCCGGGCGATACTATAGAAGTTCAACATGCATGGCTGCAAGCCTGTTGATACTCCTCTTCCTAGTGGTTGGAGGAAGGAGGATGCTACTTCGACGGAGGTAGTGGATGCCACTGTTTATCGACAGTTGGTGGGGTCGCTTATGTATCTGGTCAATACACGACCCGACATATGCTATGCTGTTAACCAGCTTTCACAAGCTATGGTTAAGCCTACCAAGCTCTACTGGAAGGCAGGCAAGCATGTATTGAGATATCTTAGAGGCACATCAGGATATGGATTATGGTACAGACAGTCGGATGAGGTGAGGCTATGTGGCTTCACGGATGTAGATTGGGCAGGGAGCCCAACGGACAGAAAGAGCACATCTGGAGGGATTTTTAGTATCAGGTCGACAACATTTTCTTGGTACAGCAGGAAGTAGAGATCCGTGGCACTCAGTTCAGCAGAGGCCGAGTATATGGCAACGAGTTTGGCTGCATGCGAGGCTATATGGATGAGGAAGATCCTGGTCGGGTTGTTTGGTTCACACTTAGATCCTACTGTGATTTATTGTGATAATCAGAGTTGCATTAAACTCTCGGTTAATCCAGTATTTCATGATAGATCTAAACACATTGACATCCGGTATCATCATATCAGAGATTGTGTGCGAAAAATATCATGTTACTTTCTTACATTCCTTTATAGGATCGGGATGCGATATCCCTATGAGGGCGCTCAGCGATCAGGAGCTCAAGTCCAAGCCATGGAAAAAGGCTAAAAAATGAAAGTGTTCAAAATTGGTTAAAACCAATATGGTTGCATAGGTCTCGTCTTCCTGATTCTGGTTCCACAAACGGTTCAAAAAATGGACACCGTATGAAGAAGTTATTGCACTTTTAGTGGAGTGGGTCCAGCGGAGCACGGAGGGGCCAACTCTCCTCCCATGGAAACTCATTATATGACCAGTGTGGGAGCTTAATGTTAAGAGCGCTTAAAGAGCCTAATATCAAGTTTAATATTTAATCAAGATTCAGTTAAGTGGAGTTTAATATGGCGGAGATTTCGGAGGCGCTCCCAAATTTAGGCGGACTTCCACTTTTAGTGGAGTTAACTGGTAGTTGCCCCACATTTAGTGGAGGAAATTGGGGCAAAGTTGTTTTGGTCATAACTTTCTCATTACTCAACCTTTTGGAACGATTGTTTTTTTGATTTCGTATGTTCTCAGCCTTTTGGACTCAATGGCGTAGGTTTCAGAGCCATTTGAGCTCAGTTTCAGCCTATTTAGTTTCGGAGAAGCTTTTTGAGCCACTAGGGCCATTTTGGGTTTTGAGTTTGGTTGAGTTGTGGTTATCAGTTTGAGGTGAACCAAAGCTCTATTTCAGATAATTTCGACCTTCTAAAGCCATTGGAAGATGTTTCAGAGGCATTTGAGGACTTCTACAGCCAAAAAAGTTGCAGAGAAGTTCAAAGCACCAGCAGGACATTGATGAAGAAATCACTGTTTATGGTAATCTTTCACTGTTTAGTGAATTTTAAAAGGAATTCTTAGCTTTTTCCTGCCTTCTGAATCAGTTTTTATATTCAGATTTGTCTATTGAGACACTTATAATCTTGTATTGCATTTGAGAGCTTTTAATACAAGAGAACAAGCCCATTTTGGGAGGCTTGATCCAGGAGATGTAGCCCAAGAGTTGGGGTGAACTCCTATATCATATTGTTGTTGTGTTTTGATATTATATTGCTAAATATTGTTGCTGATACCCATGTTAAGTTTCAGCAAAAACAATTACACTTAAGATACATAAACAGTGAAAAGACATACACCATTTGCAAGCTAAATTTCCGCATAACATCAAGTTTAAAGCAAGATCATTTTAATTAAATCTGAGTGTTTATTTCTATTATTTCTTTAGGCAGAGTCTGTAAGAGGGCCAGGTAGCCTCTGGATTCATCCTTTCTTTGAAAGGTGAAATATCCGGTAAATGCCCCTACAGTCAATCTCTGTATTAGAAATATGAAGTTCTCACATTTTCAGATTTAGACTTAGAGTATTTTTGCACTCATTTACATAATTGAAAATGGATACCTTGCACCCTTTTCAAGTACCTTCCATTTTCAGATCAGATGGTATCAGAGCAGGTTTTTGCTGTTTATATGCTCTAGGAAAAGTTATATAAACTATAGACAGAGTCTGAAGCAAGCCAGGAAGCCTTCGAACCGCTTTTGTTATACAATTGCATAGTAGATAAATGCTACTTCAGTCAATCTCTGGTTTAGTTTATATTTTGAGCATTTGTGCAATCAACCTTGACTGTTTTATTGTGTGCATGAGTTTGCTTGAGATCATTTTGGGATAGCTGGTGTTAACCCTCTCCAAGAGTTGAAGGCATTTGGTCAAAAGCTTGTCGTTTGTTTGAAAGCTTTGAGGACTTTTCTTTGGAAGTTCCTTTTGGTTGTTTTGACCATTTACATAATGTCAACTTCTTCTGCAAGTGAAGTTTCCTCCTTCAAGAAACTCTTCAGTGATGACATGAAAGAAGAGTTCATTAAGGTGAAGGACATGGTGCAGATTCTCATTGAGGATCAAAGGGAAAGTGTTCAACTTCGTGCACAATTGCTAGCTATGCAGGAAGAGAAAGAAGCCATTCTTCAAAGACTGCATGATATGGAGTTGCAGCTTCTTCAAGCTCAAGAAGCTTTTTCCAAGAAAATACCTCATCTTCAGGATGTAAATCATGAGGTAAATCAGTCTGATTTGTCTTCAGTTTCCTCTATTGAAAAGTGTGTTGGTTCGTTTGAAAGGCATACAAGAGGTATTGGGTCCAAATTGATGTTGAAAATGGGCTATCAAGAAGGCAAAGGTTTGGGCAAGCATGCACAAGGCATTGTTGAGCCTATTTTTGTTGTGGAGCATCCCAAGAATATTGGTCTTGGCTATGAGCAGCTTAATGGCGAAGCTTTGAGCACATGCATTCAAGAATGTGATGCAAATTTGAAGAGAACATTTCTCCCAAGTTCTCAATTACATCAATGTCATGATGACAATCTTCCTTACCATTGTTTGAAGCCTTTGTTGCAGCAAGAAGATGGTAGACATGCAGCTTATGGCAAGCATGCAAAGCAGCATAAGAGGATTTCTTGTACATTTTGTGGTCAATTTAACCATCATGTTTCAAGATGCTGGATGAGGAAGAAGGCACACAAGAAGCAGATGAATCAAAGACTACCTTCAAAGAAGGTGCATATGATTTGCACTTTTTGCCAAAAGAAGGGACATGTTGTCTCTCATTGTTGGAATTTGCATCCAACTCGTCATCCCACGCACATGCAGCAAGAGGACAAAAATATTGGCGAAGGTGGAACCTCATATTCCATTATTGATGTGGAAAGGGAAGATTCACATGAAGAATTGCAGTTGCAGCAAAAGACGCCATGGAGTTGGCTTGGTAGGAAGTGGATTAACTTCTTATTGCAGTAAGTCATTACTCATTTTGTACATGCAAATTTCAGATTGGTATGCATGTATTTCAGTTGAAAAATTGATGCCAGATTGCATGTATAAGAAGTTTCAGTTGAAGGAATTTCTTTGTTGTTGCAAAATTTCGCCATGGAGGTGTAAAAGATGAGTATGATACTCACTTATGTTACAAAAATGTCTTTTGGTTCAGCTCTTGATCACCCACATGTTTTTGGGATGATGTACTTGTTGGTATTTGAAAAAGAAGAGTTGAAGTTGCACGTGTACATAGAGGTTGTATATGTAACTAGCGAACTATATATAGTTCATTGTACATGATACATACACATGTGTTTGTCAAGATGTATCTTGTTGTTTATCGACTTGTGTTGATTGTGTCATACATGTTTATCGACTTGTGTCGGTTGTGTGCACACTTGTTATAGATTTTGTGTGTCAATTGTATAGCACATTTCATTGTCAACTTGTTGTTGATGTCGTATGTTGCACAAGATGCTTTTGGTGTCGTTTGGTGCAAAGAACGAAGTGTCAGTGCAAAGCAGTGCAAGATTCCATGAGTTGGAAAGGCATGCAAGCAAAGAGGGCACAAATTTCAGCAAGTGTCATTGCTGGTTTCAGTATGGCAGATTGGTATGGCAAGAAAACTTGGTCGGGATTCAGCACAAGTACATGGCTCATTCAGCAAAATTCGCCATGTGAACAGTTGGCAATTCAGGAAAATTTTTGAAGGCTGAAGAGAAGAGGATGTTGTTATTCTCTCATTTTCTGTACTACAGTTCAGTTTCAGAATTTTAGTGAGCTTTTGGGGTCCAAAAGCCTCTCATTTGGGAGGTTTGATCAGGAGCTCAAGTCCAAGCCATGGAAAAAGGCTAAAAAATGAAAGTGTTCAAAATTGGTTAAAACCAATATGGTTGCATAGGTCTCGTCTTCCTGATTCTGGTTCCACAAACGGTTCAAAAAATGGACACCGTATGAAGAAGTTATTGCACTTTTAGTGGAGTGGGTCCAGCGGAGCACGGAGGGGCCAACTCTCCTCCCATGGAACCTCATCATATGACCAGTGTGGGAGCTTAATGTTAAGAGCGCTTAAAGAGCCTAATCTCAAGTTTAATATTTAATTAAGCTTCAGTTAAGTGGAGTTTAATATGGCAGATATTTTGGAGGTGCTCCCAAATTTAGGCGGACTTCCACTTTTAGTGGAGTTAACTGGCAGTTGCCCCACATTTAGTGGAGGAAATTGGGGCAAAGTTGTTTTGGTCATAACTTTCTCATTACTCAACCTTTTGGAATGAAATTTTTTTTCATTTCGTATGTTCTCAGCCTTTTGGACTCAATGGCATAGGTTTCAGAGCCATTGGAACTAAGTTTCATCCTTTTTAGCTTCGGAGAAGCTTTTTGAGCCACTAGGGCCATTTTGGGTTTTGAGTTTGGTTGGGTTGTGGTTATTAGTTTGAGGTGAAAAAAAGCTCTATTTTAGATAATTTCGACCTTCTGAAGCCATTGGAAGAGGTTTCAAAGGAATTTCAGGGCTTATACAGCCCGAAAAGTTGCAGAGAAGTTCAAAGCACCAGCAGGACATTGATGAAGAAATCATTGTTTATGGTAATGTATCACTGTTTAGTGAATTTGAAAAGGAATTCTTAGTTTTTTCCTCCCTTCTGAATCAGTTTATATATTCATATTTTTCTATTGAGACACTTATAATCTTTTATTTCATTTGAGAGCTTTTAATACAAGAGGACAAGCCCATTTTGGGAGGCTTGATCCAGGAGATGTAGCCCAAGAGTTGGGGTGAACTCCTATATTATATTGCTGTTGTGTTTTGATATTATATTTCTGAATATTGTTGCTGATACCCATGTTAAGTTTCAGCAAAAACAATTACACTTAAGATACATAAACAGTGAAAAGACATACACCATTTGCAAGCTAAATTTCCGCATAATGTCAAGTTTAAAGCAAGATCATTTTAATTAAATCTGAGTGTTTACTTCTATTATTTCTTTAGGCAGAGTCTGTAAGAGGGCCAGGTAGCCTCTAGATTCATCCTTTCTTTGAAAGGTGAAATATCCGGTAAATGCCCCTACAGTCTATCTCTATATTAGAAATATGAAGTTCTCACATTTTCAGATTTAAACTTAGAGTATTTTTGCACTCATTTACATAATTGAAAATGGATACCTTGCACCCTTTTCAAGTAGCTTCCATTTGAAATCAGTCACGAGGAGCAAATTCGAATACCATAGAGGCAGGGTCGGGGTGGCAAATAATCCCTATCTTTTTGAGAGGGAGGTGTTGAGATTGCAACAAGACGATTGAGCTTAGTGAAAAGAGTTGCCTTCACTAGGTGGGCACCGTGACCATTTTTGGTGCAAGTCTGTTTAGACTATGTCTATTTTGGAACATGTTGATCATATTCTATGAGTTTCGGGATGTTGTTATGTGGATGGTTGGTCCAAGTTGGAAAAACTATGTGGACTTCTATCTTTATACATATTGGCAGGAATCTATTTTAGAGTTTCCGGTCATAGATATGTTGAATATTATTAGCTCTTAATAATAATATTTGGACTATAAACAAGTATCTTGTCTCTTGGAGCACTTCGGTTAAGTGCACGGATGTGGCACGCGCGCGGCAGGAAAGGAGATTACACTATTCACGAGGGTTAAGTGGAGCTATTGCATGGAGACTTCGGTTAGAACTCATGTGACGAAAGTTTGGTGGAGTGTCAGGGTAGTTGGTGGAGTTGTGTTCAATTTTAACTCGATTGGTACAGCTGAGCTAGTTGTATCTAGTATAGGCGAGTTAATACACTAGTGAGAGTGGTGTGTGAATTAATTAACAATTAATTCACTAATTATTAAATCATTAATCAGGCGAAGAATACATCGGTTAACTACGGTCGCATGGGCGAGTTTCGGTGGAGACCGGTGGAGAGGTAAGTGAAAGAGCCGAGGTTGACTATTAGTTGTGACTATAGTGTTGCATGGTGCAACGACTAGTGATTGGAGAGATGCCAATGAGGATTACATGAGAAAGGCTAGACAAATTTGAGTTCATATCGGAGGCAATATTCGAGCGGGGGATTGCGCGGTAGAAGGCTGAGCGAGGTGGCAAGATGCGGTCTGCATGGATTTGCTAGATCGGGCCCCGATTGGTGTGTAGCGATTATATTATGCTTGAGAGCTTGACATGATCGGCTTTGTATGAGTGATTGTACATGATCTCTATAAGGAAATATATTATATATAGATAGTTGGGTTTTAGCTTTAGCATTTCTCTGCATTAAGGCTCTTTGTGTTCATATGTGTGAATTTTTATGGTTTCAATGTGTGCATGCGGTGGAGAAAGTTTAATTTAGCGCAAGTAATAGAAAGTCAGTATTATAAGAGATTACGTATTGTGCACGAAGTCAAATAGTGTGTGATTAGGAGACTATTTGATTTATAAAGCATTAGTTATATAATTTCTACACTCGTGCACTCTAACCAGCATGAGTTTGTTCTCCAAAACCCAAAAGATAAGCTTAAACCACAATTTTCCTCGATAGCTCATCATATCCTACCTTGCTTGATACAAAAATGGTCCTCTATTTATAACAATCTAGCCTAAAGCTTTCCTATGGTCCACAAGCGCTGATTTTCAAACCCTGGTTTACCCTTTTACCCATTACGATGCTTTGCAGAGGCTTTTACCCACCCCAAAGCACGCTAGATTAAATCTAATAAAAAATATCCAAAATGGACCGAGGTTTTGCGGCTTGTTAGGAGACCTTGTTCCATGCAAGACCTCTTTTCCAATAGAATTATGCTGATGAGGATGAGAGCGATTGAAGAAGCGAGAGGGGACATCACATAAACATGTTGGGGAACAAAGGATGATAAATCACCATCTTCCTCAGCGCAGGAAAGAAAAAGTGATACACACACCCTTATGAAGAAGAGAGCCTAGAGTCTGTGACTACCAAAAAAGGCTTTGAAAATGCCATAATAGAAGTACATAAACAATATTTCTTAAGGAGTAAAAAGAACCACAGAAGTTCCCAGAGAAAAATACCTCTCAGATCTACTGCTAAAAACATTACATGTAAAATACTTCTAAAAGGAAAGACGAAAACAAAAACATAGTGGCTAAATGTTACGATGTAAAAACGAAAGGAAAAAACACCCCAAATTCTTGACAAATACAATGGTGACGCTAACTTAGCACTAGCACCTTGGCTAATGCTTATTGAAAAAACCATTTTAACTATTGTTCATAATAAAAACTATCAGAGTTGATGTTGTTGAGAAAACGGATGACTAAAGGAGGCTGAATTAAACATTTCCAAAGCTCAAACTCACTTTCGGCATAGAGAGTGAAATTTCCAAGATAAAAATCTCTATCCCTCTCTAGAGCTAGTCACTCAAGATGTATATGAGGTCCCAATTGTTAAAATATTTGAACATAGGAGATCAAAATGACTGCTGATAACTTAAATAATGACAAACCAGAGCTCTTTTTTTGGACCAAAAATTGAAGGAAAATTTCAAGAAGGAGGAGTTCCTCCATTTTATGTTAGCCTAAATGTCGCGCTGATAAAATTTTGCATAATGCCATGCTTGATTCAAGAGCATTTCCACATAACCTCATGCCCAAAGTAATAATGGAAATATTAGGCCTTGAGGTAACTAGGCCTTGTAAATATGTATACTCATTTGATTCCGGCGAAGTTAAATGCCTAGGTGTATGATCATTTTTCGGGGAATCTCAACGAGGTGCTTTCCCAGAGAAACGTTGTATAAGTAAAAATGTGAAAAAATAACGTAGATCGAGACTTGATTCCTCTTATTTATGTTGTATGGGACTTATATATGGAATTTTCATCTTTAAAAAATTAGTTTGAGATACATTAAAACGGATCTCCCAAAAGACATAGACTAGCTAAAAGCGACGAAGAGGAGGCTGTAGGCAAACTGCAAATATCTTTAGCTTACGGAAATTGCGTAGTTTTTATCGGATGTTTAGTGGAGATCAGAAAGGGAGG
Source organism: Pinus albicaulis (assembly GCA_034641835.2). Taxonomy (NCBI): domain Eukaryota; kingdom Viridiplantae; phylum Streptophyta; class Pinopsida; order Pinales; family Pinaceae; genus Pinus; species Pinus albicaulis. The sequence continues at coordinate 1,025,799,126 of CM076582.1, forward strand.
TTTATATTTCAGTAATACAGCGAGAAAATCAGCATTGGGATTAAACTCTTTCCCTCTATAGTAGGAATGCATGAGGCAATACAACAAAAATATTTAGAAAAGAGAGGCTATAACACGTACATTTGCGGGAAATGGCTCAACAAAAGATTATTTTTGAGCTTGAAGCGGTAGGAGGATTAGAAATCGAGATCTAGGAAATATCTATGGACAAAACATCATATCTATTTCGTATCTGGAAGCTAGATAGTCTTACTCTTCAAAGATCCACTTGGAATTTTTGACAAAAGCATGCATAAATAAGAGTAGATGCGAGAAACAAGTTGCATATATGGAGTGCTACGAGTAAAAATTCTGAATATAAAATTTCATTACAATGGATCGAGATCTAAATATAAAATATATTAGCAAGCTAATCCATGGATCACCAAGTGTAAGGAAAAGCCTAGCACTGAGAGATCTGCGATCTAAACTATGAGGCGGGACACCATGACGAAAACCCTCATACGGAAATAACATAGTCTACTCATGGGAACAGCGCTACAGCTCAGATGAAATAGAAACATAATGTAAAAGTGTAGAGTGCTGAAGCACAAAGAAATGAGACACTCTACCGGGAGGTCAAGAAAGGACCCACTCCATGAGAAGAGGCTCTCAGAAAATACACTAGATCTTTGCGGATGCGGACTCCCCTGCTGCCGACTTGTAGAGAGCGATGCAGCGAAGTCGATGGATCGAAGTGCTACTAATGAAAGTAGAGGCTTGGCCTCAAAGCTTTGATAGTGGTTCAATTTTTTAGCCACTGCAAAAATTTGATTATACCAAAGGTGGCTAAATATGTTTTGAGCCTTCGAGGAACAATTTTTCCCTATTAAAAATTGTTGGCTCTTGAAAGACTCTTAAAGGCCTCGTGCCTGCTGTCCGGATCCCATACTTTCTTTTTACATCACTAAAAACCTCTGAAATCCTATAAAAATCGAAGTCAAATACTAATGTAGACCCCTTTTCCCCTTCCTTCTCCTCAAAACTAGCCTCCTCTTCTATCCCTCCATTCCCCATGAATATCCCTCATTTCCATGTTTTCTCCATATTTTCCCCCATCGAAAATTCATTTGCATAAGGTTAAAAAACCCAATTTTTTAACCTTACCGCAACCTTCATTTCCTTTGAAAAAAACCATAGAAGACGCATATTTTTCTATGTTAAGCTGGCAGCGCCCTCGGGCTCGAGCCTCCAGCCTTTTTCTTCCATGCGCACCGAGCGCGCGAACTAAATGCTTTGAGCCGCGTCGGGCGCATCGTCTCCGATAATATTACTGCGCGAAAACACATTAAAAACCTTTGTTATTCATGTTTTTTGGGTTTTAATTAATTTCCAAAGTCCACTCCTTTAAAGTGCAAAGTCGGTGGAGACAATCTCCACGCGTACGTCTGCTCACGTAGGTCCCGGCCAGTTCAAAGCCTAAATCGTCCACCCAGATTGATTTGCTCACCGCGAGTCCGGTTACGCTGACGAGCGCCCGTGCCATCCTGTGGACCCCTCCCCATCCATGCATTGTTTTCCAAAGCGCGTGTGTTTTCGCACCGCGCTTAAGGCCAAAAAGGCTGTTTTCGTCCGATTGGCCAATGATTCCATACGACGGTTGTGCCGTGCGCCTGCGCGATTTGAAACTCCGCGGGTGCGACGCGTCATCCATCGCGCATTAGAAGTCGGGACCGGAGATGCCCGGTGAAATGAGATCTTCGCACGTCGGGTCTAGGCCCACTCATCCAACGGTTTGTCGATCGGCAAGAAAGTGTCCCGGAGTGAATAACCAAATTGCACAGCGCGATAACCCGGAGCCATCGTCACCAGTGCGGAAATCGCTGTCTCGCCATCGATCGGTCTGCGGATGCGATGGTCAAAGGTCGTCACCCGATTCCCTCCGTTTGACTTTTCGAGCATCCCACCGATTCCATCTTCGACCGTCCCGAAATCGGTCGGATCAACGGGCGCAATTTCAGCTGGCGGGGGTATGCCCAGATTTTCCTCTGTACACCGGACTCTCGCGATCATCAGTGCCATGCGATGTCAGGCGCGACTGCGACGACTCACGAGTCCTAATCCTTCTTCCATGCTTTTTCAGCATTACGAGATTAAATCGGCCAGATTTGATGATGCCATCCAACGACCATGCTTCCTCTGCGCATCCTTTGATGCGAATTGACCAATAAAAGCGGATTTTATAACGTTTTGTTTGTATTTCACAGAGTTTTCCAAAGGTTTTCACTATGAACGAAGAAAATTTGAAGAAGAAAGTGGTGTGCAACTCTCTTGCTCTCGATTTACGAAAGGAAATCAGCACGGGTTTCAAATTTCCACATTCATCGATGATTCATGGAGCAGTGATGCATTACGGACCTGTGCGTCGACGCACGGTAGAAGAGAAAACCATGAAACGGGCACACTTAAAAATTATCGGTGTAACCGAGGACCGGGATGAACCGGAGAAGAGGATTGATGGACGGATCAAGCGGGGATTATGGATAGAAACGGAGTTTATAAAAAGCCTAATCGATCTAAAACACGAGTTTAAAGAAAAACCTAAAGTGTTTTATTAGGAAAAACCCTCCATCAGCCACAAATGGAGGTGAATTGATTCCTCTCGGCGACATGAAAGTGCCACACCTTGTGCCTCAAAGTATTCAATCGGGAAGCGGAGACATTTGATCGGGGATCAAATGTCTACGCTCGACGCGGTCGAAGAGTTACTCTGCAGCGGAAGTTTAATGAAAGAATGTACGCGAGAGTAGCCCTAGCACCACATAGAGCCTCGAAAAGGTCAACAAAATCTCCCAGGAGCTTAATTCACGCAGTATAAACCAATTAATACGGTGAAACACACATGCAGTTTCTTCATTGAGCCTCCCAAAGGGCTAAGAAAACATAAACTGCTGTATTAATTGTATTCGAGATGTCTGCTAATCGAGATCTCACCTCCTCATCCCTTCTACTCTGTACTTCGAGTAGAAGATGAGTGAGGGGTTGGTTGTTGATGTAATTGTTGAAGCATTGTAATGTAATTGAAATTTGAGAAGATTCACGATTGTAAATAGTGATTCAACGGCTCTTGGAGCCACTGCTTGTATACAAATAAGATGAGGTTATGAAAGAAATGAATTAAAACAACACGGACTTGAAGATTGTAAGCTTGGTTTGGAGCATCAATCACAAGGCTGGTTATGGGATCCTACGGTCTATGTTGACGGTGATGTTATTCTCATTGTAACTTGTTATTTTATTCCTGTTTTCATTTTTTCCATTTTCTTCAGTAAAAAACGATTTAAACGAGGTTAGGGAGCCTATTGCATATCGTTAACCTTCTGCGATTTGATAAATCTTTATTTAAATGTTTTCTTTCAAATGCGTTATTTGAAAATTATTGAGTCGGTTTAAGAATATGAATGTCGGTGTGGTCATCTTATTGTCTTAGGCTGAATGTTATTTTTGAATATTACTTTCGGTATATGTTGTGTGAAGATAGCTAGGAGAATATGGTGGCTTCTGGTCCCGGTCTTGTTTGCATAATTGTTTGATTGTTTCCTTTAGAATGTGTTAAAAGTTGGATAGTTTCAAAGTACTTACCATATCTTAGGCCATTCAGTATTTATCTGCTTGATTGTCTTGGAAGTAACCAAGTAAAGAAGAGCTAAGAGAGGATTTGTGGTGAGCAGATCCCGCTAGTTTCTACTCCAAGGTTGCCTTCAAGTTTCCCTTTGTTTTTTTATATGTTTTCTATTGAGAAATTGTATCAAAGGTTGGATAGTTTCAAAGTACTTAGCCCGAGATCCTGATGCTGCTTTCATGTCTTTCTTAAGTGCCTAATCAAAGGTACGGCTAGTTTCAAAGTACTTACCAGGATCTGGTTGCTCTTTGTTACGGAATGCTGTTTATTTCCCCTTGTTTATGTATCATTCCATTCCATAAATCAAACCTTAAAGAGATCCTTGGGCATAGATGACTTGCCCCATAGACCACTCTTGAACAGATTGTTCTAATTAAATCCTCTCATGACTCCATAGCCCAATGATGGTGAAAACCTGCCTTCATCTTTCCTATTGATCAAAACTTATTCTTTTGCTTTGCAACTTCTCACCTTTGAACCTCTTTAATTTTGGGACTTTTCACCTCTAGCGATCATGTTCAACCATCCAAAAAATAAACAAAACCCTTGGACCCTCATAACTAGCCTAATATCATTATCCCAAACTTCAAAGACAAATCCATCTTTCACATATTGGAGAGATCCCTCTAGGGATTCGGGAGGCTAGATCCTAGAATCCCAAAGTTGGTTGAAATGATGTTGTTTTGTAATTGGACTACGCGATCTTCGCTAATAAATTACAGATCCTAACATTTTTACAGGCGGCCTCACTTTGAGGACTTGAGGTTGAGTTTTCATCTCATTTTTCCCTTGATTTTCTACAAAACTTTGAGAGTAAAAAGCGACCCTTTCAAGCACTACCAAGAAATGGTAATCACGAGTGAAACTTGTTTGGAATTAGTGACAATCTAGGTCAAACCCTGGATTCTCATAAGTCCTTATCTAACCTTGAAAAAATCAGCTAGCTAGCCATAAGAGTAAGCATGTTGTCTCACTGACCGTAGTGCAGTTTTTGAAGCAAAGTTAAGAAATTGCTAGAAACCACACAAATAAAATAACTCGAGAAAAATACCAAAAACATTTCGAATTGGTAGTAAAACACTTTCTCTTACATTTCACTTACCTTTTGTTGTGTTTACCTCATACTCTTAGACAAAGTACGGAAAGCGCAGTAGCCTCCGAGATCTCATCCTCTTTTAGAGGTGACATATCTAGTGAATTCCTTCTGAGTCAATCTGCGTTAGAGTTTGTTGTGTTTCGGGATATCCTTGAAAAAGGTTGTTTCATAAAGCAGATGTGGTGGATAGTGTATCTCTTTGAAAACACTCTAAAATTTCCACAGCGACTCCACAATCCTGAGCAGACCTTAAGACTCCACTGGGAAGAACCCTTATCATTTTAATATCTTTCAGACTTAGTTAGAGAATGTTGTAGGATTAAAGAATTGTGAAAACGAGTTAGTTCACCTCTTAAAGATTGTCATACTTGGTTGAACTTTTCTTGTTATTTGGGTCTAAAAACAAAGCATAGTGGCTCCTGAAAATATTCACACTAGAGCCCATCGCACCTGATCCACGAGATAGTTATTGCTTCAAAATCCTTAGGAAGTCTCCACGAGATAAAATCTTCAACTATTTTCGGATCACACGAAACTAATTGGGTCCACGAAAATATTTCGGCTCTACAACGATCACAAGCTAACTTAGTTAACCTTTAGAACTAGGTCCCTTGATGATTTAGATTAGTTCGATTAGAGTTTTCATTCATCTCCTGAAACAGTGAACATCTTGGGAGTAGAGAAACAACACCTCAGGATTTACATTTTCTTTATAATCTAGGTGTCTCTCATCCAAGATCGACTCAACAATCTAGCAGTCCCATCCACTTCTTTTCATCCTTCATCCACCGCTCCAAACAAAACTTCACTTCAGCCCACCTCTTGTCAATCCACCTCCACCACATATCATGGCGGCATGTATGCTCCTTAGTCCTTCATGTACCATTAGTCAATCTTCCACATGACTATCAGGTCCAAATTCCATTATATGATGCTAGCAATGCTACAACAACATCACAACATGTGGATAATATGAATGACTACTTTGATAGAAATGAAATTGATGATGATTCTATCAGCTCGGATTATTTTCTCGAGTTTAGGGGAGAAGTAAGAAAATGGTTTAAAGCTAGCCCCAGGTATCAACAATCTCCAAGGTTTCCATCAAACATTCTTAAACAAATGGGAAGTGATGAAAGAATCCTCTCCAAGTTCTTGGTGACTATAACAATCTTCATAGGAACCACAGGGAAAGTGTGCAAACCTATTGTACTAGATTTAATAGTGTGTATAATGCCTCTCCCAATTAAAACCTCCACAAGGCTTAGCCTTAAACAAGTTTCCGAAGGGTTTGGCTGTTGACATGACCTATTCAGAGAGAGAGATTTTGAAACCCTTGATGACATGCGAGGTGCTCTACGACGGAAGTCAACCTAATGGAGAAAGCAATAATGAAGAGTGAAAAGAGAGTATGTTTTAGAGGAGAATCCCACCTACTACCTCAAGCTCCAAAAAATGGAAAGAATGATGGAAGAAATGATGAAGAAAATGAGCATTCTTGGAGAGAGAGCACAAGCAAGTCAAAACCAATCTGCTCCTCAAAAGCGAAACCCAAAAATCAAAATCGAGAACATAAGAAGAAACTAGCCTCGAACAAGACCCGAGGAAGATGATCAACAAATCGCTCCTCCCTTTCATCGAAACTATGTGAGTGAGGTTGAGGAAACGGATGAAATAATAGATGATAATGATATGAATCTATTTGGGGTAGACGATGATGACTTTGAGATTCATTATGATAGAAAAGGGGTCTTTTACATACCCTATGATGACAAAAGAGATGATGATGAAAATTGTTGTCAAAACATGGAAAATGTCATCACGAGAACCTTCAAAGAATATGAACTCAAAAAGTAAATCTAGTCAAAAAAACCCCCAACACCAAAACCTCAAAGCAAATATTCTCAAAAACACCACCATGTCCAAGCCTAAAGCGAGTTAAACAAAAAGGACAAAACAATGGATGTTAATTAAGTAAAAGGTAAAGAAAGACACTCCAAATCTTGAAAAAGCAGTGCAAACCTTTAGTAGTACTAACACTTCGGCTAGTACTCCTTTTTAAGCCATTGTCATCAATTGTAGATAAAAAAAATTAACCAAAGATTTATTATTCTTGATAGAGTGGCGGTAAATAGGGTTGAAACTGAGCTCCTTAAGAGATCAAATTCCTTTCGACTGCAGAACGAAATCTCAAAGATCAAAATTCATCCCTTTGGTGCGAGTTAGATTTGCAACATGTATATAGGTCCAAAAATTTTGAAGGCTTTGAACATAGAAGAAATTGAGGATACACTCAATCTTAATGACGACCAGACGGAAGCTTATTTTTTGGTCCAAATATTGAAGAGTAAGTTTTTAGAGGGACTGTCCCACTCCCTTTTATTTAAGTTTGAATGTTCATGACAAAATTCTACACAACGCTATGCATGACTCGGGCGCTTCTCATAATTTAATGCCAAACAGCTATAATTGAAAGCATGGGTCTTGAAATCGCCAAACCTTATAAGGATCGTTACTCTTTTGACTCAAGCGACGAGTGTTTAGGATTGTTCAAAGACCTTTGTGTTAACTTAGCCTGAATTCCATCCAAATGCTTAGTTATGGATGTTGTTGTAGGTGATGTACCCCCAAAGTATGAATGCTTTTATCAAGATCTTGCTAAGTTACGGGACTATGCAAATGGACATGACCTGTCACTATCCTGTTTTTCCAATGAGACTAGAAGACTTTACGAGTCTCATATGCAATACACGATTCTGAATCGAGCGAGGCCTCAAAACTCTCCTACGTGTCTCGTAGAGTACGTCCTTGATTCTTTTATCATGTTTAATGGTGAAACACTATATGAAAAATCACTTTAACGGGATCAATGGATGAAACGAAGGAGAGAGAAACATAGCCTTTGAAGTGTCAAAACAGTTTGCTACATTTGAAAACATTGGCAAACAAAACACCGATCTTCATTTTACAAGTCATAAATTCATTTCTGTTAAAAATTTGACAACAAAGAAAACATTCCTCAACATATTGAAAAGCTTGAGGAGTCAAATCATGCGGGGACTTTTACCAAAATGATAAAAGCTGAAAAGCGATCCTCTGCTGGAGTATGTATTTTGATGGGTCATGCACTAGAACAAATCTTTGGTGCGGGTGTACGGATTACCTAACAACGAAAGCAAGCACATAGAATACATTTCTTGCAAATTAAACTTTTAGTGTTCTAACAACATAGCGGAGTACGAATCCTGCTCTTAGGCTTACATTTGCTAACAAATTTGGGAACCAAGAAAATAGTGTATGGGGGATTACGAGTTAATAATTAAACAATTCAATGGGGAGTATAATGCAAATCATCCCCAGGACTTGGGGCCTATAAGAATGATGTCATGGATCTTTTGAAAACATTTGAGGAATCCACCGCTTGAGTTTTGTCCGAGAAAAAAATATTATAGCCCACAATTTAGCCTTTGTAGCTAGGACATGTTTAACACCATATGAGATCGAAGATTTCTCAACTCGGATAAAATTTAGACCAATTTGTGCACGATAATAAAAAATATTGGCATGCGTTTGTGAGAGATAAACAAATGAAGACTTCACGCAATTGAAATGAATTTGAGCTCGCATAGTTCGAATTCGATTATGATACGGTTTACAATGAAGAAAAATTTTCTTGGTGAAGAAGAACCTTCTCACGAGCTTGTGAATATTAAACTTGATGGAAAACTTAGAAAAAGCAGAATTGAGTGCATAATTTGAAGCAGGAGGAACTAGAAACTGCGTTCTAAAGATGAAAGTTTGCCAAGTGGTCTAACACCTTTGGAAAAAGTTGTTCGATTTTAATGATATGGCCAAAAAACCTAGTGGAACCTACGAGTGAAGTGGAAGAGTTTAATATTGGCGGTGAAGAGAAACCAAAGATGATCAAATTGTCCAGAAATTTGCCAACTCCATTAAACTCAAATACATAGAGTTGTTCGAAATAATTTTTCGATGTTTTTGCATGGAGTTACGAAGATCGCGAAGTCTATGACAATGAAATAGTCGACACAAAATACCTCTTAAAGAAAACAAAAACCATTCAGAGAAGCTGCGTAGAATAAACCATGACAGCATTGCCTTTGGTTAAGAAGGAAATCATGAAGATGTATGATCTTTGGTATTATTGTCGCTATTACATATTTTGAATGGGTATCTAATATAGTGTCATTTAGGAAAGAAAAGCTGGAGAAATCGAGGCTTTGTATAGACTTTAGAGATTTAAACAAAGCTTCATTGAAAGAACAACTACCCTTTACCAAATATGGATCATATTTTACAAGGGTGGTGGGGTTTAGAAGAATTTCTTTTTAGCAGATGGCTATCCGGGGTATAATAAGATCTTGGTTCACCCTCTTTGATCAATTAAAGACAACCTTTACTACACCATGAGGGCACTTTCATGTATGTGAAAATGCCTTTTGGTGCAATGAATGTTGGGCTTGACCTTTCAAAGAGCCATGGACATAGCATTCTCGGAAGAATCGGGCTTCTTCATCATTATATACCTTGATGATGTCATTGTGGTTTTTCAAAAACGGATGAAAAGCACTTGGAACATTTAAGAAATTTTTTTCGAGAAATGCAAAAAATTTTTGGGATATCTTTAAACCCTATGAAAACACTATTTGGTCTCTAAGAGGGTAAGCTTATTGGGCACATTATTTACGAGGAAGGTATAAGATAGATCCAAAGAGGATTGAGACCATATTACAAATCTCTCATCCTCGAAACATCAAAGAGTTGTAGTATTTCATTGGAAATATTAACTTTTGAGAAGGTTCATCAGATTTGGGTGGAGCTCCTTAGGAATATCACAAATATGTTGAAGAAGGAGCAAGGGTAAAATGGACCTTGGAAGCAAAGACATCCTTTGAGGTGGTGAAACAAGTATTAACACAATGCTTGGTTCTCATAAGTCTTTGATTTTTCAAAGATTTTTAAATATTCTCATTTGCATGAACATACCATAGATCTTGTCTCTTTTCTTTCCGAGAAAAAATCCTGCAAGGACAGAGTAGCCTATTGCATTATTTAGTAAGGCATTGAGGGATGCCCCATTGAAGTACAACATTATGAAAAAAGTAAGCTTTTTCTTTGGTTAAAGCTTTAAAATATTTGGAGGTGTACATCCTTCACTCACACATCATTGCCTTTGTCCCAAATTCGGTGATTAAAGACATTCTAACACGGGACCCAGATGGTAAGAGAGGTAAGTGGATTGCTATCATCCTTGGACTATGATTTAGAGATAAAAACCCACTAAACTCATCAAAGGCCAAGGTCTAGCTAGATTAATGGCTTAATCAAATTGTGAAGTTCTTGATATTCATATGATTAATGCTTTAGATGATCAAGAGGAAATCTCGACACCCATTGTTGGAAAAACCATTTCATGAATTCCTCTTGGTATCTTGATCTATTTATGTTTAGCTAATTTAAATACACCTCCTGGTTTGACAAAAACAAAGGCAGGTTCTTGAAGTTGAAAAGCGATAGCTATTGCATTATAGATAGATGCCTTTATTGGAAAAATGCAAGTGGTATATTGCTTAAATGTTTGCACGAGTTTGATGCGAGAAGGTTAGCAGGGAATTCCATGAAGGAAAGTGTGGGGGTCATTGTCTTGGGAAGTCAACATCGAACAAAATTTTTGAGGGCTGGTTTCTATTGGCCTCTTTCCCGATATACACAAGATGACCACTACTTGCCATAAATGCCAAGTGGTACAGAAGAGCAAGAAAATTGCCCACCCCTCACCGTCAATCGCTGTTGAAGCTCCTTTTCAGCGGTGGGGGACTTGCAATTCATAGGAGAAATCCATCCACCATCTTCACCTGCTGACATAAGTGGATTCTTGCTGCAGACTATTTCACTAAGTGGATAGAAGCCATTCGTGTAGGCGAGCCCGATGATTCGGTTATCATAAAAATTTATGGAGACCAACATTCTCTCCAGTTTGGCTCCCTACGAAAATAATCATCGATAATCTGCGAGAATTTGGATCGAAGAAGATGGTTGAGTTCTGTCATAGATATCGAGATATCATTGGGGCATTCCACATTTATTACCCTTAAGATAATGGACTTCGAGAATATTCAAAAAAAATCTTAGTGAACATAGTCAAGCTGACTGGAGGATAACAAAAAAGTCTTGCTTTTAAAGATGGTCCCACACTTTGGGACTGTGATTAAATTGAAGAAATCTATTGGTATGTCACCTTTCCGGCTTGTGTATGTGTACGGATGCAATTTTTCCTAACGACCTTGGTGTACAGGTGATGAAGCTCATTCCAAAGAGTTGCGGTCGAAGAAAATGACATGATCGAGAAGAATATATCGGACCATTCATCTTGACGAAACCGAGGAGGAAGTATATAAATCATTGCGAAACATGACGACATAAAAAAAGCTTTTTGACGGAAGGACAAAAGACCGACAATTTCAAAATCGGGGACGAAGATTTTAGAGTGGGACTCAAGGAGGGAAGAAAAGACAAGCATGGAAAATTTGACAACCTATGGCTTTGCCCTTACTCTATTCATTCGATTCTTGGTAATAATGCATTTTTCTTACGGGAGGCCGGATGGGTCGAAATGTGTTTGAGGTCCTTTGTCAATGGAAGGATGCTTAAGCATTACTTCTCTTGATCCATTTTATGTTTTGAAGCCTTTTTATCTTTTTTCCATTATGAATATTCCATTCAACATTGCATTTAAAGTTGTGAAAAAATCAAAAATACAAAAACAAATAAAAAAAGAAGAAAAGAGGGCGAAGATGAAAAACAAGAAAGGTAAAGCCCCATGCCAAAAAGAAAACAAATCAAGAGAAGTGTGCAAGCTCAAATGCCACTCCTCAAAAACACACTTCTAGTTAGTCATTTATGTTAAACTTGACTAATTAGCTTTAAATTTCTATGTCGATAGGATAGTGAATTCGATTTTATCTATGTTCAATCTTGGCTTATTAGTAGATAGATTAGGATAGAAATTGAAGGTTCAAACAAACTCAAAATCTGAACCAAAGTTTCTAAAATAAGATGATTCAAAGCTATGTTAAATTCGAGGTCAAAGAATGTAAAGACACGGTTCTAATTAGCTTAAAATGCTGAACCGGGGAAAAAATGAAGAGAGAACTGACTCAAACAAAAGCAAAAACGAGGCTGTGAAGAAAAGGGAAGGCCATGATGAGAAAATTTCATATCTTAAGCCTTCCATTTTGATTTTTGATTTTACACTAACTAATAATCTATGTGCTGACTTGTTTTTATGCCATAGATCCTTTACGAGTCAAATAGCCTAATCTTACGTAGTCTGACTTTTAAATTTACATTGTAGAATTTAGAGAATGGAAGTTTATTGAATGAGTTTAATCCCAACAGACGGTAGATTAGGTAGAGAATAATCTAAGCCCATTGTTTAATCTAAGTTCGGGGAGAAATAAGGAATAGAATTAGATTAGTTTTTATGCTTTCAAAAGAATAAAATGTTGTGAAAAAAGAGTTTACCAATCCAAGTGCACTGCGATGAAGAAAAAATGTTAGATCGATGGGATTGAGTGAGGTAGAAAAGTTGTATTGATGAGGTCCATTATTTTTCATAGCGATACTATTTTTCGAGCAAAAGAAAGATCATCCGGCATGTTTTCCACGTTAGCCCCTCATTCAAATTTGTGGTCTTCGATTCCCCTTAAACCTTCAAGTTCCCTATTTGCAGCTCAATGCATTCATTTTTCTCTGTGTTGTTGCCTATCTGAGTCACAACACGCATCGAAAGAAAACACTACGGGCGCATGTAGAAATCATAAGAGTCTGGCCCCTTTAGTCGCAACCCTGCGTATCTTCTTGTATACATAACGAGCTCGGGACCATGGGTTAAGTCCCAAAGGAAACGCAACGCATATGTTCATCACGCTATACTGGACGGGTTGGATCAAAACACGGATCGACGGTGCGGAGCTTATCAGCCTTGTGGACCGTCGCGCCTTACCACAGCTTAAAAGCCGGCTGATCATTTCCGCGCTTATCTAGGGCGAGGCGGTTTGCTGCAAATCGCGGTGATTCCATACGATGATCATCGCGTGTCCGAGTGTATGATCCAAAGATTGCTCCCATTTCGCACGTTATCCTTCGGTCGTGGACGTGCAACGAAATTTCATGTGAACCATCAGATCTTGGGCGCTCGGTCAACGGCGATTATTCTCCACGGTTGTGCGACTTTTTAACTCAGTTTACATCACCATGGCCCACCAATGCACCATCGCCAGACACAATGTGAGTTGATCTTGTTTTGATCGTATGGCGAATTCTCAGCGCACCCGTCGGTTGACCCGGTTCATCCTCCATGTCACCCCTTAGTATAGTCTCTCGTACGCGCGGCGTGTCATCCACGTTCACCTCTATATTTTTCCATGCATCATTTACATGTCTATGTTGTTTGTCTCCGCCTCGTCCACACATCGTTGCCCCACGCATGTTTTTCGTTGCCACCTTCATTCCTCCGTCACTGCTTTCCCCCCATCGTTTCACTCGGTTCATATCATCACTCATGCGGTCATAGCTTCATTCATTACTACATGTTGCATGGTTTTCTTTAACCATTTTGTGGGTTTTGCGAGTGTCTCATGTCGTGAGAGCTATCATAACTTGCAGCCACCATCACAAAAGTAGAGAACACATGATAGGACCCGGATTTGCGGGAGCAAAATTTGTGAAAGAAAATATCAGGAAACATGCTATGATATGTCAAACATTAAATGAAGTAGGGTCAAAATACTGTTGAGCCCTTCGAGAGAATTTCAAAATGTAGATTTTACGGATGGAGATATTAATTATGCAATAAACAATATGAATGAAAGATCCCGGGAATGCGGTGTCTAGCCTTGAAGATTTTAAATTCCAATTCCACTTTCGGAAAGGCAAAGGGTACAAGTGCACCAAAATCATATCCTCTAGGTTTAAATTCAATGAGACTTTTCTCTCGGGAGGTACAAAATGTTATTCTTCATGTCTTATGCAGAAGAATTTTGCACCCACAACATTTATTCCATGAGCGAGAAAGAGTACTCACCGACGATGCTAGGCAGTCAAATAGTGTATGGGCGCGAAATGTTTACGCCATTTGTTTTAATTTATGACAATTAGTGTTTTTACCTACCTCTTTTATTAGCTTCTCTACTCCCTCTTCTATAAAGGAGGAAGAAAGACATTGTAGGGGTTCAAATTTTATTGAAAATTGTGCGGTGAAAGGCATTTTTGTATACATTTTTGCAAAGTTTACGTATGAAGGCTCGAGCCCATAGGGTCTCGGTGAGAGAGTTTTACTGTAATGAGGATTTCTGGTCTTTGGTATTTCACGGTATGTAACCTTCTCTTATGTGATTAATACGACATGTTCATTTCATATATCTTCTTGTATCATGTCTTGAATGCGGGTGGCTCAGCTGATTCTAAGTAAGGATTCATCCTAGTTGATGCCCATACTTGGATCAATCAAGTGCTTTAAATATAGCTCAGGGCATGTTACCTTGTTTCACGTTCATATCATCCATGTTTTTGCTATGTTAGTTGTTTTGGGGAGGGTACTTTTAAAATGCCATTGTCATGCTGGATTCTTAGATTGATAATGCCCATATATGGTTTTGTTGTGTATGCGGGTATCGAGACCAAAGTTAACTAATATCTTCTTATGTTTCTTTCACTGCATACACCTTCTAATATTTAATTTATGTGGCATATTACTTAGAATCATCCCTCTTTACTGATAGAATTGTCTCTTAACTATACTGATGCTTTTATCTTTTGGGTTTTGCATCTTGTTCTGCCAACATTACTTTCTTTGTGGAAGTTTTTGTAAGTATTACGGTCCCATTTAAAATTCATTTCCTTGTCTGTACAAAAGATAGCAAGAGAGCCTTTTGGATTGACACCCCCGGTTATATTATGTGCTCCTTGCTATGATAAGTGTCTAGGCAGCGCTACGCAGCGGCTCTAGATACTGTCTCTGAGGGGACAATAATTGTCGAAAACATCTTTAAACGGCGCCATTGCGGGGACCGAATTTAAGAAAATCGGTTTTCACGGGGCCTCGACAAATCATGTTCACTCTCTAATCGGTGAGCACGGAAGTTGAAGAGTTGCATATTTCTCACCTTGGCGACTCCACTATTCTTTATTGGATAAATCTATTGGTAGTCCTAGCTCCTCAAAAGCCACATTTGAGGGCGGATACGTCTAAGTTGAAAGCATCCTCGCATCGACCCCGAAAGCTTATTCATAGAAAAGGGAATTGGAGACGACATTCAACTCGTACTATAGTTCTAGAGTTTTCCACGAGAAGATTGTCCATCCTCCTCTTCTCGATAAATTCCGGTAGAAAATCCCCACTCCACTGAGAAAATCTTGAATATTATTCGGATAGCACCCGAAGTGCTAGAACTAAAGAGAACTTTCATCTTACCCCCTAAAGTGCGAGGAAGTTAAAGAAGTTACGAGGTTGCCCACTGGCCAATCGTGAATTGTCTCCATCTACGCCTCGGACTTCGTTCAGGTATATTCCAGTTGTTTATTCATACTCCACTCCTCCACACCTCTTCCTCCATTTGTACCTCGAGTTGTTGCAAAAACCCCACCTCCTCCAATGGCTAATGTTATAGCTTTTTTGTTAAACAAATATGCTCCCGGCATTACCTCGAGTCTTTGAATGATAGTGCCACAGAGTTATTTGAAATTATTGCCCATATTCTTCAGGGAATATGAAATAGATCACTGAAAACATCTTGAGACCTTCTTCTCTTTTGCAGAAAACTTTAATGTGGAACATTTGGATGTGGTCTTAAGACTATTTGTGCAATCACTGGACGGTGAAAGCTGAAAAATGGTTTAAAACATTAGGAAACCATTCCGTAACCACTTGGGATGATATGAGAATACTTTTCTCGGAAAAATGGGGAGAAAAGAAAGATCTATGGACAATGCCTTCTTGCAGTTAAATACTCTCAAGAAGAAACATAATGAAGGGGTGTCGAGAATTTATCAAAATATTTCAACAAGTTATATCTAAATCTCCTACGCAGATATGAAGACCTCATCGGGGCTTATTTGCCAAAGTTGTTTTCATAGTAGCCTTTGACTCATATTTTGGTTTCTCTCTCGGGAGAAAACTGCCACCCTAGATGATGCTCGGTCGGATGCTCTTGAATTGGAAGCTAATTTTGCCTCATTGGAAAATTAAAGTGAAAGGCTGAACAAGATACTAGAAGAAAAGGTAAAGAGGAAGTATCTACCTACGATCGGGATGAGGATTCGGATAAAATTGAAGAAATGAGAAAAATGATTAAGAATCTTTCTAATAAAGCTGGTCAATTTAGAATTGGAGACAAAAATTCATCGAAATTTCCGAATGTTCCAAACGAAGTTACAATCCTCGATATATAGAGCCACCCCGTCAAATATTACCAAGGGAAGCAAAGGAGCAACAAGATCGGTTACCACATCCATTGTACACGCAGAGCTGATAGATGACTCACCCGAAGGCGTTACTGTGAACTACAAGATGCTAACCTTACTGCTCTCAAACAATGACGAAGTGGAATGCCCATTGCATGAAAGAAGAAGAAGAGATCGGAGACATAGAAGATGCGAAAGTTGACCATTATTGCAAACGGTTTAATGATTTCATGCAAGCACATTTCAATAGAAGATATGATCTCATATCTTCCAAGAAGAGAACTCAAACTCGGGACCAAGAAGAGTGCCCTCTCGGAAAGGGCATACACATAAAAGGAATCCACGAGTCAGAAAATTACGGACAAAGGTAAGAGTCCTCTAAACAAACCTTTGAAATCTAATGATCGAGTTCTTTCTCCTTCGAAAAAGTAGTCACCCATCCTAATGCGAGCACTGTATCTAAAAGAAATTAGACCTATCGTGAGAGAAATAAAGATTCAAAAGAAGTGGCAATAGAAAAGGTCCCCTCCTGTTTTTAGTCTGCAGAACTTGAAAAAAGTCAAAATCCGGTCCCCAATGCGAGTTGTCGAAACAACTTTGTATATCGATCTCAAAGTTACTTCTTTCATGTTCCCTCTGAAGCACCAATTATTCCAGGATAGTCTCAACCTCCAAGAAGAAATACCCATGGTATTATTTGGCCCACATGTCGAGGAGGTAGACCGCTCTGCTCCTCCTTTCTATGTGTCTCTAGTAACCCATGACACTTCATGTTACACAATTACATGCTAGATTCTAGAGCTTCCCATAATCTTATGCCTACGTCGGTCATGGAACAACTAGGACTACAAATCACATGCCCATATAAATACCTATATTCATTTGATTCCAAAAGAGTCAAATGCTTGGGGATGATTAAAGATTTAGTGGTCAATCCGG
Source organism: Pinus albicaulis (assembly GCA_034641835.2). Classification (NCBI taxonomy): domain Eukaryota; kingdom Viridiplantae; phylum Streptophyta; class Pinopsida; order Pinales; family Pinaceae; genus Pinus; species Pinus albicaulis. The sequence continues at coordinate 1,025,816,306 of CM076582.1, forward strand.
CCCAAATTCAGCACAAAGTGTAGTAATCGACATTGTGGTGGGTCGACATCCCGACCCTCGCTTTCGCATGCTTTCGTTGTCGAGGTCCCGGGGAACAAAAAATTGGCGAGTCACTCAAATTAGCTTTAACATTTACCACTATCCCAATTTTTTGTGGCCGAGGAGAGGAGGTTATCGGAGAAACCAGATTTGTCAAGATGGTGACTAAGGTGGCATATTCGGAAGAATTCACCAATCTACTGACAAGGAAGGAGATTTCTCATGTTTGATGTTAGAAGAAGATAAAAATTATGCTCGGGAACCTTCTATCGCGGATAAAGGCGAAAGCGGTCTTTAGAAGATCATGAAGCGAGGGAATGCTGGACTTTATATTTTGATGGGGAAAACTCAAGAGAAGGAAATGGAGCTGGGGTATTATTAATTTCTCCTTGAGGAAAATGGATCCTATTGTCTTTTAAATTGGAATATGAAGCTACTAATAATGTAGCTGAGATATGAAGCATTGTTATTGGGATTACAATGCCGAGAGCATGGGTATACGAGTTTAAAAGTTACAGGAGACTACGAGTTGGTGGTCGGATAGGTTAGAAATCGGTGTCAAACTAAACACCCACGGTTGAGAGCTTATAGAAATGAAGTATGGGACATGGTGGAGAACGTCTTTACTTAGCATTAAATATCAGTTCATGCCTAGGGAGCGAGAATAGAATGGAAGATTCTCTCGCTTTATTTGCTAGTACATTTCTGTCCCCCCGAACCCTCTCCTAAGGTATGAAATCAAGGTACGGTATAGACCATCAATCCCGAGATAATATTAATCATTGGAAAGTATTTGAAGATGATGAACGGATGAAGAAATTTCTGGAGATAGTGGGATAATTCTCCAATATGGAGATTGACGATTGTGAAGAAGATGTGGCTAGAAAATGTTTCAAAAAATAAATGGGAAGAGAAAATGGCGAGGTAAAGTCTTTGCGGTGAGGAAAATGTCATACCCAGAGGGCTGGTGCCTCTATACATGCTATTTGATAAGAATGATGTCTCATTGCAGCCTAGTAAAGTGATAGAAGAAGATCGGGTAGAAGACTTGAACTTGGGCAACGATCGTTTGAGCCCAAAATTGTAAAATTGTCCAAGAAGACAACAGGATGAATCAGAGGAAAAAATACTTAAATTATTTCAATCTTATAAAGATGTATTTGCATGGTCCTATCGGGACCTTAAAACTTTTGATATTAGTATAATGCAGCATAAAATTCCTTTGAGGGAAGATGAAAAACCCTATAAGCGAGAAACTCGAACGGATCAATCCTACTGTTGCTTCCCTCCATTGAAAAAAGAAATCAAGGAAAGGCTGCTAAAAGGCCAAAATAATTGTGCCCATGAGATACTTAGAATGGGTTGCTAATTTAGTCCTGTCGGAAAAGAAAAAATGGAGAAATAAGGCTGTGTGGATTAGTGGAATTTAAATAGAGCATCTTTAAAAGATAATTATCCACTACCCAAAATGGACCACATCACTGCTGTAAAGTGGTTGGAGCTTACGAGAATGTCAATGATGGATGGTTTCTCTGGATATAACATGAGTGGTTGTGCCTTCTAGAGGATCGAAGAAGAGCACTTTCATCACACCATGGGGTACATTTATGTATGCTCGGGATGCCTTTCGGCTGACTAATGCGGGAGGGCCACTTTTCGGAGGGCGATGGAAATAGCTTTTGTTGGGGAGCAAGATAAGTTTACGGTGGTGTGCACGGATGATATTACGGTGTTTTCAAAAGGTGATGATGAACACATTGAGAATTTACGAAGAAATTTTGAAAAAATTCGAGAAAGGTATGGTCTTTCTCTTAATCCACAAAAGTCTTTATTTGCGTTAGAGGAAGGCAAAATTTTGGGACATATTGTAACCGGAAGATGGGGTGAGAATAGATCCTAAAAGAGTAGAGGTGATAAATAGCATTTCGCTCCCCGCATAGAAGGAGGTGCAAGTATTTCTTGGGCGGATAAATTTCTTGAGAAGATTTATTCCTAACTATGTTGAGATAGTTAGGCATATAATATGTTGAAGAAGAACAATGAGGTGAAATGGTCCCAAGAATCCGGAAGAAGTGTTCACTAGGATAAAAAATGCATTTTTTGAAGCTCCGATGCTAGGCTGGGCCGGATTATACTAACCATTTATGATCTTTTCTTTTGCATCACCTCATGCAGATAGGCTGGAGTGTTATTACAGAAAAATGAAGAAGGAGTTGAGAAGCCTATAGCTTTCTTTAGTCGGGTGCTCCATGATGCAAAATTGAAATACAGTATATTGGAAAAAGTAGGCATATGCCACGGTCAAGTCCCTCTAAAAGCCTTTAGAACATATGTTTTGCGATCTCACATTACGCATATGTCCCTCTCTCTATCATCAAATATATTCTCATTCAGGGGAGACGAGTGAGGGAAAAAAGAGGGAGATGGATTGCAAAGATACATGAATATGACTTGGATATCGGACCTACTAGTCGATTAAAGGGACGGGGGCTAGCGAGGATCTTATCGAGAATCAAACTATCAAGCTGCGGGCATAAATTTGTCTATGATTTCAGACGAAGAGTACGAGAGAGGAAAAGAGCATCGAGATGCGGAGATGGCTACTCGAGAAAGTGCACATAAAATATCACTGGTTCATGGTACAAAGAAATAGTTGAATATCTTTTGACACTTCTTTGTCCTCCCGGTTGTGATAAATCTAAATGCGAGCTTTAAGGCTGAAATCACGAAATACATAGTTGCTAATGGATAGTCTGCATGTGGAGGGACCTTTCGAGATCATTCTATTCTTGTGCCTCACATAGGATGAAGTAGAAAGTATAATGATGGAATTTCATGAAGGAATCGCACGGAGGACATTACGGTGGAGAACTACGACTCACAAAATTCTAGACGAGAGTTTCTGACGCGAGTATTGGGAATGTTTTTTACATGGGTCGAGCTGTGATAAGTGCCAAAAATTTACTTAGAAACAGAAGTCGGCGGCTACGCACTTTGATTCCGGATTCATGCGAATGAACCATTTCAACAATGGGGATTAGATTTTATTGGAGAAATACATCCCCCATCGAGCGGACAACATAAATGGATGTTAACGACCATAGATTACTTTACAAAATGGGTGGAATCCATACCCTACAAGGAATGCTACGACATAGTCATTATAAAATTCATGGAAGAAAACATCATATCAGGTTTGGTTGTCCCAGCTAGAATAGTGGCCGACAATGCACAGAGACCTTCGAGTCTGCAAAATTTGTAAATTTCTGCTAGTAGTATAATATTACATTGAAGCACTCCACATCTTGTTACCCACCGAGGGCATGGCTTAGCGAGAATCCTCCAACAAAACTGCGGTGAGGGCCTTGAAGAAGACTATTAATGAAAACCAAAAGAATTGGGATTCCCAATTGAAATTTTCTGTGGAAAAATAGAATAACCATCAAAGAGAGCAACTGGAAAATGCCCATATGAGCTAGTATATGGATAGAGTAGCCGTGTTTCTGTGTAGCTAGCCTTACACGTTGGCACGTTTCATGCGAAAAATCGGGGAAAGAGCTTGATGATATGGTTAGAAGAATCAATCAATTAGTGGAATTAGAGGAAACATGAGGAGCAAGTAAATCCCAGAGGTTAGCGAGAATATCAAGAGAAAAATGAAACACATTTTTGATCGACATGCTAAAGGATAGGAAATTGCGGGTTGGTGACACACGTTCTCGGATGGGATATCTGGAGGGCCGAAAAAAGGAAAGCATGGCAAGTTCGATTCATTGTGGTTTGGCTCGTTTAAAATTTTAGAGCAGGAGAGGCAATATACACGTTCATATTGGAGAATTTACGGAGTGATTTGTTGGAAGGCCACTAGTAAATGGCCAATTTCTTAAGCCATATTTTCAATTTTGATTCGGGCAGAGCAAACTTTCGATGTACCATATTTTCTATAAAGTTTTTCTTCAATTGTGGCTCGATGAGTGTGCTGATAAGTTACGAAGAGAAAAGCAAAAGGGTCGAAGAGAATAGTTCGCATAAAATGATCGGATGGTGCGGGGTTCTCGACACGTCCATGGATGAACGTGTCATCCCCGATTGAGCTGATGTTGTCCACGTCGGCCCCTCATTCAAATTTGTGGTCTTTTATTCCCCCTTAAACCTTCGAGTTCCCTATTCTGCTCAATCCATTCATTTTTCTTGTGTACATTGCCTATCTCGCCCCGAAAATGCATCGAGAAAACACTACGGGCGTGTGTCCAAAATCATAAGAGGTCTAGCCCCTTTAGCGCACTGTATCTTACTATCCACATAACCGAGCTCGGGACCATGGGTTAAGTCCCAAAGGCGGTTAAACGCATATGTTCATCGCGCGTGCCTGGGACTGTTGGATCAGCTCACGGATCGACGATGCTGAGCTTGTCCGCCTTGTGGACCACGTGGTGCTCACCATCGCTTAAGTCAGGGTGATTATTTCGCACCGCTTATCCGGGACGGAGAGTTTTTCCGCAAATCGTGGCGATTCCATACGATGATTGCCGTGCGTCCGGTGTACGATCCAAAACCGCCCCCATTTCGCACATTATCCTTCGGTCGTGGATGTGCGTGCGAAATTTATGTGAACCATCGGATCTTGGGCACTCAATCCGACGGCGATTATTCTCCACCGGTTAGTGCTGCTTTTTAAATCTCGATTTTACATCACACGTGGCCCACTAATGCACCATCACCCAAACACAATGTTAACCATTGATCTCGTTTTGATCATATGGCCCAGAAAATTGTCCAGCGCACCCCGTCGGTTGACCCTATCCACCTTCACGTCACCCCTTCTGCCTATAGTCTCTCGTATGCCCGCGTGTAATTCACGTTCACCTCCATCTTTTCCATGCATCGTTTACATGTCTATGTTGTCCGTCTACTGCCTCATCCACACGAGCGTTGCTTGCTTTGTGTTTTTTCGTTGCCACCCTTCATTCTGTGTCATACAATTTCCCCCCATCATTTCACTCAGTTCATATCATCACTCCCACGGTCATAGCCTCATTCATTACCTTGGTGCTCGGTTTTCTTTAACCATTTTGTGGGTTGTGCGGAGTGTCTCATGTCTTTGGAGAACTATCATAACTTGCAACCACCATCACACAAGTTGAGAACACATGAGCGGACTAGATTTCGGGGAGAAAAATTTGTGAAGAAAGATGCGGGAGCCGCTATGATATGTCAAACATTAAATGAAGCGAGGGGGTCTAAATATGTTGAGCCCTTCGAGAGAATTTCAAAATGCGAGATTTTACAAATGGAGATATTAATTATCGCAACAAACAATATCAATGAAAGATCCCGGGGAATGCGGTTTCGACGCCTTGAAGAGTTTAAATTCCAATTCGACTTTCGGAAGGAAAAGGGTACAAGTGCACCAAAATCATATCCTCCGGGTTTAAATTCAATATACTTTCTCTCGGGAGGTAAAAAAATGTTATTCTTCATGTCTTATCCTCGAAGAATTTTGCACCCACAACATTTATTCCATAGAAGCAACAACGAGTAGTCACAGTGAGTCTAGAGCAGTCAAATAGTATGGGCGTGAAAATGTTCGCCATTTTGTTTTAATGTAAAAATTAATTGTTTTTACCTACCTCTTTTATTAGCTTCTCTACTCCCTCTTCTATAAAAGGGAGGAAGAAAAGACTTTGTAGAGGTTCGATTTTTTATCGGGAGAATTGTGCGGTGAAAGGCATTTTTTGTATACATTTTGTAAAGTTTACTGCTATGAAGGCTCGAGCACTAGCAGGGTCTTAGTGAGGAGGAGTTTTACACGTAATGAGGATTACAGTCTCCGGTATTTCACAGGTCATGTAACCTTCTCTTATGTGATTAATACAACATTTCATTTTCATATATCTTCTTGTATCATGCTCTTGGAGATGCGAGTAGCTCATCGATTCTAGGTAAGGATTCATCCTAGTTGATGCCCATACTTGGATCGGTCAAGCACTTTAAATATGGCTCGAGGGCATGATGCATTGTTTCACGTTCATATCATCCCAGTCTTTCTGCTATATCGATTTGTTTTGGGAGGGTACTTTTAAAATTCCATTGTCATGTATGGATTCTTAGATTGATAAGCCCATATATGGTTATTGCTGTGTCTGGGTATCTGGACCAAAGTTAACTAATATCTTCTTATGTTTCTTTCCTTGCATACACCTTCGATATTTAATTTATGTGGCATATTACTTGAATCGACCCTCTTTACAACAAATTGTCTCTTAAGTGTACGATGCTTTTATACTTTGGAGTTTTGCATCTTGTTCTGCAACATTACTTTCTTTGTAGGCATGGTTTTTGTAAGATTCTGGTCCCATTTAAAATTCATTTCCTTGTCTTACTAAGAGATAACAAGAGATCCTTTTGGATTGACATTTTCGATTATATTATGTGCTCTTTGCTATGATGAGATATCTCTAGGCACTTGGTGCTATGGAAACTCTAGGTCTGTCTAGGGGGACAATAATTGTAGACAACACGACGCTGAGAAGAGCAATCTAAAGGATCGAGGCACAAGTCGACCTCCAGAGAAATCAAGTCCGAATTCTTGATGCCTTCAAAAAGGCACCATCCCCAATTGGAGCCACTCTGTTAGCCACACGCAAAATTTGATTATGCAAAGGTGGCTAAATATGTTTTGAGCCTTCAAAGAATAATTTTTCCCTATTAAAAACTTTTGGCTCTTGAAGACTCTTAAAGGCATCATGCCTCTCGTCCGGGATCCCATCTTGCTTTTTACATCCTAAAAACCTTTGAAATCCTATAAAAATCCAAAAAGTTAAATACTACGTAGACCCTTTTTCCCCTTCCTTCTCCTCAAAACTAACCTCCTCTTCTATCCCTCCATTCCCCATGAATAGCCCTAATTTCCATGTTTCTCCTATTTTCCCCCCATCAAAATTCATTTTATAAGGTTAAAAACCCAAATTTTTAACCTTCTTATTGCTACCTTCATGTCCTTTGAAAAAACCATAGGAGACGCATATTTTCTATGTTCTACGCCTAAGCCCCCTCGGGCTAAGCCTCCAACCCTTTTTCTTCCATACGCCGCGAGTGCCACTACCAAATGCTTTGAACTGTCGTGGGCGCTTATCCTCTCCAATAATATTACTTCACCCAAAACATTAAAAACCTTTGTTATTCATGTTTTTTGGGTTTTAATTAATTTCCAAAGTTTTCCATCGTACAAGTCGTGGAGAAATCTTCATCGTCAATACCTGCTACTGAGATCGGATGGTCGCGGAACTACGACTTACCATGTGGTCCCGCGCGTTCAAACCTAAATCGTCACCATTGATGCGCTCGAAAATCGAACGGTGCGGAGCATGCCATCCCTATGGACCCCTCCCCATCCATGCGTTGTTTTCCAAAGTCGGCGGTATTTTTCGCACACCGCTTTGGGCCAAAAGCTGTTTTTCATCCATTGCTCAGCGATTCCATATGACGGTTGATGCATGTCCCTTGTACGATTTGAAAACCATCGTGCAGCGTCATCCATCGCGCATTAAAGTCGCGGACCGGGATGCCAGCGAAATGGATCTCCGCTCGTTCGATATGGGACCCACTCATCCAACGGTTGTCGATCGCTAGAAAGTGTCCAGATGGATAACCAAAGCGCCACGCGATAACGAGGCCATCGTACGATGGAAATCGCATCTCCGCTCGTCGATTTGATCCGCAGATCGACGTTCCAAAAATTCATCCCGAATTCCCTCGTTTGACTTTCAACATCCCCCGATTCCATCTTGACCATCCAAATCGATCCGGATCAACGACGTAGTTTCATGGCGAGGGTATTCCCCCAAGGTGTTTTCCTCCAGTACACTCGGACCCCCGCAATCATCCCCAACAGTCGATCTCGGTGTGAATCGAGTGGCTGCGATCAATCCTCCATCCCCCATGCTTTTTTTACCGTTACGAGATTAAATCTCGACTTTGTTGGATGATGCCATCCAATGGCCTGCTTTCCCTACGCACATCCTCCCAGTCTGATTGACCAATAAAAGCAAGATTTTATAACATTTTGTTTGTATTTCGCAGGTTTTCGAAGGTTTTCACTATGAACGAAGAAAAGTCGAAAGAAAGAGGGTGACGACTCTCTTTCTCTACGATTTACCGAGGAAATTGACCATAGGGTTTAAAAATTTCACATTCATCAATGATTCATGAACCATTGATGCATTACGGACCTTGTGCAATGAAGAGAAAACCATGAAATGGGCACATAAAAATTATAGGTGTCGAAGACCGGGATGAACCGGAAAGCGGTAGGATTGATGGATGATTAGCGGGGATTATGGCTAAGACGAGTTATCAAAAGCCTAATCCCAAATCTAAAACACGAGTTTAAAGAAAAAACCTAAAAAGTTTTATCGGAGAAAACCCTCGGCGCCACACAATGGAGGCAAAGGTGATTCCTCCCGATGACTAAAGTGCCACACTTGCCTCAAAGTATTCAATCGGAGAGCGAACTTATTGATCGGGATCGGATATTTTACCTCGACATAGCCGAATAGATTGCTTACGCCGAGAATTTAATGAAATAATGTACGCAGAGTAGCCCTAGCACCACACGAGCCTCGAAAGGTCCACAAAAATCTCCCAGAAGCTTAATTCATAAGTATAAACCAATTAATACGGTTGAAACACACAGCCTTAGTTTCTTCATTGAGCCTCCCAAGGGATAAGAAAACAATAACTACGTATTAATTGTATTCGATATCTTTAATCGGATCTCACCTCCTCATCCTATCTATAAATACTTCGATAGAAGATGAGTGAGGGGTTGGTTGTTGATGTAATTGTCGAAAAGCATTGTAATGTAATTGAGCTGAAGACTCTGAGTTTGTAAATAGTGATTCACGGCTCTTGGAGCTACGCATGCTGAATAAGATAGGTTATGAAAGAAAAGATGAATTAAAACAACTTGGACTTGAAGATTGTGACTTGTTTTGGAGCATCGATACAAGCTGATTTATGGGATCTTTGGTCTATGTTGACTTGGTGATGTTATTCTCATTGTAACTTGTTATTTTATTCTCGTTTTTCATTTTGTTTCATTTTCTTCTATAAAGAAGCAGTTTAAACGGGGTTAGGACCCTCTGCATATCGGTAACCTTCATCGGTGAGAAATCTTTATTTAAATGTTTTCTTTCAAATGCGTTATTTGAAAATGATTTAATTTAGTTTTAAGCATAGGAATGTCGACGTTCCCTCGTCTTATTGTCTTAGCCCTGAATGTTACTTTCGGTATATGTTGTGTGAAGATGAGCGAGGAAGATATGGTGAGCCCTCGGTCCCGAGTCTTGTTTGCATAACCGCTTGATTGTTTCACTTAGAGAATGTGTTAAAAGGCTGGATATTTTCAAAAGTACTTACCGGATCTTAGGCCATTACTATGTTATCTCTGTGATTGTCTTGGAAGTAACCAAGTAAGAGAGAGCTGAAGTTTGTGGTGAGACTTGGGCATCTGCTAGTTTCTACTCCAAAGGTTGCCTTCAAGTTTCCCTTTGTTTTTTATATGTTTTCTATTGAAAGTGTATCAAAGTGGATAGTTTCAAAGTACGTACCGGATCCTAGTTTGCTTTCATGTCTTTCTTAAGTGCCTGGTCAAAGGCTAGCTAGTTTCAAAGTACTTACCGGATCCTGAGCTGCTCTTTGTTCTCATCTTGTTTATTTCCTTCTGATGTATCATTCCATTCCATAAATCAAACCTTAAAGAGATCCTTAGGCATAGATGACTTGCCCCATAGACCACTCTTAAACTTGATTGTTCCAATTAAATCCTCTCATGACTCCATAGCCCAATGGATGAAAACACACCTTCATCTTTCCTCTTGATCAAAACTTACTCTTTTGCTTGCAACTTCTCACCTTTGAACCTCTTTGTACTTTTGGGACTTTTCACCTCTAATAGCGATCATGTTCAACCATCCAAAAAACAAACAAAACCCTTGGACTTCATAACTAGCCTAATATAATTATCCCAAACTTCAAAGACAAATCCATCTTTATAGATATTGGAGAGATCCCTCTCCGGATTCGAGAGGGCTAGATCCTAGAATCCCAAAGTTGGTTGAAACGATGTTGTTTCGTAATTGGACTCGCCAATCTTGCTAATAAATTATAGATCCTAACACATTTCAACAAACACTCCTTGAGAATTCTCAAAGGAAGAGGTGAAATCACTGCATAGGAATTCCAAATACAATCCTCCACTAAACAATGAGAGAATGGTATTTGTCTAGCGGACAAATAATCAAAAATATGATCAATCAAAAAACCTTCTCTTGTTGCCTTATTTTCCTTTTATAACATGAGAAATATTTTGCAAACCCTAAACCACCTTGATGAGTTAGCCCTTTTCACATGAAAGGATTCCTTCTAGAAGCTGCACTTTATTCCTTTTGGAGATGCAATGAACCTAGACAACGTTATTGATTTGTTCAAGGTTGACCCGATAGTTTAGCTCAAACCTCTTTCACACTTGCAAGTGATTATTTACATGGCCCTAATTTGTCTTTGTTCACATGGGCATTGATTTATTCAAACTTTTTAGGAGTTTTACATGTCGTCCCTTATTCATTTATTAATGAAACAGAAATTAAACAAAATTGAATGTTCCTCTTAGCTAAGGCTAAGTGGGAACATTACGATTCCCTCACCTCCAAAATGTTGCTTGTCCTTAAGCAGCGATAGGGTAATAGCTGTAGTTCTTCTCCTTCTCCATTGATGGAGCCATCAAGGATCAAGTTTTCATCATGGGCCAAGTGCTCATTAAGCCAATACATCAAAAATTTCTCCTCCAATGCTAACATGATAGGGGTGTAGTCCATCCCTTCACGAGTGTAAAACTCAACGAGAAATAAACATGGGTGAAGCAATGTCACATCTAAAACATGCATCATGAAGTACAAGATGAAGTTCCATCCCATGTGGTACATATACACTTACCACTATTTTCCCATAGAAACCCATAAATTATACTAGTATATCATCTATGTATGGAAGAAAAAATTACATATATGAAAATTGAAATTTGCACTTGAGGAGGTGGGTCACAATCCCACATAAGGTGCCAATACAATGCACTCTTTGTCTTTAGTGGATGCGAGTGTGGTAAGTGGTATTCCCCACCACATCTTTGCTGCATAAGTCACCTTAACATGGTTGAAGATGTGACATAACTTTGGTGCCTTTGGGAAGCACCCATCATGAAAAAGGAATCTCCCTTTGCACATCAAGGGAGTGGCCAAGTTCATAATTGCCATTGGCCCCAAGCAAACTATGAGATCCATATGATCCCTCACTCCCTTTAGGAGTCATCATCCTACAAAAAACATGGAAAAGTAATGTAATAGAACATAAAATACAACTTTCTTATCATGATTAAACCCTTTACCATCATATTCCTTCACACATGGAGTTGTGCATGATCATTCCCTTCCTCTCAAGCAAAGGAAGAGCTGGCTGAGATGGCTCTTACAAAGATTCCATTGGTTTCCCCAACCCTCCATAGCTATTTCACTCTTGAAAGTGCTGAAGTAAGTCCTTTCTTATGCCTTCCCAATCAAATATCTTCATGATCAAGGAATAGATCTTCATTGAACACATATGGGCTGAGGTAGAATTCTTCATATGCTCCTTGTAAGATCTTCTTCTTGAGCTTGGAAGATCTAGCCAAAAATACCTTACCATGATAATAGATGACCCCTCCTTGGACCAAGTAGCCCTCTTCTTGACACATGCCATCTAGTATCATACCTGTGTGGGGAGAGCTTTGGAATACTTTACAAGCACTTGAGATTTCCAATAAAGATCCACACTACTCAAAAAATGATAGCGTTTTTGATGCATCCATGGGAGTGCTTGTCGAGTTTCTGATTTCTCTTTTGACATTACACATGCCAAAAAAATTTGTTGGAAGGCTGATCCTCCCCTTCTCTTTCTCCCACGAGCGTTGTAGCTTGATCTTCCCTTGCTTCAATCTTTTCTGGATCTAGATTTGGTAAGTGGTTTATATGCCTCTTGCCTCATCGCCTTAATAATTCCACTATCGCTGAAGGTGAAAGGTATATTTGGTGCTTTAGGGAAACACCCATCATGCTCCAAGACCTCCATTACACTCCTCTTAGGAGTCATGGCTCGCACATGTAAAGAAAATGCAATCATAAAACAAAATGTGCTTTGCATAAGCATGCTTCTTACCCAAAGTCTCCAACATTGTGATAGTTCCCCTCTTGGCCAAATGTATCACTTGTACAAGGTTGAGAGAAAACTTTACTTTTTGCATCGAGGAGTTTCCCTAGGGGGCTTCTTCCAAGTAAGGCGACATCAAGGCCTAGATCATAATAGAAATATGTATGGACCGATGTGTCCTAGCTTGTCTTACATAGATCTTCATGCCTCCTTAGTATATCACTCCTTTGAAACAAAAAGGGTGTAGATGTTTCTTACCCGATGAAGCTTGCCCTCCTCTTCATCCTTTGCGAGTATTAAGGATCTCACCATCCGATAATGATGGCACTTGCTCGCTCATGGATTGAGCCATAATTTCTATATGTGAGACTCCTTGAAATTCCTTGCAAGAACGCAAGAGTTTCTCTCCTTGGAGCAACTGCTCCTCCTTATTCTTCAAGGAATTCTAGAGATGCCTATGTCATGGGCTGCACTTGTCACCCCTAGCCTTTTCTTCAATGGTAGAAAATTCCTCATCCTCGGTAGGGAGACCTTAGATCTTGGTCTACCTCTAAAGGATGAATCTTCATGTCTCCTTTTTTTAGAAGAAGACTCTTCATTCAAATGTGGATACCTCTAATCCCTCTCTCCTTTGGTAACTTCCCAATGAATAATACCAATCTTCTAAAGCAAGTATCCCTCCTTACACCTCATGGGAATTTGAGATGTAACATTTGGGAAAAATACCGAGAGGGGGGGTGAAATCGATATTTACTTGCATAATCAAATCTTTTTTACTTTTTCATTCCTTAAAACCCATACGCTACTTTCCTTTAGTAAACTAGCGTATATACGGAAGATCTGGATACGTACATTAAATCTTCAATTATATTATTCCATCATTCATTCATCGGATGTTCAATAAACGATAAACATGTGCGGTAAGAACGAGAATAAGCCATCACACAAAGCATCACACATGAACACCGGGATTTTTAGGTGGAAACCCAAATCGGGAAAAACCACACGCGAGTTGCTCGACCTTCAATATTTTATTATAGAGAAAACATCTTACAACATATGTCGTCGACGCAGACTTGACCGGCAGCACGCGGCACTCGCCCTGCGCTCGTTTACAGACCTCTCCCTGGAAGGGGAGCTCCAACCCCCGACTCGTTTACCGGCCTCTCCCTCGGAAGGGAGCTACGACCCCCGATCTCGTTTACCGGCCTCTCCCGGAAGGGAGCTACGACCCCCGATCTCGTTTACCGGGCCCTCTCCTGGAAGGGAGCTACGACCCCACGATCTCGTTTACTCGAGCCCTCACACGGAAGGGAGCTACCACCCCCCCGACGAAGGCTACAACCCTCAGCACCACCTTGGACCACGTTTCATCAATTTTCACACTGGATCCAACGACTTCAATAGAACACCACTTGCGGGCCACATTTCATCATATTTCCAGATCGGACCCTTTCCAAACTTTTAAGCACAAACATACATCACCAACGAGATACTTAACAACACGAGATCGGATAGCGAAACACGGCAGAACGGATAAGATATTTCATACCCTTTGCTTCAACAAACCCTAGTTTGCATACGCGCTTTCACTTCACTTATGTCGCGTATATACGTGCTTCCATCCACACAAACCGGCAGTATACCTCGGTGTATATTTTATTGCGCATACGCGCTTTCCGTTATTTCGAAGTCGCGTATATACGCGCTTCCTCCACGACGAAGTAGCGTATATATCTTCAATCATTATAGAGCAGCATACTTCATCGGATCGAGATATTCGGTTCAGATCTACATTTTTCTTCGAACGTATGCTCGCCTAGATGCTTGCCTCATCACGGATCTAAGCCTTCCATAATCGGATCTAGCAAATACAATAGCAATTCGCGATCTAGATCCCCTTCTTCATCATTGGTGCATCATACATTCGATTTATCATTCAAGTGTAACCCTTTCCATTCGAGATATACTTTAGAGAGAAGTATTCATTCAAGCTCGGACATCTTGCACCCACATTCATGTTATGCACAATGAATTTGTTCTCCTTATATAGGTTTATCCTTTTTTCAATACCATGAGCCCCTTTTTTCAATACCATGGGCCAAAACAATACCATGAGCCCAAAACTACCCGGACTGGGTCAATTAGGCGGATCATTACCCAATACCATGGGTCAATACCATGGGTCAATACCATGGTGGTTACCCTTGGTTTTGCACTTTTTGAGCGCTTTAGCCCATACGCGACTTGGCACGTTATTTTCCGCGTGCATACGCGACTTCCCCCTAGACCAATCTGCGTATTCCTAAAGACATACTTTTTTTCATCATAGAATTAGCACATGTTGAATTCCTTTCTTCATTGCCTTCTATACACACTCTGTAGATACATCAGATTTCCTTCATCGAGGACATATTCTATCAAGCACAACTTCATCAAGTAAGTTGTCATCATCTTCATCAAGTGGGTTGTCTTTCAAGGACAACACTCGACATCATATTGTTAACAAACATCATATCATATCGGATTTACATCATTTACCAAGTCCATCAAGTTAAGATTAACTTTATCGGGCGGATTGCCATCAAGGACAACACATGTCAACGATCGCATGTCTTCATCTTCATTCGATGGGTTGCCATCAAGGACAACACTTTGCATCATATTTCCAACAATCTCCCCCTTTGGACTTGATGGCAACCACAATGGTGTTTGGTTACCACAACGAGATAAGTACATTGACACCATGTCACTCTCCCAATTCTTTGACATCATTATCCGCATTCAAACACCATGTCACTCTCCCCCTTTGACATCAAGGGCAAAGGGCGGATCAAAACCAGACAGATCAAAAACCAACACACTCTCCCCCTTTGACATCAAGGGCAACGGCGGATCAAAACCAACACACTCTCCCCCTTTGACATCAAGGGCAATGGGCGGATCAAAACCAACACACTCACCCCCTTTTCTCCTCATGTAGAAGAAGCATTCTGCGCAGATCCGATATATACATAAGTGACCTAGCTCCCCACGAGGATCATGTCTGAATCTTCAAACGTATTTTCCATTGAAGTACATGACTCTATGACTTTCCTATCACCAAGGACTCATACTTACATCAAAGATCCAACCAAGTGGATTTACATATGAGACTCAAATACCCAACCAAGTGGGTTTACACATTTCAATTCAACTACCCAACCAAGTGGGTTTACAAATTTGACCTCGCCTACCCAACCAAGTGGGTTTACAAATTTGACAAGTCCTTACATGATTTAGAATATTACAATTTTCATCATGGGTCTCAACAAGACCTTTTCATCAAATTACAAAAATGACTTTAAGACCAACACCGAGAAAGACCTCAAGAAAGAGAACATATTTCGAGAACCATCATAATGCCAACAATGCATTATACTCAAGTAAAGCTAATGCTCCCCACGAATCGGTGCATCCAAGCAATCTTTCCAAATGACTAAGGCTCCCCCTTAGTTTGTGCATCCCGAAAACTTCCACCAACAAATCATCAAGGCATCTTCATCAAAAAATTTGAAACGAGAATTATGAGAGCTGGAACATCACCAGGAGATACCAAACGATGCTCAGTATATACCAAATGACGACTGTAGGCTGTCTTTGAAAAGAGCCGACTCCAATCAAAAAATTGTCGACAATCGGACATACGCGGTTTTTTGTGCATGAACTCGCGAACATACACGACTGTGTTTAGGGACACCCGCGTATCCCAAGCCATCTTCTAAATTTCAAACCGGATCTCGAATCTGCTGTGAGAAAAGATAGTGTTCAACTTCTTTTCCGAGATATTTGACTTGCTCCCTTGGACTACGGATAGATAGAAACCGAGTGTAGTTGTGTCTTCAAGCGTCATCCAACCGTTGTAGCATCAGCACAATAGTAACCAAGCCTTCGATTCTTTGCGGCATCAATCCAATCTTTCCAAGAAAGATTCTTGTATCGAATAACATCTTCACCTAGGTGTCAAGCAATCATCCATGTGGTCCAACATCACCATGATCTTCAAGATTTAACATGAAGTAACATATGAAGGCAAAAGATCTCTCAACCATAGTAACAAACTTTGCATGATTTATCTCCGAATCAAACGACATCCAACTCATCCATGTGTGAGCACACAAGATACTTATAAGCAACCAGGGGTTCAAAAACTCATCATAATAGTCCATGTACCAAGTTATTATCTTTTGAGCATGAGTATCATAAAGACCAAAGAACAAGCAATTATATTGCCAACAATGCAATCATCATCCTGCTTTACTCCCCTCAAACCGGGTGCTCTTCCTTAACTTGTGCAATCAAAACACCTTCAACGAGTAAGTTATTAGCAACAATTGTCCTCATTTCTGAATTATAAGACTTTCATCTCAACAACGAATGTTCTTCATCATAAAGCAACCAGGCTTCATCCATAATCTTCAACACAAGAACCCATGTATCATTTCATTATCATGAGTATAACGAGAATAATGCTATCAGTTGCAATCATCGGCGATCGATCGATGCTCCCCCCGGACTTCGCTCCGGATCTTGACAATCGGATAAATTCTCTCATCATCAATGCATACGCGTTCGTATCGGATGGAACTCGCGTGTATACGCGACTTTGTTTCATAGAACCCGCGTATGGAAAGTGAAGCATAGAAAATTTTCATCTTCCTTCATTTCCTCTCGAGCTTGTACCTCCTGTACTGTCTTTTCTTCACACACGGATGCTACGTTAGAAATAAAAAAAATAACTGCAGTAATCAAATCAACCATGAGAGTCATCATGCATTGCTCCCCATGTGACGATACATTACTAAATCTCATAATGTATCCCACATCATTCCCGCAGTCAATCGGAAAGTAATCTTCGATGGCGGATGACTGCGGTAGAGGGTCCGAATTCCCCTACGTTTCTCGATCGGTCCTCATTCATTTTCCAAATTTTCTTGAGCTTTCCATCGTGTGCTGAAAATCGTCCACTTTCCTAGATCTGTTCATCCTGCATTCTTTTTTCTACATGTCCATATTTGTTACAAGCATAACAACTCATGTGACCGAGAAATACGCATAAGAACCATAATGAGTATTTCTATTCTTCCTCCTTTTACAATCAATCTGCTTTATGTCCATACATGTTACATGAGAAACAATATCCCCCGAAGAAACTAGAGTACCTTTTCGAGTAGAACTCGTTTGTTTGTAGGTCGAAATGATCCGCTCACCCAATTTGCTGCAACATGCCCATAATTATGACATTTAAAGCATTCAACGTTCTTGAATGAATTCCTTTGAGAATTCATGATTGTTGGTTGATCTTTTGTCTCTTCAGGGTTTTGCATTGACATTCTCTGAATTTTTTGGCACTTCCTTGTGAGCTAGATTCTCCTTTCACGGTTTCATGGAAACCAAGACCAAGTTTGATAGAAGGAGACCTTTGATTACTCGAGAATATTGTCCAAAAATATTAGTACTATCATGAAACCTCAACAGCTTTACCTTTTCTTCTAATTTACCTTTGAGAATGTTTACCTCAACCTCTAAGGCTTGACATTGCTTTGTCATGCTTTCTTCTTTCCTTCTTCCATCTTCTACTTGATCCTTCGATTTAGAATCTCTTCTTTCGGCCAATTTTTGTTTTCTTCACATGTTTGTTCCAGACTCTTCATTCTTCTTATTTGATTTTTCGGATCTTCTTTGAGAGAGATGATTTCTGCGCTCCAAGGCCTTCCTTTTCAAATGTTTGTAGAGGTTCCTCAATCTTCTTACTTGATGCTTCAAGATCCGTTTGTAGAGAGATGATCTGACTTCAAGTCCTTCATTCTTCTTGTTTGATTTTTCGAGATCCGCATTTAGATTGTTGATTTCTCGCTTCTAGTTCTTTAATTCGATTGGATGCATAAGTATGAAACCTTTGATACTTGTCCACTTTGTCCATTTAGCATTTCTATTTGATCTTTCATTTGAGAGATCATTTCATCGTGAGATAGCTTCGCTTTTATTAAATGATCTTTGTTGATATTCAATTTTCTTGATAGCTTCCTTTAGATCCAAAACTTTACTTTTACTATCTTCATCATTGCATGCACGGGGAAAGTGCATCACAAGAACAACAATCAATACTGTTTCATCTTCTTCATTTTATTTCGCACATGTTTTCTCGAGATATCTCCTTTTCATTAGCCTTCTTCTTTTGCTTCTTAGCCATGAGCACTTTCGGATCTTGGTCGAATCTTCTTCATCTTCATATGGACACTTCATCATCATCTTCTTTTGCATAATAACTCTTCTCTTCTCAAATTGTTTCCCTTTACCATGCTTTTCTCTATAAGGACATTTAGCAAGCATAATGACCAACTTTTCCACACTCAAAAACATTTGAAAGGAAGCTTACCTTTGAATCTTCCAGGTACCTAGTTGGAGCTTTTCTCACGAAATTCGCTTCTTCTTCATCGGATATATAGTCTGGATTCTTTGACAACTTCCTTTTCCTTTCCTTTTGTAGATGCCTTAAAAGAAGCTTCTCTTACTTGAGAAGGGCCTCCTTGTCTCATTTCAAAAGCAATCGAGTACCATGTAATTGAACAATAGTAAGAGTTTGCAAATCTTGCCTTTCTTCAATAGCTCGAAACTTTAGAGTCAAATTTTGAAGTCAATGATCTTAAGACCTTTTCCACCAGAGTAGTATCGAGTTATGGTTTCACCCAAATTTCTCATTCGATTTACAATATCATCCGGACGAAGAAAAGAAACTGTGCAACACTCTCATCACTATGCATCTTCAAATTTTCATATTCAATTCTAAGAGTTTGGAGTTTTGCACTTTTTACCTTTGTGTCTCCTTCATAGCTTAGAATGATTTTGTCCCATATGTCTTTTGCCGAATGTAGTCGCATCACTTTAGCAAATTCCGATTCAGACATGCTTCCCAATAAGACATTCAATGCTTTGGCATTGATTTCATACTTCTTTCTTTCAGTGCACTCGGTAGGAATACTTGCCGGGGTATTGATAACCTTCTTCCATGATTGCCCATACATCCGCACCAAGACTTTGCGGATATGCTTTTTGTACGTACCTTCCGAATATCGATTGCTTCCATTGAATAGAGGTGGATTTATAGACATTACTCCTTCTTGACTTCCCATTGCGACGGATCTCCTTAAGCGATCAAGCTTCGCACAAGGACCTAGCTGCGATACCAATTGTTGGGAAAAATGCTGAGAGTGAATCGGGTATTATCGCATAATCAAATCTTTTTACTTTTTCATTCCTTAAAACCCATACGCTACTTTCCTTTAGTAAACTATCATGCATATATACGAGATCTAGATCCGTCATTAAATCTTCAATTATATTATTCCATCATTCATTCATCGGATGTTCAATAAACGAGTAAACATGTGCGGTAAGAATAGAATAAGCCATCACACAAAGCATCACACATGAACACCAAGATTTTTTAGGTGGAAACCCAAATCGGGGAGAAAAACCACCGCTGCGGTTGCTCAGCCTTCAATATTTTATTATAGAGAAAACATCTTACAACATATGTGCTAAGCGCAGACTTGACTAGACACGCGAACCCACTGCACGCCTCGATTTCTACCTCCCTGGAAGGGAGCTCCAGCCCCGACTCGTTTACCGACCTCTCTGGAAGGGAGCTACGACCCCCGATCTCGTTTCGACCTCTCCGGAAGGGAGCTACGACCCCGATCTCGTTCAACCTCACCGGAAGGGAGCTACCACCCCCACGACCGAAGGCTACAACCCTCGGCACCACCTTGGACCACGTTTCATCAATTTTCACACTGGATCCAGTGACTTCAATAGAACACCACTTGCGAGCCACATTTCATCATATTTCCGGATCGACCCTTTCCAAACTTTTAAGCACAAACATACATCACCAACGAGATACTTAACAACACGGATCGGATAGCGAAACACAGGCAGTAACGTAGATAAGATATTGCATACCCTTTGCTTCAACAAACCCTATTTTTCATACGCGCTTTCACTTCACTTATGTCGCGTATATACGCGCTTCCGTCCACACAAAGCACGTATACCTCGGTGTATATTTTATTGCGCATACGCGCTTCGTTCGTTTGAGCCGCGTATATACGCGCTTCCTCCGCGGCGAAGTAGCGTATATATCTTCAATCATTACGAGACGAGATACTTCATCGGATCGGATATTCGGTCCCGGATCTACCCTTTTTCTTCGGACGGATGTTCGCCTAGATGCTAGCCTCATCACGGATCTAAGCCTTCCATAATCGGATCTAGCAAATACAAGAGCAATTCAGGATCTAGATCCCCTTCTTCATCATTGGTGCATCATACATTCGTTATCATTCAAGTGTAACCCTTTCCATTCGGATATACTTCGAGAGAAGTATTCATTCAAGCTCGGACATCTTGCACCCACATTCATGTTATGCACAATGAATTTGTTCTCCTTATATAGGTTTATCCTTTTTCAATACCATGAGCCCCCTTTTTTCAATATCATGGGCCAAAAAAATACCATGAGCCCAAAACTACCTGGGACTGAGGGTCAATTAGGCGGATCATTACCCAATACCATGGGTCAATACCATGGTGGTTACCCTTGGTTTTGCACTTTTTGAGCGCTTTAGCCCATACGCGACTTGGCACGTTCTTTTCCGCGTGCATACGTGACTTCCCTAGACCAATTCGCGTATTCCTAGAGACATACTATTTTTCATCATAGAATTAGCATATGCTGAATTCCTTTCTTCATTGCCTTTCTATACACGCTGTGAAAGATACATCAGATTTCCTTCATCGAGGACATATTCTATCAAGCACAACTTCATCAAGTAAGTTGTCATCATCTTCATCAAGTGGGTTGTCTTTCAAGGACAACACTCGAGCATCATATTGTCAACAAACATCATATCATATCAGATTTACATCATTTACCAAGTCCATCAAGTCAAGATTAACTTTATCAAAGTGATTTCCATCAAGGACAACACATGTCAACAATCGCATGTCTTCATCTTCATTCAGGTGGGTTGCCATCAAGGACAACACTCTGCATCATATTTCCAACGAGTAACCCCTTGGAAATATTTCAGAAAAGATCTCTCATCAATGATCCTCTTGGATCCAAAAGAATCCAAGTGTGTTGAAGGCCAAACACCAACAGAAAGTGGCACAACACTCATCATGCCCTCCACCATCTTACACCTTAACTCCTAATGCTACATGAAACTCAAATAAGGTACATAGGAATGAATTTTCATCCCCTCCATGAATGTGACAATGCTGGTACAAGGATCCTCAAATGGAGAAGAGGGCTCCTCCTCCTCCTCTAATCTTCTACTACCAAATCTTTTGATTATCTGATGAGTGAAATCAGCAAGAGTAGGAACTATTTCATGACCCCCATGGCTGAACCACCAAGAGCTTTCCTTGCCCTCCAAGTGCAGCGCTAAAATCTCCACAACCTCTTTTTCCACTACTGGATCTAGTAAGAAAAATGCTTCTAGTTTCATCACCCAATTCTCTTACGCACACTTGAGTGACCCATAAAATGTAGAAAACAAAAATATGTTGCCTCTTATCATTCTCTCATTGCATGGTTTTCTTTCTTCTCTCAGTTGAATAAATTGAGAAAAAGTATAGGGTCTTTTTATAAGCTCTTGATTGGTGCTTGTACTCTACCAAATACCCACTCGAATCTTGTGTTCTAAGTGGTCTTCTAGCTCTTCACCCCCTCTATGAGTGTAGGAGGTGCATGGGTCTTCTTCTTTCTCTTGGAACCTCATAAAGGTCTCATTGCAGCTCTCTTATTCTCGAAACCCTCTTAGAGTTTCATCGCATCTTTCCTCCTTTGTCTTCTCCCCCTCCTTGGAGAGGCTCTTCTTTTATATGAATATTGATGAGAGTAATCTCATCCTTCCCACCATTCTAATCTCTACTCTTTCCTTTAATTTTTCTTATAGCTTGATCTCACAGGGAGATGCCATAGATCATGCTCGATACCACTGTAATGATCCTTTTTTCGAGAATCTCAACAAGGTGCTCAAGAGAAATGTTGTATAAGTAAAATTGTGCAAAAATAACGTAGATCAGAACTTGTTTCCTCTTATTTATGTTGTATGGGACTTATATATGGAATTTAATCTAAAAAAAATTAGTTTAGATACGTTAAATAGATCTTCCAAAAACTAGACTAGCTAAAAAGCACCCAAAGAGGGAGGCTACAACCAAATGCAAACACCGCTTCAAAAAATTGTGTAGTTTTATCGGATGTTTAGTGGAGATCAGCAAGGAGGTTTATATTTTTAGTAATACAACAAAGCAGATCAGCACTAGGATTAAACTATTTCCCTCACGATGAAAATGCATAAGACAATACAACAATAATCTTCGGAAAAGAGAGCTATAACACATATACATTTGCGTAAATGGCTCAACAACGTTATTTTTTAAGGAGCTTTAGCAGTTGGAAGTTACAACTTAGATATAGGATAGATCCGTGGACAAAAAATAGATCTATTTTAGATATGGAAGCTAGATAGTCTTCTCTTCAAGATCCACTTGGAATTTTGGCAAAAGCATGCATAAATAAGAGTAGATCTAAGAAAAAAGTTGCAGATCCGCAAAATGTTGTAGCAAATTTTTGAATATAAAATTTCATTACAATGGATCAGATCTAAATAGAACATAGATCGACAAGCTAATCCATGGATCACCAAGTGTAAGGCAAAGCCCGACACTAGAGATCTCCGATCTAAACTATGATCAAGAAACCATGAAAACCCTCATACATAAATAACATAGTCTACTCATGGGAACAATGTTGTAGCTCAAATGACATAGAAAAATACTCTAAAAATTTAGATCTAAAGCACAAAGAAATGAGACACTCTTCCAAGAGGTCAAAGGACCCACTCCATGAGAAGAGGCTCTCAAAAATACACTACATCTCTGTAGGTCTAGACTCCCACTTGCTGTGCAGCTTCAAAAGTAGAAAAATCCTCAATGGATCGGTGCTGCTAATGAAAGTAGAGCTTGGCCTTAGGCCCGATAGTGGTTCAATTCAACAAACACTCCTCCAAGAATTCTCAAAGGAAGAGGTAAAATCCTGCATAGGAATTCCAAATACAATCCTCCCCTAAACAATAAAGAATGGTATTTGTCTAAGCAGACAAATACTCAAAAATATGATCAATCAATAACCTTCTCTTACTACCCTCCTTTTCCTTTTTATAAGATGAGAAAGCTTTTGCAAAACCTAAACCACCTTGATGAGTTAACCCTTTTCACATGAGAGGCTTCCTTCTACAACTGTGCTATCCCTTTTGGAGATGCAATGAACCTAGACAACACCGTTGATTTGGTCAAGGTTGACCCAGTCTTTAGCTCAAACCTCTTTCACACCTACAAGTGATTATTTACATGGCCCCGATTTTTTATTTGTTCACATGGACATTGATTTATTCGAATTTTTAGGAGTTTTACATGTCCTCCTTTATTCATTTATTCATGAAACAGTAAATTAAAACAAAATTGAATGTTCCTCTTAGCTAAGGCTAAGTGGGAACATTATACTAGGCCCGATAAAAGATCTTTGTGTCAATTTAGCACAAATCCCAGCCAAAAAACTTAGTGATGGACATTGTTGTGGCTGATATACCCCCCCCAAATATGGTATGCTTCTTTCAAGATATTGGGGTGCTATGTTGCAAGGCACAATGCAAATGGATATGACTTATTCCACCATCCCCTGTCTTCGATCAACCTAAAATATTCTATAGGGAAACACACATGAAATACATGGTGAGTAGCCAAGAAAGAACATAAAAATCCCCTCTTTATTCTATACACGCTAACCTTGACTCATTGATTTTGATAATGATGAGATTCCTAATTAGAAAGGATTAGAAAACAAAACATTAGCCAACATAGTGGTAGCCATAGAAAAAGATGAAGGGAAAGAGAAAAACATCCAAACAGCTTTGCTAAATCAGAAAAATCACAAACAAACAAAATGAAGGTCTTGAGCATCAAAACAATAATCAACATAGTGTCAATCATAACAACAAAAGAGAGATTCCTCAACACATTGAAAATCTTGAGGAACAAAGATACAGAAAAACATAGTATGAGACCCTCAAAAAAGAGTAGAGTGGAATTCAAAATAAACAAAATAGAGAGGAAAAAAAGGAAATTGATGAAAAAATTTGAAAACAGATCCTCTTTGGAGCATGAGTTTTGATGGGTCTTGCACTAAAACTAGTGCGAGACCGGGCATATGGGTGCACAATAATGAAAACAATCATGCAGAAGGCCATTCATACGGACTAAACTTTCACCGCACCAACAACATAGTAGAGTATGAGGCACTCCTCTTAGGACTACAATTGCTTAAAAAACTAGGAGCCAAGAGGATAACAGTTCATGGGGATTCGAAATTAATAATTAGGCAAGAAAATGGGGAATATGTTGCCAAACATGCCAGAGCTAAGAGCCTATAGAGATGATTCCATGGACCTATTAAAGTCATTTACTAAATTCCAACTTATTTTTGTCCCTAGAAACAAAAACATCCTTTCCAATGGATCAGCCTTTGTTGCTAGTACATGTCTAAAACCTTATGAAAGCAAACAATACACGATCCCAAGTCAAATATAGACCCAGCAATCCCAGTATAATGAAAAAATTCACGGCAATTTTTTGAAGGAGATAAAAAAATATAAGACTTCCTACAAATCCATAAATGAATTTGAAATTCCAAAACTCGGATTCAAAGTATGAAGAAGACTATCCTACTAAAGGAAAATCACCTTTTAAAGAAGAATAATCTCCCTGAGATTTCTCGATATAAATTTGTTAACGAAAGAATCCAAACGTAAAACATAAAACTACACGTATTTAGGAAAATAATATCTAGAAGTGTTGCAATCTAAAATTGAAAGCTTGCCAAAGGGGTCTGGTACCCTTAGAAGAATTGTTTGACTTTAATGATGTTGCAAAAAAGGCCAAAAAATAGAACCTATCGAAAACTGAAGTACAAGGATGCAATATAGGCGATGAAGAAAAGCCTAAAATGATCAAATTATCCAAAAACACTATCAGCTCACATCAAACCGAAATACCTTGAGATATTTAGAGAATTTTTTGATGTGTTTGCATGGAGTTATGAAGATTTAAAATCATATGATACAGAAATAATTCAAGCACAAGATACCCCCTCAAAGAAAACCGGAAGCCTTATAGACAAAAAATTGTGCAGGAATAAACCTCGGTTCAATTACCTCTCGGTTGAGAAATAAATTAGAAAAATGTATGATGTCTGGAATTATAGTCCCTATGAGATAATCGAGTGGGTATCCAATCTTATATTTGTTAGGGAAGAAAATAGGAGAGATAAGACTTTGTATTGATTTTAGAAACTTAAATAAATCCTCATTAAAGGAAAACTACCGCTTGCCTAAAATGGATCATATTTTATAAATGGTAGTAGGTTCTAGAAGAATTTATTTGCTAGATGGATTCTCCCGGGATACAACCAAGTATTGGTACATCCCGATGATCAACTTAAAACAACCTTTACCACACCTTGGGGCACTTTCATGTATGTGAAAATGCCTTTTGGTTTAATGAATGTCGGTGCCACATTCTAGAGAGCCATGGATATTGAATTCTCGAAGAAATAGGTTACTTCATTGTGATTTACTTAGATGACATCAAATTCTATTCCAAAACAAATGAAGAACACATAATACACCTAAGAAAAGTCTTTGAGAAATGCAGAAAATATGGTTTATCCTTAAATCCCAAGAAAACATTGTTTGGTCTCCAAGAAGGTAAAATTCTTGGACATATCATATCTGAAGAGGGAATAAAGATAGACCCAAATAGGATTGAAGGTATATTGCAAATCAACCATCCTAGAAACATCAAGGAACTCCAATATTTCATTGGGAAGATTAATTTCTTGAGAAGATTCATACCCAACCTAGCTAAACTCCTTAGAAACATGACAAATATGCTTAAAAGAGAAGAAGGAGTTAAATGGACCTTAGAAGCAAAGAAATCATTTCAGCTAGTAAAAGAAGCACTCACCCAAACACAAGTTCTCATTATTCATAATTTTACAAAATCTTTCTTCACTTTTTTCATTTGCATCGTGAACATATAGTGGTCGCTATCCTATTACAGTAAAAAACATGAAGGGACAAGAGCAACCTCTTGCATTTTTCAGCAAGGCATTAAGAGATGGACCTTTGAAGTATAATATAATGGAAAAACAAGCCTTTGCCTTGGTCAAAGCCTTAAAATACTTTAGAGTTTACATTTTACACTCACACATCATAGCATTTGTGCCTCATTCAGTAGTGAAAGACATCCCGACACAAGATCCCGATGGCAAAAGAAGAAAGTGGATTGTCGTGATATTAGAATATGACTTAGAAATCAAGCCCACTAACCTCATCAAAGGTCAAGGACTAGCAAGAATTATGGCTGAATCCAACTTTCAAGCTCTTGATATAAACATGTTTAATGCATTAGATGAACGGGAGGAGATGGAAACTCCACTTATTGAAGATCATTTTCTAAATTCATCCTCGGGTATGCCGAGATTTTTTATGTGCTACTTAATCTTAATGTTCCTCCTAGTTTGTCTAAAACAAAGGCAAGGTTTTTAAAGTTAAAGGTCTGTAAATTACTACATTTTAGATAAATGTTTACATTGGAAAAATGCTAGTGGATTATTGATTAAATGTTTCCCCGAGAATGATGCGAGATAATATCAAGCATGAGTTCCATGAAGGAGAATGTGGAGGCCACCTCTATTGGAAAAATATTGTGAACAAAATGCTTAGAGATGGTTATTACTCGGCCTACCCTCTTTCAAGATATCCACAAAATGGTCATTGTCTGCCATAAATGTCAAATATTTGAAGGCAAAAAGAAATTTTCTTCCCTTACCTCTAGCAACCAATCACTCGTTGAAGCTCCTTTTCAACGAGTGGGGTCAAGACTTCATTCGGGAAATCCATCCCTGCCCTCATCCGCCCAACATAAATGGATCCTCATAGCAACTAATTATTTTACCAAATGGATAGAAGCCATCCCTTCTAAGAATTCCATAGACTCGATCATCATTTCATTCCTTGAAAAATCATATCCTTTCTATATTTGGTCGCCTCTAGGAAAATTATCACCGACAATGTCGTTGCATTTGGGTCCAAAAATATGGTTGATTTCTATCACAAATATCAGATTAAATTGAGCCATTCCATAGCTTATTACCCTCAAGGTAATGTGCTGCATGAATCCTCAAAAAAAAGTTCGGTGAACATCATCAAGAAGTTGTCGGAAGAGAATAAAAAAATCATGGCACAACAAGCTAGTACATGCACTTTGGGCGAGATAGATTGATAGTCAAAAAAAATCAATTGGGATGTCCCCTTATCAGCTAGTTTATGGAGCAGATGCAATATTTCCAACCAATATAGGAGTGCTAGTCATGAATTTGATCCAAGAGGTACGATCGAAGAATATGACATGACAGAAGAATAAACAAAACTGTACAATTACAACGAAACCGGGGAGGAAGTCTACAAAAGAGCAGAACAAGTATAAGAAAACATCAAGAAGATATTTGATAAAAGAACAAAGGAAATTTTAAAATTGGTGACAAATTTTTTAAATGGGATTCTAGGAAAGAAGATAAGGGAAAACATGGAAAGTTTGAAAATTTATGGAAAGGCCCTTATCTCATTCGATCGGCATTGGCAACAATGCATTTTTTCTTAAAGAGATGGATGGAGATGAACTTTTTGGAGGTCCCTGTCAATGGTAGGATACTCAAACATTATTTTTTTAAGGTTTCCATTCGAAGTTCTTTTTAATTCATTATAAATAACATAGCTTGAAAGAAAGTTTGAAAATGAAGTACAAAAAAAACAATAGAAAAAGAGAAAAGAGGGCGTATAAAAAAAAGGAAAGGTACGATTTCATACCAAAAAAAGTAAAAAAATATGAAAGTGTGCAAGCCAAAATGCCACTCCTTTGAGAAACTATTATTCAATCATACAACCTAATCATGATCGAATAAATTTGAATTTATGCTCGATAGGCTAGTGTGAAGAAGATTTTCCAAACAAAGTGTAATCTTGTCTTATCAGTAGAATAGATTAGGATAGAAAATAAATGGTTCTAACAAGCTTAAAATCTGAACCAAGAAAGGAAAAGAGAAATGGCTCCAAAAAAGATAAAAAACTTGAGCCAAAGAGGTAAAGAAGGATGCTTACAAAATTTTAGATCTTAAGCCTTCAAAGTTTTGCTTTACATTTTCTGCAAATAAATTCTATGTGTAGCTTGTACATAATTCCATAGCCCCCCATAGCAAATCAGATTGTTTAACCCTAATTTGAAGTCTGTCTTAGAAAATAGAGAATAAAATATGTCAAACAACTCAATCTTAACGAGATAGTTAGAATAGGTAGAGAATTACCGAGTTCGATTGTTTAATCCGAACTCATGGAAGATATAAGGATAGAAATAGATTAGTTTATCGATTTCAAATAAAAAGAATAAAATCATGTTGAAAGGGTTTGCATGTCCAAATGCACCCGCTAAAGAAAAAAATGTTAGGACAAGTAGGATGTGTACGCAGAAGTTTGGGAGAAAAAACTATCCGATTATGATGTTGCAAATCATCTTTTAAAGAAGCATGATCAAAGAAGGAAGAGGTTGTCAAAGTGTAGCGAAACAAAAGGCACCGGTCTCCTTTTCGGAGATTTATATCTCGAGGTTCTTGACACCTCCAAGGAGTTGCCCTCCACAAGTGGAGCTAATGTTAGCCATCTATAAATTCTATTATACCTCATGATTTCTAAAATAGCTTCCTTATTTTTCAAGAAACAAATTTTGTGAAAATCGTGATTTCTTGAAAGTCCACTATGTTAATTATCTTCAAAAGAATAATTCCACATAAATCTTGACTTAAATGCCTCCAAGATTATCTTGCTGATTCAAAATAAAGTTTTTTTTCAAGCCCTTCTCCATCAGCTCATTTCATATGCCCCATTTCACCCATTCTTCACTCATTTTCACCTATCCTAAACATTCATCTATTCCTCTAAAAAAACCCATTGTCCCCTTAATTTTCCCTAAAAAACCCTTTAAACCTTATAAAACCCCCTTTATATGATTTAAATCACCCTTTTTATACTTATCGGAAACTCTAAAAAAGGCCTAAAAACCCTTTTTAAAGCTTTATATCCGCTCCTTTTTGAAAGTAAATGCTTTAAGCCCTCTTGGCTTAAGCCTTAGCCCCTTCTCCTCATATGACCCGAGGCCCCGCAACCTCTTGCTATCCCTAAATCCCTTATCACCCCAGACCCCCCGGTCTCCTCCTCTCCCACGAGACCATAACTCCGCCCCTTCCTCAAACCCCTTTTCCACTTTTTTTTCACCCCCACTCCACTTACCCCTTCATTAAATCACAATTTTTTTATCTTTAAGATCCAACGGCCATCGCTCACTCTCACCATTTAACCCCGCCTAATAAAACTTCGTGCTTTCTCGACAAAATAGATGACATTGTAGCTGGTCCCACTCGTCCTCCCCACACCATTGCACTCCACTCCCCCATTTTCCATCTCGTCCTCCACCATTCCCCTCTACCGCGCATCTTCCCCTATCGTTCTTTAGCTCCACCATATATCCGGCTCCCCCCGGATCCAATGGTTCACGTTCCATTTCGCGCGCATTTTTCCAACAGGGGGGCTTAACCATCCATTTCCATGCAAAATGGGTGGTTTTTCCAAGGACATGTGGCAATAAATAAGTGGGATCGCGTCCATTCGAGGTTAAAACCGTTAACCGTGTATCTCATGCGCGATACCACCCGGTTTCATTGCTAAACCGCCTTTTACCAAATTGCGCCAATATTCAAAAAAAACCACCATTCTGCCCTAATTCCGCCTATGGAACCCCTCCCCCTGTGCATTTATCCTCTTCATCGCGCATCGCTCCGAACGCCACCCGAGCATCTCGAAAAGCGGTCTCAACCACAAAAATGTAGGTTTTATTTAACAAATTTTTTTTGTGTTGCAGGTTTTAATGGTGACCGAAGCTAAAAGGCCATCCCATAGCCAATCTAAGAGGCTTTCTATCTTTGGATGATGATCCAAGCACCAAATACATAAAGAAAAGGGATGTAGGGTTCGATTCAAAGCTCCAATCGATGCTTCATGGCCATCGATGCATTCATGAAACCATCTAGCACATAAAGGACACTCGCACACGGAATAGAAGGAAAGAACAATGAAGATTAGAGACAAAAAAAATCAAAATCTAAACCAACAGATTAAGGATAAAGCACAATGTAAAGGAAGATTAATTAAAGATAAAACAGATCAACAAAGTGACAAAAGGATAAGACAACTAAAGGAGGCCTAAAGCCAAATCAAAGGCCCAATCGAGTTTAAAGGGATATAATCAGATAGATCGAGCAAAAGAAGGCTTTGAATGACAAATCACTAAAGAAATTACTCTTCCAATGGACCAAATGCCACCCTACGAGCCTAATTTTCCTCAAAAGACACATAAAGCTACTCCAAGTTAGAGATATTTGTAAAGAAAACTCGAAGTTATTTCCATCCTACCTAAAAAAATCCTATAAGTAAACAAAAGCTTCTAAGTAGTTCAAAAAAGTTAATGTAATGCGAGTTAGCCTTAAATACATTTTTCCTTGGGCCTTGCATGGTATCAAAGGTCAAAAACATTAAACTTTGTCATTTATGAACCATTAGAGACCCCTTCTTTCACTCCACCTCCTCATTGATCTATAAATATTGATTAAGGAATTCATTGTTGTTGTTGTTTGGATTATTATTGAAGTGTGAGATAGTTGTTGAAGTCTGTTGAAGTGCTATTGAGTAGTTGAAGAATACTAGGTTGAGAAGAGAAGTTTTGAGCTATAGAGACCTTTTGGAATTGAAGTATGTAAATCTGGTTTGAACATCAATAATACAAGCTGATTCATGGGATCCCTGTTCTATAATGGTGATGTTATTCCTCATTGTTTTTGTTTCTTCCTTTGTTTTAAAAAGCTGTCCATTTTCTCGATAAAGAACATAAAATTTAGAGTAGGATTTATCGACAAAGTACCCTATTTCTATTTGAAAAGCTTTATCTTTATGTTTTCTTCTCACTAAGGTATGTTTAGAGGATTCTTAATTTCCCTCTAGGTTTATCCAACTTGTTGGTTTGAGAATGATTCAATAGAGTATAACTAGAGAATAAATGTTGGTGAGCCCATGTCTTTCCTATGTACAACTTGATATATTGTTTTCTGAATGTTCTTTTCAAATTTTTCTAAGTAGAGTTAACCCAAGGAAGTCTATGGTTTTCCCTATCCTCTAGCTAGTCTTTAACGAGTTGCTTTGAAAGATCCCTTGAGAGTATGCGAAAAGTAGGCTAGATTCACAGTTTATGTCCGATCTTAGGCTATTTTCCTTGTTATCTTATATGTTTTCTCCTCCCCTGAAAGTAGTCTTAGGATTACTAGATTGTTGTCCGAAAAAGTGTGCTTTAATAAAAGTCTCATCCAAAGAAGTTTATGGTTTTCCCCTGTCCTTTGGCTTGCTTCAAACAGATTACTTTGAAAGTATTTTCTTGTCTTAGTAAAGTTAGATTCTTAATTGGTTTTAGATTTTCTTCTTTCAAAACATCTTAATGTTTCATAGCACAACTCAATCTAAAATATCTTTTGATATAGATGACTTGCCCTATGGAAACCCTTGAATAATTATTGTACAATTAAATCCTTTTGTGATTCCATAGCCCAATGGGTTAATACTAGTTTCATGACCTATATATTCAGCCAAAACATTCTTCAATCTACTCTCACCTTCACCTTTAAAATGACCTCTTCAATTAATGATAGCCATCCCAACCAAACAAACAAGTTCATAAGAGCTTTATAACTAGACTAATATCATAAACAAAGCATTAAGATATATCCTTTGAAACACTTAACAAAGAGATCCTCTCTCGAATCCGAGAAGGCTAGGTCCTAGGATTCAAAAGTGGTTCTGATATGGTCCCCTACAACATTTATTCTTGCTTGTAAATTACAGGGGAGCCAACGTACCCTATCCTTTGGCTAAAGGGACCCGAAAGACGCAGAAAGAAACACCGACAAAAGAGCTCCCCCGCAACGGCTAGGTGCAAACAAGGGATAATGTTATTCTCGAGGCCCAAGCACATGAACCACCTATGTAAAACAATACGGAGGTGAACTTTGTGCAACCGTCCGAAAATCAGCCACACCATTGTAACCAGGGAGAACTACCCTCCTAACGTGGTTAAGAAAAAAGTAAAAAAAAAGCCCAAAGGGAACCCCTAGGCGAGGGAGGCAACAACCAATAGTGCCCACCATGATCCCGAGTCGGAGGCAACTCCAACAGGAATTAGAACCAGGAGCTAGGCAATGCCCGACAGCAAGGAAATAGGCCACCTCTCGTGAACAAACCACTCTTGCTCAATGTGGTGAGTACAGGGCACTATACTCACCACTGTCCTAATTTCCCTTAGCTAAAAAGGTTTCAAAGTAATCGAGGACAAGGAGGATCTTCCTAGCAACCCGTTGTTATGAAAGAAAATTTTTCCCCACCAAGGGATGGTTAGCACTCAAAGCAACAAAACCCGGATGATGCCAGAAAAGAAGCCATGGAAGAAATGTTTTTCCAAACATGGAACTGCAGTTACAACACCCCACTAGACACCACTACATCGGAGCTAGTACTAGTGTGCTAACCGCACCTTTGACCATTTCAAAGATGCCTATAGAACCATTGCCAAAGATGGAAAAGGGACCTAATAGGAGACTAGGTAACTACTCCAAAGCGGCCCATAATTATAGTGTCATGGACGATTTAGCTCAATCACCCGCTGCTATGTCCATGCTAGAAGTACTACAATCATGCCCAAAGCAACGAAAAGCCCTACTTTCCGCATTAGGTGCTATCGACCTTGCCGATACGCCGCATGATGGCTTTTGAATTAGACAAAGCCACCCCTAGGCTTCCTTCTATGGTCGCCTGCATACTAGTGTCGCTCCTGTATCACTATTCACCGATGTATCATTTACGAGGTGCACGACATGCATCATGTCAAAAAATGTTTGGCAAAAGCTGGTTCTCCCGAGCAAAACCTCGCCCATAACGCTCTTTAGAAAGCATGGTCATCCCTTGACCTCTCACAAGCCACCAAATGTCCCTGGTCGCTATCCATAAAGGCACATAGACATTTAGGTCTTGGATGATCACTTAGATTACAATATACTCCTCAGGCGGAGTTACACGTACGCCATGTCGGCCATATCATCCTCCATCTTCCGCATTATGATGTTTTCCCATGAGGATCACATCGTTACTGTAGACCAGTTGACAAATAGCAAGAAGCATCCCATAACCAACAAATATGTAATTCTACCCTATGTAGATACATCCTCATAAGGTCTTTTATGGTACCAATAATATGGCCCTGGCCAATTCAAACCGTTGTCTGTTCTAGGGTCATTCTTAGAAGATCCTCCTGTCATCCCTGAGGCATTGCCTAATGCCACAGGGGCCCCGGTGTGCATGATTTCCACATCAAGCACCGAGGTTAGTCAGGATACAAACTCAGGCAGTAACGACACTGAGGCATCAGCCATGATAGCCTCTCTAGCCTACGCCACTTCCCAAACCCCTTTTTTCTACCCCCCAGTTGGCTTTGTCTCCCAGTAGGTTTTGGAAACACTGGTGTTACCCAACATATTGTTGGCATTCCCAGTTTGGTACCTCATTCCCCCTTCTGGAACATAAGCCACCAACATTACTACCATAAGTTAAATCCCCTTAGTCTCAAGGAGCCCCAACCTACCCAAGAAATAGTCGAGACCACCCCTGTGAAAGAAGTTCCCATTGCAAAACCAATAATCATAGCCAAGAAAACTGCAAATAGAGGAAAGAAGATGGTGACCCCCACCATTCAAAGGAAACCATCAGTCTACACTATATGCAACATTATAGGCCATCCTACCCATATATGTCTATGACAAATTTCCTCTTTTAAGTTTTTGCCTTCGTAATATCCCGAACCTTTGCAAATTTCCTATTGGGACCTGAGGAGCTCGTTTTCTACCTATCGTCATTGTTCTGTGCCTTCAAATTACGCTGCGCAGGTATGAAAGATCGTACCCAGGAAGCACACTAGATTCAGCCCGTCTGGCCCTAGCACCTCTGATTTTCCATTCCACGTAACTCAGCCCCGTGACCATGCACCAGACCCAAAGCGCTTATCATACACAGCCATCGGGTGCATTGTGCGTCGTCCGATCATGCCACAAATCGACAGTGCGGAGCTCATCTGCCTTGTGGACCCCGTCGCGCCTTACCACTGCTTAAAACCGGCTGATTATTTCGCACCGCTCATCCGAGGCAGGTGGTATTCCCCCTTCGGCCAACTATTCCATACGCTGCACGACAAGTGTCCCTTTGCACGTCCCAAAATCACTTCCATTTCACGCGTTATTGTTCGGTCAATGGACGTGCAGCGAAATCTACATGAGCCATCCGATCTACAAAGCATCATCCGACGGTCGTCGTGCTCGGAAGATGTACATGAGTTAAGCCCGGTGTATCGCGCCCATGGCCAACCGTTCCATTGCCCTCGATGCATTGGTAGCCGTAGATCATACTTTGAAATCAAACGGTTGGTATTGAAATTCCTCGGTTGACCCAGTCCACCTCCACGTCACCCCTTCCGTATAGTCTCTCGTGCGCCCGCGTGTCATTCACGTTCACCTCCATCTCTTCATGCATCGTTTACATGTCTATGTTGTATGTCTCCGCCTCGTCCACATAGCATTACCCCACTGTGTTTTTCGTTGCCACCCTTCATTCCTCCGTCACCCTGCTTCCCCCCATCGTTTCACTCATTCCATATCATCACTCCGCGGTCATAGCCTCATCCATTACCCTGGTGCCTGGTTTTCCTTAACTATTTTGTGGGTTTTTCAAGTTTCTCGTGCCGGAGAACTATCATAACTTGCAGCCACCATCACAAAATTCGAGAACACATGACGGGACCAGATTTCAGGAGAAAAATTTGTGAAGAAAAATCCGAGAGCCGCCATGATATGTCAAACATTAAATGAAGCAGGGGTCAAAATATGTTGAGCCCTTCAGAGAATTTCAAAATTCATATTTTACAGATGGAGATATTAATTGTCGCAGCAAACAATATTAATGAAAGATCTCAGGAACGCAGTATCTGGCCTTGAAGAGTTTAAATTCCAATTCGAATTTCAGAAGGCAAAGGTTACAAGTGCACCAAAAATCATATCCTCAGCATTTATTTCAGCCAAATTCTCTTCAAGAAGGTACAGAATGTTATATATTTTATTCTTCATGTCTTATCCCTGGAGAAATTGGCACCCACAGCATTTACATCCTGGAGCAGCCCCAAAGCACCTTCAGCATCCTAGAGCCGTCAAATAGTATGGGCACAAAATGTTTCTGCCATTTTGTTTTAATGTAATAATTAATTGTTTTCACCTACCTCTTTTATTAGCTTCTTTACTCCCTCTTCTATAAAAGGGAGGAAGAAAGACATTGCAAGGGTTCCAGATTTTTATCAGAAAGTTGTGCTGTGAAAGATATTTTGTATACATCTCGTAAAGCTTCTGTATGAATACTCAGAGGCCGTAGGGTCTCAGTGAGGAGGAATTATATCTGTCTTAGAGGATTCTGGTTTGTGGTATATCACAGTATGTAACCTTTTCTCATGTGTTTAATACAACTTTCCATTTCACATATCTTCTTATATCATGATACTGGAATGCGAGTGGCTCACTGATTTTAGGCAAGGATTCATCCTAGTTGATGCCCATACTTGAATCAGTCAAGCAATTTAAATAGGCCTAGGCATGATATACTATTCCATGCTCATTTCATTCATATTTTCTGCTATATTAGTTGCTTTGGAAGGGTGATTTTAAAACGCCATTGTCGTGTATGGATTCTTAAATTGATAAGCCCATATATGGTTCTGTTGTGTATCTGGGTATCAGTTCAAAGTTAACTAGTATCTTCTTAACAGTTCTTTCACTACATACACCCTCTGATATCTGATTTCTGTGACATATTACTTGAACTGGCCCGCTTTACAGTAAATTGTCTCTTAACTGTCTGAAGTTTTTATATTGGAGTTTTGCATCTAGTTCCTGTACCATTACTTTCTTTGTGGCAGTTTCTGTAAGTTCTGGTCCCATTTAAAATTCATTTCCTTGTCTTACAAGAGATAGCAGGAGAGCCTTTTGGATTGACACCCAAGTTATATTATGTGGTTCCTACTACGATAAGATGTCCTAGGCACTGGTCTATGGAAACTCTAGGTTGTCTCTAGGGGGACAATAATTGTCGACAACACTACCCATATATGTCTAGAGTTGGACAATTTAAAACCACTCCTCGGCTCCAAAGCAAACCTCTCGATGCCGCGTTCCATAAAAAGGAACCTACCACCAAAGGTAAAGGAAAGTTGTTGCGAACCGATCATGCATGCGCTCTCTGTGGAAACTATGGGCAATATACCCACCATTTTCCAGAGATACCATGATATAGGGATGCCTTACATGCAATCAAGTGATCCTATTTGTTAGTCATCCATAATTTTGATTTTATCCAAAGATGACTAAGTTGAAATTCTCAGATTTCTAGAAAAAAATTTTGTAGAAACATTGTGAGTTCTATAAATATCACTACCTTCATAATTCTAAGTCCATCAATTCATAAAAAATTCTTCATTCAAATCCCCCAAGTTATCCTGCAATCTCAAAAAGAAGTTGTTTTTGTAATGTTCCAATTTTTTCAATAAGGTAATTGGAACATTAGATCTGTTTATTTTTAATAAAGTGAATAAAATGGGTGAGGGAGCCCATGTAGCAACCTAATAAACACTCTGTTAGCACCTAATTTGAACCTCAGGCTGAAGGAAGGAAAATCAGGTTAACTTCAAACCACGCTTAGCCTTGTAGCTAGCCCTACAAGGTCAGGAGAGGGCTCTCTCTATGAAAAATGTTCAATGAAATATAACTACAAATTAATTTTAGGCTAGGTATAGTAACTCGAAATATTTATCAATTTTCTGGGTTGTATGGATCAGATGGGGTTAGGCAGTTTGAATCTGGGTTATTAAATCAGAGATACAGGGTATTCTATGGGACAAGGCAGGCATGGATTTTAACAATTTTCATTTAAATGATGATGGAATGTGTAAGACTGGTGAGAAGCTGAAAAGGGCATAGGAGATGGATCCTTTTCAAACAGCAGAAAACATAAAATATTGAATGATTTCCCAAGGCAGAGCATTATACAATGGATTCTACCTATCTATCTTAAAAACATTCAACCAGAAGTGATGGAGATATGATTGAAATACATAACAATAGACAAATGATCACAAAAGAAAGACAGTGCTAAAATCCATACCACATGGATCCCATAAATCAGTGTTGCATTTCTTTATTAATTCCCTGCCATATTGTATCAAATGGAGCGCAAAGCTTCCTTTATGATTCCAACGTTATCCCACTATGACCCCCTTTACAAAAGATGAAGAAATACATTAAATAGATCAGTTTCAAGGGGGATGGATCCGAAAAATGAGGAGTTGTTTCACCTTCCCAAAAACTAAAATTTGAACATAGAAAACAAACCAACAATATGCCCCTGAAAAGAGGGAGTAATACATTTGACTACTCGGAGAAATTTGTTGTCATTCCCAATGAATGAAAGGAGGAAGTCTATAATACAGATCCCTCTTTCATCGCTGCTGTAGATGCTAAGATGATTCTGTGTTTATAATTAGTTCATGGCTTTTACTCTTTGAAGAAAAACCCTCTGCCAGATAAAAATTCCCTTTAAACGAATGAAAATCAAATTTTCCATTTTAATGAAGAAAAGACATTTTTTTATTGAAAAAGAGCGAAAGGAAAGGATGGTGGGCCCAAAACGAAATTGCAAATCTCAATCGCAAATCACAATCGGAAAGGGGAGGGTGTATCACATAGCGGAGGAAATGCGACATGCGATGGTGATGGAGCGATGGAGGGAAAACCTTTGTAAAACGAAATGAAATGAAAACAACACTATAACACAGAGAAAGGCTCGTTTTCTTTTGAAAAGGGCAGAAGGCTTTTAGGTGGGGCCCAGGGAGAATCGAAATCGCAAATCGGAAGGGGAGTGGGTTTGGAGTTAAACATTGTGGGAAATGCAAATTGCGATGGACGATATGCGATTAATCACATGGGCGGAAGGGAGCACGAAGGTGTTATAGCATCATTTCTCACCTTGACATGATTCATGATTGCTTTGATGGTTTTGGGCACCCATTCCTACAGACTTGGACAAATTCACTTAAAAACAGTGTAAAAATCCCCATACGCGACTATGCCCGTACTTTTCCGCGTGTATACGCGAGTCCAGCTACACTTTTCCGCGTATGCCATTAAAAATGATTAAAAAATATATAATTATTCCTTATTTTCGGGCTGGGTTGATGGTTACTCAGGTAGTTCAACCACCCCAGCACGTGGCCAACTGTTTCCAACTGTTGAAACTACTTGGAGGGAGTATAAAAACCCCTCATGTGTATGGCCTAAGGGAGAGAGAATTATTGATATTATACTCTGTTGGTATTCCCTATCCAATTCTGATTCCCCGTGCCTCCTGCACTTTCCCAGTTCATTATAGGAAACCCTTGTTTCCTTGAGATGCTCATCTCCCTATATGTCATCTCGTATGCACCAGTTTGGAAGGAGTCTTAGCGAGGCAAGGGCCGGACGGATCCGGACGACGGTCTACTCAAAGGCCGTGGAAGGATTCAGGTGATCTCTCCACTCGTTACTTTTGTACATGCTATTTATAATACAGAAGTACCATGCTGTTCCCGAAATATACGTGTTAGTGTATGCTTATATGTATGAGAATATTGTTATTTAAGCATTCATTATGATTTATTTAATGTTTTATATGAATCTCACTAGCATTTAGAGTAGATATATGCTGTACAACCAGTTCTTCATGCTTGTTTCTTCTTGTCTTTTAGGTTAAGAAGGAAGGACGGTTGCTGGGGGTTTGGACCCCGCGGGATCTACTTCAACCGTAGGACCTACGGGTAACTTTCTCATTCTACTCTATTTAGTTTTTCTGAACGTGCATGGTTGTGTGAGTC
This sequence comes from Pinus albicaulis, assembly GCA_034641835.2. Taxonomy (NCBI): domain Eukaryota; kingdom Viridiplantae; phylum Streptophyta; class Pinopsida; order Pinales; family Pinaceae; genus Pinus; species Pinus albicaulis. The sequence continues at coordinate 1,025,855,894 of CM076582.1, forward strand.
CTTCTTAAGTAGCATGCCCCTGCTCTGTGGAGGTTGTAACCCAACGAACCTCTAGGGTGATATTCCCCAAAACAGAAATGGCGACTCCACTGGGGATCACATTTTTGTGATTCTCCTGTTGGGTTGTTTCAGCTATTTGGTAGGATTCCAACAGTTTTAACTTTCATTTGCAGTCCAGTTTACTTTCTTGCAGTTAGTCTGAAGTCCTGGTGTCTTTTCCAGGCTTGTAATTTTTGTTTTTTCATTATTTACCTTTGTATACGCGCTTTTTTCTGCACACAGTCGCGTATACACGCAAGTTTTTCTAAAGGAACCCACGTATACGTGAGTTTCCCTTAGCACAGACGCGTATGCACGCTGGTTGCATAACAATGAAAGTAGCGTATACCTAGGCAGATTTTGAATTTTTGGGTTTCTTGACTTTTTGGTCCTTTCTAGCTGTGGAGACCTATTCCTACAGAGTCTCTGTACTCTTTGGATTTTGAAGGAAGTGGTTTCATGTCTTTTCTCTCTTTCGTTTGATTGAAAACTAGTCTTTTTGGCAAAGTGTTGCTTCTGGTGCTGGCACTTCTGGATTGAGTTCCAAGATCGCTTTCTGAGCATTCTTGGTTGTTCTGCTTTATCAAAATAGAGAGCTTTTGCTCACTTACTCGCTCCTATCTTTGTGTTCTGCTTCGCATTACGATTTTTGCTTCGTTTTTTATTGGTTTTCTTGAGTTCCATAGGCTAGGTTTTGTTGCAACTTTTGAAGAGCTTTTCTTGCTTCTTTGGAGTTTTTGTTTGCGACGAGTTTGCACTATTTGTCTAGGCTGAGTGGCTGAGTTTTCTAGTCTTCTTTTGCTCTTATTGATCTTGCTACGAGTTAGCCTTATAAGGTTTGGGAGCATTGTTGAAGTTTGTGCTTGAAATTCAGTCTTGTTTGGTTTGGATTTTGATAGTTGTGCTTGGTCTTTTAGAGCTCTTTCTCTATAAAACTAAAAAGCTCAAAAAACATTTGTTTTTCTTTTTGTTTTTGCATTTCAAAGGCTTAAAAAAAATTCTCTCTTGTTATTTGCTTTTGTTGTTGCGTTTTAATTTTTGTTTTGCCATATCTTTTGAAGTTTTTGTGAGGTTTCTTCCTTTCAGTTTTTGGCTTGATAATTGGAAGGGAGTTGTTATTCATTTCTTCTTCTTGTTTTTAAGCATTTTTGGGTGTCTTCATATTAAGAGTTCTTGTTTTCGAGAGCTAGCTTTCTGGACTACCAAGAAGAGTTAAAACTGAAGGACTTTTTGGGAAATTTCACTCTGCTTTAGGAGATTTGCATCTTAGGATTTGCATGCTTGTAGGGATTTGCATTAGGTGCATTTAAATCATTTAGTCAATTTCATAGTTTTTGTGAGTGTGAGTTTGCTATTTGAAAAGAAAAATACAATTTTTAGTCTCGTAGAACCTGTATAGAGATTGCTCTTCATCGAAAGACAAAGAACTGCATTTGCATGTAGTTAAGTTTTTATTAATTTCTTTTGCGTCAAAACACCATAAGTTTCATCTCCATATCCTTGTGACTTAACATAACATCCCATTAAAATAAGCGATTTAATCTAAAAACAACTAGCAAGTTTTCTAAGTGTCAATCACCAACTAGCTAGGTTGTAGGGCCTTGGAATAGGTGAGTGGAGAGTTAACTCTCCAAGGCCGCTCAAACAAACATAGAAGTTGATTAATTGAGCGAAATCCAACACCGTTAGGTGGACCGGGAAAGCTCTCATCCGAGAGTCAAGCGCAAGGGGAAGTGAAGGCTAAGAAGAGGGATACCCCCTCTCCGATTGGCTGAATCTGACCTCAAGACCATTCTGCCCGGCTTCTGATACGGATTGGTGCCCATAGTTGCCACTCCTAGGTTCCACACAGGTGACTGCGGGGGGGAATACCCGTGGTACCTGAGGCAGACGTCGCATCACTTTCAACAGTACTTCTGGGGGGTGCCCTTGCGAAGCTTGGGTGCTTGAGCCGGCAAAGGTTGTCGTTAGGAGGTTGGCGTAACTGTTTCTGATACCTTCGCTAGTTGTTCTGGGCCCTAATCATCCCAGACTACTTTCGGGAGGTCCTATACTTCGCTTTCCTGTATTTTGGTGTCCGGTCCTCATCACCCGGAGCGGAAATACTTGGAGGCTGTTTGCTTGACTGTATCTCAGGGATTTTTATTTTAGTGAGTGCTCTTTGCTCCTAGCTTGCCTAGCTTTTCACTTTTTTGAGTCTAATTTAAAATTTATAAAAGTGGCTGATCAAGCGCCTCGTCGATCGAGGAGAATCCGGGGGTTATCTCCCGAGAGTCCAGAGCCTTCTTCGAGAAGGCGTAGGAGTGATTTAGTAGGTGGTTACCACCCTGTGGCGTCTGACGCAGTGGAGAGAGATCCTCCACAAAGGTCTGAAGGTTTCATAGCTGATTTTGGTGTCGGTTCTGAGAGGAGCGTTCCACTCACCTCAAGAGTTTTGTTTCCTCAGGAAGAATATTTTCAAATTGAAGACGTACCTGAGCCTCCTGCGACAGGTCCATCTCCTCTTCCTCCTGACTATCCGTTCGTTGTTCAGTACATCGGACCTGAGTCTGAGAGACCGGAAGATCTTCCGTATCATTCATATCTTTCGATGGCCACGACTGGGAACGCGGCTTCTGTCGTGAGTGCTGCAGGCATTCAGACCCCTGCTTCTGTTGAAGGAGGGGGCACTATTGCTTTATCTTCGATTGCTTCTAGTGCTGCTGTGTTTGGCTCTGGGTTCACCCAAGCACATGCTTCTCATTCTGGTCCCTTCTGTTCAGGGATGCCCTTTAGTGGGAATTCCTCTTTTTCCTTTTCCGCTGCTTCAGCTGGATCTACGCCCATGTCTAACATGGCTAGTGGATCAGCTTCGTTTCAGGGTTTCCCCTTTGGGACTGGACACATTCCTAGTTCCAATCCTTCTTTAGGGTCGTTTCCGTTTACGTCCCAGACCCAGAGTTTCAACCCTTGGTCTGGGGGGAAAAGTTCGACTACTTTTACAGGGTGGAATCCTGTGTTTACTACAGCGGGGGCAGGGAATCAGTTTTACGCAGGTCATCAAGGGAATGCTTCTTTCCCTTCGTCGAGTGCTTACCAGACCTTTTCTCCTCTTTCTAATGCCTAGAACCCCTATCAGGGGCTCTCCTCTTCATTCAATACTTCAGCGGGGGGAACTGGTCTGGGCTTTGGTAACTCTGCGTTGGGAGGAGGTTCTTCTCCTTTTTCTACGAGTCCTTTCTGGCAGCCTGGTGCCTTATCAAATCCAGGCTATTCTTTTCAGAATGTTGGGAATCCATCCCATCAAGGATGGAATCCTCAGGCTCCGCCTCGCTTACCTTTTTTGGCAACGTTAAACTTGCCAGATTTGTCGAAGTTGACTAATGACCCGATTCGTTATAGTCCGGGGTGGCCTCCGGTCCCGACCAAACTTCCTTCAGACATTCCAAAGTTTGAAGGTAAGAATGGAGAGGATCCGGCAGACCACATCACCACTTTCCACTTATGGTGCTCTTCGAACTCCCTGATCGATGACTCGATTAGGTTGAGATTATTTCAATGCACCCTAACTGGGAATGCTGCCAAATGGTATATCGAGCTCACTGGGGGCAGTTTCGCCACATTTGGAGAACTGGCCGTCACATTTCTAAACCATTTTCAGTTGCCTGTCAGATATGAGGCTGGGACCGAACTCCTGGCTAATTTTAAGCAGGATGAGGCAACGCACATTTCCGATCACATTCAGGAATGGAGGAGAAGGAAGAGGCTTATCAAAGCTCATATTCCAGGTGAATTCCTTCTCGAGTGGTTTTTGAAATCTCTGCAGTCAGATATTTCAAAAGATGTATCCCTATCTGGGGTATTTTCTGAGGAGCAGGCCATTTTTAGGGCCCAACAGCTGGAACTGATCTATTCTCAGTCCGGGGTACTTTATAAGTATTTTCCCAATGCTCCTCGCTCCAAATTGGATTTATCAAAAACTAAACCTGGTCCGCATGGTGACGGGCTTGTCGGATCGGTCAGTAGTGGTGCAGCCAGCCTGCTTTCTCAACTGCAGTAGTTGTCTTTACAATCTGCTCCTTCTGGTCAGGCTGTGCCTGCTGATTCATCACCTTCCCAGTCTTTGTCCATAAATGCTGTCCAAACTTCTGATCCCAAAGGAAATCAACAATCCGATGGGAAGAAGAAGGGATGAAATAACAAGAAGAAGGGCAAGAATGGGAAGGGCAATGCAAATAAAACCAACGAGCGTGTTGGTGAGGGTCAAAAGGAGAAAAAGAAAGTGAAGTTTCCATGCAAGCTTTGTGCTGGAGACCATCTCACACACCTTTGCCCTAAAATTTAGGATGCTCAGCACCTGTTATCCCAGCAGGGTTCTTCTAGTTCCCAGGCTGTGTTAACAAACCCTTTTCCCCAAGGGCAGCAATTAGTTGTTGGCGCGAACCAAAATCTTGGGGCTTCCTCTGGGGGCACCCAGGAAGGGGAAATTCCATCGAACATTTTTATGATGAGTGCTCACGCGGATATCGCTACGAGATCCCGTGATTATGGCGGAGAAGAGTCTTCGAAAGCTAAGGAAGTTCCTGATGCTACTGAGCCGCTTCACATTACGAAGCCAACTGTTGAGTCTATGCCTCGGATGCCCAAAGCATCTTCTAAGTGGTCAACGATTAATCTGAATGCGAGGGCTGCCCAGAACTACTCGATTGTAGAAGATCTGGCTCAGAGTCCTTGTGCTATGTCAGCTTTAGAGGTACTCCAGTCTTGTCCGGCTCAGCGCAGTGCTTTGCTCACTGCCATTGGGGCTATTGATCCGAAAAATTCTCTTCTGATTACTTTTGATATGAATAATTTTAAGAAGATACTTCCTCATCACATGGCTTTCCATATTAAATCGTCGTATCGGAAGTGCAATATCTTTCGAACGGTCGTTGATGAGGGTGCTTCCACATGCGTGATGTCTCTCGCATGCTGGAAGACACTTGGATCTCCCAAAGCTGTTCCATCTAGCACTGTTCTTACTGCGTTCGATGGTCATTCTCACAGACCCCATGGTATTGTCCCGGCTTTGCCCATCTGTGTTGGGGGAAAAACCGTCAATATAGAGGTTGAGGTAGTGGATGCAGCCTTGGACTACAACCTTCTGTTGGGGAGGAACTGGATTTATGAGATGGATGCCATTGCATCCTCATTATTTCGAATTGTATGTTTCCCCCACGAAGGGAGGATCGTTACAGTGGATCAACTGGACTATCCTCCTGTAGACCTGAATGCACCTTCTGACTCATCCGTTCCTAAGTTGGATAATACTAAGGCGCCTGTTGAGAATCTAGGAGTTGGAATGTATTCTTCCCTGATGGGTACTTTCGATCTTCCTCCTCCTACTGTGCATATTAATGCTATTTCATCCTCCAGGGCTCCCCTTCGAAGAGAGTTCTTTCAAACTCATTATTTTTCGGACCCTTGGACCTTACCTTCCCCTACTGCCACATTAGCGGAAGGTCAAGTGGGTGGAATGGCATTTCCGATTTCTGCAGCTGAGATTGCATATCAGTCTATTGTTGACACTGCAGAGTCCGTTCCAGCTCCTCTTTCACCGGAAGAGTTGGATGGAGATGTGGCTCCGGCTTGGACGATTAGTTCTTCTTCGGCCCAGGATTGTCTTGTTACCACTCTTCCATCTGAAGAGGCAATCCTGGAAGCCATGAATGGTGTAGATAGACCGTGGGATGATTTGCATCATCGGTCTTACTTCCTACCTGACTTGAACGAAGTTGAAACTAGTTTTCCAAGTCCTCAGTCTCCTGGACCTGTTCACCCAGTCTTGAACCCTTTGGCACCATCACAGGTTTATGCTGAAGGGAACATGGCTGTGATCTCTCCTACTATCCCGGTGAACATTTCCAGGGATCCCAATATTATCGAGAATGTCTTCATTGGAGCTGAATGTTCCCGTGAAGAGGTTCAAATTTATACCGAGCTCTTCAAAGAGTATAGGGATGTATTTGCTTGGTCTTATGAGGAAATGCCTGGCATAGACCCATCTATCATCCAACATGAGATCAAGACGTATGAAAACGCTAAGCCGGTCAGGCAAAAACTTCGTCCGGTTAATCCTAGGAAGGCAGCAGCTATCAAAGCTGAAGTTGAAAAGCTGCTTAAGGCGGGATTCATTTTCCCAGTTCCTCTGACTGAATGGGTTTCAAACCCCGTTCCCGTAGATAAAAAGCAAGGAACGATTCGAGTGTGCATCGATTTCAGAGACCTAAATAAGGCATGTCCTAAAGAAAATTACCCCACACCGTTCATCGATCAGATCATTGACGAGTGTGCCGGTAACGAGATTTTCTCCTTCATGGACGGTTTCTCCGAATATAATCAAATTACTATCCGTCCAGAGGATCAACATAAGACTGCATTTATTTGTCCCTGGGGTACGTTTGCATACAAGAAGATGCCTTTTGGTCTTAAAAATGCTGGGGCTACCTTTCAGCGGGCCATGTCTTACGCCTTCCACGACATCAAGAAAATTATCGAGGCATACTTAGATGATCTAGCTGCTCATTCTCGAAAGAGGATGGATCATCCTGGTCACCTCCGGCAAATATTTGAAAGATGTTGTTTTTATAAAATTCGTTTGAATCCGAACAAGTGCGTTTTCGCGGTAACATCCGGTCGGCTGTTGGGATTTATCGTGTCTAGGGAAGGGATAAGGGTAGATCCCTTCAAGGTTGAGGCAATACTTCGGTTGCCTCCCCCGTCTTCAATTCATCAGCTTCAAAGTCTCCAAGGGAAGTCTAATTTTCTTCGGAGGTTTATCGTCAACTATGTTGAGATTACAAAGGGATATATGAGACTGTTGAAGAAAGGAGTTCCTTTTCTTTGGGACGACTACGCTCAACGCTCGTTCGATGCTTTGAAAAAGGCATTGACCTCTGCTCCTTTACTGAGTCCACCCGATTATAGCATAGATTTTCTTTTGTATCTGGCTACAGCAAAATCTACCATTGGTATGGTTCTGGTTCAGGAGGATGATGCTCTTTCAGAGCATGTTATTTACTACCTTAGTCGAGGACTGGTAGGACCTGAACTTCGATACACTCCGATAGAAAAAATATCCTTAGCAGCAGTTCATGCTGTGCAGCGACTCCAGCATTACATTATTCTTCGCAAAACTTATGTCTTGGCAGCTACCAATCCATTTCAGTTTGTCCTCAGCAGGCGAGTGATTGGGGGCAAATATAATAGATGGATTGTGATTTTACAAGAGTTTGATCTAGAGTTCATGTCTGCCAAATCCAAGAAGTCATTAGTTTTTGCGGAATTGATCTCCGAGTTGCCTTGTGGAGAGGAGATGATCTATGATGAGTCCTTTCCGGACGAACACTTGTTTCTGATCTCTCCACAGGATCCTTGGTATGCGGATATCATTGTGTATCTCTAGACTGTAAAGTTTCCCTCCACTTTTTCGAAAGATGAGCATCGTAAGCTGCGTCACTTGGCCAAGAATTATCTGATTATTGGTGATGCTTTGTACCGTCGAGGGGTTGATTCAATCCTAAGACGCTGCTTAACTTTCGAAGAAGCTGAGGCTGTGCTCAATGATTCTCACGGTGGAGCTTGTGGGGGTCATTTATCTGGGCTTGCTACAGCCCAAAATATTTTGCGTGCTGGATACTTTTGGCCCTCGATTTTCAAAGATTGTATTGAATCGGTCAAAAGGTGTCATCCGTGTCAGGTTTATACTCGAAAAATGCGCGCTCATCCAGCTCCGCTTTTTCCAGTCATTACTGTCGGACCCTTTACAAAGTGGGGTATTGATTATACTACTTATAACCCACCTTCGGAAAAAGGTCACAAGTACATTATTGTAGCAGTAGACTACTTTACGAAGTGGGTCGAGGCTATGCCTACTTTTGGGAACGATGGTGAGACTGCAGCTTTGTTCCTTTTCAACCAAGTTATTGCTCGTTTTGGTATTCCTAGAGAGATTTTCACTGACCATGGCAGTCATTTTCAGAATAGTATGATGGCTGAGTTGGCTCTCAAATTGGGTTTCCGGCAGGAGCATTCATCTCCATATTATCCTCAGGCCAATGGGCAAGTGGAAGCCGTGAATAAATCCTTGAAGACAATTCTTCAAAGGACAATTGATAAACATAGATCCAAATGGCATATTATGCTATATCCTACACTTTGGGCATACAGGACGTCAGTTAAAACTGCAACTGGCTTTACTCCATTTCAGTTAGTCCACGGGGTGGAATCTGTATTTCCCATTGAATGCGAGATTCCTTCCCTTAAATTAGCTGTTGAGCTTCTTCCTGACACTTCTAGTCTGGCAGAGCGGCTTCTTCATCTGGAACATCTCGATGAGCAGCGTCGGGATGCTGCCACGATGAATGAAGTGCATAAAAACCGAGTAAAAGTTCAGTATGATAAGGCAGTTAAGCCTAGGGTCTTTTCGGAAGGTGACCTTGTTTTGGTCTATGCCCAAGAAAAGGATGCCTTGGGGGCAGGAAAGTTTAAGTCGATGTGGTATGGCCCCTATATCGTCAAGAAAGTCCTTAAGAAAGGAGCGTATACCTTGGTTGATTTGGAAGGGAACGAGTTGCCGGAGCCCCGAAATGGGCTCTATTTGAAGAAGTATTATGCCTAGGCTTTGGCCTGGCATCTTGCTTTTGTATATAGTAGTTTTTTGCTTTGTACATATCTGATTGATTTTCGATCTTTGATGAGGTTGGTGATGTTTTTTGATCTGCTTTGGCAGGTTGTGTTGGATGTCATGAGTCATTTTGGTTTCGCCGATGGTGCTAGTAGACACACCCGGAACTTAGCTTCCGCGGCTTGGGTGCTTCATTATTCTTTCGGTCAGCTGTTGGTATCAAGAGGGGTCTGCATTGGTCCTACTTCCAATAATATAGCAGAATACACTGCAGTCATTCATCTACTCTCGGAGGCAATATCTTTGGGTGTTGATTCGTTGGTAGTTTTCTTGGACTCCCAGCTGGTGGTGTCGCAATTGAACAACACTTATCGGGTACGAGATCCATTTTTATTACGATTGTTCTTGAGGGTACGTTTGTTACAAAGGTCATTTCAATTTTTAACATTCATTCATATTCCTCGAGCTGACAATTGGTTTGCTGACTCATTAGCTAATCAAGCATTAGATTGGCATATTAATCATTCCATACAATAAATTTTTAACATAAAAAACATCATACATTTGATACATTTATCACATCACATCAAATATCACTGTATATATATCATCGGAGTGTTCAAAAACTTTACAAAATTTGGATCCATAATCTCGTACAAAACTTGGGCTTATGCCCCATCATGTTCAGTCTCAAAAAAGAATATACAGTCATCTAATATATAAAATCTGTCTACTCCTGAGGTCCCTGCCCAGAAGTCGTGTTCCTATAGAACATAACTGCAGTGGCCACATGGTGGAATAATCTAACCCAGTCTCGTGGTACTCCTACCACCCGTCTCTGGATGGCTTCCGGCAAGTCCTCCACGGCAGCCATAGGGATTTGGCGGGTTAATCCCTCCAAGTTTCTCTGCACGGCCTGGAGAGTCCTATCGGAATCCACTGTCTCTGCCTCACCCCTGCGACGCTTATGGCGTGGTAGGCCCTCAGGATGAACTGGTCCAACATCTGAAACATGATCATTTTTAATTGTCAGTCATTATGAATCCAATCAAAAACATGTTTTTTTTTCATTTTTTCATACATATTTGAAAAAAATCCAAAAAATTATATAAGTCAAAATTTTTTTGCAAACTTACCGACTGCTCCCCATGCTGTGCCAGGTGGAAGAACTAGATATGGATCTCCACGGAAATCCATCCCGGCATAGGGATAGTCGTCCACTGCGATGATCTGTTCTCCCCACCACAGGAAGAACTCATCGTCCCATGTGGTCCGGGGTACCTCACTACCCCCCAGTCTCTTCATCATGTCTGCCCAACGGGCAATTCTTGAGTCCCGCGGGCTACTGATAGTAGAGATGACTCTGGGTCTCAAAGCTGGAATCCTCTCAAAGAAGAATGTTGTCAAAATGGTCCCATAGCCAAAATGTTTAGTCTTTGCTTGGCGAATGGAGGTCAGCTGTTGTTTCATGTTCAGTAGCAGGGCTGTGCACCAATCGTACACATGAGTCAAACACTCTACAGCTATACTCATTTGCGTCCTGGACGCCTGATGTAGTGAGGCAGATCCTGCCACTCTGCTGATGGTGAAAAGGAGGATCTTCATGTGCAAATCCCTGATATCTTTAATGGAAATCTGAGTTCCAACCTTTTTGGAACCATCTACGCAATATACGTGGACATAGTCTTCCACGGTTAACCCTCCCAGGGGCTTCCCGTGCAAGTCTACTGGTTCTCCCCTCCGGGAGAGTCCAGTAATGAAATATATGTCTTCCACTTCAATGCGTAGTGGCATCTGATCAATAATGAAGCAATCTTGATCTGGTTCCCAGTAATTTACGAGCATTTCTAGCAACCGCACATTGCTTTTCATATTTGGCATCTTGAAGAATTTGAACAATCCGCAATTTCGAAGGATATTTTGCGCTGCGCGATCTTGCATGACCTCTCGGTAAATTGCGCTATGCTCACGTTCCCTCCATGAGATTGTCATCCTGTCAAATTTCATCAAATTATGCATTAGCCACGCTTTTTTGGATTCGGACCTGCGCATACGCGACTTTTTCTTTGCACAGTCGCGTGTATACACGAGTTGCCTTCAATGAACCCGCGTATGCGCAAGTCCGCATTTTTTAGCAAGGGTTTTAAAGCTAAAAATCACTTAATTTTAATTTCCAAACGGACAAAATGAATAAACAGGATGATTAAGGAGCCTACCTGAAATTTCAGCGCTATTCGACGGTCGGTTGTTCCTGATTTGACGAAAGACGTTTTTTGCTCCAGAGCACTTTTTTCCAAATCAGCAATGCAATAATGAACCAAATATGAGGTAATTTGTCTATTTATGCCTAAAAAGTTGAAATTTTTCGCAAAAATTCATTATGCTCATTTTTTCGATCTATCTTAAGCTGCATAACTCAAATTCTTGGAAGTGCCCAGTTTGGTATGTTTTCAGGTACATTTTGACGATTTTGAGATTTTTCCCGGTTTTTGATCCATGATTTCCGACTCTTCACGGCAGGTATATGATCTTCACTGGCATATAGGTTAGGGAAATCACTCTCCATTGCATCTTGCATACTAGCCTCCATACTGATCACTTGCCTTAGGGTCGATCCCATCAGGTCATGAGTATTACACCCATTTCACTCACCAATTATTTAATCATGACTTGATGGTAGAGCCTTCCTTTACATGGGCTTCCTAGTTAGTTCCTCGCTATCACTTGTTGCCCATGCTGCTTTTTATGTAGGCTCGGGAGTCCTCTTTAGTCCCGCCATGTCTTATGTGTTGAAGCTTCATTCTTCTTCTTCATCACTTATCATTTTTTCTGGATTTTACCCTAGAGGCTCCCTGGTGTCGTTTAAGTTGTATTACTGCATTACATATTGGCTACTTGTTTATCCTGGCCTTTAGCCGGCTTCATTTGGACTCGATGTTTAAGCCAAATTTTGACCTTGACTTTCTGTACAAGTTAACCATTGCATGCACTTAGCTATCACGACTTGACACCTTTGTACCCATGGATGGAACGCTCCTCTGAGTATCACTGACCAGTTTTCGCCACCTTGCATTGAGCATAGGATTGTTCCAGTCCCAGGAACTAGTGCATCTGATTTCTTGATACTAGTTCTATCCATTGTACCATAGCATTATTTTATTCTTTTTCAGGCTTATTATATGAAAAAGACAAAAAAAATCAAATATAACAAAAAGAGCGGGAACGGGATGTATCTTCGTTATTTTGATGGCAGTACAGAGTCAGTTTGTCGCCCTTGAACAAAGCACATTTACTTATATATATCTCCTTCATTTGGGATGGTTTTAGTTTTGACCTAGGTTCAGCCTTTACCATGTTTCACTTGTCAGTTCTCCCCCGGTTGGTTATCTCTTCCAATCATATGGAGAGTTTGTTCTGCCTCCTGCATAATAGACTTATACAGTGTCACTTTTTATTGCCATGGTCATCACGAGTCGTGCTTTTGTTCAAGGGAAGTCTAACCTGAGTCGGCCATTCTGCGGTGTCTCTTGACTCATTATTCAGTCGGCCTTCCCGGTCTTGTCAGTATCATGTTCTATCACATCAAATGTTTTGGTCTTCTGCTCGTGCTGGTTTGAGAAGGTCCCCATTGACTTCTTGCCGGCGGGTTTGTCTCTTATCGACTACGACACATTGCTCTGAGAGCAAACCTAGAGCCGCACCTTGGGCCTATTTCCATCATTGATAGGTGACCTCGTGCTCGGCATTTGATCATCATCATGGGTCTTTGACTAAGTGGTTTCCCCTGTGTTCGACGTCAGCACACATTATCACACTTGGGATTCGTGCAGTACCTTGATTTCCATTTGACCCTATCGGTGGATTTCTCGCCTCTGTGTCAGCTTTCATTATTGGTTGGTTCAGAGGGTTTCTTCCGTGCGCTAGCTTCATCTTGTGCATGTCGGCAACGTACTTCAGTTTTGGTTCCATCACTCTACTTCGTCCGATTCCTTCCAAATCTTGGCTTGCGGGTTACACTCACGCTGGACTGATGTGGGATGCCTTAATGCCTTCCTTCTAGCAGATCTTTTCCCATCGACTCCGACTCATTGCTCTGGGAATAAGGTCTAGAGTCTTTTTGTCAGTACCTTAGGGTTTGCAGTCATCAGTGGCAAACTCTTCGCTATCGACAATGGGGATTCATCATTGCCTCCTGATTGGTAGATTCTTTCAAGTGTTCGACTTCAACTCATTCATTCGCACTTGTTAGATTGTACTGGGGCACCTTGACGCTCATTTTCATTATCGGTGGGTTGTCTCGCGTTGGTTAATGGTATACATCATTGACCGGTAATCCAACGATTTCTCACATGGTCGACTTCAGCTCATTTATTCCCATTGTGTAGAATTGTGCCATAGTGATCGATGAAGACCTCGGGTTGCATCAGCATTCTTCGGTTCACTTTTGACAGTCCTTTCAGTTTCTGCCAGTGATACCGTCCACCCTTATATGTTGCAGTTCAGTACAACAACATCCTATATGTTGGCTCCCGAGTTGCGTGATTGTACCGTTTGATCCACCTCCTATGATCTGGTACTTGGAGATTTCAGTTACTTGATCAGACATCCAGTTGCACCATCTTTGATCAGCTGTCTATATGTGATACTTGGACATTGATTCAGACTTACACTTCCGGGCCATGCTCAGATGATTCATTGTGTACTTTCAGTTCAGCTATACTTGTATACATGTTGGATCTATTCACTACTTTCTATATGATGTATTTTTGGACTGAGCATGGGTATGCCCACCTCAGCATGAGTTGACTCTCTGTTTTCTTTCATTGGTTTTTGGCAGGCTGAAATCTGGTGAAGTCCTCTCTTGTCATTGCGAAGTTCTTTCTATGTGCATAATACATTTCGGCCATCATGTACCCCTTCTGACCTCATATATTAGGGGGCATCTGTTATAGCATCATTTCTCACCTTGACATGATTCATGATTTCTTTGATGGTTTTGGGCACCCATTCCTACAGACTTGGACAAATTCACTTAAAAACAGTGTAAAATCCCCCATACGCGACTATGCCCGTGTTTTTCCGCGTGTATACGCGAGTTCAGCTAGACTTTTCCGCGTATGCCATTAAAATGATTAAAAATATATATAAAAAATCCCTAATTTCGCGTTGGGTTGATGGTTACTCGGGTAGTTCAACCACCCCAGCCCGTGGCCAACTGTTTCCAACTGCTGAAACTACTTGGAGGGACTATAAAAAGCCCTCATGTGTATGGCCTAAGGGAGAGAGAGAATTATTGATATTATACTCTGTTGGTATTCCCTATCGAAGTCTGATTCCCCGTGCCTCCTGCACTTTCCCAGTTCATTTCAGGAAACCCTTGTTTCCTTGAGATACACATCCCTTTATATGTTATCTCGTATGCACCAGTTTGGAAGGAGTCTTAGCGAGGCAAGGGCTGGACGGATCCGGACGACGGTCTGCGAAGGCCTTGGAAGGATCAGGTGATCTCTCCACTTGATTACTTTTGTACATGCTATTTATAATACAGAAGTATCATGCTGTTCCTGAAATAAACGTGTTAGTGTATGCTTATATGTATGAGAATATTTGTTATACGAGCATTCATTATGATTTATTTAATGTTTTATATGAATCTCACTAACATTTAGAGTAGATATATGTTGTACAACCAGTTCTTCGTGCTTGTTTCTTCTTGTCTTTCAGGTTAAGAAGGAAGGACGGTTGATGGGGGTTTGAACCCTGCGGGATCTTCTTCAACCGTAGGACCTACGGGTAACTTTCTCATTCTACTCTATTTGGTTTTTCTGAACGTGCATGGTTGTGTGAGTCTCTGTTAAGTAGCATGCCCCTGCTCTATGGAGGTTGTGACCCAACGAACCTCTAGGGTGATATTCCCCGAAACAAGGATAAATATTTCCCCTTCTTATGATACATGTAAAGTAGGGATAAATGAGGATGCCTTGGTAATATTTATGTATTTTACATTATGCATGTGTGATTTGGATGGATAGAGATGTGTCTTAACCATCCACCCGTAGATATAAACATACATGTTTTTGTAGTTATGTGCTTCTAATTAATGCAATGCAATGTCAATAAAAGAGGCATGTCTCAATGTTACTTTGTATGCATTTTACTTACTCACATGAAAAGATGTTTGAAGCATAACTAGTAAAGACATATTATTTGGGTTTGATAAGGATTTTATATAATCAGGATGTCATAGTTTACTAACATTAGTATGTTATTCAACCAGCTCACAAAATAGAAGAAAAGATAGATTAACGACCTAAAAATTATCCACCTCGAGAGGGAAACCTCCTTTATATTACATAAATGAACAATTATTGGATGATACAAATGACAATACCTCCTTTCTATATATAGAAGTCTAAGGGGTTACAATATAATCAGAGCCTACATAATAATAATAATCTAAGGGCACAACAATAACAATAGTAGGATTTTGTGGGGCACAATAATAACAATATGGGGACTGCATGGGCACAAAAATAACAATAATGGGGCTACATTGATAATAAGAATAAGGGGACACACTAGCATTATAGTGACCTAACATGCCCCTATACTTCAAAAAAGTGTTGTCCTCAATGCTTGAGTTGTTTTGGATGCTTTTGTATAAAATTATCATCCTTCCATGTGGAATATTCAACGGGTAAGTTCTTCCATTTGATGAGACAATCTGAAATTGATCAATTTCATAGCTGTTGGTTTCCTGTTTCCCTTACTGCTTCAGGTTCCAATATGATTTTAACTTCCTTCCCATAACTGGAAATATTGTTTGAACTAGGAGCTTGTAACCTATAACCTTCTGTAAGCATGAAACATGGAAAATTGGGTGCACTCAGGATGATGCAGGAAGCTCTAATTTGTATGCCATAGTACCAATATTTTTCAATAGGTTGTAAGGACCATAGTAATTTGGTGATAATTTATTATCATTATTAGCTTCATTGAGGGACATTTGTTTGTGCGGTTGTAGCTATAAAAAATTCCCAGTCACCTACATCAAAACATCTTTCACTGCGATGTTGTTCTACCTATTTTTTCATTCGATTTTGCGCCAAAGTGAGGTTATTTTGTAAGATTTGGAGGACTTGTTGTTGATGATCAATGTTATATTCCACTACTTGAACATTATAATTTTATCTTAAAGATGACGTGATGGATTGTGGATGATATCCATCAAGTGCCATAAATGGGGTCATTTTTGCTACAGTATGGAAGGAAGTGTTATAATACCATTCATCCAAAGGTAACCATTCGACTGATTGTGTTTTTTTATCAGATACAAATCAATGAAGATATCCTTCCAAACATTTGTTCACTATACCCATTTTCCCATCTGATTGAAGATGATAAAATAAGAAATGAGCTAATTGAGTACTCAGACAAGAAAATAATGCCATCCAAAAAATTCTAGTGAAAAGGCGATCTCTGTCTTTTACAATAATATTTGGGTTTGCATGTAGCTTTTGAATTGTTTCCATAAATTCAGTTGCAAATGAATTGGATGGAAATGGATGAGGTAATCCACAAAATTGTGCATACTTGGTAAGTATATTAATTACCACCATGATGAAACTCTTTCCTTTAGACTTGGGTAAACCTATGATAAAATCCATTGAAACCTCCTCCCAACATTGAATTGGAATGGATAAAAGTTTTAACAGACCCAGATACTTAATTTTCTCCACTTTATTTTATTAGCAAACGAAAATATTTTCCACAAACATAAGAAAGTCAGATTTAAGGACATCACAAAAATATCCTTCTTGACCCCGTGGTAAGTTTTTCAAAATTTTGAGTGCCATCCTAAGGGAGAGGTGTGCAATTCCAAAAGAATATTTTGTTTGAGTTGGGAATTCTTGCAAACATATAATCGATCTTTGTACCATAATGAGTCATTTTTCCATCTAAATGTATCATATGTGTTGGGATATTGCTAAAAATTTTAAATGAGTGTCCACAGTTCTTCATCATTCTTATATTCATCCCTTACTTTGGTTATCCAATGTGGTCGAAAAATAGAAATGGCACAAAGAAATGTTTCCACATCCTCATCCTTTCTTAAGGGTGCATCTGCGACAAAAATTTTCTCCCCTTTTTTGTAGATGATTTCAAATTCATAACCCAACATCTGTATGACCCATTTACTCTGTTCTTGTAAAGATAATATTTGTTCCAATAATTATTTAAGGCTCTCAAGCTCTTTTTTACCTTGAAGTATCTTCCCATTAGGTAAGGTCCTCATTGTTTTCATGCATGTCACATTTCCAACATTTCCTTGTCATAAATAGGTTTGTGTAAATACTTTCCTTTGATTGGACAAATTTTAAAAGCAATGGGTATTCCTTCTTGCATTAAAACAACACCAATTCCATTTCTTGAGGTATCACATTCCACAATAAAGGTTTTTGTGAAGTTTGGTGTAGCTAAGACTGATGCTTGGCACATTGCCTCTTTAATATGTTCAAAGGAGTTAGTTTCTTCTAGAGTCCAATAAAATTCATATTTCTTCAGTGATGTTGTTAGAGGTGTTGTTATTCTCCCATAATTCTTAGCAAACTTTCAATAATACCCTGTCAACCCGGGAAATCCATGAAGATGATTTATGGTTGTGGGGATTCTACATTCCTTAATGGCTTTAATTTTGTTATTTTTTACCTTAACACCATCATGAGATACAATATTACCCATATATTCCACCTTCTATACTCAAAAGAAACATTTGGAGGTTTTTGCATATAATTGTTTCTCCTCCAATAGTTTGAGCACCCTATCCACATATTGAACATGATCCTTCAAATATTTTTTGTAGATTATTATATCATCAAAATAACACAACTTTTCTAAGCAAGGGTTTGAAAATTGAATTCATAAAACCTTGAAATGAATAAGATGCATTGGTAAGGCCCAAATGCATGGCCAAAAATCCATAATGACCCTCATGAGTTCTAAATGTTTTTTTTGGAATGTCTTCAATGTTCATTATAATTTGATGATATCTTGAGTGAAGACCCAACTTGTTGAAGTAAATTTCTCCATGTAATTCATCCAAAATTTCATCAATGACAGGAATGAAAATTTTATATTTAATAGTGATCTTATTAATCTCCCTATAATATGGACATATATGCCATGATCCATCCTTCTTATGCACCAATACTACTGGAGTGGAGAAATAAATTTGAATAGGTTGAATTATACATACATCTAGCATTTATGCAACCATACATTGAATTTCACTCTTTTGGGCATAGGGATATTTGTAAGGCCTAATATTTGTAGGAACACTTCCTGGAATCAAATGAATAGCATGATCATGATCACAAATAGGTGGGAGGCCATTGGGAGTCTCAAATACCTTAGAATGGTTTTCCAATAGGTTTTGAAGATTTGGAAAAATAAATTATTTCGATGTTTGAACCTATAGTGAGCATAATTGTGAAATTATTTCCTATTGTTCTTTCTTTATAATATTTTTCATGCCATTAGAGATGATTATGTTTCCCAATTTCTATATGATACCCCTTAATTTAACTTCCTTTCCTTCCCAAAATAATTTCAATAAAAGTTCTTGAAAATTAAAATCTATCGTACCAAAATATTGTAACAATTGGAATCCTAGTACAACATCAACACCACCCATTGGAATGAAAAGCACTGAAACATTCAATACATATTCCCCCATGGTTAGCTTGATATTATGAAAATTTCGAGAGAAATTTATAGTTCCTCCATTTGTAACCATCACTTAACACTCTAGTGCTAGATATAGGAAGCAAATCAATTCCTTGGCTATATTAAAATGGATAAAACTATGGGTACTACATGAATAAATCAACACTATTACCATTTTCTCCTTGATATGTCCTATCTTGAAATTTTGAGGAGTGGTAATTCTTTCCAGTTCATTAAAAAATTTGTTCGAATTCATTTATTCTTTCTCCAAGGTTGGTTCCTAGTGTATATCCTATTCTTTTGACATTTTTTGTTCCTTTTATTCCACCTCTTCACAATCTATAGAGAATAACTTCTTCTCAAAAAACTTATGACCTTTTGTGTATTTACTATCAAAACTATAACAAATCCCTTTTGATATTTTCTCTTCAAATTTTTGTGGTGTCCACCTTATAGGTTGTGGAAGGATAGGAGCAACAACACTTCAATATTTATATTTGCGAGTAGTATACTTGTTGCCATAATTTTTCTTTCAAATTTTATTTGCATCCTAAATTCATTCTCCAATGAATCAGGTTCCCAAAGGTGAAACTCATGTTGGCCGTTATCCTTTAAAGTACCTATGAATACATAAATCCTATGCTCCTTTGGAATATCATTTACCCTGATATTAAATTTTTAGAAGTCCTTAATGTGTTCTACCATTGAACCCTTTTGTTTTAGATTTATCAATTGACTAAATAAGGCGTCGCTCTTTATATCCTCATAATGTGATATCATTTCTTCCATAAAAATTGACCAAGTGACAAGTGGTTTACGAGAAAAAAGCCAATGATACCATACAAACTGATTGAGTTCTAAATATAAAAGTTTCAATTTGTACATTTTGTGTGTGTTGCACATTATGGAGATCAAAATATTGCTCCATCTATAGTATCCATGTTACTGGATCCTTGCCATCAAACTTCCTCATATCCATATTTGGAATATGATGGGTACTCATTCAAACGTTAGAGGCTGTGAAATCATGATTAATTTTTTTATTTTTTTTTCTCATCATGAGTTTCATAAAAAACCTTTTCACCATTAGGAATAATTTATTGTATCAACTTTGTCATACCTTCCTTCAAACCTTCCATGTCTGCTTTTAAACCATCATTTAAACCTTCCATGTCTATTTTTAATCCATCCTTAAAATATTCCATGTTTCCTTTAATTTTTTCTTATATACCATCCATATTAGCCTCCATACCATTATTCAAACCATCTATCGTAGCTTCCATTTTGGTTACTCTTTGCAAGAGAAAAAATTGTTGCACTTGGTCTCGTGATTTTGATATGTCATGTTGCAATCCTTTCTCTTCATGCATCATAATAGAGATTTCTGAGGGATTAATGGGTGTGGAATTAAGAGCCATTTTAGAACCTGATACTGATATTTATGCTTCAATATTCCCTTGGAATCACTTCAAACTGAATTTTCAAACAAAAGTTATCCAATTTTAACAAAAAATACACACTTTTTTGTTTTTTTTAGGAGCTTCATATTGCAATGGTTGTATATTTGTAATTTCTAATATCCAAGGTCTGAATTTTGGTCCTGTTTTATTCCTCTAATCTTCTATCCAATGCCACAATTCATACCAATAGTGGATTCTTCAATATAGAGTTATGCCAAATCTACTACGATGACCTGATTATTGTTTGATTTAGTAGAGAGAAGTTGTAAGGGATGCCACATGTCACTGTTTAAATATTCAACCCTAAGATTGATATACGAACAACTACATTCCATGCAATTTTGTTCACTTTTTACAGAATTCAATTTTGATGCGTGAAATGAATTTTATGATGATTTTTCATAGGTCGCGTGTTTGATATGAAATTTTGGAGCCTGTAAAAACACGAAATCCCTTAGATCATATCACCAAAAATATAGTGAACCAAGATCTAAAATTAGTACACAAGGCTCACCAATATTTTAGATCCACCTAGTTGCAATTTCACCTTATGAATCTTCATAGAAAAAAAATATAACAAAAATTCCAAGATGACCTATTTGAAGAAGTGAAACATATAATCCAAAGCTTTGATACGAAATCTTATGCAACCAACTAACAAAGTATAAAAAAGATAGATCAATGACTTAAAAAATATCGACTTCGAGGGGGGAATCTCCTTTATATTACATAAATAAAAAATTCTGGGATGCTACAAATGACAAGACCTCTTTTCTATATATAGGAGTCTAAGGGGTCACAATATAATCGGAGCCTACATAACAATAATAATGTAATGGCACAAAAATAAAAATAGTGGGATTCTATGGGGCACAATAATAAAAATATGGGGACTACATGTGCAAAAAAGTAAAAAATAAATGAGCTACACTAATAATAAGAATAAGGGGATACACTCGTATTATAGCGACCTAACATAGTAATTGCATGCAAGAATTATGACCTTTGCAAAGGTTTTGTTATATTTAAAATTATGGCAGAAAATGAACTAATGATCCATACAGAATGAGAGAATGTCATCTGTAGTGAACTACTAGGCCACAAAAAAACAATGTTTGAGGAATTGTGGGATAAATGGTATCATGATTAATGTAATAGTTTCTAGCTAGTTATGTTGAATTTAAGGTCATCTTTCTTTGTAAGATTTTTAACAATGGTTAAGGGATGAACTTCCTCGTTACCATTGAGTGACGGGTGAACACCCTCATGAAACATATAATAAAATAAATGTTTGTTGGTTTTCCCCTATGATGTTTCCACGTTATATTGCTATCCATTTATGTGTTTTTTGGGTGAAAATGTGAAGTTGGGTTACACTTTTGGCCCTTTTTTGAGAGAGAAAAAAAATCATTTTTAGAAGTGTTCCAACTTATAGCTAGCCAAATTAATTTTTCTGTTTAAAATTTCATTTTAAAATGAAAGGAAAAATTGTCGAAAAATTTATTAGTTTTCTATTGCTTATTTTTGAGAAATTTTTTATTCACATTTGACATGTCAACTTAGCAATTATTTGACTATATGTTTTTTAAAAATCAAGGGATTCATAAAAAGTCATGTTTTTTTTAGCCAAGTGTATTCTTTGTTAACCTTGGGTTTTTGAAAAAAAAAAATGTGTTGCAACAATCTAGACAGACTCTACTTCGGTATGGCTATATTTACAAAACCAACCGATGCCCATCATAATTACTAGAATTTTTTGAATTGAACCCATATGAAAAAAACTAAATATTTTGAATATGTTTAACATATCACCATGTTCCTCAACATATTAATTAAAAACTAAAAATAAAAAAACTACCCATTAAAGAAGACAGAGTAACACAATGCACAATAAATTTTCCATCTCACAATGTATTTTGGAAGATACATAATTTTGATTTCACTACATCATAATGATCTTCACATTTTCTTGGCACACATTTTACTAGAAAATTAGTTATAATTAAAAAATATCCATGAAACTCCATAAAATTTATATCTATTGAAAGTAGATTCAATTATGCAAATGTTGGCATTGGTTCCAAAAGTAAATTCACCATATCTGATGGAGTTCAACCATTCTGAACTTGGAGAAAGTTGAACAGAGTTGAGTTGTTGCAGAGATGTAGGTTTTCAACTAAATTTTTTTCTTTTGGCCGAATTACTTTTTTTACGCTAACGAACGTCAAAATAAACATAAAAAGTTTTTCGGCTGAACATTTAAATTTTTTTGGCTAGAAACCTATCCATATTTTCTCTCGACTGTGAAATTGAAATAATGTGACCATCTGATATAAATATTTCGGCCGAATGTTATAAATACACTGAACTAAAATGTGATTTTCGCACTCACATTCTTCATGTGCAACTTTTGAATACCAAACTTCTTTGAATATAAATTTTGGAAAGAAAAAAATGTGCCAGATTTTTAAAGTGAGTTTTTTGGGTTGAATTTTGAAAGTGACCTTTTTAGGTCTGATTCTGAAAATCTACATAGGTTGAATTATCATGGGGAATCAAAGAAATTGCAAGAAAAAATATGGTTGAATTATAGAAATTGAGGCTCATATATAATACTCGATAAACTATTACAAAATAAATAAGGAAGAATGCTTAAATATTGAAAGGGAAATTCAATCTCAACAAGAAGTTGAACCAAGTATGTAAATGTAGATATTATAAATGATATTTAAAATTTAATAGTGTATTGTGGAATTTAATTTTTATTTGATGAACTAATTTGAAAAATATTTTGCAATGTAGATAGAGTGAGATTTTTTTCATAACATTGATTACGAGATTGTAAATGTTGAAAGATAAAGTGAAGAAGAAAATGAACCAATGATTGATGATGCTTCTGAAAATGTTGAAAGAGATTCAAGTGAAGAGGTTTAAACACCCTTAGGTATGTATCTATATGTAATGTATTATTGAAATTATACATCTTTACTAGTTTCAATTTTATGAACTCCATTTTTTATTTTAATTATTTAATGTATATTTATACGTGTTTACATTAAATTACCATATGTATAGATGAAATCGATATCGATGATGAGATGTTAGAAAATGTAGACACTCGCACATATGGGGATAAAAAAATTGACCACATTATACGAAATCATGTTAATCTCATTATTGATAATTTCTGTAAAGATGAAAATGTGATAGTTCAAGCTCAAATTTTGGGAGGTCTCTTAAAATTTAAAGAAATTAAAAGAAACTACAACACAATTGGGCATTTGTAAATCAATGAAATATAAAAAGGTGAAAGAAAATATGATTCAAAATGTAAATAGTGATCTAAAATGAATTTGTAGATATAGAAAGTAAAGTGATCTAGATGCACATAGAAAAACACAAATGGCAACAGTTTCATTAAAGAAAATTATTTGGTAAAATATATGGATAAAGCATTAGGGACCTCATGAAAAGCATTGCACAAGCATAATTTTTTATTATTATTGCAAATAGAAGTTATTTGTAGGAAACCATACAAATATAACTTGGATAACCTGTTTAAAAATAATATATGAATATTGAATTAAATTCACATGTTTCACCAAAAGTAAGTGTTGTGATGCGGTGTAGAATATCAAAAACTTTAAATGAAGAACATGCAAAACATATCTTGGACACAAGTTAGATAGAGTTTCCCAATAAGTTCATATAAGAGAATCATGAAATTAATGTCTCATTTAGTACTTTTATTTAAAAAAAACCATGGTATGTTAAACTTATCATTGTATGCAACACTTTTTTTTGTTGTTATCATGTGGAATTTCAATTATATTGTGACACCTTCCTTAATTTTACTAAAAAAAAATTGTAAAAATTCACCTTCTCCTTCCACTATCCATGATTTCATATCTAAAATTCTATGTGGAGGAGAAAACCATGAATTATTTTACCAAAAGAAATGTGTTGGTGGTAAAAAATGTGATCATTGTGGAAATTTGACTTTGTTTCATGAAAAATATCCCATTTATATGAATGATCAATCATTGTCCAACATAAAAGTGAAATGGAAAAGATATGAATATATCCATACATCGATTGGTTCAAGTAGTTGTACAAGTGGGTAGAATGATTGATTTACAAGAATAAATTTCTGTGATAGAGTTTTTGAAGAATTTTTAGACAAAAATTTATAAATACAAAAACCATTCTCATAGAGCTCAATGGTAGGATGTACAATTCAAAAAAATACCGTGAAATTTTTCCACAAGGCACCATTTTGTCATAGTTGATTTTGCAGAACATTACCGACTTGCTGCACAAAATGAAATACATAGTGAATATTATCATTCCGAAAAAGTCTCTATGATTTTCCATGTTCTATATATACATGTTGAACACAATGTTTATCATATAGAAAGTACAATGAGAATGAACATGTTATTAAAGAATATAATTTTTATATCAGCGATGATCATTCACATGATACACATTTTCTACAACATCACTTTGATAATATTTATGACCCATTGAAAGGTCGTGGAATAAAATTAAATGAACATTGGATATGGTCAAATGGATGTGCAGGTAAATTCAAACTTCACAATCAATATTTTGGTTTTCATCTTCATATGAAAACCAACATTAAACATTGTTGGAATTTCTTTGAGAGAGGTCATGAAAATGAGAACATGATGGCACATTGGCATGTATAAAATGAGCACTTCAAATATATCAATGGACCACTCTACAAACCGACTTGTCTAAGATGAACAAGTTGTTCAATGGGCCATTTCTTCACTAAGCCATGAGAATAACCCATCAAGGGAGGTACGCAAGTATATACATATACATTAACTTGTATATATTTTTGATATATGATAATGTTTATTAGTTTTCTAATTTTAAATATTTATAAATTCTATAGTTTAAATAACTAATTGATGATTATATTTGATATATAAATTTTATTTCAAATAACATATTTTAATTATTTTTTTAATTTACCATATGCTTTTTCTTCATATTGGAGTCCAAGATGTAGATAGATTAATTAGATATGGAGTTGAAACAGTAAAAGGGACTCGAAAAATTGCATTCAATTAAAACAAAAGAGTACTGAAATGTGTTTGCATATAAAAGGAGAAAATAATATTGTTTTTGTCTTGTTTTCATAGGGGACACACAATTCAATGATGTTTTTGAAAACAATATGTATGTAAAAGCATAGAAACTTACATAACTTAATACAAAGGGGAAAATGTTACTTGTAAGCTTCAAAGAGATGGAAACAAAGGATACTATAGTGTCATTTCAAGGGGATCGAGTTTCTGATATTGATAGAAAAGGCGAAATTTCAATTGATTTCAAAGGATATATAGAGGAAAATACCCTATTGGAGGTAGAAGAGTGGGTTATTTTACAACATTTTTTGGTCATCTAACCTATTACTATTAGATGGACCTAAGTACACCATGTAAGACCAATTTTACCCTAAGTAAAATTTCTTTCACTATGAAAAATAACTTAGTAAACCACCTTTATTAAGTTGTTTATGGTCTAAATAGGAAACCCCATTAGGAAATTTTAAATAAATCTACATTTGTTTGATTTTCCTCAAGGAATAATTAGTTAAACAATAGTTTACTTAATATTCTTTGTCATATTTAACCCAAAACAGAAAAATTAATTAGATAAATAATTATTTATCTTATTATTTTCTAGGAATAATTATTTAAACCTTATTTAAATAATATTCCTTGTTAAATTTGACTAAATCATATATAAATAATTAAATAAATAATTATTTATTTGATTATTACTCAACCATGTCCTTAAAATAATAAATAAATCATTTATTTATTTATTATTTACAAATAAAGGGATTTGACCCAAGTCAAATTCTTTTTCCCTCTAACAAATATAATAAAATATTCCATAAAATTTGGATCTTGATTTGGTTAATATTATTTTAATTATGCACCAATATCTAGATAAACTCAATATTTTGTTATAAATAGAAGGGTTTTTCCATTCATTCACTACCTTTTGTTGCCTAAAGGTCACTGTGGATCTATACTTTTGGTCTGACTTTGATCCACCATCATTGTCATATTTGTTTGTCTTTTTGCTTGTGAATTCCCTTTGAGTTCCATTTTTGTCTGGATTTTCTACACCATCAAGAGAGAGGGATTTTAGATCTGAAGTGCTGAGGACTTACAAGAACCCATCCCATTGAGGAGAACTGGTAACATCCTTCTATGTTTTCCTCCCAGGTGCCATTAATAAGAAATTCATTCAACATATTCCTGTCTTGTCTATTGGATGCATGGAGCAACTCTTGTTTTTATTTACTGCTTAAAGTCTTTTAATGCATCGATCTAGATTTTTGCAGCATTTATCTTGGTCACCTAATTCCAGATCTAAAGATATTGGCAACCATATTTACTGTTAGGTTTGTTTGTTATGCATAGCTAAAGTGAGCCTTTTTCATACACTTGCGATTAAGATTCATACTAACAGTTTATATCTACAATAGTTGCACAAACTATAGAACCAAAAGAAAGACAAGATAAAAGGCCCGAGAAAGATTGCTAGGTCCTTATATCACTAGTGTAGTCCCTTATATTTGTAGCGTATCCCCCTTATTATTAGTGTTGTACCCGTGTATTCCCCATATTGTTATTATTATGTCTCATAAAACCCGAGTATTGATATTGTTGGCCCTTAGATTATTATTGTTAGGTTGGCTGGGATTATATTGTGACCCCAAGGGCTCCTATATATAGAAATCATGTTTCATCATTTGAATCATCCAAGAATTGTTCATTTGTGTAATGTAAATGAGGTTTACCCCTCGAAGTGGTTGATTTATAAGGCGTTTATCTCTCTTTTCTTCTATTTTTGGAGCTATTTTCATAACATTTGGTATCAAAGCTTTTGATTCTAAGGTTTCGTTGCTTCAAACAGGTCATCGTGGCATGTTTTCTATAAATTATTTTCTACGAAGGTTTAGACGCTAAGAAAAAGCCCATTTGTGAAAAAATCCAGAGGAATTTTGTGTAAAATTTTTAGATCTTGGTTCACAATATTTTCGGAGATATGATCTATGGAAGTTAGGTTTTGTTCAGGCTCCCGAATTCTATCTCAAAGAGGTGACATTGGGAAAATATTAATAATTCTCTCTCTGAGCATCAGATTGTAATTCTGTAAAAAGTGACCAAAATTACACAGACTTTATTTTCCTTTGTATCAATTTCAAAGCCGAAGGAGGAAATAGTGACACATGGCACACCGTACCAGTTTTCTCTACAGAACCAGTCCATAATTATGTCATTGTGGGATATTGGGAATAACCTTGCCGTGAAGAATCCAAATCAAGTCAAACATATGGCATTGAAAATAAGACTTAGAGGGATATTACAAGACCGAAGCTCAAATACCGAGGATCAAAAATTACGTAGATACATCAGTTTCAATATCAAGCTCCTCAAAGAAAGAAAAAAGGTGTGTATTTTTTTCAAATTGGATAATTCTTGTTTGAAAAATCAGTTTGAAGTGATTCCAAGGGAATATTGAATCATAGATATCAGTATTGGGTTCTAAAATGCCCCCCTAAAATAAATTCAACACGCATTAAGCCTTAAGAAGGCTTTACTATGACTCAGGAAAAGGAAGAAGTGAAACATGATATATCTAAATTACAAGTGCAGCAAATTTCGCTCTTGTAAAGAGCAACAAAAAATGAAATGGAAGTTTTGAAGAAAGGTGTGGAAACTAATATGGATTGCATGGAAGCTAATATGGGTGGCATAGAAGCTAACATGGAAGACATGAAGAATGATATAAAATTAGACATGGAGGATTTAAAGGAAGGTTTGACAAAGTTGATACAATAAATTATTCCTAATGGAAAAAAGGTAGTATAGGAAACTCATGATGAGAACAAAATAAATGTTAATTGTGATTTCATAAACTCTAATGTTGGATTGAAGACCCACAATATTCCAAAGATGGATATCAGGAATTTTTATGGCAAGGATCTCGTAAAATGGATACTACATATGGAGAAATATTTTTATCTCCATAATGTGAAAATACACAAATGTTATGCATTGCAACTTTACATTTAGAACAAAATACATTTATATGTTATTGATGGATTTTCGCTCATAAAAAAAATGTCACTTGGTCAATTTTTAAGGAGGAAATTATAGCACATTATGAGGATATAAAGAGCAACACATTCTTTATCCAATTGATAGATCTCAAACAAAAAGGTTCAATGGTGGAGCATATTGAGGACTTCCAAATATTTAATATAAGGGTAACTGATATTCCAGAGGAACACTGGATTGATGTCTTCATAGGGACTTTAAATGATAACATCCAACATGAGGTTCGACTTTGGGAACCTGATTCATTGGAGAAGGCATTCAGGTTGGAAATGAAAAAATTGAATGTAAATTTATGATGACAAGGAAGCCTACCACTAATATCTATAAATATGGAAGTGTTGCTACTCCTAGATTTCCACAACCTAGAAGGTTGACACCACAAGAATTGGAAGAAAAAATAACAAAAGGGCTTTGCTATAGTAGTGATAGAAAATACACTAAAGGTCATAAGTGTGCTGAGAATACATTATTTTGCATAGATTGTGAAAAGGAGGAAGAAAATTAACAAGAAACTTCAAAAAAAGAGGATATACACGAGGAATCAACCCTAGAGAAAGAATAAATGAGTCTGACCAGATCCTGTAATGCATTGGAAGGAATTAGCACTCCTCAAAATCTCAATATCGAAGGACATATCAAGAATAAAAAGGTAATAGTTTTGATTTATTTAGGTAGTACCCATAATTGTATTCATTGTAAGGTAGCCAAGGAATTGAATTTCTTCCTATACCCAGTATCCGAGTGTCAAGTGATGATTTGAAATGGAGGGACTATAAATTGCTCTGGAAAATTCCATAACATCAAGCTAACCATGGGGGAATATGTATTGAATAGTCCAATGCTTTCCATTCCAATGGGAGGTGATGATGTTTTACTAGGAGTACAATGGTTACAATCTTTGGGGACGGTAGCTTTTAATTTTCAAAAAAAATTCTTGACATTTTTTTCAGAAGGAAAGGAAGTTTAATTATAGGGTATCGTAGGGAAGACGAGAAAGATAATAAGAACTAATTTCATGAAAAATAATCTTAAGAAAAAAAACGAGGCACAATTGCACAATTATGCTCACTAGAAGTTCCAACACCAAAATCATCTATTTCTCCAGATCTCCAAAAAGTCTTGGAAAATCATTCCAAAGTGTTTGAAACTCCCAAAGGACTCCCACCTATTCGTGATAATCATCATGCTATTCATTTGATTATAGGAAGTATTCCTCCAAACATTAGCCCTTACAAATATCCTTATGTCCAAAAGAGTGAAATTGAATGTATGATTGCAGAAATGTTAGAGGCTGGTATAATTCAGCCGAGTCAAAGTTCTTTCTCTGCTCTTGTAGTATTGGTTCACAAGAAGGACGGATCATGGCGCATGTGTCTAGATAATAGGGATCTCAATAAGCTCACTATTAAAGATAAATTTCCATTCATGTGATTCATGAATTATTGGATGAATTACATCGAGAAATGCATTTTACCAACTTGGATCTTCGTCCAAGATATCATAAAATTAGAATGAAGACTAAATATATTCTGAAAACAACATTTCAAACTCATGAGGGTCATTATGATTTTTTGGTCATGAATTTTGGCCTTATCAATGAACCTTCTACATTTCAAGGGTTGATGAATTCCATTTTTAAACCCTTCCATAAAAAAATTCTGTTAGCATTTTTTCATGATATACTTATCTACAGCAGGTCTTGGAAGGATCATGTTCAACATGTTGACAGGGTGCTCAAACCATTAGAGGAGAAACAATTGTAAGAAAAAACCTCCAAATGTTTCTTTGAAGTACAAGTGCTGGAATATCTGGGTCATATTGTATCTCAGGAGGGTGTTAAGGTAGACCCTAACAAAATTAAAGCCACTAAGGAATGGAATGTCCACACAACCATAAAGCAGTTGCAAGGATTTCTCAGTTTAACAAGGTATTATGGAAAGTTTTTTAAGAATTATGGGAGAATAGGAGCACCTCTAATAGCATTACTGAAGAAAGATGCATTTGCATCGACTCCTAAAGAAACTAAGGCCTTTGGAAATATTAAAGAGGCAATGTGCTTAGCACTAGTCTTAGCTACGCCAGACTTCACAAAAACATCTATTGTGGAATACAATGCCTCAGGAAATGGAACTGGTGATGTTTTAATGCAAGAAGGAATACCCATTGCTTTTGAAAGTCATATAATCAAAGGAAATTATTTACAGAAAGCTATTTATGAGAAGGAAATGTTGGAAACACTACATGCAAGAAAGAAATGGTGACCTTACCTAATGGGGCAACACTTCAAGGTAAAAATTTATCATGATAGTCCTAAATAGTTTTTGAAGCAAAGCTATCTTCAGAGGAGCAGCAAAAATTGGCCAAAAAAATGTTGGGTTATGACTTTGAAATCATCTACAAAAAAGGGAGGCTAAATATTGCAAATGCAGTCTCAAGAAAGGATAAGGAGGTGGAAGAATTGATTTGTGCCATTTCTATTATCCAACCAAATTGGATAACTGAAGCAAGGGAGGAATGGAAGAATTAAAAAGAAGTATGCACACTCATTCAAAAGTTGCAACCAGATCCTAGTACATATGATACATTTAGCTGGAAAAATGATTCCTTATGTTACAAATATTGCTTATATCTTTGTAAGAATTCGCAACTAGAACAAAACATTATTTTGGAGTTGCACACCTCTCCCATTGGAGGACACTTGGAATTTTTTTTAAATTACCACAAGGTGAAGAAATATTTTTTTTTGGATGGCCTTAAATCTGAAATTCAAAATTTTTTGGTAGAATGTTTCATTTTCCAGAAGAATAAAGTTGAGACAATTAAGACCTTGGGTCTGCTACAACATTTAGCCATTCCAAGTAAATGTTGGAGGAGGTTTTAGTGGATTTTATCACCGGTGTTGGCCTTTGTTAAACAGTTAAATCCTCTCTATGAACAGAGACAGTCCCTCTAGCCCTAGAGTGGGTCTAGAAATAAAGAGACATGCTAGAGTGTTGATTCCGAATTACTGAATGAAAAGAGTACACGGTAGCTCCACCTACCTGGAATCCAATGTTATCGTCGTGGCTGTAGTGGTGGTGGCCTCTTGCTCCTGCCTCAACAAGTCACAAAAATTCTACAGTCATGCTTAGATACCTGTACATAGATCAGCAAACAAGAACATCATATGACATAATAAATTCATTCATAACTACCAGCCAGTCAAATAGGGCTAGGAATATTTCATTAAACATATAACATAACACAAAATGGGAACCAAACAATAGTCACGTATATGTATTGATAGAAGGAAGAGTTACAACCAAAGCTTTGACGTTGCAGTCTCCTCCAGCGGGGTTCAGTCGATGCGTGTCTCAGATGCTCATCAGAGGATTCAAACGAGATGAGGGCATGGAATCAAGCTCTCTCAATGAGTTTCCTTATTGTTCTATCTCTTCAATAGTTCAGCTATAGTATACTTAATTCTCCATGTTCAGCTAGCTTATGCAAAGAGAGATAGCTCATTTTTATAGAGGGAAAGGAGGAGGTTAGGAACCCTACAAAGGTGGAAGGGAGGCCTATCCTATATAGGGTTCCCACAAGAGGTGGAAACCATAAAATAAAGGAGGGAGTCCGTGGTTATTCAGTCCAACCACTCCCAATGACTCATCCTCGGATTTGTTAGAGTGGAATATCTACCTCTATTTAAAAAAAAAAATCCATAAACAACTTGGCGCACGAGGCTAATTGGGACAGAGTGCCAACTGGCATGAGTCCTAGCATTAATCTTCCTCATTGGTGCAAGGGAAGAATTGGCTACTCGAACCAAGGGAAAAACATGGGTTTCTGAAGCTCTGCTTAGGGAATTGTTAATAGAAGGAATATTACTCTCATGTAAATGGATATGATGATGATCTTTGAAAGGAATGACACTTCTTATTAGTCACGGAAGCGACCCTGCAATGTGTGAGATGAGGATTGCGGGGACAATGACAAAATGTTGTGTAACAGGCTGTGACTGCACATAACATGGAGAGGTGGTCCCTATAAGGAAATCACAGGGTAGAGGCGTGAATGTTTAAGGGTAAGGCCAATATATTCAAGTGCAGGTTAGGCAGAAAGCCCTACAGTCAAATGAGAAAAATGTTGTGGTCAAGGAATCATGATCCAAAGTGTGTTAATTGTTGCATCCCACAAACCGTTATATGTATTATATATTACATATAATATATGTAATATCACTTACCTCGCTTAACTCCTTACTTGTATTGGGAAATCCACAATTTCCATTTGCATATCATATATTTGATTGCTCCCAAACCGTAAAATGCGATATAAAGTGGGACCGCCATCCATCTGCCACGTCACCTTCCATTCCTTGCTCCTCGCACATCACTCCCCACAGATCATAATAGCTACCTCCCGCTCCTCATAACTAAACTCTTCTGATTGTGATTTGTGATGTGCGAGCAGCCCCACCTCCCTCCTGCCACCTCACTACTTCACCCATCGCACTTCACACACCGCAAATTATAACATTTACCCTCCGCCGCTCACATATAAACTTTGTGATTTGCATTGTGTGGGTGGCCACACCTCCATCCTGCCATGTCACTCCTCCGCCCATCGAACTTCGCACATCACAATTATTAACGTTTACCCTTTTCTGCTCATATGTAAAAAATTTGATCTACAATATGCGATATGAGTTTGGGTCCCACCTCCTTGCTAGGTCATCTATTCCCCACTCCCCGCACATTGCTCCCCGCAGAACATAGATCTTACCTTCCACTGCTCATAACTAAAACTTGTGATCTGTGATGTGTGGGTGGCCCCACCTCTATCCTGCCACATCACTCCTCCGCCCATCGCACTTCGTACATCACAATTCTTAATGTTTACCCTTTGCTGCTCATATGTAAAATCCCCAATCTGTGATATGCGATATGAGTTTTGGTCCCACCTCCTTTCCACGTTATCAGTAGCCCTTCCATAGCTTTTGTTTTTCTCTTTTAATTGTTAATGAGCCTTGTTGACTCCACCATCACTTTTTCCATCCTTCCCTCATCTTCGCTCCATATCACACATCAACGAACCATAATTATTTCGCACCCTCCCATCTAATACCACAAACCATCCATACCCCACTCAGAGATCGGGTCTTTTTTTTTTCGCAAGTTAAAGCACAGTATGAGTTTTTGGTGGAACAAAATAGCTATGGTTATTCAGTCGGTCTAGGAAATCCCTGCTAAAGAGTGAGGCACGCACATCACAACTGCTCATTCCACAACAATAAGTGGAAATCATGAGAATTAGAGAGTGGAGGCTTTCCACAACAGATGAAATCAAGTGGTGGAAACTAGACTGGCCACCTATTCACGACCACTCCTCACTGTTCCCATGGAAGATTCCAGGATTTGGCCTACATGACCCATAATTTTGTTTCATTTTACTATTATATGGTGATGTTTTTCTGGTGAAATCTTGATTCCAACTGATTCTGATTTGATTTTTTGTTACATAAGTGATTTCTTAATGCACACTCTGCTAGTTTGTTAGGATATTTTGATTTTCACACATGTGGATCGATCATCAAGGATTATTTGATTGTGAACCCTCAATAGGAACTCTATATTTAGGAAGTTGAGAGATGTATGGAGGGTTCTGAATTTTGGAGAATTGTTGTCATAGTTCTGTATAATTGTTCTCCCTGCGCTCTGAGATACATATTTGGAAGAGTTGTTTTGAACTTAATATGAAACACCATTGTTTGTTTAGATTACAGATGGGGAAATGAGTAGTATGTATCTATTTCTCTTTGTTTATCAGTAATCTCATGTTTATGTGTCATCATCTTTCAATTTTTTTCTGCTTTGATAATTTGTGTAATGTGGCTGCTAGCAGTAGGCATTTTTATTCATGAATTCATTTATGTACAATTCTCATGTATTAAATTTGTTGCACTTCCTTAATTCACGATCCAAAAATATCTCCTGTTAGTCATATTTCACTTGCATCGATTTCCTCCGAGTTCAAGGGAGACATATTCTTAATACTTTAAGTCTGTCTCTTATGGATTCCTCCTCATTTCCTTCTTATCACCTCTGCATATTTTGAAAGTTTCTACTCATTTTTTCATACTTGGCCCATTTGAAAGCCATTAAGCCATACAGCCTCATGAACCCTCTCATAGTATAGGGTAATTCACATGAATGAGAGTCCAAGGTATTCTCCATTCCTGAACCATGAAAACCATTATTCTTTAGAATCATGTTCTGTTAGAGGAATCCTTATAATATTTTACATTTAACCTTTGATTTTAAGATGTCCTAGGCACTGGTGTTTTGTAGCGCAAGGCTGTCTCTATGGGATACAACACGTTTTTGGCATCATTACCAAGGATACGAATGAAGAAATATTTTCGCTGGGAGATGACATAAATTTTAGACAGGTGAGCACGAAGGTTAGGAGTTGCGTATTCCTCACCTTGGAGGCTCCACTGTAAAATAGTCCTAATTAGGAGTAATCATGTCTTTTAGTAGGCCTCACACTAGATTCAGATCCACCATCTACACCCACATCTAAATCATATGGCTATGCCAAGTTTCCATTTGAACAATTATGCCCCCTTGGCCCTCCCTTAGCCTCTAAATAATATGTTGCAAGACCATGTAGAGTGGTTGCCTCAGTTCACCAGGGAAGATAATACTTCTACGTAGAGACATATTGAAACCTTCTATGCCTTTGCTGAGAATGTGAATGTCGAGAACTTAGATTTTGTATTAAGGCTTCTCATCCAATATTTGGAAGGAGAAGCCCGAAAATATTTCAAATCTCTAGCCAAAAATACAGTCCACACTTGGGAAGATATGTAAAATTTCTTCACATTAAAATGGGGAGAAAAGAGGTACCATGGATATGTTCTCATAGAGTTTAATGCTTGCAAGAAGAGAGACAATGAGAATGTAACATAATTCATAAATAGGTTCAATAAGGTCTATAATAATCTTCCTGCTAAAATAAAGCCTCCCCAAATAGCTGCTAAGGTGGTCTTTGCAAGATCTTTCGAACCAGAGTTTGAGTTCACCCTAAGAGAAATAAAATCCACATCTCTAGATTAGATCTAGGCTGATGCATTTGAGGTAGAAGAAAACTTTGCCTCTACTAGTAAATTGAAGGGGAAGACTGAGCATGAAGCCATAAGAAAAAACAAGGAGGAGGCTTCTACTTCAATTCAAGGAAGGGAATCACAAGAGTGTAGAATTGAAGAAATGAACAAGTTAATAAAGAACCTTTCAAACAAGATGATTAAGCTTGAATTGGAGGCCAAAAATTCACCTCCTTGTGCCAACGAAATGATTCCTAATCGAGGGTTTAATCATCAGTATTGGAAGCCCCCTCTGCAGTTGTTGCAATAGGATAAGAAGGAACATCAAGGCCACATTCAAAATCCTCTATACTGGGAAGGAGAGTTGTAGGAATATGCCGAAGAGGTCATAGAAGCCAAGAGAATCAATTCCTTGCTTACTCTGATGATGAGGAGGGTGAACTCATCGTGCAAGGGGAGCAAGAAGAGAAGGAAATCCCCCAAGAAGATTAAGATATTGACAATTACTATAGATAGTTTGTGGATTTCATGCAGGCTCAACTCCACAAGAATCATGACCTCAGGTCCTTCAGAAAGAGAACCTGAGGGAAAGAACAAAATGAAGGGTTAATATCAAGAGAAAAAACCCCTCCTAGTCCTACTAGTGAAGGGAAGAAGCCCTTAGAAGATTCAACCCCTCATAAGGCCACTGCATCCACTTTCACAAAGCAAAAATTTGATCCTCCCAAAAATGAGAACTCCACAACTTTGCCCTTGAAACCATCTAACCTTACTATAGAGTAGTTCAAATAATCCATTACAGAAAAAGTGCCCACACCCTTCAATCTCCAAGAAGAACGAGCCATGGTGGCTTTTGGACTGAATGTAGAAAACCAGTTCCTAGCTTATTCTGAAGAAGATGGAGGAGGTCTTACCCTCCATGAAGAAGGGGAAGAGCTGGAGTGTTTTCGAGAGGAAAACAATAAAAATCAACAGCATTATGGTGATTTGGAAACAAAGGCAACAGAGCTTAATAGCCTAGATCCACAAGAATAACCTCAACAAGCAGTGTTTCCTTCAGAGATTAAATGCCAATCAAATTTTCATGATGAGGACTATCCCTCTAATTCTCTTTCAGGTTTCACCTGATCTTAATTTACAACCCTTGAAGAAAATCATAAGAGTTCTCAATCATTGTTTTCTTTCTTGGATGTTAATGAAGTAGTACAACAAATTGTTACAAATCATGTTCCTCCACCCAAAATTAACGAGAGCTTGCAGCTCCCTTGCAAGCTTCTGTGTGACAAAGAGAAAGATAAAAAACACTCAGATCACTTGACTACCGTGGATGGCGAGGAAAGATAATTGGTTCCCTCAACACACAAGAAAAGCAAATGTTTGGAATGAGGTTCATTTTCCTGTTACAAATCTTCTAGAATATTTTATGTTGCATCTTCTCCATGATCCTTTAGTTAGTGTATTGCATCATCAATAAAGGAATAAGATGATGTATGTATTAGGATGTTTGTGCTACCATGGCAAGGTAAATTAAAAAATTGGTTTGAGAATCATGTAGCTGATAGCATAAAGAATTTTCATCAATTCATGTGATTTTTCATAGGTCGATGCGTAATCATGGGAAATGTCTTTCTTATCATATAAGAGTATGGAAATTTAAAAAGATAGTCTGGGGAGGCAATAAAGTGTTTCTCAGCCAGGTTTAATAAAGTGTATCATTCAATGCCTGCTAATACAAGGTCACCCCCAGGAGTAGCTCTCTGACACTATCAAAATGCCTTTAATCTAGGGATGGCATTCCAAGTAAGAGAAAGGGGCACTGCAACCCATGAAGAAATGAAAAATGTTGCAATTGATGTGGAATTAAACCTATTGAATAGAGAGGAAAAGTTTACAACAAAGGAAGAATTGATCCAGTTTCATTCTTTACCTTTATGCCTTAACTCATCAGATATAATGCAAGCATGTTCTGAGTTGTTTGAAGACATGGGGAATAGATGTGCAGTAAAAAGTTATGAGGTTGGATCAATTGGGTTAGAATATTTAGAAATAGGTCAAGTGTGTCTTGATCCAGTGGCCATAATATTGAAAAATTATTCATGACAAGGCCAGCATACCTTTCCAACATTTTTGTTTTCTTTTTCAAGTTTACCAAGCTCCTTGCAAAGAATATCAGGTTGATAATTCCTATCCAATAACATTAGCAAGTTTGTTCCTGAGTTTGGTGAAAAATAGTGAAAGAAAAAATTTATTAGAGGATTTTCTTACCTATTTACACTGGCATTATTGTATCATTTAGAATAGCAGTAATTATAGCTAATTATTGTAGGTAGGTGTGAAAATAAGCTCAGTGCTATGATCATATTTCCAATTTAGTTTCATATTTATTTTCAGCTTTCAGTTCAAGTGTGTTTCAGATTCCAGTTTCGGCATAGTTCAAATTTCAACATTCAAGATTTCAAGGTGCTACAGTGATTTATGTTTATATAGTTGGCAATGAAAAACTCAGTTGTAGTTTCAATTCAGGCTGACAATATGCATTTTCAACTCCATGAGCCCAATAAAGCACAAGCATTCAGGTCTGCAGGTTCTCAACGCACTTAGAACATCATGTTGGCATGTGACCACACATAACATGGAAAAGTGGCCCCTATAAGGAAATCACAGGGCAAAGGAGTGAATGTAAAAGGATAAGGCCAATCTATTCAAACACAGGTTGGACGGAAAGCCCCGCAGTCAAAAGAAAAAATTGTTGCGGTCAAAAAATTATAATCCAAAGTGTGTTAATTTCCACATCCCATAAACCATTACATGTATTATATATTACATATAATATATGTAATATCACTTACCGCACTTAACTCCTTACCTGTATCACATTGGCATTCCACAATTTCTATTTGCATATCATATATTTGATCTCTCCCGAACCCCGAAATGCGATATAAAGTGGGACCTCCATCCATCTGCCATGTCACCTTCCATTCCCCGCTCCCTATACATCGCTCCTCGTAGATCATAATACTTACCTCCCGCTTCTCATAACTAAACTCTTATGATTATTCTCTATGACATGCTAACAGACCCACCTCCATCCTGCCATGTCACTAATTCACCCATCACACTTCGAACACCAAATTTGCGATGTGCGGGCAGCCCCACCTCCGTCCTGCCACGTCACTCCTCCAACCATCCCACTTCACACATTGCAATTCTTAACATTTACCCTTTGCTGCTCACATGTAAAACCTCCAATCTACAATATGCGATATGAGTTTGGGTCCCACCTCCATGCCACGTCATCCATTCCCTGCTCCCCGCACATCGCTCCCCGCATAATATAGCTCTTACCTTTCGCTGCTCATAACCAAAAGTTGTGATCTACGATGTGCGAGCGGCCCCACCTTCATCTTGCCCTGCCACTTCTCTGCCCATCGCACTTCACACATTGTAATTCTTAACATTTACCCTTCGCTGCTCATATGTAGAGCCTTTGATCTGCGATATGTGATATGAGTTTGGGTCCCACCTCCTTGCCACATCATCAGTAGCCCTTCCACAATTTTTTTTTTCTCTTTTCAGTGGTAATGAGCCCTGTAGACTCCACTACCACTTCCACCATCCTCCCCTCATCTCTGATCCATATCATGCATCCAACAGCCCAAAGTGGTTCCGCACCCTCCCACCCAATATCACAAACCATCCATACCCCCCTCTCAGATCCGGTCTCTGGTTTTTGCAAGGTAAAGAACAACATGATTTTTTTGGTGGAACAACACAACTATGGTTATTCAATTTCTATAGGAAATCCCCACTAAAGAGCAAGGCATGCGCAACAAAACTGGCCATTCTGCAACGATAAGTGGAAATCATGAGAATTAGAGAGTGGAGACCTTCCACAGCATATGAAATCAAGTGGTGGAAACTAGACTGGCCATATGTTGATAGCCACTCCTCACTGTTCCCATGGAATATTCTAGGATTCAGCCTATGTGGCCCATAATTTTGTTTCTTTTTGTTGTTAGATAGTGATTTTTAGCTAGTGAAACCCCGATTGCACCTAATTTTGTTTTGATTTTCTCTTACAGGAGTGATCGCTTGATGCATGCGCTGCAATTTTGTTAGGATATTTTTATTTTCACACATGTGGGTCAATCATGAAGGATTATTCGATCGTGAACCCTCAATATAAACTATATATGTTGGAAGTTGAGAGATGTATGAAAGGTTTTGAATTTTTGAGAATTTTTTTCGTAGTTTTGTATAGTTGTGCTCCCTGTGCTCTAAGAGAAATATTTGGGAGAGTTTTTTTGAACTTAATATGATACAATGCTATTTATTTGGATTCCAGATGGGGCAATGAGTAGTATTTATATGTTTCTCTGTGTTTATCAGTAATCTCTTGTTTATGTGTGATCATCTTTCAATGTTTTGCTACTTTGATGATTTGTGTTATGTAGCTACCGACAATAGGCATTTTTATTGATGAATTCGTTTATGTAAAATTCTCATGTATTAAATTTGTTTCACTTGCTTAATTTACGCTCCACAAATATCTATTGTTAGTAATATTTCACTTTCATCCATTTCTGCCGAGTTCAAGGGAGACAGATTCTTAGTACATTAAGCCTGTCTCTTATGGATTCCTCCTCCTTTCCTTCTCAACACCTCTACATATTTTGAAAGTTTCTGCTCATTATTTCATACTTGGCCCACTTGAAAGCCACTAAGCCATAGAGCCTCTTGATCCCTCTCATAGTATAGGGTAATTCACATGAATCAGACTCCAAGGTATTCTCCATTCCTAAACCATCAAAGCCATTGTTCTTTAGATTCATACTATGTCAGAGGCATCCTTATAATTTCTTACATTTAACCTCTGATTTTAAGATGTCATAGGCACTGGTCTTTTGCAACTCAAGGCTGTCTCTAGGGGCTACAACAACAGATTTACCTAAGTCCGATGGAAAGAGCGTCTTCATGGTGGTAGTTGATAGACTTACTAAGTATACACACATTTTTTCATTATCTCATCCATTTAAAGCAAGTACAGTTTCTATTTAATTTATGGAGACAATTAAAAAACTATATGGAAACCCAAATATTATTGTAAGCGACAGAGATCCCATTTTCACTGGATATTTTTGGATGGATTTTTTTCTTGTTTGGGTACTCAACTAGCCCATAGCTCATCTTATCATCCTCAATCCAATGGGAAAACTGAGATAGTGAAAAAAAATTTGGAAGGATATTTTCGTTGTTTTCTATCTCATAAATAAACACAATGGGTCAAGTGGTTACCTTTGGCTTGATGGCGGTATAACACTTCCTTCCATATTGCAGAAAAAATTACCCCATTTATAGCACATCATGGATATCATCCACCATCCATCACATCATATTTAAGATAAAATTATAAGGTTCAAGTAGTGGAAGATCACATTGAGCATCAACAACAAGCTCTTCAACTCTTAAAGGATAACCTAAATTTGGCACAAAATCGAATGAAACAACAGCCAGGTCAACATTACAGTGAGAGAAGTTTTGATGTAGGCGAATGTGAATTTTTATGGCTACAACCACACAAACAAATGTCACTCAAGCAATCTAAAAAGGATAATAAATTATCGCCAAAGTACTGTGGTCCTTATAAGGTGTTGCAAAAGACTGGTACTGTGACATACAAATTGGAGCTTCCTACTTCTTCTTGAGTGCACCCAATTTTCCATGTTTCATGCTTAAATAATATTATAGGTGACAAACTTCTAGTTCAAAAAATATTGCCAGAACTTGACAGGGAAGGAAAAATTATATTGGAACCTGAAGCAGTCACAGAAACAAGAACTCGAAAACTATGAAAGCAATCAATTTCAGAGTATCTCATAAACTGGAAGAACTTACCCACTAAATATTCTGCATGGGAGGATGAAAATTTTATACAAAAGAATCCAGAGCTACTCAAGCTTTGAGGACAACACTTTTTTGAAGGAGAGGAGCATGTTAGGTCCCTATATTACTAGTGCAGTCCCTTATTGTTGTAGTGTATCCCCCTTATTGTTATTTTTGTAACCCTGTAGACCCCATATTGTTATTAGTGTGCCCCATAAAACCCCACTATTGCTATTGTTGGCCCTTATATTATTATTCTTAGTCGGCTAGGATTATATTGTGGCCACATGGACTCCTATATATAGAAAATAAGTTTTTTCGTTTGAATCATCCAAGAATTATTCATTTATGTAATGTAAAGGAGGTTTCCCCCTGAAGTGGCTGATTTCTAAGATGTTGATCTCTCTTTTAATCTATTTTTGGAGCTGGTTTCATAACAAAGATATTTCTCCTTTGGCCATATAGATTGGAGCAAAATATTTCTTAATCTAGAAAAAGAAGCAAAACACCAGTACAACAACATATTTCCTATATGAAGATGATACACAATCCACTATAGTTTTGACAGGTTCTTGTACTTCTATTTTTCCAATAATGAAAGATGTTTTTAAAGAATATCCATCCTCCTCGGCCTCTCAAGAGCCTTTAGACACATCTCAAACAACTAATTTGGTTCATGACCAGGCTGAACCAAACATGTTTTTTAAATACAAATAAATTAAGAATAAAAATGAGATGCTCAAGGCTACATCTTATACAAATTTTTGGAAACAAACAACAACTTCACAGAATAGCCTTCTTTCTGATTTTGACACAGAGAAAGGACAGATGTTGATTTCATTCCTCCAAGCACCAGTTCTTTCTCCCAAAATTGTAGATGACTATAAGAAGTTTGTATTTTCCTTCAACATTGATAAAATTCATCCTATTAATCAAATGGACCTACACAAACAAACAGGTGAAATGTTGTATTCAACATTGACCAGCAAGGCAATGCCAACTTCAAAATTGCAAGCTTAAGTAACTAACATCCAGTCTCAATTGAAGCTTGAAAATATATTCTCTTTAGATAAAGATACAAATATTAAATCATTGGAGGATTTAGTGATAAAATTAGGATATGATCCTAAATATGTAAAGGTTGGAGAAGAAATTGTTAACAGAAAAACTACAAACATTGCAACATTGAGGGAGCAACTCAAGCTTCCATCCATTGAAGATCCACAGGAAAAATAAGTTGGGTACTTAGAACAAGATAAAGAAGAAATGTTCAACATCATCATTAAACAAAATGTCAAAATTAAATAGATATAGGTTTAGATGGAAAAATTGTTAAAGGAAAAATAAAAATCCTCTCAGCTGACAGTTATTCCACTTAAAACAGTTCCCTTTGCAAGTACATCAACAACAGAAGCATCCAGTTTAGCATCTGTCACAATAGGGGTACAACCCAAAGATGCATTATAATAATTGATCAAGGCCATAGAAGTTATGTCCATAAAAGGGCAGGAAATTGAAAAGTTGAAGGTTCATCTTAAAACCCTTCAGAAACACAAGTTAAAAGTCAACAATAAGTATGTAGTGGAGGTTCAAAAAATTCACATAGAGGCCCGTAGAATTGAATAGTTAGAAAATCAGTCTTTTATAGCTCAAACAATTGAAAAAGCTAAGGAGAATATATGGATTGAAATAAATTAAGAAATAACTAAAATTTGGCCCTTTATTGAGATAATTTTTAAGCGGGAGGAACTAGTACAAAGATCAAAAGAGATTGTTGTAAAGCTACTAGACAGTTTATGAAAAACACCAGGTAAATAAAATACATTGATCAAGGTCCTAAATTCAAAAACTAAGGATGAATTAGAGGAATTTTAGATTGCAGATAGGACATAAACCATCCTTGAAGTAAAAAGTGTCCCTACCAAAAATAATCTAATGTTCTAGTTCAAAAATAAATGCCATAACTTGGAAGTGAACATCCAAAATTTTCATAGAAAATTTAATGTGAAAAATAAAGAAGGGTTGTCAGGGATAAAAGGAATTGGATATAAGTTGGTTAAATTGGAGGATTATTAGTAGAAATTGTACACCATCACCAAGGAAAATTCAAAATTCTCCACTATCAAAGGAACAATTACAAGAAAAGGCTTCATGGAAAGTTTGTAATTCAACCTGCTCATTGATTATGAAATTAAAAAAAAATCCTATTTAAACCAATTTGTCATAAATATACCGAGGTGGATGAAACTTATAGAAATTTGGATAAATTTTCCATCCTAGATGAGGATATATGGGATAAGTTGTGTATAATTCTGGAGTATAAGGAAGTTTCAAATTTTTAGCAACAAAGCGTCAATTTTTCAAGGCCAGTCATCACCAACAATCCTCAAAGATAGTGCCAACATCTTCAACAGTTTTTTTTGTCCTATATTTTTGTATTATTTTTGTATAAATAATTTTGAGATATTTTGTAACAAATCTTGATATTTTAAATAATGATATTTTGTAAAATACTGTATAAATTATTCATAATTTGAAGTATTATGGGTTAGAACTTGTATCAAGAATGAATTTTTTTGATGTAAAGCTCTTCACTAAGCTAAATGAGATCATTTTCAATAATACAAATTTTTTTTCCAGGAATCATGTGTCAGGATTATTGGTGATATTTTTTCTCATGTAAAATTGTCATTTTCCCTATTTTTCCATACATTTTCCTGTCTCTATTGTTTACAAAAGATTAAGGGCTAAAATTGTTTGAATACACTCTAATCTAGCTGATAAAAAATATCTATGTTTTGAAACTGAGATTAAATATAGAATTCATTCTGAAGTTATCTATGTTTAATTGAATCTAAATCTTTTCCCCAATTCACCCCACAAAGCTCCAAAGATCTAATAGTCTACCTACGCTGCCCTGCTAGAATTCATCTGTTATTTCAGCACTTGATTTACTTAAGTTTTATGACTCCATTTCCCAATGGCTTATTCTTTAAGTTTCAATCAAATATTTAAAAAAATCAACCTCTGAACTCAATAAATAGCCTAATACCTTAAATCAAGAAATCTAAATCATAAAGAGAGATCCCTCTCTGAAGCTAGAAGGGATAGATCCCATCTTCCAATGTGGGTTTTTGGTTACCTCTGGGTTTCTCTCACATCCTTGGGAAATTACAGAGTGTTAACATAGTGGTGACTCCATTGGGGATCAGAACTTGAACACATTATATTTAAATTTATGTTTTCCCTCGTAACATTTATTTTTATGCGTA
Organism: Pinus albicaulis; assembly: GCA_034641835.2. NCBI lineage: Eukaryota > Viridiplantae > Streptophyta > Pinopsida > Pinales > Pinaceae > Pinus > Pinus albicaulis. Next base: position 1,025,900,182 of record CM076582.1, read on the forward strand.
AAGCTATTTCAAAGTGTGTGGATGATAAATAGGTCTTGTTAAGGTTGTTTTCCACTTAAAGTTGTACATATTTTACATTTCTAAATATACTATTGTAGATCTGGCACCAAAAAGGATATATACCAGATCTAATCCAGATCCTAACCCTCCTAAAAATTTTGAAGATCTTGAGAAGTTGGTAAGGAAAAGGAATCCCATAAAAAGTCAAGCAAGTAGTATCTCCTTATCAAGAAATAACTCTTTTCCAGAAAGTCTTGTAAAAATTGAAGATATTGATTTTGACTTGCAATTTGAGAATAGTCTTTTCAGATCTAAGTCATAGAGTTTTACACCTGAAATTATTTTTGATGAAGCTCAATTGAAATCATTTAGTAAAATCCAAAAGATACATGCTTCAAAATCTGATAAAGATATTGTAGAGTAGTTTGAAAAACTTGAAGATCTGGTTAGAATATTAAATAGGACAATTGAAGGTGTTTATCAACACTCTTCTCTTATTACCATTTTTCAATTCTGATTCCTACATTTATTCCACCATCATTTAGCACTCCATTTTCATCCACCCCTCTTTCATCTTCAACTCTTATTCCTAACATACCAATTATGCATATTACAACCTTCCCATATTCCTCTACAACTCCTCCACCTCTTTCATCAAACACTACTATAGAATCATCCACAACTCATATTCCAGTCATGGTAGGATGATATGTTGCTTTGGCATTGCAAGCCCCATTACATGACATGACACAAAACTATGCATAGATAATACCACAATTTTATGGTACGAGTCCTATAAAAACAAAAAAACACATTGATAGGATAAATGACTTCTCTGACATAGAATAAGTAGATTATGATGATGTGAAAATGAAGATATTTGCACAAATTTTAATGGGAGAAGTACAGAAATGGTATATAACATTACCAACTAGAATTATTGTAGATTTTCAAGAGTTGCATCAAAGTTTTCTTACTAGATGGGAAGTTAAGAAGAACCCCCTTCAAATTATTTCAGAGTATGAAGGTTTAAGAAGGGCCCCAAATGAAACTTTCCAAGATTACTGCACTAGTTCTAAAAATCTTTATAATTCTATCCCAACTACAATAAAACTCCTGCTTGGATTGGCCCTAATTCATTTTCCAGAAGAATTTGATGCTGATATGGCTTATCAATTGAGAGAACAAAACCCAACCACAATTGAAGAAATGAAAAGTAATGATGATGGGTCTTGTTCTAGACCCGAAAAATAGACACAAAAATGTTCACTGTGGAGATTCCGAACCCAGAAAATCTAAACTCACACTACAGAAATCTGAAATCTACAAAAAGTAATGATGTTAATGTAGAGGTTAATCTATTAGCGAAAAGAGCTAAGATCAGAACTAAAATAAGGGTCACTATCAAAGAAGAACCATCTTCTTCATCAAACTTAAAAATAGATAGTCTAGTTGAAATCATGGTAAAATGATGGAGAGGATGATTGTGGTAGATAGAATACCTCCTAGGGAACTCCAAGGGGGACCTCAAATTTGAAATCAAAATTTTAGAAGACCAAAACCTAAAATTAAATAGAGAGAACAAAGAGGTCAAGCTGATCAACAAATCAAACCCCCTTTCTAAGAAAAATTTGTTGAAGAAGAATCAGAAAATATGCAAGAACTAGAACAGTATCAAATAAATATTTTTGGGGAAGGTGAAACAGACCTTGTTTTTCTAAAAAAAGAGGAACAAGACCTATGTAAATCTTCATTACTAGAGGATATTCATAAAAATTCATCATATTATCAAAAAGGATATCAAAATGCTATTATGGAAATACATAAGAAATACAACCTAAGAAGTAAGAAGACAACAAAAAACCCTCCCAAAAAGTCACCCACTAATACACATTCTACTAGTAAAACGAAGGAAGTAAAACAAAAAGAAACCCCTCAGTAAGAAACTCCTATAAAACAACAGGTAAGTATTAAGGAAGTGGAAAAGTATCTTTCAATATTGAAAATGAGCTTTCAAAGGTCAAAATCATGGTTCCATCGCTTGAATTAGTAAGAAAGGATGTCTATAGAAGTAAAGTTGTAAAGGCACTAAAAATTGGGGAAGGAATTGACAATGTTAATGTAACTGATGATCATCCCATGTTGCTATTTAGACCTGAAGTATATGGTATTCCTCAATATGGTAGTGTTCCTCCATTTTATGTTAGTCTTAACATCCACGATTTTATTCTACATAATTCCATATTATATTCAGGTGCCTCACACAATATTATGCCAAAAGAAAACATGGAAAAGTTGGGTTTAGATATAACAATATCTTATAAAGACTTCTACTCCTTTGATTAAAATAGAGTAAAATTATTGGGATTAATCAAATATCTGTGTGTTACCCTCACTCAAATCCCCGCCAAAATTTTAGTAATGGAAATTGTTGTGGATAATATTCCTCCTAGGTATGGCATGTTCTTGTCAAGTTCATGGAGATAAAAATTACATGGTACATTACAAGTAAACATCACATATACAAAAATTCCTCTTTCTTTCCAACAAATAATAATTTTCAGGGAAACATTAATGAAATATATGGTGTATCCAAGACAAACCCAACAATTATCATGTTTAATATATGCATTTAGATATGGATTCTTTCATTTTATAGAATGATATTTTTTTGGAAACAAAGGAACATGTTATTGACATCAAACTAGAAGAGAAAGTTGATAAAAAAAGAACAAATGAAAAATCAATAAAAATTAAAACGAGGTGGGTTATGGAACATGGATTTTGATGGAGCAGTAAGTAAAGAGAGGGTTGGTATTAGAGTATGGATATATAATACACAATCAGGTACAACAAAGAAATAATCTTATAAACTAAATTTTGAATGCACAAAAAATGTAGCTGAGTATGAAGCTATGCTATTAGGACTGAAAAATTAAAACAAATGGGAGAAAAGAATATTTCAATTCATGGAGATTCTGAAATATTCATAAAACAAATCAAAGGTTAATATTCAGTTAAACATCCTAGAACTAGAGCCTATATAAATGTTGTTTTATATTTTTTGCAGTGCTTTCCATAATACCATCTATCATTAATTACTAGAGATCAAAATATTTTTGATGATGCATTAGCTACTTCTACAAGTACTTGCAAAATGCATTTTAGACCAAGAAAAAAATTAGAAATTGATGTCAAACATAGACCTAGTATTCCTAATAATATTAGATACTAGAAAGTTTTGGATAATGATAAAAAACTTGATAATTTCTTACAACTAAAAGAGGATTTTCAAAATCTGAACATTCACATATGATAAAACATTGAAGAAAATGAAGAGGGAAAAATTTTCAATCAAACTGATGAAAATTTTGAGGAACTTGAAATATTGCAATTAAAGAATAATACAATTCCTAGGGGTCTTGTACCACTTGAAGAATTGTTTGATTTTAACGATGTAGCAAAGAAGCCTTCAATTCAACCAATTGGATCCCAAGTAGAGGAATGTAATATAGGAACTGAAGCTAAAATTTTTAAACTCTCCAAATCATTACCTCCTGAAGAAAAACAAAGATACATAGATTTGTTTAAAAAATATACAAATTTCTTTGCATGGGATATCAAGATTTAAAGGTTTATGAAAATTCCATAATTCAACATACCATACCCATCAAATAGGATCAAAAACCTTTAAAAAAAAAATTGAGGAGAATTAATCCTATTCTACTTCCTTTGATAGAGAAAGAGGTTAATTTTTTTTTTGATGCAAACATTATAGTACCACTCAGATTTTATAAATGGGTGTCAAATATGCTAATAGTAAGGATAATTTTGGTGAAATAAGGCTGTGTGTTGAGTATAGAAACCTAAATAAAGTCTCTCTCAAAGATAACTACCCCTTACCAAAGATGGATCATGTACTTTAGAGGGTAGTTGGATCAAGTAAGATCTCATTGTTGGATGGTTTTTCTCGTTACAACCAGATTTTAGTATACCCTGATGACCAAGATGAGATAAATTCTACAACACTGTGGGGAAATTTTATGTATTTCGAAATGCCTTTTGGATTGATGAATGTAGGGGCTACTTTCCAAAGAGAAATGGATATAGATTTTGCAGATGAAATATACATATTCATTGTGATATATTTAGATGACATAACTATTTTCTCCAAAGTTGACGAGGATCATTTACATCATTTGAATTTTTTTTTTGAAATGTGTCGGAAATATGGCATATATTTGAATTCAAAGAAATATTTGTTTATTTTAGAAGAAGGAAATTTTCTAGGTCATATAATCTCAAGACATGGTATTAAAATTTACCCCACTAGAATTGAAGAAATTATGAAAATTGATCCTCCAAGAAACAAAAAAGAAGTGCAATATTTCATTAGCAGAATAACTTTCCTAACGAGATTTATACCTAATTTAGTTGAACTTCTAAGGGCCATAACTAAAATGATAAGAAAAGACACTGAATTAAAATGGAACCTAGAGGAAAAACAATCATTTGATGAAGTAAAACAAGCATTGACATGAGCACCTATGTTAATTAGCCCCAACTTTACAAAGGATTTTGATGATGTTTTCTTTTGCATCTGAACACACCATTGCAGTAGTTTTGTTATAGAAAAATAGTGAAGGATATGGAAAACCTATTTCTTTCTTCAACAAAGCTTTGAGGGATGGATCATTAAAATACAATATCATGGAAAAACAAGCCTTTTCTTTAGTAAAATCAATCAAAGATTATAGAGTTTACATTATACATTCCCATGTCATTGCATTTGTTCCAAATACTATGGTAAAAGACATCCTTACACAAACTAATCCAGATGGGAAAAGAGGAAATGGATTACAATTATTCTAGAATATGACATTGAGATAAAATCCACTAATTTGTAATGACACTTGATGAATAGGAAGAGCAGGTGACTCCATAGGTATCAGAAGCATTTTCTACCTCTCCTTCGTATGCAGATATAATTTTTGCATTACATAATTTACAAGCTCCTCCTGGTTTAACTAAGACAAAATATAGATTTCTCAAGTTAAAAGCTATGAAAATTTTCATTTTAGATCAGTTTGTGTATTGGAAAGATGTTGGAAGTGTTTTGCTAAATTGTTTATTGTAGGATGTAGCAGAAAAATTCATACATTAATTCCATCAAGGTGATTTTGGACGAAATTTATACTGGAAAAACCACAACTAAAAAAATCATAAGGTTTGGTTTTTACTAGCCTACCCTATTTGTAGATGTTCATAAGAAAGTTACCACATGTCATCAGTGCCAAATTTTTGAAGGCAAGAGAAAAAATTTTCCCTTGCCATTGGAACCAATTTTAGTTGAGGTTCCTTTCCAACATTGGGGTCTAGATTTTATTGGAGAAATCCATCCAAGATTTTAAACTCAACATAAATGGATTTTAACAACCACTTAATTCTTTACCAAGTGGATTGAGGCTATTCCAACTAGACAAGCTACATACATGATAATAATTCAATTTTTATAAGGTAATATTCTTTCAAATTCGGTTGTGCAAATAACATCATTGCTGACAATGTTGTTGATTTCAAATCAAAAAGAATGACTGAATTTTTTCACAAATACAACATAAAATTAGGACACTCTACTACTTATTACCCACAAGGGAGTGTGTTAGCTGATTATTCTAATAAGATTTTATTCAACATCATAAAGAAACTATTGCAGGACAATAAAAATTCTTGGCATAAGAAGTTGATTAATTCCATATAGGTTGACAGAATTAGCACAAAGAAATATATTGGAATTTCTCCTTTCCAATTGGTATATAGAGTCAATAAAAATTTTTCTACCTCCCTGGGAATACCTATGCTAAAACTATTGCATGAATCACAAGTAGAGGAAAATGACTTACAAATAAGAATAAATCAAACCATACAGTTGCGACAATCTAGGGGGGAGGTCTATAACAAAACTCAAGTAATTCAAGATAAAATTGAGAAGACCTATGATAGAAGAACCAAAAAATATGATTTTAAATTAAAGTATCTATGGAAAGGAACCTTCCAAATAAAATCCTACAAGGGAAATAATGCATTATTTTTGGGGACTTAACCAGAGAAGAACTACCAAGTGGACCTATCAATGGAAGACTCCTCAAACACTATTTTTCTCAAGAATAGATAAGTTTTCATTTGGGTCATTGTGGATTTCAAAAAAAAATTCTACTATAAGTGTGGGTGGCTAACATCACATATTAAAGCCCGAAGAGAAGGCCCCAATTTTATGATGAGTTATTTCCATATTCATAATAACAACAATGCATAAATTCAACTGAAGAATAGGGAAAATATTCCCAATGGCTCAAGCTACTATTCTACGATATTCTTGGCACCTCACAAGGAGGATGTCATCCCCATTGGAGCGACTATTAGGGTCCTGTATTTTATAGGATAGATTGATAAATATATGTTGCTTTGTATAAATATGTTGTAAATAATATTTCATTTCTCAAATTATTTCCAAGAAAAATAAAATAAAAATAGAAAGAAAAAACCACAAATAAGTGAGCTAGTATAAATGCCACTCAAAAAAATAAAAATTATGTAACAAGTTAGAAAAATAAAAAAATAAGGCTTGCTAGTCTAAGTGAAGCATTAGAGATAAGTTAAAAAGTTTGATTAGACTAATCACACTGTTTAAGAGTGATTAATTTATGTAATAAAGTCATTTTTTATGTTTTTTATTATTAAGTTGGGTTAATTATCTTAATCATACTGTTAATAAATTAATTTTATGTAATAAAGCAATTTGAAAAAAAAATGTTGTTGTGTGATAAGTTGTGTGCTAGATCTGATGGCAGAGATCTAACTTGCTCGATCGAATGTCGAGCCAACAGTTTCAGAGCCCTCTATTCCATCTGATGATTAACTATGAGTGGGGCGGGATCCAGAAAGGTGGTTTACCTTTTCCCTCTCCCCTATATGTGGCACCAATTCATGCTTTCACACTCCCCGCCACCCCCTGCCTAAAACCACTTACCATCCTACCCCACATCTGAAATCCACTCAATCACGCTCCCACAAAATATTTATCCATTGAGAATTCACCCCCACTCCATCCATTTACTTGCCACGTATCTCCTCACCACCACTCCCCTACCGCCACATATGTGTCCCACTCGGCCCCGTTCCCTCTATCATTACACTTCCCATCGAGTGAAATCCCGCTATGTGGATTACCTATTACCCTAACCTACAAATTTATTCCATAACTGCTAAAAACCCCAATAATAGCCTATTTTCCTATAAAAATTGGCATTATCCTTTTTTGGTGGCCCCTTTTACTCATTGTTCTGAACGTTGAGGAGACTAATTTTCTACAACAAACCAGACAATTGTTGAACCTTCAACCACGATCCATATCAGCAAAACCACAACTTGCATCAGTGTCGAGTCACTAAGATCACCTATCATGAGCTGAAAATTGTCGAGCCCAACCTCTAGTCGACTAAATTCCTTGGTAATTGCATAAAACCTCATCGTTTCCTTTTCATCATGGCCCCTAAAGGAAAATATAAGAAAATTGATGAAACCCCTATGCTACCTCCTACTATTGATTTAGACCACCTTCCCCTAGTAGTTCAGGAGTTTAAAATCCTTGAAACCAATTGTGAATTCTATCTTTACAAACATCACAATTGGTTAAATAAAAATTTCATCAACCATAGTGATGAATTGGGTTTGTGTGACTCCTTCATGCCCCAATTCATTTCTCCCCAAACCCATCACTTTCCTGAATTTGTGGCATGGTGCCATTCCAAGTATATCCCTAGCCAAAGGGCCATTATAGCCGAGAATGGTGAAATTATTTTCACCATAACCCCTCATTCTATTAATCAAATGCTGCAATTTCCTGATTCAATTAATGTAATGTTAGAAACCCCAAAAATTAACTCCCTAAAACTATGCTCTAAAGAATCGCTCATGGATATTTATAAGAACCTTACCTTTCATAATATTTTTAAGATTTTCCTACCTGAGGATGCCAAATTACCGAAGAAAATTCTTCCATATCCATCCTCCACATTCCCTGAAATGACCTAACAGATCATCTCTATAGTTTCTTTCTTACTAGGCTATCAATTTGATTAGTGGCTTGATGAAGCCATCATGGATTTTCTGTCAATTTTCTCAAATGATGAAAAACCCTCAATCATTCTCAATTACAATGACTTCTTAGACAATGCCATTCGTGAACAATTCTTGAAAATTTCCACAGAAGGTAGTTTCAAATATGCTTCATTTTTAGTGTATTTATCTATATTTCATCAAGCATGTCGTTTTCAGTGTTCATTACAGAAATTGGATCAACAATAAAATTCTCAATCTGTTAGTCATTGGGCTTCCTTAGTAAGGGATAATAGCAATGCATTTACCTATAGTGACTATTTTTAATAGTTTTTGTATGTAGCCTCCTGCCTATTGAAGAATGATTTTGAACCAAGAATAGGGCCAGAGATAAGGAGATTTATGTATCTTAGTGAGCAGACTAAAATAGGTAGTGGTACTTGTACCAAAAGTACACAGAAATCAGAGTGGATGGGCGTGAACTACCTCCATGAAGGTTACCTAAGCATGTTCCTATGAGGATTTTCTAATTATAATATATCACATACGTGATCAATATGGATGATATGAATTTTGTTGCAACAAATAAGAAATCCCAGTTTAAAATTAAAACAGAGGTTGGTCCTTTTATTTGTAACACTGGGTAAATAGGCAAGGAAGATGTTGACTTTTAAAACAAATGAATCTCAAGCTTAGCTTCACCTGGTCATTTGACCCCTCTGGCATCATTTCAAAATTTAGAGTAGAATAGAAGACTACTCCATATACTCACACTCCAAGGCTTTAAATAGAGAAATTTATGAATCAAGAGAATTCAGAAACAAATACCATACAAGAGGCAAAAGAGTAGGTTATATCGACAACAATTGCACATAATCCAAAACCAAAATAAAGACAAGATAAAAGGCCCAAGTAAGATATTTCTCCTTCAGTCACTGAGATTGGAACAAAATATTTCTTAATCTACAAAAACAAGCAGAAGACTAGTACAACAACAAATTTCCTGCATGAAGAGGATACACACTCTATTATAGTTTTGATAGGTTCTTGCACTTCTATTTTTCCAAGAATCGAATATATTTTTAAAGAATCTCCATCCCCCTAGACCTCTCAAGAGCCTTTAAACAAATCTCAAACAACATAGTTGTTTCATGGCCAAGTTGAACCAGACATATTTTCTAAATACAAAGAAATTAAGAAGAAAAATGAGATGCTCAAAGCTACCACTTATACACAGTTTTGGAAACAAATAGAAACTTCATAAAATAGGTTTTTTTCTGCATTTGACATAGAGAAAGGAAAAATGCAGATTGAATTCCTCTAAGCATCAGTTCCTGCTCCCAAAATTGTAGATGACTATAAGAAGTTTGTCTTTTCCTTTGACACTGATCAAATTCATATTGTTTATCAAATGGACCTACACAAACTAACAGGTGAAATGTTGTATTCAACATTGAACAACAAGCTAATGGCAACTTCAAAATTGCAGGCTTCAGTCACTAACATCGAGTCTCAATTAAAGCTTGAAAATATATCATTTTTAGGCAAAGATAAAAATATTAAATTATTGCAGGATTTAGTGATAGAATTAGGATATGATCCTAAATATGTAAAGGCTACAGAAGAAATTTTTAAGAGAAAAAATGCAAATATTGCAACATTAAGGAAGCAACTTGACTTTCCATCAACTGAATATCTACAGGAAAAAGAAGCTGGACACTTAGAACAAGATAAAGAAGACATTAGGGGGTGGAGGGGGGGGAAGGGGGGGGGGTGTGGGGGGGTGTGGGGGCAGCTCAATTGGTTAGTTCGAGAAATGTGAAATTTTTGTAACTCAAAAGACCTAAGTTCAAATCCCCCATGTTGTGACCTGAGCTACGGGGAGGAGGAAATATCGTACACCCCCAGAGGTTTGATAGCAGTTACGTGTTAGGTGGGCAGTTGACTTCCTCTGGGTTACAGAAAAGAAAAAGAAAAAAAAATCCAAAAAAAATAAAGACATGTTCAAGATCATGATTGAACAAAATGTCTAAATTAAACAAATGGAGGTTGAGATGAAGAAATTGTTAAAGGAAAAATAAAAATCCTCTTAGCTGGAAGTTATTTCACTTACAACAGTTCCCTTGTAGGTACATCAATAGAAAAATCATCCACTTCAACAGGCATGGAAATAGGGGTACAACCCAAAGATGCATCAGTAGAGTTGATCAACACAATGGAAGGCATGTCCATCAAAGGGTGGGAAATTGGAAAACTAAAGGCACAGCTTAAAACCCTTCGCGAACATAACTTAAAAGTCGACAATAAGTATGTAGCAAAGCTTCACAACAGAGAATTTAACACTTAGAAAATGAGTCTGTTATGGCTCAATAAATTTCACAGGATAAGGATAATATATGGGTTGAAATAAATGAAGAAATCATTGAAATATGGCCCTCAATTGAGATAAATTTTGAGCAGGAGGAACTAGTATAGAGATCAAAAGAGATCGTTGTAAAGGTAAAGGACAGTTTAGGAAAAATTCCAGGTAAACCAAATACATTGATCAAGGTTCTAAATTCAAAAACTAAGGATGAATTAGACGAATTTGAGATCACAGACATGACAAAAATCATCCTTCAAGTAAAAATGGTCCTTACCAAAAAGAATATAATATTCCAGTTAGAAAACAAATTCCATAACTTGGAGGCCAACATCCAGAAATTTCATAGAAAATTTAATGTGCTGAGTCAAAAAGAGTTGCTAGGGCTAGAATGAATTGGATATAAGTTAGTTAAACTAGAGGATTATCAAGAGAAAATGTACACCATAGCCAAGGAAAAATAAAAATTTTCAACTATCAAAGGAGAAATTACATGAAAATACTTCATGGAAGGTTTGGAATTTGGCCTGATCATTAAACAGGAACTAAAACATTTATTCCTAGTCAAACTGATTTTTCAAAAATATACCGAGGTGGATGAAACTTACAAAAAGTTTGCTAAATTTTCCATCCGAGATGAGGATAGATGTGATAATTTGTGTATAATTCTGGAGTACAAGGCAGCTTCACATTTTCAGCAACAAAGAAACAATTTTTTCAGGCCGACTTATCACCAATAATCCTTGAAATTATTACCAGGAGCTTCAACAAAATTTTTTATCCTATAGTTTGTACTATTTTTCTATAAACATCTTTGAGATATTTTGTAATAAATCTTGATATTTTAAATCAATATAATTTGTAAAATATTGTATAAATACTTCATTTTTCAAACTATAATGGTTTGGGACTTTTATGAAGAAATAAATTTTTTTATGTAAAGTTGTTCACTGAGCTAAAGGTGATCATTTTCAGAAATACATAAATTTGTTCGATGATTTGTGTGTCGGGATTATTGGTGATGTTTTGTCTTGTAAAATTGTCATTTTCCCTATTTTTACTTATGTTTTCCTGTCTTTATTGTTTACAGAAGATTAAGGGCTGAACTTGTTTAAATACACTCTGCTCTGGTTGATAAACAATATATGTGTTTTTAAACTAAGTTTAAATATAGAATTATTTATGAAATGCTCTATGTTTAATTGAATCCAAGTATTTTCCTCTAATTCACCCCACAAAGCTCCAAAGATCCAATAGTCTGCCTACCTTGCCCTGGTACACTTCATATGTTATTTCTGCACTTGATTTACTTAAGGTTTATGGCTCCATTTCCCAATGGCTTATTATTGAAGTTTCAAAATCTTTAAAAAAATCAACCTCTAAACTCAATAACTAGCCTAATACCTTAAATCAACAAATATAAATCATAAAGAGAGATCCCTCCTTGAATTTGGAAGGGCCAGACACCAGCTACCAAAGTGGTTTTGTGGTTACCTTTGGGTTTCTCTCACAACCTTGGGACAATATAGAGTACAAACATGACATGAAGGAGTGTGTCCAGGTAGGGAACACTTTCTCATCCTGAATGAATGTGCTCAAGTAGGGCACACTTATTCATCCCAAAGGAGTTTGCTCACCTTAAGTGGAAAACTTCATCAACTCAAAGTGTGATTTTCGCCTTTGTGATTGATTTTCTTGCATTTTTCTTGTTTTGCTGCTTTTGTGTTCTTTTTTAGTGTTTTCATGGAAATAAGGAAATTTTCTATGTCAATAAGGATAATGAGTTCACCTAACCATAAAATTACTAAATCAAGAAAATAAAATAGTTAAGTGACGCCACTTCGAAAACTTTGACTTAGGATGGTGCGACACTAGGAGAAATAACACAAATAAAAATAAAACCACATAACGAAACATGGAGGCTTGACAGTATAGTTAGCGTAGGCTCGAAAATTGACATAGGAAAAAATTTTGGAGGGTCCTTTTCATAGCAACAACAAAACCTTGAGCCTTAAAAATGATAATAAAAAAATAATTACAATACTCTTAGAGGGGGAACCTTTTTCTAAAATTAATACAATGTAGAAGACAAGATTTGATACCCTTAAGTCTAGGTCTCCTTAATACATATATAGGATTGAAAGGTCACATTTATAATAAAATGAGACCATGAGAGGTTCTTTCCTGCATAACAATATACCAATAGAAATGTATCCACTCAATATATAAGGCCTAATAAAAGGTATGAGGGTTGCATGGGGCTTATATAGGGATAGATAAATCTCTACATTGAGCTATCAAAAGAGTGTGCAATAATATAGAAAATATCAATTATAACAATGGGGATACTCTTGATCAGAAAAGAGAAGGAAAAAGAGGCATGGGCTAAGTGCATCAACATTCTTAGGAGAAACTACATATTGGTCTATGAGGTTCTGAAATTAACCCATTGGAATGGGAAAAGAGATAATTATTAAAATTCGAAAATGTCATAAAAAATTTAACCTAGGTGATCCAAAAAATGTACCACATGGAAACACAATTTAATCCCAATTTAGAAGAAGTGTGCAATACACCAATCGATAAAAAACTTAAATACCTGTCCCAAATGAAGTTTCTTAGGGTGAAAATACAGTAGGAAGTTGATGAATGAAAAAATTTTGAGCAATACTTGCAAAAGATTTCACCCCATATCTATCAAGCATCCTTCAATATATTTCAAAAATAAACACCACCTCAGTGATAGTTTACACCAAGTTCTCCTCCAAGGTCACACTTCAATTTTTTCAGTCTAAGCCCATCCAAGTTAAACTTTCCCTCTCTAGGATTGTCAAAATAAGAAACAAACTGTGAGGACTTAGACTAGTTGAAAGGGCACTAACAAGCAAAAGGTGTTAAAACATTATAGAAACAAGTTCTCTTTAATGCATGGAAAAGACCTTTTTTTAAGAATTAATCGAAAACCCAACGAAAACAAAAATACCAACATATGAAGCAACATTAGAGTAAGCACATCTAGCAAAGTCCACAACACCAAATCAGATAAATATAAACCAATATTAAGTAGCAAAGGAAACTAGTTTTTCACATGTTGCTTGACTTGAACATTTTTGTAAGGATTTGAACTAGGGGAAGATGTTCAAGGGGCTAACCAACTTTTTCAAATAGAGTTAATAGTTGACTAAGTAAAAGAACAATGATAAAAAATATAGTAGAGTCAAGTTGATTTTGTGATTCAATTGATCACTTAATTGAGTCAACTAATATGGATAATTTTAGGGCTAATATTCGCAAGCATCCATGCTTTTTCCAAAAAAAGGGTTCATTAATTTATATTTTTTTCTAAAAATGATTCACCCAAATTTTATATTATAAAATTATTTTACCTTTAAAATCATCAAAATTTAATAGAGACTATATAAAATAATTATAAATTTCAATAGTTTTAGAAAAGTATAAGCAAACATTTCTAGAGTTTGTATATTAGGGACTAATAAGATTCACCAAGGTTTCTAAACTTTACCATAAATTTCCATTCTTAAAATTTTCCTTGGTTAATGTAAGTAATTAGATAATTATAACTACCCTATAGAAAAATCAAGAGTATAAATTTTTGCATCCGTGTAATAGAGGATAGTTGGATGATTGGTTGTTTTTGTGGTAATATAATGAAGTTTTTTTTATCTTGTCTCTCCATTACTTTGTGCTCTATTCTTTATTTTATCTATCCATATGTCTATATACTAGTATACATTTTCATATTAATCTAGGTAGAGGATTGATGGTGGTACCTTACAAACCCTTATATCACAATGGTGACTCATCGTTACAAACAAAATACAGAAAGGGACTTGTCTTCTCCACTGGGTCTAGGGCCTCCTAAAATCCATATGATCCTTTATTGGCTTGCATAATAGCTAAGAGAATCCTTTCGCTACTCCACCATCCCTCAATGGTTCCCTCTCCTCATGTTATGAAAGTATGCACCAATCATGGTCCTCTTACATTCAAGCAATGACCAAAAGTTCTTTATATTTCAATGCATGAATGCGAGTTAGCACAATTACAATACAATTCTTGTATATAAATGTATTTAATGAGTATTAATTCATTGTACATCAAATAGTTTGTGTTGATCATATGTTGAATTATAATAATAATATGTTCAAAATCTCATCTTTGTTTCATAAAGCTTGTTATCTTGAAATCAGATACTAAAAATATTTTGATAAATATTAATAATATTTTGATATATATAATTATGTTAATGTGAATGTCACAAAGTAAATGTTTTGAAAAATTATCTTATTGTATAAATAACTTAATGAAAAGTAAAAAATATTAAACCCTTATTTACAATCCACACATATAATAATTGTATCTCCCTTTATATATATATATATATATGTGTGTGTGTGTGTGTGTGTGTGTGAGTAACATATAATATTATAATTAAGAAAAAACCCTAGTGGAGCTCTGCACCATGCCGACCTCGATGACCTAGGGTTTGCTGGTTCTGATGTTCGTTTCCCTCGAAAATCCTTCTCCCCCAGCCTGATCTATTGTAACCCCTCACCTGGACAGCTACAAACTTATCGATGAACAACTCTAGTGGGGGCATGGTTTCTCCCCCCCTCAAAGGCTAGCTTCCAATGGGGACGGCAACAGGGGCTGGTACTGTCAATCAACACAACTCTGGAAGATATCAAGAAAACATAGGGGAGACATCCACAACGCAGATGAATAATACACAAGCAGCAGCAGCCACGAACACACAATCAACAACATGTATATAAAAGGACTCCAAGAAAATAATGATCGAACTCCCTGCGCATAACATCAAAGGAATAATTAAATTCATGAAAGATCACACATTGATAGGCAATTTCATGGGCCTCTGGCCCACAAAAAAAGTGTTGAGAGGATGGATAGCCTAGAAATGGAAACCCAAAGGTCACATAGACTTGTAGCTGTGCGCTAAAGGATTCTTCAACATTCTCTTCACCTGCTCTGAAGACAAGGATAGGATAATGGATGAAGGGCCCTATTTCTTCAACATTGTAGTTCTATACCTTAGAACCTCGACTAAGCACTTCAACCGAGATAAATAGGATCTAACTTGGCCACCAGTCTGGATTCGGCTCTATTCTATCCCCCAAGACTATTGGGACAAGATCACCCTCATACATATTGGCAACGCTTTAGGAGAGTTCATCGAGATTGTAGAAGAAACCAAAATCAATCATTATGCAGCCTGCGCTCGCATTTTCGTCTACTTGAACCTAGCCGAACCACTACTAGGTGAGATAAGTTTGATGCATGAATATTTTGAATGGACACAAACTGTAGATTATGAGAATATACCTTTTAGATGTAGAAAATGTCACCAACATGGGCATCTCTTCAGAGACTGTCCCCTAAAAAGGAAAGCTACAGCTAGAAAGGAATCTAGCGAACAGGAGGCAGAAGGATTCATGAAGGTAGAAAGTAAAACAAGATATAATAGGAGAGCTACCCCTCAGTAGAATAAAAAAGGACCTACGGCTAGAAATAGCTACGTAGCCCTAAATCAGTTAAATGACAATGAAACCAAACCATTCAATGAAGCTGGGAGTACCTCCATTGTGCAGGCCCAATCCTCTAAGGCTCAGTAGCATAAGCTTCAACTTGAGACCTTCTTAAAATCACCCAACGCAAATGCTGCAAAAGATAATAGTCTGGTAAATAGCAAAGAGTCGATTATGGAACCTATCTAGAAGCGATGGAGGAAGAACCAAAAAACATAGATATAGAAGGTTTGGATCTCATTGGGCTAGAGGAAGCCTGCAACAATAAGGACTACACATCAATCCTAGAGCAACAAATCCAAAAAATGGAGGAAATCCTAGCTAGAGCACAACAGCTCCTCTCCTTGGGTATATAGGGAGGCACACTTGTGAACACAAATTACTTCATGAAAGAGTCCCACAAAAGAGGTAGGAAAACATTCCTGTAGAGAACAATAGAAATTTGGAAAGAAATGGTGGAATCTCAGTGATTCCCCAAGCTGACTAGATTCTACACCCACACCTCCAATTATATCCCATGAAGCTAATATCATGGAACATCAGAGTGCTCAACACCCCCATGAAGGATAAGATCATAAAGAAAATGATTTTTGAGGAACATCCAACAATATTATACATGCAAGAAACCAAATTTTCCAGCTCTACACTGGAAACCATCTTCAAAAAGATATGGAAAGGCAGTACTACAATAGAGGTTGATACAAACGAGGCGTCTAGAGGACCGACCATCATCTAGAACCCTGAAATCATATCCTTAGAGAACTTTCATGCCAACAGACACTTCATTCAAGCAAAATTTCACCTGACTAGAACGAACATCCATGGACTACTCACTAATGTCTACTCTGTGCAAAATGTACAAAAAAACTTACGATCCTGAATAATCTAGAGGAAATCAATAAAAAAGGATCCTACCCTCTCTGGCTACTTGGGGGGAGATTTCAACATGATAACCAACCTCCAGGAAAAGAAAGGTGGAAGGTTGCATCCAGAATCAGAAAATAATGGATTCAAAAATTCATCCAAAGCAATAACCTCATTGATCTACACACCTCCAATGGTATCTTCACTTGGAACAACAAAAGAGGGGGTTCCCACCAGATATCCTCTTGACTGGATAGATTCCTCATCACTGATGATCTTATCTGCCTCGGAGGTAACTTGGATACCACCATCATCCCCGTGGCGGTATATGATCATTGGAAAATACAACTCCAATGGCTCCAACCTGGTAAGAACACTCCTAAACCTTTTCGCTTTGAACATTGTTGGTTCAGACACCCGGGGGTTCAAGGAAATGGTTTCCAACTGGTGGTCTTCCTTGGCACCCCCTCAAGGTACCAAAATGCTCCAGTTCCTGACAAAACTGAAACTTATCAAGGGTCAACTGAAATTCTAGAACAAAACAACCTTTGGCAGTATATTCATAGAACAGAAAGACCTGGAGGAGAAAATGAAGAAGCTGCAACAGAATATCATCCAAGAGGGACGCACAGCTAAGACAACTCACTAGGAGCAACTCCTAACAACTCAAGTGGAAGAAAGAAGGAACCAAAAAGAATCCCTCTGGAGACAAAAATCAATAATCAACTGGCTGAAAGAGGGAGAAATAAACACCAAATTCTTCCACCGCTCCACTATTCAGCATAGGATGCGTAACAGAATCACATTCCTCAAGAAGGAAATTGGGGAAAGGCCAGAAACGCAAAAGGCCATCACAAAGGAGTTGTGCAATTACTTCAGGGACATTCTTCAAGAACCCAACCACCAAAGGAAGGAAACCATTTGGGAAAATCACCCAACATATCCCTAAGTTGATAACGGAAGATCATAACAGGATGCTGCTTGCTGCTACCACTTTAGCTGAGGTGGAATAAGCAGTCTTCCAACTGAAAGCATGGAAAGCTCCAAGCCCTCATGGAATTACCACCAACTTCTTCCACTTCTTCTAGGACATCATCCAAAATGAAGTTCGGGAAGTTATGGAGGAATCATGGTCCACTCACTGGCTGCTACCTATGCTAAATGCCACCTTCATCACTCTGGTTCCAAAATAATATAGAGTTGCCTCTCCAAGTAAGTACAAACCTATATCTCTTTCCAATGTCATTTAGAAAATTATCTCCAAAGTCATAGCTAATCGACTGAAGAAGCTCATGCCCCTCATCATCTCCCCGGAGCAAAATGGATATGTGGAAGGGAGATAAATTCTTGATGGCATCATATTAACCCATGAAGTCATTCACTCCCTCAAAACCACCAAAAAACCAGACATGCTTCCCAAAATTGATATATCCAAATCTTTTTACAAACTCAGTTGGGATTACATCAAAAATTTCCTCTTAGCCTTTGGATTCAGTCACACCTGGGTCAGTTGGATCATGAGTCTCATCAAATCTCCCTTTCACTCCATCTTGGTCAATGGTATCCCCTTTTCCACCTTCAACCCCTCAAGAGGCGTAAGACAAGGGGACCCTCTACCCCCTTCATCTTCATCATCATGGCAGAAGGCTTGGGTTGCCTCATCAGGAGCTCTACCTATACTGGCGCCTTGCTTGGTTTACCTCTCCACAACCTGCCTCCCTCCTCTCACCAGCAATTTTTGGATGATAACTTGATCATGGGATACCCTTTAGTCTAGGAAGCTAGTACCCTCAAATTTGTTCTTGAATCCTTCTCTGAAGCCTCCGACACAAAGGTCAACCCTAAAAAGTCATAGATATTCTTCTTCCACACCCCCCCCTCAAACCCAACACACTATCGTCTGCATCCTTGGATTATCTATTCCTTCTCTTCCCTCCAAATACCTGGGAGCTACGTTAACTGATTCAACCATCAATAACTCCTCCTAGAAAGCTCTGCTAGACAAAATGGAAACTCGCCTCTCGAAATGGAATCACCATACCATAAACATTGCCAGTTGTCTTGTCCTCATTAAGTTTGTCCTGCAATCTCTCCCCATCTACCTCTTCTCCATCCTTGCTACTCCC
The DNA here is from genome assembly GCA_034641835.2 of Pinus albicaulis. Classification (NCBI taxonomy): domain Eukaryota; kingdom Viridiplantae; phylum Streptophyta; class Pinopsida; order Pinales; family Pinaceae; genus Pinus; species Pinus albicaulis. The sequence continues at coordinate 1,025,919,219 of CM076582.1, forward strand.
AAATGGGTCCTAAAAGCCTTGCGCAATCTGCAACAATCGTTTCTCTAGGGAGGCACAAAAGGAAAGAACAAATGTGCCTTAGTTAATTGGAAGGATGTTTACACCACTAAATGTCCGGGAGGTTTAGGACTTCGGGATCCTGAGCACAACAATAGCATAATGGGAGCCAACATTTGATGGAAATGGGTCTCTAACCCTAACACCCCTTGGGAAAACCTATTGGCTACTAAGTATGCATAGTATTGGCCAAAGGAGGATCTCATCAGGTATAACTTAGATAAGGCTGGCTCCCAAATCTGGAAAGAAGCTAGCAATCAAAAAATTATAATCCAAAATCACAGCTTCTAGGAGCTGTGAAGTGGTAACCAAGCGAGATTTTGGGAGGATTACTGGCAAAAGATGTCAAGCCTCTCCTCCATCTTCTGTAGACCTCTATGGAGTGCAACACTCTAATAAAGGCAATTTCATAAAGCTTAAGACTTTTGGATGGACAACATCTCCCAAGGCTATAGGCAATGGCTCCACACAAGAAGATGGCATGAAAACTAGAACAATGAAAGCCACACATAAATCTGGGAGGAGCTCAAGATAAAAAGAAAAATCAAGGTCAAAACAGAACCTGATATAATTTGCTGGGGGAATATGCCCAATGGAACTTACACAACCAAGGAATATTACAACATCCTTCATCAGCAGGATCCTGGACCAGCCGACAACATCTGGAAAAAGATATGGAAAGCCAATCTGTGGCCCAAAATAACCACTTTCCTTTGGCTTATCAATAAATGATGCATCCTCACATGGGAGAATATTTTTAAGAGAGGTTTCGTAGGGCCCTCCAGATGTCGTTTATGTCACGACAACTTGGAAACCATCGACCACCTGTTGGACCCATGTCCTATTGCCAATTTCCTATGGGACAGAATTGTTTTCTTATGTCGTCATTCCAATCAAGTTAGAGGTAACATTATTAGCACTATCAATAGCTGGCAGGACAATTCTTACACAAGTACCCTTCTGAATAGACTATGGCAGATCATTCCAGGTATCCTCATCTGGAACATCTGGAAGGAACGAAACAACCGCATCTTCAAGGACAAGGCCTCCACTCCTAGTTAGCTCTAGGACATAATTCACAGCAACATCACAGAAAATCTAGCCTTAGATGCATGGATTAACGAGGACTTACCCACCGTGGCAGCTGAATGTCACATATGGAACAACTGGCATATTAGTCTAAACACACCCATGGACATCACTCCCAGAGGCATGGGTAGAACTCCTACTCCAGAAACTTGGTCTCCTCCCTCCAAAGGCTTCTTCAACTGCAATTTTGATGGGGTGTTCAAAGGAAACCCAGGTAATGCAGGTTTCAGAGGTATCATTAGGAACACTCAGGGAGATCCTCTAAGAATCTATTATGGGAATATCGGATGGGACAGTAATAACTCGGCTAAACTGGAAGGAATGATACAGGGTATACAAATTGCCATAGAATTCCACTACTTCCCTCAGGAAATGGAGGGAGACTCGCAAATCATAATGATGTATGTCACCAAAATCCTTCAAGGCATGACTTTCTCAAAATTTTCCAACAGCTGGGGACTTTCACACAAGCTTAAGGTGTTGGAATTGCTACTTCACAATCTCAGAGCCATTTCTTTTAGTCATGTATGCAGGAAAGCCAACTCTATTGTGGATCTTCTTGCAAACAAAGGGGTGGAAAGCAACTGTGCTCTGCATCACTCAACACTTACGCAAGTTGAGAAGGTTGCACTTAGACATAACTGTCTCATTCTCATTTAGAAGGATTAGCAACCCCCAGATGTAGGTGACAAACTAGACACGAGTGACAATCACATCTCACCCCACTCAAATAACAAAGATATCCAATGCAAAGCTTCACCTATTGTGGATCCAATTACCGTTACCCCTCGTATAATCCTCACAAATCCAAAAATGATGACAAGAGGATGGGTACTGCCTCACCTATCCCTGATCATCACCTCACTTTTCTCACCATTAATTTCCATCATGATTAACCAGCATCGCAGCCATACCTCTTCCCTCGTGCCTGCTCAGGTGCTCAAGCATAACACGCAAATTCGTGCGAAGGCCACCCATCACCATCCTCTTAGATCTCATTCCAACCCCTTTATAACACTAAGTTATCTGCCTCTTTCCTCACTCAGCCTGTTACATATGCCTTTTGCTCCTCTCTCTCTACTCTGGCTTCTCACCAACTTCAATATGCTACGAAGTCTCTGTCCTAGCGTGGATATGTGCAACTTCCTTTGGTTTTCCTCTCTCCATACTGCGAACCTACCCCCTAGATATCGCTGCCCCTTCAACCTCAATGTGATTCCTGACTCCCTTCCTTGGCCGTGTGTGCTTCTTTTTCTCCTAAACTACTCACCCCATCCAAGGTGCACAATGAATCCTATACTTTGCCAATGTACTATCCATGGAGGTCAGAGAGGGGTTCTCCTGGGTCGATATCATCGTGGTGAAGATAATTGCCTTGAGTCGATTGATGGCTCCACTTCTAGCACTTTTGCGAGCAAAAGCCTTGATCTTGAGAAGCACACAGAATCCTCCAGGCAAGCTCCGTAGAGAGGTGGTTGAGGCTCAAGGATGTCCACCTCCTCTCCCATAACATACTCTCCACAATGCACTCTTGTCCCTCTGACAGCTCCGGAGAAAGATGACGAGGACATGGACATCTAGGTCACGGACTTTGATGGCATTTGGATGCGGATTCCAGATGGCGTAGAACCAGGTTCCCCCATCCTCTACGATCCTATGAGCATTCCCAAATGCATTGTAGCCAATGTGGAAGCAGCTGCTGCGTAGGCTCCATCCTATCCTATTGAAGAGGAGAACCCCAACAGTAATGATGAAGATGATGAATAATGTTTGCGCAGCTGTTCAATTTTCCTCTATTTTTTGTCATGTTCGCCCTTAGGGATTTTCTATTATCATTTATTTTATGTTTTTTAGATGTCTCAGCACTACTGTGCATAATTTACTGCTTGGTTCTAAGTTTTGTCTATACTAGTTTCCTCCCCCGAGGTAGCCCAAAAACAATGTAACAAAGGCTAAGATTAATTAAACGTAGCTTACCAACCCAACCTATAGCATATATAACTTTATGTTTTCAAAATTAATAAAATAACTCAACTTACCAAAAAAACATATAATATTATAATTAGTATTTATAATAAATGTGTATTTTTTTAAACCACCTATAACAATATAAGCATTATCTAATTATTTTAAAAAGCATACCAACATTATCTACATGTCTTAAGAGCATAACATGAAAAAAAAATACTACTCATCAAGATGAGTAAAACTATTTAATCATGAGTGAATTAAATGCATGAGAAATATATTGCAAATTGACAAAAGTGAGAGAATTAAATGCATGAGAAATATATTTCAAATTGAGAAAATGAAGACATAATGTGAAATATAAAACAACTAAATAAAACAAAATGGTAATAAGATGGTAATAAGAGATTCAAAAGATCCATCTTAAAGGTGTATAAAAATGTGTCCTTATACATAATAATATAAAAATAAGAAAATAATAATTAAAAAATTAAAATATCTTTAATTTTATTTCAAAAATAAAATAAAAAAATTATCAAAAATTTATTTCCAAGTAGGATAAAAGTGTAGTTTTCAAATAAAATAAAAAATAATAATTAAAAAAATAAAATATTTTTAATTTTATTTCAAAAATAAAAACAAAAATTTATCAAAAATTTATTTCGATAAGTTTGTAACTTTCAAATAGACATAAAATTGCATAAATTATTTTATCTAAATTTCAATTACATATTTTTATGGATAAGAATTATAAGTTCTTATATACCTAAGCAAAAGTACAAGACAACAATGTGTAAGATTAAATAATTCTTTTAATTTTTTATAAAATAGTATATTAAAAATAGAATTTTTTTTTTATTTAAATATTAATTTTTTTAAATAAATTTATTTTTCTATAAAAAAAATTATTTATTTAAAACAAATACTTATAAATTTGATATACTTATAAATTTGATATACTTACGAAGTTGATAGATGTACAAAATAATAAAGTCTATATATACAAGTTACCAATATATAATAATAATTCAAAATTTATTTCAATTCAAAGTTATTAATTTAATTCAAAGTTATTAATAAATTAGAATATATTAGTAGTATTTTTTAATTAAAATACTTAATATTATTTTAGTAGATACATAATATAGTAATGAATGTCTAGTGAATATTTAGAGAGGGGAAACAAATTTGGACTTTTACTTTGTATGACTCTATTGTAAAATGAGGATACTAGATATATAGACTACAAAATATATTTGGACCAATCAAAATTCGGAGTTGAGGGTCAGAAAATTCAACATTATCGAACATGAACAGAAATCTTCCAACCAAAAAAATATTATACCAACCCCAATAGACATCACGGTGGGAGAATTCAACATTATCCAACATGATACACAAATCTTCTAACCAAAAAATATTATACCAACCCCAATAGACATCAAGAACAAATTCAACTATAAAGCTAGAGACCTAAGATCGAAAGCCAAAAAACAAATTCAACCAACCTAGAATCAAAGGCCCAAAAACAAATTCAACCAACCTAGAATCAAAAGCCCAAAAAACAAATTCAACCATAAAACCGGAGACCCGGGATCAAAAGCGAAATCCAGAAGCACAAGGATGTGAACCACATATGTTGTAGCCATGAGTCAAAAGAAAAAGCCATCACTTGCCCTTAAATAAACACAAACATCTAGCAAGGCCAAGAAAAAACCTACCACCGTACACTATTTATATATTATATTTATGTAAATGTTGAAATAAACAAACCACCCAAATTCAATTACTATAGTAGTTAACTTTTTTCCAATAAATTTAAAACACAACCCTCAAAACTTACATGGTGAGAATGTCTTTTACCGCTTAAACTTCCATAAAGACTCTAGTAGAAGTGCAAACTTATAAAACGTGGTAAGGATGACTTTTACCACTTAAACTTCCATAATGACTCTAGTAGAAGTGTAAACTTATAAAATATATTTAACATAATGTATTATAAAAAATCCATAACATTTTTTTTTTTTTTTAATGAATACATACAGATATTTGAAGTTCTTTTAGTAAAAATCATATGACAAAGAGCATTGTTAATTTGTTTAGAACCACTCAGTGTAATTCATCAATAAAACTAGATAAAAAATTTAAATTTAAAAAAATCCTATATAAAATAAAATAAAATAAACTAGATAAAAAAAATCAAATTTGAAAAATTTATATGCATACAAAATAAAATAAGCAAAAAGACACTGAATAAACTGAGGTTTAATGTTTTGTGGCAGAAAATACGTCTATTGGATTCATTCAAATTTTTTTGAACCTGATATTGTAAAACCTTATTTCTTTCTTAATTATAATCATATAATTTTGTTTATCTGTATTCCACCACTTTGTTACCTTTTGTATTTCTCCCGGAACATTGTTTTATATCCGGAACAGGTAGTGGAACCGAAGGAATTTTCGTTGGATATCGGCCTCATCTCTTAATCTAACGTAATTGTAGTCTGTTAACCAAAGTCTTCCAGGTAATGCTCGTTTTATTTTCAAGGATTAAATTCCGATAGCACTCGGTTGAAGGATAAAATTCCGATAAAGATGTAACAATTAGAATTTTATAATTTTAAAACTCGTTCATAGCTATTTTTCTCATAATCTCATCTTATTGTTTAGGTTTGTTAGTTTCTACTTTGTTAATCTTACATTAATTTAGGTTAGTATTTTTGTTTTTTCTTAATTAAATTATGAATTTGGTGAAATAATTTTAAGTTAAATTTTTTGAAAATTAAGATAGTGGATTTTTTAACATAAATTTGGAATTTCAATAATTTTACTAAATTTCATATAAGATTAATTTGAAAATATGTTTAAGATATTAAAAAGCAAATAAATTATAATAATAAATTATTTTGTTTAATAATAGTGTAGAACAAGATTTTTAGTCATATAGATTTATTACTTACTTTATAATAGAGATTTTTAATTTGTAAATATGTTTTGTTACAATAATATGGGCCAATATCATGGCTTAACAATATCACATGTCCAAATTTTATAATGCACTTTATATGACACTTGTTTATAGGACATTTTTTTAATTAATCAATTCATTTAAATATGTGAAAATGACATAACTACTTCTGAAATAAATCTCAACCATTAATTTGTGTATACTATTATGAATATTTTAGAATATTCTATAAAATATTAATAGTTAAATTAAAATTTTAAGAATCCTATTCCAATAGACACCCCTAAATATTTTCATTTTTTATAAAATATATAACTTTTCAATTTTATTTAAATCTTGTATTAATTATGAATTTGATTTTTATAATATTTTTTAACATTAAATTTGTAAATATATTTAATTTTAAAAAATATAGAGTTTAAAAAAAAAAAAAACATAAAAAATTAAACTCTACACATTTTAATTTAAATTGGTTTCAAAATTATTAACCTTCTAACCTAACCACTCAAACTTAATAAAAAAAAATAACACATAAAATTTGTGTACTCATTTAACTCAATACATTCAACTACATATCTATTTATCATATTTATATCTTATCCACCATCTTGTCCACTCAGAATAATATAAAATTTAAGGATGAAAGAAAATATTGGTGTAATGTATAATTGCACTGATTCCGAAAGGAGTTGTCTTTAGTGTGATTTTTTGAAGTTTCAGGTGTCAGAATCCTGTGAAAATTTTTGAGGTAAAATCTTGGTTTTTGTTATTTAAACTGGTTTTTTGACACTATATACGGATTCAGCACCCTCAAAAACCTCTGGAGCACTTCTATTGTGCAAAGTTAGCAATCAAACTTCTCTTTTCAATAAATTCCTATGGAAATTTAGAGAAATTACACAATAAAAAATCACCGTAAAAGCCTTTAAAAAGTAGCACTAAAAACTACTCGATTCCGAAATCACAAATTCTTGAAACGACGACAATGATAAAAATTTTAAAACCCTTACAACTTACAAGTGAATTAAAACCTCAAAATATAACACAGAAGGTAAATACAGCTGCTTTAGGAATTCATATATTACCCCACGTTGGACTAAGGAAACAAGCAGGATTGAAGCCTGCAAAATCTGGTACTGTCAAATCAGATTGTCACTTTGTATTTACAGTGATAATGAGGCTTCATTGTTGTACTGCATATCTCAGATAAGTGCCCCTGCCAATGATTTAGAACCTCGGATCATTAACTCTCCAGTCATATTTTTATACAGAAGCTAACCATACGTGCCATTTTCTGATATATTGAAAATGTAGGGCTGCTAACAATATTACAATTAATAGCGCTTCGGTTTCTATGATGATGAAGATTTACTAATTACTATTCTGGTGCGTCCCTGCAAGGGGTTTTGTACGACAAATCTGGCCTGTTGCCTATGCCCGGGACCTAGATATTTACCTTGACCCTCTGCTTCGCTCGCTGCAATGGAGAGGTGGAGCAAAGTGAAAGAGACAATCCCTCAACATCTTCTGCACTACTCCGCTCGCATTTCTGACTCACTGTGGGAATTTGGGGTTCATTACAGCAGAAAAAGTTTATCACATTTGGTATCTCTGGCCGAGAGTTATTACCAGGAAGCTGGGAGATATCATCATTGGACAAGAGTTTGTGGCTTCTTTCCTCAGCCCACTGTGAGCCATATAGTATGGATAAATTTGTCTCTGCATTAGTCCTGCAGGAGAGTGCTGCATCTGGTTCTTCAGGAATTAGTGGGCATACACCTTGTACTTCTGAATATTTAACATGCTCATTGCAAAAATTTAGTTGCAGTCCTCGATCTGTACGTTCGACTAGGGTTTGATCACCATTGTCTTGAACTGATAGCTTAAGATCATGACCCTTCACCATCTCCAACGAACTGGTAGATTTGTAATGGTGAGATGCAGGCCTGGAAGCCTCATGTGATGGATATCTGTTATAATTCATCTTGAGCCTGAGAGCAGTCTCCTTGTGATTCTGATCTCCATGGCTTTTAGGCCAAGTTATGGGAGAGAAGGCTCTGTTGTTGCTTTGCTCATCGTAGTTGCCCGAGGAAGTGGTGCCTTTCCCGGGAGATGTCAGAGCTAGCAATGTCAGCCCTTTCATTTCAGCAGCATTCTGTGGAAAACAGATAAACCAAATTTTGTTATTAATGATGAAGCAACAATTTTCTAAGATCAAACCCTAGATCTATTAAGAACCACACCCAATTTTGACTCAAAGACCACCAAGTTAAAGTTCTTGGATCATGTAGCTTGACTAACTCAAGTCACAAATGCTTCCAAATATGGACTGATAGCCACATTTTGGGAATGCATTATGTAAATTAACTGGAACTCAATTTAAGTTAAAATTCTGGGTTAATGTAGTTTTACCAACTCAAGTCACAAATGCTTCCAAAAGTGGACTGATAGCCATATTTTTGAGAATGTATTATTTAAGTAATGGTAAACCTAAACAAACTAATCTAAGTAAATTGTCTAAGATAAAATTAATCTATACATTTACCATTTACCAAACCTACAGATTTAGAACTTGTTTATAGAAATCTAGGCTATGTTGAACTAATCACTATATTTTGGAAATAAATTATTTACAGTAATTGCAAACTCAACTTAATGATCAGGGTTTAGAAACTTACTCATGCTTGCCTGTTTTGGTGCAATGGGAGACCTAAACAAACTAGAGAAGCCTAAGATATAACAGAATCTACACATCTATGGAGCCTATAAATTTATAGAGCGGCCTAAGATATATATAACAGAATATGGAGCCTATAAATTTGGAGTTAATTTATAGAAATTAGAAATTTACTAACACCTGGTGGATTTGATATAAAACTACCTAAAACACATCCCATCTTACAGATTTAGCTCTTGTTTATAGAAATCTAAGAAGATAAAAGATGAGAATGGCACCTTCCTGTATATGGTTCCATCTTCTTGGACATGCCAACCAGCTTCATTGCAAAGAGCCTTGAGCACTTCGTTGTGATCAGCATGTTTAGGCAAACTGTAATTTCCATGAGCACGTAGACCAGCAAAGATTTTTGCAGCCACGGACCGCCTCATCCTCTCCCGCCTTCGATTCTTTTCCCTCTCATTTGCAGATGGGTTTCTGAACAGTAGAGTCTCACAGCCGGCCTTCGCTGATGCCCTCCTAACAACCCACGGCCCCGAAGTTGTCTTGATGCACCCACGACCAACAAATCCCTTGCTGCTGCCGCGCCTCGATTCGTGCTCGACTCCCTCCCGATCCATGGTCGCCCCTATTCGTTAAGATGTCAAAACTTCAAAGCCAAGAAAGTTTATTTATTTATGCCAATCTTTGAATATCAAATCCTGGTTCATGTGGGTTGGTCCAACCTGCAAAGATAGTCTGGAAAATAATGGAATTGAGATTGCTGTAATTAATTGGAATCTGATATACACGAGCGACCGGAGGGCCAAACAGCCACCTTATTCTCCTCCATTGCCGCGGGTTCGGCGCTGGCAATGAATGGTTCCCTTAATTAGCATTCATCTCATCCTGCTATTCCTTTCTGTTGGCTGCTAATGCAGACGGACCCCTCATTTGGTACAGCACGGTCAACACGCAAAGAATGTTTGCGTGCTTATCTGGGGAGGGGCTGTTTCCATCACTTCATTTCTTCCCGCCAACTTCATGGTTTATCTCTGAGATGCTTACACGGCCTTTCTCTCTCTCTTTTTTTTTTTATAATTTACCTTCTGTCGTGACTCGCCTCGTTTGGCCTTTTTCAGCGCCAAGTTGGACCAGATTGGCATATGGTTTGATTTATAGGAAAAATAAGTTGGAGATGTGCATTGTGGGTGCAGGCACGGATTGCATGAGAGGGAAGGGACGGAGTGCGTGAGAAGATTTTATTGGAAAGTTTAGGGCGGCCTGCAGGATAGAGGTGAGAGCATTTAGTGAAGTTATGATTGCTAGGATTATCACATTACATATAAAGCAACGAACGATTACTCAATCCCATTTCTTTAAGCATACAGCAAAATTTTGTTGTAAATTGTAATTATTCTAGCTTATAAGAGTTGGTTAAAGTTAGAGAGTTAGTTAATTGAGTCAAGTTTATTTAGTTCAACTGAACTTATATTTTAGGAAAAGTTTGATGTAGAGTGTGTGCATTTGAAGTTATTTTGAGCGACTAACTAGACAAAAAAAAGTTTAAATACTGGAATGTAGAGTGTGTATATAAGTGAAGTTATTTTGGAGAGTCACTAGACAAAAAAAGTTCAAATACCTTTCATCAGGTTCATTGTAATCAAAGCCAAATAAAATCAAGTTTTGTGTGATCAATTGAAGGCTCCACGGGGTGTTATCGTGTGAATTGTGTGTTTTTTTGGTTGTCTTTCCAACAAATTTAACATTTTGAAGTTTGACAGCTATAATTTGAATTTTCAATATAAAACATTGATTAATCAATCCCATTTTGTTCAAGACCACAATTTGGCCTGATTTCAAAATTTGACCAATGTAATTTACATTTCCTAAATTTAGAACAAATTCTCACTATTTTCATTTAAATTTACAAATTTTCCACTAAATTTTATCAAAATCATACTAAAATTAGATAGAATACTTCAAATACTTCACCTTCATAGAATACTTTTTTCTTCAATACCATATAGTGCCCATGAATTCAAATTACACCGGCACCACCTGCTTTTTGCGTTACGCCTTCCGTTTCTTTTTCAACGACCCATTACCCACTGAACGCCGAGGAGGAGCGTTTAAGCAGAGCAGCGCAGGTAAGTTAAAAGCCGTTTTTCTTATGATTCGAAGCATGCGAAACAATGACCACATTTCTTGCGTTTAAATTTCACAAACGTTTGATGACAGGCTAACAACTTCAGGGACTGGAACGTTCATTGCCTGCCCTTGTTTTCATCCCATCAGTCTGACCAGCATGTCCGTTTGGCTCTTATTTGTTAACTATATTTAGTCTCTAAATGAACGGTTGTTAAAGCCCTAACTGCAGACTGAGAATGCGGACATTGAATGTTGGTATATAAGTCGACTGACACAGCATTCATTAGGAAGAGTTGGGAACCCATGATTGTCATTAATAAAACAGGGATTGTTCGTACAAGTTAAACAACCACAAAAGTTATTGCCTGCAGCGTCATGATTTTAGGATATTCCCCCTCTGCAGCATGCATATGCGACATATAGCTCAGAGATTGCTGGTCATCGATTGTCCAGCATTGGTATGAAATACATTCATGTGGTTCCGGTGGGTTATTTCCATTTACATTGAAAATTCTCAATAAGGAACTTGTGATATTCATTCATGTGGTTTCTGTGGCTATTATCATTATGGAGTTGTCTATTGACACAACAGAATAGTTGGGACTGCAGTTTTTTGTCGGAATTAGATTAAAAAAATTCAAAAAAATCAGGTAGTTGGAGTGTTTGAATTGCATTTTTTATGGTAGAAATGGATTCAGCCCTATCAAAAACCCTTAAAGCACCCAAAATACTGAAATTTAACAAGTGTAAATAAGATTTTGAAGTTTAACCACTGTAAACAAGATTTTGATAAATCTTTGCAGGAAAATTTTTCAGAATCTTACCAAAATTTACGAGTTATTCTGTAATTTTTTTTAGAGTACTACATTTACATTGAGATGTCTCAATTAAAACAAATTTATTTTAATTTTAGTTCTTTTAATTAATAATATATTAATATTTTAATAAAATAAAATTTATATTAATTAAAAAAATTATATCAAAATATTTTAAATGTACACTTTTTTTTTCATTTTTAAGAACGCTTGCATGTCAAAGAATTTTGTCCATTTCAATATAAATATAAATTGAGATTTAGGTTGTTAAAAATAGATTTTGACAAAGTATATGGTTAATAATAACTTATCACTTAAAAGGTATGAAAAAACAAAATTCTTAGGTTAAAATTATTATCTGAAATTAGTTAGATAAATATCATTTATAATTTAATAAATAATATATAAAAAATGTTATTCTGAAAGATATAAATTAGAAATAAGGTAAATTGTAATAAAGAAAATAATAATTGTAGAGAAGTGCAGTACTTATTTTTTTTGATAGCTATGGGCATCTTCGCAATTAAGGCAATGCAATGTTCACTCTTTGTCCTTATGAAAATTGTTTTTTTTTTTTTTTTTGGTATGGGGTGCATATCTCGTTTTTGCAATGTAAATATTATTAAGAATTGGAACAATGTCTTGATTATGTATCGAATCAACAAAACCAGTGATTTATTGAGTTTATGTGATAATTCAGCAAAACATTTTTGCAGAACGAAACAATGTGTTGAGGAGGAATGTACTGGGAGGTGCGAAAGTGATTTATTGAGTTTATGTGATAATTCAGCAAAACATTTTTGCAGAACGAAACAATGTGTTGAGGAGGAATGTACTGGGAGGTGCGAAAGTGGAGGAAGAGTAGTTGTGCGGAGGGAGAATGTGTGCGGAAGTGTAAAAGTGGGAGAATGGTGGTTGTGCATAGGGGGGTGCTTGTGGAGGTGCCAAAGTGGGTGATTAGTGGTTCTCCCACGCACAGTGGTCTTCTAGATATCCTTTTAATGATGTTTGGGGAAAAGCGATTGGAGATGCGGGAGTGTGGAAGAAAACCACTTAGAAAAGAAATTTGGAGAAAATGATTCATAACAAGCCCCCTCGATAATTAGTAGAATATGTGTTGGCAATGTGCCAGCCAAAAGTGCAAATAAAGACCTCGCTAGTGCAACCACAGACACATTCTCCTCCACAACACTTCTTTAGCCTCTGTCTATGTTGTTCTAATTGTTCATATACTGTGATAGCTTACCAAAAAATTGAAATCATCCTTTCTAATGATAAATCAAATTTTATTAATGTGTGTGAGGAGGAAGTGTTCTGCAAGAAAATGGTATACAGAGCAAGGATCAGGAACTTTTCCCCTCTATGTTCCATACCTCCTCATACATTCTGAACACTTCAGATTAATGAATTAATTAGTGGTTTTGGATTATTAAAGAATGAGGCATAAAATTTTTGGGTTAAGTGTATATTACGTGTGAAATAAGGGTGGACGATTTACGCATAATGGCTCTCCCACACCTAATTTTTTTTTTTTTGCACATGAGTTAAGTTACGAAATTGATTTAAAAATAAATAGAAATTAAATTAAAAAACATTTTTTTGTAAGTGTTGGTAGTTTGGTTATTGTAATTTGATATGACAGATACTAGTTGTAGAGCCTTTTGCACATTCTTGATTTGCACACTTCATATTAATCAATTAATTAGTGGTTTTGGCTTATTAAAGAATGGGTCATAAAAAGTTTGGGTTAGGTGTATATCAGGTGTGAAATAAGGGTGGACGATTTATGTATAATAGCTCTCCCATACATTTTACACACTTCATATTAATCAATTAATTAGTGGTTTTGGCTTATTAAAGATTGAGGCATAAAAAGTTTGGGTTACCTTATATCAGGTGTGAAATAAGGGTGGATGATTTATGTATAATGGCTCTACCACACCTTTTTTTTTTTTGCACATCAGTCAAGTTACGAAACCGATCTAAAAGTAAATTCTACTGAGCACTAGAACAATCAATTGATTATGAGTTAAATCATTTAATAAACATTGAAAAGACTCAAGAAATATATATCAAATGATGGGGAAAATTTTGTCTTGTAGTATGCAAAGTGATAAAGCACTTGATGATGTATTTATTACGCATGGATTCGACAAAATGGAAGATTTATTAATTTATGTGACAGTTCAAAAAATTGTTTGAACATAACATAACAATGTGCGGTGGACGGGAAATGTATGAAAAGGTGTTGAAGTGGGGGAATAGTGTTTGTGTAGAGGGAGAATGTGTGCAGAGGTGTGGAAGTGAGGAAGTATTGGTAGTGCGGAGGGGGAATGTATGCCTTTTTCATATCCGGGGGAATAGTGGTTGTGTGGAGGGGGAATGTATGCCTTTTTCATATCCAGGGGAATAGTGGTTGTGTGGAGGGGGAATGTATGCCTTTTTCATATCATTTGAATGTTTTTTCACGAAAGGTGATTGGAGGTATGGAAGTGCAGAGATGTAAAAGTGTGAAATAAAACCACTTACCAAAGCACTTTTGAGAAAACCATTCGTAACAAGCCACCTTGAGAACTAATAGAATATGTGTAGGCAAGTCACATGCCAAAATTGCATGGTAAATACCTGGCCAATGCAACTATCCACACTTTACTTTTTAAAATTTTGTTATCTTCTCTCTATGCTATTTTAATTATTCATATACCATGATCACAATATATGCATATCCTTATGTAGAGAACTAACTTACCAGACAATCAAAATCAACATTGCTAATGATAAATGTAAGTCTATTAATGCATATTAGGAATAATTATTGTGTAGGAGAATGAGTATGTAAAGCAACGAACACAAACTTTCTTATATAATGTTTCGTACCTCCACATACATTCTCACACACTTCATATTAATCAATTAATTAGCGGTTTTGGCTTATTAAAGTTTGGCATGTGTGTTAAGTTTTTTCGCACATGAGTCAAGTCACAAAATTTATTTAAAACTAACATTTACTTAATTTAAATTAAATTAAAAATTGATTTGTTGTACGTGATGGCACTTCCATTTATTGCAATTTTTTATGATAGATATTGGTTGTAGATCCCTTTCCACATTCTTGATTTGTTTAAAATAATCTTTGCATAATGATTTAAAGTAAATGCTACTAATCATTGAAACAATCAATGATTATGAGTCAATTAATTCAATAAAATCTTAAAATACTCTAGAAATGCATGTCAAATGGTGTGAAAATTGACATCTTGTAGTATGCAAAGTGATCACATATTAGCCAAAACAAGAAAATGTGACAAGATGCTTATGTGTCAAATGTAAGTGACACATGGTAGTACAACACACTAGCCATGTGAGACAGTTATTTGTTTTCAACGTGAATTCATAGTGTATCATTTAGAGCTAACGAGGATCTCGACCTAGCAAAATCTATGACATGTGGAACTTTATCTCATTTAAATAAAGAATCAGTATATTTTTTTATCTCATTAACACATGCCATTATTATAGGGTGTAACATCCTAGGTTTGAACTTCCATGTAAATAAATATCGTATGGACATTATAAAGGAAAAAATAAGACCAAAATAGTGGGACATGTATTCCAGGTAGAATGAGGGTAAAAAAATTATATTGGGAGTCACTTGTGATTAATTATTTATTGGCTATGGAAATCGGCATTCACATTGGCAAAATGATAAGAGAAATAAATGAAATTTAATTCAAGAAATAAAGGAAATAAGAGAAAAGGAAGATGAAGAGACAAGACTATATGAAAGGGAAAATGAATAAAAGGGAAAAAGAAAAGAAAATAAATTGGAGAGAGAACATTCTAACACACTCTTGAACATTCGAACATTCACTTGGACAAGGAGAGTAAAAAAAGGAGAGAGAAATTGGACACAAGGAAGATAGAAACAAGCAAGGAAAAGCAAGGGAGCATAAGAAGAAAATTGGAAAACATTACGCAAGGGTAGAAATCAAGGAAAGAGCAACCAACAAGAGGATTTTGCATGTCATGTTTGCATGTGTGATTATCTTGTTCGGATTTGAATCCATGGTTCATGCATTTGGTTTATTTGTTAATTTGTTGTCACTAACATGGGATTTTCCTGGAGTGATAGTCATGTAGAACCTTTCCTATACCATTTCTTCGATAACCATGATGTAGCGGGTTCCCCATTTGGTTGAGCTTTGGGTTGTTGGTATATTTTGGATCTTGGTTGAGGTCGTCTCAGGAAAATCCCAAGGGTTGTGGGTGGAGATGGTTTTCTCATGGAATCCCTTAAAAGGTGGGTGGAGACAGGTAAATTCCTCTAGGTATTGTGAGGAAATTATGAGGCGTCCAAGCTTCTATTGGTTTTGGTGATTTATGGACCAGTTTAGGTGAAATCACTGAGATTGAGGGCGGAGGTGGTTTAACCTCTAGAATTTGTGTTAGGTTATGTTTTCGTTTATCCCATGTGATCCCACATTCAGGCTTAGAATATGGCACGAGGGTGATTGGGCTGGAAGAGATATTTGGTTCAGTCCCAATCTATGGTTGGGTGGTATGTGGAATTCCCTGAATTGGTTAGAATGATTCATTGTTAATATGTGTTATTGTTTAATGATATCAAAGAAAACAAGTATTGGTTATTCTATCGTTTATACAGACTTTTTTTCATGGCTTCATTCTCGTTAAATGTTCAACACATGAATGGTATATTTCTTATGATATGATGTGCTCTTGGTATTGATATTGTTCATGGTTAACAGGATCTTGAATAAGTTTATACCAATGCACGGGTTAACATGTCTTTGTTAAAGCTAGTATGGGAGGGTAGTAAGAATTCTTGATGAACCTATGATGAGGCTAATGAAATAGTGAATGCATACGCATTCGTGACCTACAAGTATTAGGTTTACAAAGTGTTTGTATAAATTATTATCATTTATGTGGAAAGTTTGATTAGGAATAGAGCCAAGAAAAAAGCATAAAGATTCATACAGGTGGTTGAGATATTTATTGAAAGTTCTGAGAAGATCTGGGTAGTTGGCCTATAGGCTAGCCCTAAAAATCCAGAACATAGTCTTTGGACGCACTCTCAAAACTAGGTAATTTCAGTTGTAGCCACACTAAGGTTTAGGTGTGCATGCAACTAGATCCCTCTGGTCGGATTGACTCACTTTCATGCATGCGTCTAGGTTGTAAGT
Source organism: Pinus albicaulis (assembly GCA_034641835.2). Lineage (NCBI taxonomy): Eukaryota > Viridiplantae > Streptophyta > Pinopsida > Pinales > Pinaceae > Pinus > Pinus albicaulis. The sequence goes on from CM076582.1 coordinate 1,025,936,127, forward strand.
TAAGGATTGTTCGGAGCTCGGGGAGATTGTCACCAATGGAATAAGGTTGTTAAATGTGTGATCATGTGTTCCTGAGTGTTACAGTAAGATTTGTACAGGTTGGAAAGTTACGGCCCATTTCCATAATTGAATCTTTCAATTTGGGTCATGTATAGTAAATGTCAACTAATGTTTACCGTGGTGAGCTTGTAAAAGTGGGTAAATGTGGGGTGGAGTGTTGCAGAGTGTTATCATAGTAGGTTCATAATACTAGACCTCAACGTAAAAGAATATTGTTATGCATATAGATCTGAACATGTCTAATGTTTATCATGAATGCATGTAAGCTATTTCATTTTTAATTTTGTTCTAGTACCTTGATTCATGCATGTACTGATATGGCCTTGATATTATTATTATGTATCATGCTAATATGAATTGACTTGTGTAGATGCAATAGCCTCACCAACAATAAATTGAGGTAATGCTTTGGATTATGCATTTTATTTTATATAATATTAATATGATGCAAGAAATAGAAGGCCAAGAGTTGAAGAGAAAAATGGTGGAGTAGACATCATATGACTCCTCGTATAGTCTATAAGAGAAATCAGTAGGATGGGCGAAGTCTGTTGGGTAGCAAGGAGAGGGAGAATATCTTGATATAGAAAATATATTAAAAACTATGAAGGTAGAGATACAAAGTTGTAAAATTGATAATGAAAGGTTGATTGAAGCACAAGAAAGGCTCGTGAAAGATAAAGACAATAAATATTATTTTAATGATTTTATTCTTCAAAGAATTTCATATTTGTAGAAGCAGCGACAACTCAGAACCAGTCATGGAGATGGACATGAAGAAAAGACTAACGGGGCAAATAGAAGCATGTCTTAGAAAATGTACAATATAGACAAGGACGATACAATAAATAGTGGAAGACTCTTGGAGGCACCTGAGAGGAGGGCTAGTGTGCATGGCTTTTATTATACCTTTAATTACAGGAGACATCATATCCATCACCACCACCATCATTATAGAAGAAGTGAGAAGGATTATTTTCAAGAGGAATTTAAGAAATCCAAGCCTCCTCCTTTTTATGGCGATATGAAAAAAACATAAGATGAAAAATCATGGTTTCTTGGAATGAGGAATTTTTTTAGGCTTCATGATTATTCAAAGAATATGAAGACCAAGATAAGTACCTTTAGTCTCGAAGTAAAAGCATATATTTGGTGTGAATATGTCAAGCATGAAAGAGGAATCACAAAAGAGAAGTCGATTTGGGAGGAATTTGAAAGACTCTTAAAGAAGAAGTACATTTTTTAGAGTTATTATGATGGAAAGGCCAAGGAATTCTATGAGATGGGGATGGGTTCGACGACATATGAAGAATATAGAACCAGATTTCAAGAGCTATTGAGACATGTGCCATATCTCAAGGATGAGATAGTAAATATCCAAAGGTTCATCAATGGTTCGCTATTATCATGCCAAGTCAAAATTGATTTTTATGAGCCTTGGTCATTAGAGGAAGCTATCAAGAAGTTAAAGTAGCGGATATGAGTAGTCAAAACGTAAGCCTGAGTTCAAGCATGAATAGAAGGGTAATGAGAATACTAGATGAAAATGGCTTGACAAAGAAGATCTTAGGATGCAGGTGAGAAGGAGAATGTGGCCCCACATAAGAATTTCAATGCTGCTGAGGAATAACATGGGCCTCATCCTGTGCAGTGAAAAAATAAAGGAAATGGAAGAGGACCACTAAGGTTTTGGAATTGTGGTGGAGATCAATGTAGGAGGAACTTTCCATCATGTGAGGGTGCTAGGCCTTATATCTACAGTGCTCATAAGGCACAAACAATTGAGGATGTAGTTCAACACATTCCCTGGATCCATGCAACAATTGATAACAGGAAAGAAGATCATCAGGAATCCATTATTGAGATGGAAGATATATCCAAAGGGAGAGTTACAACTAGAGCCTCAATTGATCTTGCAGCAGAATAAGCTCATGCTCCAAAAACGAGAAATAAAGCAAGTTAAAGTGCAATGGAAGCACTTTGGGGTCGAGGAAACGACATTAAAGATGGTTGATCAGATGCAGACATAATATATGGTTTCCAATTATAGTTGAATTTTCCAAGGGAATTGAAATCCTTTGAGAGATGATATATGCATTTATAGTTTCAGGGCAACATCTTTGGTACAACAAGGTAAGGAAACTAGTATATTTTTATATTTATTAATTCACTGATAATTGTGTGTTTTTGGTAGTATGATGTAGGGAATTGCATGGAAAAGGATACTTCAATTATATCTTGAAGAAGGCTTGGGCTAAGCTTTTATTTATGAACCCTTGGAAGAATTGGGAAATCATGGGGATTGATTCATAGTGTATATTGAAAGTTTTATGCTTTCAGTGTTTCATTATTTATTTGTGCTTGATTTACGATTTTGACTGTGAGTGGTGCATGGTCATGCCACCTTGTTTATGGTGTTGTATTTTTGTTTGGATTTATATGTTTTCTTTTTGTTCTTTCCTTTTATGCTTTCGAGGGTAATGAGAATTGGTTGGGGGAAAGAGGAAAGATAATGGAGCTCGAGGAGAGCTGAGTGGAACCCAACAGGAAATATAACACCGACATGAAGCCCAATTCATGAATAAAGAGTAGTTTAAGGTAATAATTTGACAACCAGTTAGGTTGTTTCGGTCCACAAGGGATAAATGGATCGTGGCACGATAATCATGCGAAACATAACTAGGAAAAGTAAAGTAAATGGGCTTGAGGTGAGGGAATCCTTGCCTAAGTTGGGAACTGTTGTTATCACTTTTGTGCATGATTTGGATGAATAAGTGAAGTTCTCTTAACCTTGAATTTATAAAAATTTGTAATTGTGTTGTGATCATGGTTATGTTAATGGATACATGTGTGTGTGTGTGTGTGTGTCATTTTCTGATAGGGACGTCAGGGTTAATTCTTCTGGAAGAATGATTTTTTTGATTGTGAATGCAGGTGAATGACATGAAAATGTTCTTGGGTATATGAGGAATCAATTGTGCAAGAGGTAGCCCTAGCTGATTTATTGTTTTGATATTATGTGCTTATAACTACGCCTATGTCTTTGTTATGAACACAGAATGTTGAAGAATACATCATCTGAATTAAAGTAGTATGAACTATGACATGCTAAGACACGCATAGATAATTAAAATCACCACATATATTGGATTTGGATTGTGGATGCACGTAGTAAGGCATGTGGAAGACACTATAGGAAAGGTTTCTTGGAAGAGACGGTGTGGTCTCTGGATGTTCAATACTACTATTGTGTACATGTTGTATTATGTACATATTATAATGTGCCATGTGTATTCGGTACGTGTTGTGTTGTAACATGTGTAATCGTTGCATTGTGATAGGTGTATTCGTTATGTTGTATCATGTATATATGTGAAAGTGTTGTGTTGTACAACGTTTGTATGTGTATGTGTTTTATAATGTGATGGGACAGAAAGGTATAAGACTGTCTGGATTCCCTTGTTGTTGATATTAATGATAGAGAGGATATAGTATCTAGATTCCCTTGTTGTTGATATTGAGGGTAGAGACGATATAGTCTCTAGATTCCGTTGGTCGTGATATTGAGGGTTGATATCGTATAGTCTGTAGATTCCCTTGTTGCCGATACTGAGGGTAGAGATGGTATAGCCTTTGGATTTCCTTGTTGCTGATATTGAAGGTAGAGATGATATAGTCTATGGATTCCCTTGTTGTTGATATTTAGGGTGGGGATGGTATAGTGGCTATATTTCCTTGTTACTTTTGGTAACTGATCCTTCGTATGGAAGAGAAGAGAAGTAACTGGGTTCTTTCCGAGTTTTGAAACTCATCCCATATGTGTACATGGTTGAAGAGAGGAGAAGAAATATGGTGCTTGTTAGGTGTGGCAACTGATCTAGTGTGTATATGGAAAGAACAAATAACAAAGGCAGAATCAAAGAACAGTTTGAGGATAAGAAACAATATTTTATTCAGATTTTAATTTCAAAATTATGAACATAATTTAAGATTTTGATTTATGATGGTTGAGTTTTGAGCTAACTGGATGTGATATTTATATACATGATTATTTGAACATAGTTACCAATCAAACGAAAACTTTACCGATTACCCATTTTCTTGAGGTGGCAGAAAAATCATCTGATTTTGAAACATGCTTATTCATAATACACCTTGTTTTTTTAGAGCATATTTTTAACACTTTAAATTTTATTATGTATTAAGTATGAACATTTTTTTTAAATGTTAGTTATTTTAATGCTGAAAGCATTGATGCAACATTAACACATTTTTTTTAGAAGGCTTATCTTTTACACTTTAGATTTTCTTATGTATCAAATATGAAATTTTTTTTTTAAGAGTTGATGCAGAAGGCTTATTTTTTACACTTTAAATTTTCTAATGTATTTAGTGTGGATAATTTTTTGAAAATATTAATGATTTTCATATGGATTTTGAAAAGCATCAACATTTTTCTTATAAGGCATAATTTTGAAACTTTAAATTTTCTTATGTCTTAAGCATGCACATTTTCTTTTAAATGTTGATTATTTAACCATTTTCAAGTTGTCTTATTCCTCTTCTTGTTTTTCATCCTAAGATGTTTGTTTTTAAAGGATTTTCCAAACATGTGTTTTTATTTTTCTTCGCAATGTTTTTTATAATGAAAATTTTAATTTATTTTGCAAAGTTAAAAAAATAATAATAACACTAACATTTTGAGGGTAATATGTTTTATATATTTATATATCACAAATTAATACTTCAACACACAAAAGCATATTGTCACTAAAAAAAATATTAATTCAAAACACTCACAAAAATCCACTTTTTGCATATAGATATAATTAAAAAAATACATATTTTAAGACTTTTTTGCAAAAAAAGACATGTTAAATAAAATATTTTTATGAAAAAAATGAATAAAGAAAATTGCAAAAATAGAAAATTTTATGAAAATTTTATGAATTTTATATCAAAAAATGATGACATTTGAAGTGAAAAAAAAAGATTCATAAAAATTGAAGTAAAAATAACAAAAAATGTAAAAAAAAAACAATAATAAAAAAACAACAAAATATTAAAAATTAAAAGTTTAAAACATAAAAATTAAAAATACAATTAAATTTAAAAAAAATCAAATAACAAAATTATTAGAATAAAAAACAAATTAAAATAAAAAACAAGAAAACATTTCTTTTATAAAAATTAAATAAATAAAAAAACAAGAATTTTTTGAAAAAAAACATTAAAATAATAATAATAATAAACAGAGGCTCGAGGCGACTTGGCTGCCCATAGTCGTGAGGTGTCGGGCCTGGGTGGGGTAGCCCAGCGCCTTCCGACCCTGCCCATGACCAACACCTCACGACTAATGTTATTTTCAGCCTTGGCCACCTGCATAGACCCCCTCAAGCCTATGTTTTTTTATTTTTATTTCTTATTTTAAATTTGTTTAATTGTGTTTTTTTTTAATTTCATTTTGATTTTTTATTAAAGAAAATTGTTTTTAATGATTTTTGTTTTGTTTTTCTTCTAATTATACAATCAATTTTTTTTATTAATTTTTTATTTTTTTCTCTTAAATTATGCAATTTTTTATATATAATATTAGTTTTTACAAGTTAATTTTGTTTTTTTTTACAAGTTAATGGTATGTTCGGATGCAAAACAAAATTTAATAATGTCATCTTTTCTTGTCCAATTTTTCCAGTGATAATAGTTGCCCCCTAATGTGTGAGGTCTAGGAATAACTGTATAGCCGAAATACATTATAGTTTATTTTATGTGTACTGTGTGGAGAGAGAGAGAGAGAGATACCTACGTGTAGCCTAGACTTAGAGACACCCTACAACAGCCTGAAGAGTGACCATGTCCTGTGGGATCCTTGCTAGCAATGGTATAATGCAATATATACAAATTTTATACGAGGCAAGCACGTCCCATGCTCGTAATGATTTGGCTAGTTAAAAAAATCTATTTGACATATACAGATTCTGTCTGTGTCACTATTATGGTAGTGATCTGTTGGTTGATGATGACGACTGTTGATGCCCTCAGGGGTGTTTTTTTCTTTGAAAATAAGTGGAATGTGGCACCCATATGCGTAAAACTTGGTATGGCATATAAATGTGCATTTTATGCGTAGGTGTATGGCTGGGACCCCAGTGTAATAATTTTTGAAAGAGGCGCTTATAAAGTCACAGGTCTTCGACGAATTTGATCAAAGTGTAATGGTTGTAAGGTATGATACCATCTTGACATGAAATATTTTTTTGAAGTCTAATTTTAGGAGGATCGATGACATCTGTGGGCAGTGATGTCTCCCATAGTGCCATCCGAGGATGTCCCTTTTGTGGAGAGGGGTGATCCAAGGTATTGCTTCATTTTTGGGAAAGGGGTGTTGATGTGAACAAAAAGAAAGCCTCAACTGAACGAGAGAGTCACTGATACATGGGATCAGGATTCTCGATGTGATGGGTTTAACATAGGCATGATGGTGAGGGGTGATTGAAAACTAATGATGGGGATTCAGTGGCCCAAGGTCGTAGTATAAAAGCAGCTTGGTCATAGTCATAACTATTTCTGATGGGGAAATCCCTAGAGTCGGTAGGACCTCCAGGGTGGGTATATATTGGTTATGAATGTCATGGTGGCTTATGCGTGAGGGTGTCATACTCCAACCAAGGGTTACGAAGGACTCCGACCATGGGAGAAAAAATGGATGGGTGGGTTGGGCACATAGTGCACTGTTTGCAGTCTTTGTACACTTACCAAAAGAATAAAATAATGGGATTTGGTTTGTACAAAACACAGAGACAGGTGCCCCAAAACATGAAAGTTTTCGCTCATTGATGGTGTGAGGAAGGTTTTTTTGCTGAGGGTGGGAGCCCCATTGGTTGGTCTCATGTGTGAGGTTGATGAAGCAGATGGAAAGTGTCATAGATGGGCTATGCTGATGGAGGTATGGTAGGAAAAATGTGAGGTGCGGTAGTGCACTTTTGATCTTCTTGCAAAAACCAGGTTGTCCGGGAAAGGGGTTTTATTTGTATATGGTAAAACATCACCTGATGCATGGTAGGTTAATGGGCATGAGGTGCTTCTCAGACTAAAGTGGTATGGTCATGGTGTCTTTATTTTTTGTGATATATGGTATACTTTGGGTGACAGGCGCCATGGAGGGGAGGCTCTACCGACCAACGAGGATGTTCATCATGTGCAAAAGTGGGGTGATGATAAACATGGTCAGGTGTTTGGATCCTATGGTTAATTTCTGATGGAGAAATTATGTCAGGATATGCAGAGTTTTTCTATAACACTATCATGCTGAGGATAGAATGATACTTGCTCTGGAAATTTCAGTGGATGGAGCAATGGATGGTTTGCATACTACCTGCAAAAAAAAATACCCCAAGTGAAATCATATTATTTATTTAATTATTATTGAAAGGCATGTGCTTTAAAAAGAATATGAGAGAGGGTATACTTGTCAGCACTGAAATTTTATTTTTTGGGGGTTGAAAATGTGTGTCACCGCCCTTGGGCATTATGGAGTGCTAATAACAGTGTTGCTTTTGGTCTAGTGATTGGGCCTTATGAGCTCTCATTATGGTCCTCCAAATTTTCTGAAAAGGGAAACATATAGGTGAATATGGCTCAGTTCAGTTCATTTGTGTCTGTTGAGCATTCGAGGTTTTGAGAGGTCAGAGGCATCTGCAAAGTAGTTCTTTCCATTTCGGTTAGCCTGAGCACCCCGGATTAGCGATTTTTTAGCCAGGTAAGCTCCATGACATCCTGTACTTTAATGTTTCCATTTTGCTGGTGCTAGGGTCCATACAAGATGGATTTTTATGGATTCTAGGCTAGTCTTTTTCTTAATCGTGTGGGTGATCAAGGTACAGGCACACAAGTTGTCCTCTAAATTAAGGTTATGTGCACATTTATCGTACCTGTCTTAGCTTCAGGCACGCCTTTGGCATGTCTTTGAGAAGGAAAAATGTGCCCTCCTCATGCCTACCTAAGGAATAAGCGCGTGGAGGGCCAAAGCTGTTTTTTGAATTTTTTTGGGAATTTTGCCTGTTTTTCAGTGTGACTGATGTGTTCCTATTTTGATGAAGGATGGTGTGAAGGGAGAGGGATTGGCCTAATCTCCGGGCCGCATTGGCTATTGATGGTCACGCGTAGCAACAGTTGGCACGTTGGGTTCTTCTCAAATTCATGGAGATTAACCTACTACGATCTCAGGATCATTTTTTGCACTACTTGATCCGATGTTGAAATAAGAGGCACAAGGTGATGGTGTTGTGGGGGGTGCAATCTTGTTATCCTTCTCGAGATGGATATCTATTTTGTGACTAGGTTTCTACCTCAAGGTGAGGTGCTTCAATATCCACTTCCCTCTGGGAGAGTAGATCTTGAGAGATTTTCAGTAGGCCACTATGGTGGGGCGCCCCTTCTGGAGGGGTGTATAGCGATAGCTACTGTTACTGATATGGCCGAGCGGTGTGCTTTGGTGGCCATTGTGCGACTGGAGGATTCGTCTGCTCCTCATCGGGATTCGGATCTTCAGATCGGTGTCTTGTGCCAGCTGAGGATCGGGCACTTTTTTTACTTTTATCGTTTTTGTTATGATGGGATGCTAGCACAAATTTCCAAGGTACGGGATGGATCGAATTTTTTTACTTATGCCAGCATCCTATGCAGCATCATGTATGAGCGAGTGGTGTTGCTTAGCTGTACGATGGTGGTTCCAGCTGAGGTGCCACAAGAGCCTCGCATGAGGAGGTGGGCCCCTGTGATGCCTCGAGGAGGTGGAGATAGGGTGGGGCGTTACTGGAATGCCACCATGGAGTCTTGGTTTGAGGCCAATCCTCATATGTTTTTTTCATTCCCTTATGCAGGGATGGACTTCTTGGGAGACACAGACATGGGTCTTTCTACTGGATATGCTTGGGGGCCAGCATGTATGTTTTGTGTTTTCTGCATTTTCTTGAGTATTTATGTTTTATATGTGTACTATGATGACATTGACATAGTCCTTGTTACTCTTGCAAATGTTGGTGAGGTTGGATGTCCTATGGCTCGGTTGGTGGGACACCATCCGATGCAACAACCTCGAGGGGCTCATGGGGGATAGGGAGGAGCTCATGTGCAGCCTCTGGGTGGAGTACTAGGTGGAGGGGTTGGCCCTTCGCGGGAGGGTAGCAACTCAACTACTGCCGAGACTATTGCTGAGCGAGTTTGTGCCGATGTAGTAGAGGCTCATGTAGCTGAGCTGACAGAGTAGATGGCTGCTCTAAAGGCCAGGACTCGGGTGGTAAAGGATGCCTAGGGTTGAGTGGAAAACTTGACCCAGGGGATGCCTACCTGAGGTTTTGTAGATGACCTTGACGATGCATGGCTGGGGACCTTGATGGCCCAAGAGAGGGGCTATCGCTTGATTTTACATCGAGTGGCAGTATCCATTTTGACAGTGGCTCCAGTATTGGTACCGCGAGCGGCTGTGGGTCCAGGTGCCCCACCTGGGGGAGCACCATGCTAGAGTCTCATTGTACATGGGGAAAGCACCCATTATGAGGATGCTTCCCCTTTTTTAGTCTATTTGTACCTATGTATCTTATGGGCTGACTTATGGGTCAGAGACACTATTTTTTATACTAAGACACATACATTTTTGGTATATATGTGACAGATATTTTTTGCGGCTCTAAATGGTGTGACCCCTTCTTTTTGTTTATGGATTATGCTATGCTGATGGATATCTATTTTTTTATGTTTTTGATGTATGATGGTTTATTCGAGATGCATTCCAGTTTATAATATTGTTAGCTATGTGATTAGCTGTTTGGTTTTGACTTCTTAGTACATGTGTGGATGTAATGTAGTCAAATTGTCGGCTTAATATTTTTGCACGCAAGTATTTTCTAAATAGATGTGAATCCCTTATCTCAAATTCTTGGCTTAACTGTGACACTACTAACTAGGAATGAAGGTAGATATTCATATGGTGTATGCCCTGATTGAAGGCGTCACACATAAGTTTGGTGAAGACATGATATTCTGCTTGAGTTTTTGTTGCTAAGCCTATACAAACACCATCGGTGCAGAGTTGTGATCGGTCAGGGTGATACATAACCTAGGCGGTTGCTGCTAAAATTTGAGACCATCACGATGCTCCATCGGCAAATCTGAAGTAAAGGTCGGGTTGGTAATCCATTGTGACACTAGAGCGCATTTTCAACAAGTCTTTTGGTAAAAAATTTAAAGTGTTTTGGGTACATTAACTCTAGGGGTGGACCTTCTCGGCCCTTATTGGTAGAATTTATTGAGGTAAAGGCTGGTGATGGGGTTGCTAAGGCATGTTCCGTTTGACTCATTCAAGATGTATGCCCCCTTGAGGAGGCAATGTTTTATGATGCAGACTCCTTTCCACGAAGTTTCTAACTTTCCTGGACCTAGGGCTTCTTTTGCGACATCGTAGTGAAGGAATAGCTCTCCCTCAGTGAATGAGAGAGGGTTGATGTGGCGGTCGAATGATGCTTTTACCCATTTCTTATGGGACTCATTGTGTTGCGGTGACTACCATAATATTTCGTCGACGAACTCTAGTTGTACTAGGCATTGTTCTAGAAACTAGGTATCATCAAGGAGTTCGATGGAGGCATGTAAATTTGGTATCTCACAAAAATCTATGCAAAAGCATAAGGTTCCATGATTTTTTACGATGGAAATAGGATGAGAAACCCAAGACGTGGGGGCATCTTAAGTCCTAGTTTTGATATATGATGATACGAATCATATATGGTGTATTGTGTCATCGAAGTTTGGTGGAGGGAGAATTTGCATGATGGGGGCTTACATGAGCACAAGGTTGGGTCCTTCGTTAGGAAGGTCAATTTCCTGTGGGTGTAAATTCTGTCTGGTGCAGAGGTGCCTGAACGTTTCCATTAGTGGGAAATCCTCTGGTTCCTAGTTATGGCCAGTGAAAATGGTGCATGGTACCATTTTTCTAACTAAGTAGATTGTGTGGGAATTAACACTACTCTTCATCCCAGATGTGGACGCTCAGAAAGGATCTGATGTAGAAGATGAAGTCTTCTGCTTCCATTTCCAAGTTTTTGGCTTAGGTATGTCTAACTCTTTTGGGGAGTGTAGACTTAACACTGCTCTTGCCACTCCAAGATTCGAGAGATGCTCGCATTTTATTGTACAATGAAAGTGTGAACAAATCCAACAATAAGTGTGTGTGATTTTCTCTTTGTTAGAGAGTTGTCTTTGTGGGAGAGAAGAGACTGTGCAAAAAATATTTGCGAGGTGCTTCAGCTCTTTGCATTGATTGATCCAGTGGCTGATCAGGTCGTATAGTCCACATGTTATCCTAGGTTGAACCTGGGTCATGCTTGGTTGGTGCGCCTTCCCAGCTTGCCCATTACGCTGATATGGGTAAGGAGTAGATGGCTTGGGGGTGTTCTTCCTTATATATTGGTTGAGGAGATCGTCACGTTTCTTCTCTAATTTATGTATCATGTCAATTACAGGACAAACTCGTAGGATATAGGTACAACGTTTTTCATGGTTATTGCCCCGACATACTGGACAAAACAACCTAGATATGGGGTTCTAGTCTTGCTCATTTGATGACGTGAATGGGTACCAACAGTGTAATTATTTTAAGTTATGGAAAGTCGCGACCACATGATTGGGAATTTTACACAATGTACATGTTGGTCTTCTCCACAGAGGGCGGTTGGGGCTAACTAAGAGTTCCTCGATTGGTCACTTTTTAGCTGAAAAAAAAGAGAGGATGGATCTACTCATCACATCTTGAGTTGTTGAGTTGTTCATGGATTTGGTCTCTGAGCCATCTTCTTGGGAGAGGCGGGCTATGGATGAGCGAAAACTAGCTATCACTAAGCGAAATCAGGGGATATAATGGCACTGTTCTAAAATGTGGTTGTTTGTACATAAAGGAAAAGTGAAATGTGCTGCCCGAAATCCAACATAGTAAATGCACTCTATGGGATACCATCTGTGGATGAGTTCCAGGGCTGCACATTCCTCGATGAAGTGGCCACTTTCATCGCATAACGTGAAATGTATGATAGGAGGGGGGAATATGAACAGGAGTCTTTCAGGGAACTATTGTTCCTCCTGCAAGAATATAATAATGCAAGTTTCATGTCCAGACGATTGGGTGCATGGATCCTCATGATAAGATTTCTCAATGGCATGTAAGGCATCTCTATATCATGGAATCTCTAGGGAATGATGGGTATAATGTCCATAATTACTGCAAATAGAGCATGCGTGATTTGTACACAATGATTTGCCTTGAATTTTGGTGGAAGGTTCCTTTTTAGGGGAACTTGGGGTCGTGATGTTTACCGCAGAGCTAAGGAGCAGTTTTAATTGATCAAGCTCTGGGAAGATGTTGGTAGGGTTGCCTAGTAAGTCACATATAGTGCAACATGGTGATTCCCGCCGCGTGGTGGGATTCTCCACCTTCTTTCCTTTTCACTTGATTTTCTTGGTCATAAACATCGGCTTTGCGATGGGAATCTCCTTTGCAAGGATGTTTGAAAAAGTCTCCTAAATGGCTGGGGCCTGCTCAAGATTGAGGGGGAGCATCCCTGTAGAGGTGATGTGTGTGACTCCTAATGGAGTGGGTGGGACTAGGTACCAAACTGGTATTATGAATGATAATTTTGGTAGGACCACCATGGCCATGACCTGCTGTGACAGAAAACTAGATGGGGAGAAGAAGAAAGAATTTTGGGAGGAAGCGTAGGCTATAGAGGCTACTGCGGCCGATGAATCAGTGTCATTACTGCTCTTCTCCATGTCTTGACTAGCTTCAGTGATTAATGAGGACATCATGCACACCGAAGCCCCTGTGACATCAGGTGATGACTCACGTATAGCTGGGAGGTCTCCTAGGTATGAGCCTAGGATGGATGACAGATTGAACTAGTCGGGGCCATATTCTTGGTACCATGTAATTGTGTTAGCAGATGTGTCCACATAGGGTAGAATGACATCAGTATTTGTTAAAGGCCGATTTTCACTTTGTGTCAATTGGTCGATAGTAACGATGTGGTCCTCATGGGGGAACATCATAGTTCAAAAGGCAGAGGATGCTATGGCTGACATGACGTACATATCAATCATGCCAATGAGTATATTGTAACAAAGTTGGGAATCCAAGACTTCAATGTTTATAAGGACCATCTATACAGCTAAGAAGACCAAGACGTTTTGGAAGAGACTGACAGGGGCTAAAGGGCAACCATCGTATGCTCTAAGTGTGATGTCTGATGGCTTTAGTTCGGGAGACCCTAAATTCTACCATATTTTCTTTGACATGATGCATGTGGATACACCTTCGTAACTGATACATCGGTGAATGGTGATGTTTTGGACCGACACCGGTATCTGAAAGGCGACCATTGAAGGAAGCCTAGGGTTTGCTTTATCTAAATCAAAAGTGATCAGGCATGATTCGGTAGGGTTGATGGTGCCTAATGTGGAAAATAAGGATTTCCTTTTCTTTGGGAATCATTGTAATACTTCCAAAGCTAACATAGCAGTGGGAGATTGAGCTAGATCATCCACAATGGTACATTTATGAGTTTATTTGGAATAGTTTCATGCTCACCTAGTTGGTCCCTTAGCCCTTTTTTGCAAAGGTTAAATAGGCATCTTTGATATGGTCAAAGGTGTTGTTAGTGCTCTTTTACTAGCCGCTGATGAATTAGTGTCTGTTGGGGTATCGTAATTTCAGTTTCGTGTCTAGAAAAAAATTTCCTCGCCAATCATGTAGATTTCATGGCTCTTTTTTCCAGAATCATCAGGAGTTTTTTTATGCGTACTAACTGTCCCTTGATGGGGGAAAGGCTCCTGCATGACCACTCTCTACTGGGAGGATCCCTGTTGTCCACGGTTACTTTTCAACTTCTTCAGCTCAGGGAGGTCGGGATAATGGTGAGTGTAATGACCATACTCACCACAAATAGAACAAGAGCGGTTTGTCTGAAGACTTGCCCTCTTGTTCTGCCTTTGGGGGTTTCTTGATTCCTGGTTTTGATTTCGGTTGGAGTTTCCTCCAGCCTGAGATCATGGAGGGTGTTGTTGATTTTTGCCCCCCTATCCAGGATTTCCTTTAGGATTTTTTTTTTTCCTTTTTTCTTAGCCATGTTAGGAGGATAATTTGGATTCTCCTCATTGTATGGCTTGTGCTGTTGGATTTGGGAAAGGTTTCACAATGTTCACCTCTGCATTATTCTGCATGGGTGGGTTTTGTGCTGGGGACTGGGTGTATTACGACCCTTTTCCTTGGTTTATAAATAGTTGATGGGGGGGATCTCTTCCATCAGCTTGTCTAGGTACGTATTGGGTCCCCTGAGCCAGAGGATAGGGTCCTCCATGCTAATGGTGATACGATGACGCCCTACTGGTCAAATGTTACGGAGGTGCAAGATGAATTTGATAGCTGGGTTGCGATATGTTCTAGGTAGAATTATATGCATAACTGGGGTATTATATGATGTTGCTTAGGTTATTTTGGGTTAATGACCCAATTAAACAGTCTACGGAGTTCGACGTGGCTGGAAATTATTTGTAAGTTTGCAGGTGTGGGGCATAGGCAGGATATTGTAAATATACCATGACGGTGTATAGATCATGTTATCACACTCAAAATTTTCAAAATCATGTTTATCCTAAGCCCAAAACCCACATATATAACCTGTCAAATCTTATTAATTTATAAACCCATTTATTATAAAGTTTTAGACTTTATATTATATTGCATATCATATATATAACAAAAAAACCACTTAAACCATTGGTAGGACCCCTTGTGCCTTATCGCATATCGCCATTGTGAAGTTTTGTTACAACAATCAAATGCTAAACTTATAAATCATTGATTTCATATGAAGTGGGACCCATTCTCTGCCATGCTTACTTTCCATTTCATTTTCCATCGAAATATATGTTAACTTACCCTTTTTTCTGCCTTTCTAGTTTACCCTTCCACCTTTACCATTTCATTTCTTTTCAATCCCTGATCATGATTAAAGTGGGGCCCTTGTCACATTTCGCAGATCTTATATTTTTCGCTTCAGGAACTAAATTGCAAAAAAATGCGATGGCCGATTTTTGATATCGCATCGCATATACTTTAACTTACCTTGTGGAGCACCCACAGTCTATTTATTTAAATCTGCAATGCGGTAAGTCGACCCCACATCAAAAATTCTGTCCCTATTTTACAGTCATTCCAATACTTTGATATATCATGAAAATCATATAAACTTCATAACACTTACCAATTTAAAACTTCCACTGATTCATAAAAATCCACCACATGCCCATGGGTCCCTCTTCCCCACACTTCATAGGGTTTAAAATTTATATCCTCCGCCTTATAACTAAAGGTTAAGATTTGCGACATGCACTACGGTCTGGTCCCACTTACCCTCCACGTCACCTCCCCATCACATCGCATTGTCGATTGTATTCTTCATAATTTAAACCATAAAGGTTACGAAGTGCGCAGATGCGATGCGCTTCATAATTAAAGTTTAAAAGTTTTCAAGTTCGGTATTTTGGGTTTTTCATGATGTTTTATTCACAAGAAATGTTTTAACATAGCAAAACGGTTTTGGGTAATATAACAACAAAAAGGTTGAGTTAGGCAGCCAAAAGTGTTCAACACTCCATTCAAAAATAGATTTTCCCGCACATATCTTAGCTTGTCTGTCAGCATATCAGCGAATTGAGGTCCACGTCCTAAAATTCCCCACTACATCAGCATATTAGCAGTAGCACAACATAGGAAAAAGCGGTCGATTCAGCTCAACAGTCAACAAATGCCATGTCATCATTTCCTAAAAAATAGGATGATTGCTTCGTAGTTCATTGAGGGAATTTATTATTTGATGGTGGATAGTGACATTCAAGCACCTAACTACTTTTGATGTAACTATGCACTCCTTCAGTTAGTAGTTGTAATAAATAAAGCAGAGTCCTATTAGAAGTATAAGTCTTTTAGATACTAGCTGTCTTTTTCGATTCTAGGAAAGTGGTTTAAAGTTATGATAGGTGTCAAGGTCATAGTTCGATGATCTAGCCAGCTGGGCAGATCCTATGTATTCAACAAAGGTTTATTTATAGCCAGGAGTTCGAATGAGACCGGGGGTGGGGGGGGGTGGAGATGTTATGTAAAAACTACTCTTGTAATGTTTGTCTATGAGTAATATACAGTTGCAACAGCCTATTTCAGACCTGAGATTCTTATCTGTATTCTTATGTATGTTTCTTATGTAAGTATTTTACTTTCTCTCCAGTATTCTAGTTGTATAATCACTTGGAATTCATGATTACATGCTCCAACTTATTTTATACACCTAGTCTATTGTTCTATCATGCTTTATTAGTTTGTTTATCTATAATCACTAGGAATTCATGGTGACATGCTCCAACTTCCTACATGCATAGAGCTCGAAGTTTTTTCCTTCACATGTGGTTTAATAAGAATACAATTGCCTCAACTTCCATGGGATAAGTTTACTTATGACTTATTTTTCATATTGGCTCCATGCCCAATGGTAGTTACTGGTTTATATCTTTCACCTATACAAAAAAATCACATTCAATTCAATTTAGAGTTAGCCATCTGCTTTCAAGTTATTCATTGAATATATTTTATGCTTTTGAGAGAGCCCTCTCAGACTGGAAAGGCTAATTTCCAGTCACAATTTGGTTTGAAATAGTTACTCCAAGTTGACCATTGAAGCGGCCCAATAGGAACTCAATTTGGTGATAACAGATCAGCTCGAGCTGTTGGGCCTTACTAATGGCGTCCTCTTCGGATATTGTCTTTTTTTGCACCACATCCTTTGAAATCTCTATTGTGAGAGTTTTTAGGAATAGGTCTAATAGAAATCAATCGTCGAGTTTGGCTTTGCACAAACTACGATGCCGCCACCATTCATGGATATGGTCCAAGATATCGATGGCAGGTGTTTGCCTAAAGTGGGTCAATAATTCCATTCTGAAATCATGGTGGATGGGTAAATGAAAATAGTTCAAGAACACAGTGGCAAGGGTGCTAATGGTTCCAAGTGTATCAAAGGGCTACTCTACATACAATTTTGTGGCTATTCTGGTTATGGTTCATTGAAATATTCTTAGTCGAATAGTATTGTCAACGATGTTGTTCGACGAACACCACAGGTGGAAAGTCATAACATGATTTCTGGGGTCTTCCACTTGCTTTCCTTCAAAATTTGGAATGTTTGAAGAGAGCTTCGTGGGAATGGGAGGCCATGTGGGGTTATGTGCAATGGGGTCATTTGCAAACATGGTTAAATCTCGTAGATTTAATGAAGCTAGAAAAAGTGACTACGAGTTTGTAGTCATTGCAACTTGTGGAAAAAAAATGTTATGTTTAGGAATAGGATTTGTCTGCAACGTTCCCTACCGTGTGTTCACCTGGCTTCCCAAATGGGTAACAGTCCTCTGCTCACAAGGGGTTGTGGGAGGAGTGGTGCATGGTAACCCTGTGTGGATGTTCACTGGTGTGGCATTGGGAGACTAAATAGGGTTCCCAACTAATAATTCCCCGATAAAGGATAAACAAATAAGGGTGGTAGTGTTTTTTCTTTGATGCCTAAATGGCGAAAAACCTAGAACCCCTCCTAGTAATGGGGGAAGGTCCAAAAGACATCTAGATCAACAAGGTCCCATTGGGTCTACTTTGGCATCGACTAGGTATGGTTTTGGAAATATTTGATAGGATAGATATTATAATTAAATAAAAAATTCAATCGCATACATAAAAAAAAGAAAAAAATAAAAGATAAATTTTCCCTTTAGACTAGTCCTATGTGATCAGTAATTCAAAAAATATGGTTTTTTGTTGCTTTCGTATGATACTCAAATCTTAGAAGACCTAATCATCCTCACACACTTAAATTTAACTGGGCCTTGAGAAGATATCTTGTGAATGCTGGCACAACGTCCCGAAAGAGCTAGCGACGCCCCCAGTCAATCGAAGAAAATCCACCAAGGTAAGGGTAGAGGATCTAGTGCTTGCATGCACCGTCACCTATAAGGAAGGATGCCCTATTTTTTTCCAGTAAGCACCATCGTCCCATGTGAGCGTTCGAGTCTTGGGCTTCTTTCTAGTTCAACTACTAGTACCGAGTTTTAGATGGGTCAAGTAGCCCCGAATAATACCGCACGCATTGGGCCTAATCCTAACCCCCTTTGAATCAGGTCTCTGCCGCACTCAGGTTTTCTTTTCCGTGGGCTGATAGACGGGTTTTAAAGTTCCCTAAATAGTAAAATTATATGTTCCAAGATGAATACTGATTGAGGCGGCTTATTGGATGCCTGCCCCCTTGGTCCTAACTTAGACTATAAATTATTTTGTGGCCCTTGTGGGGAGAATTTAATGAGTTTTGTTAAGTTAGTTTTAGGTGTCCTCAGTTTACTTAGGGTGCGAATTTGTGTGAAAAAAAGGTGAACAAACACATAGTTTGAACATGTGGATATGCAATGATCCTTTTCAAAATCCCTTATTTAAACCATGTTTTGTTGTTCCTTGATCAAAAGAAAAACATGTGCGAATATGGGCTGCTTTCAATTTTTTATAGTTAATATAAATGATCAACTATAGGGAGATGTTAAGTTATCAATAGAGAGTGTTCATATGCTTGCCTAGGATCACCAGAAGGTGCAAAGGCAACAGATATTACTTGCTCTCTACCAACAATTTGATTCTGGTCCTGAAATCCTAGTGCAAAAAATTTAACTAAACTAATGAATTTTACACTAAAAAAATGAAAAAAGATTTAGCTGAGCATGCGTGGACTTGGACCACTTACTTTTTCTAATTAACTAGGTGTTTTTTGATTCCTAAATTCGCAAAACATAAATTATTTTGGAATTCAATTTAATTTTCCTCCTACTTAATCTATGTGTTAACTTTGAAAAATAAACTTGAAATAAAACTAACACCTAAACTACTAAAATCAACTAAAAGTGAGATTCAACAAGTTTTGGGACACCTCAACTAGTGCTAGAAGATTTATTAAGGGATGTGAGTCACTTTACAAGCAAGGAATAAATGGAAATAGTAGAAAAAATGCTACTTCTGGTTTCCGCGTGTAAAAGGCTGAGACATGCGTGAAAGCTGCGTGCAGGTCACGACTGAACACGTGCACTGGGGCATGTCTCTCTATAAAAAAGCCACAAAATTTTCCTGTAGAGTAATTTTTGGGAGCTCTTCAGCTTCAACTTTTCACTAAGGGTGAATCAGGCAGTGAAGGAGAGAAAAGGGGTAGTTCTAGCCCAACTCCACAACGAAAAAAGAGGTCTCTTCAAAAAGGGCACAACCACATAAACTTGGAAATAAAATTTAGTGGAGTTGCCAATCCTCTATGTGTGTGTTTAGCACACGAATGTACCAAATCAAACCTACTTAAAAGGGGTGGTTTTTCCCTCTTAAGTTCATGGTCACAGGAAAAAAATAATGGGAGTCAAGCAAGTTAGTGGAACATGCTAAAACATAAACATACTAAATAGTGAAATAACATGCATAGTCAAACATAAAAAATAAACTAAAACAAATAATTTAAAAGCTCTAAATAGATTCAAACAACCTCAATAATCCAGATAGTGGCGCTTATGTCCCCTATTATTGAGCGCTGGTAGGAATGAAGGATGAAACTTTTACCCACTTTCCAAGGCGCCCTTAGAACTAGGGAGCTCTAAGTCCCAATGCAAGGATGTCTTTACTTCCGAGCTACCTAAGTGCAAAGTCTCCCTCTCTCTACTATGGTGGACTGGATTTGTTGGATGGCCAACATTTGAGTCCCCTCTATCTCTGATCGGGATAACACACTTTGCTTGGGGAAATTCTGGCTAGCATAACAATGTTATCTCATATTGTTCAACTCTTGGTGGCCTTTTATAGGATAATTCAAATTA
Organism: Pinus albicaulis; assembly: GCA_034641835.2. NCBI lineage: Eukaryota > Viridiplantae > Streptophyta > Pinopsida > Pinales > Pinaceae > Pinus > Pinus albicaulis. The sequence continues at coordinate 1,025,956,167 of CM076582.1, forward strand.
TCCTTCCCTCTCTTGGTACATTGTGGATGGTGATCCAAGAGAGGAGGGTGATTCCATTGTGTGCCAAATTTATTCCATTGTGTGCTCCCTTGAGGTCCTAAGGAGGCTTGGGTGGTTTTTCTTAGGTAGCCTCAAGTGTGGGATCAATGTCTTGGAGTGTGCCTTTTGGTACTAGAAAGTGACTTCCACCACTCTCAAGACCACGTGGCATTTTTAGGGAAAGCCACGCAAATGCACGCTTATCGAAGAATAGTGCACACAAAGGCGCACTTTGCTGGTTCCTTTAGTGCGCAATTTGATTTTCCTCTTTAGACCTTAGATATTTTTAAATACTTCAGATTCTCTAATGTCTCTCAGCCTTGTAAATCCTTCTTCCTAACATTTAATAATGTCATCTTTGCTTGTCCAATTTTCCAGTGATAATAATGGCCACTAAGACAAACAAAATGGATCCATGTGAATCAATGGATAGAGCATAGCCACTAAAAAGTAATAATCATGGATCTATGTCCCAATATACATCAGTAGGACTCTGGACACATGAGAGGCATGTAAGTCTCTCAGATAGCCCTCAAAGTACATAAATGATATATAAATCCAATGCAGCCTGGGAAGGATGCCATATAAGAGTACGATGTCCCTAACCCAGGGTCTTTGACCTAACCTTGATGGTACAAATCTACATCATGAAAATATATGAGATAATTTCGAGCATGGTAGAAGACTCCTGATTACCAACCAATGAGGTAAACCGATTAAAAAAATGAGGGAACCCACCCATGAGGAAAATGGACCCCAAGGTACCTAGTACAATCCACTAAGTGTGAATAAATGAGGTGGAATCTAACACTAGTGAGCTCGACCAATCAGGAGCCAATGATTTAAACTCACTTTTGATCTCGAGGAAGCTTGCCACTTTTATATGCAAGCTCCAAGGTACTACTGGTTCCTAGATCAAGTTCTTGGATAATAAGCTAAATTTGACAGGAGAAGATCCGTCGAAGGAGGGCCTTAATATATCCTTCATCAATTGACATGGAATGAACCAAGATGATGTGATGTATGGATGAAGTCATGAAGCGATGAAGCACAAATGGCACAGGGATGGTCAATGCAAAAAGGTCAACAAGCTACTGTAGATGGTCGACGCAGTTTGAGACTTCCCTTGAACACATAACGGTAGGACACAAGAGTGAATTTGAAGCATGACTAATGAGCACCGTATAATATCATGCAATGATGCAAGAAGCATGGAGGCATGCTCCATATGATTGGAATAGTAACCAACTGGAGGAATATACATACTCATATGAATGGTACGACTCCTAGGCAATTTAAAACCCAACTGTAAGAGAATGAAGAAGACATGTGCCATGTTCAAGGGCACTGTGACTAACACTGCCATTTTGAAGACTAATTGAAATAAATGTTTCATGCATTCTCATTTTATAAGTCCCTTTTTATTAAATTTCCCCCCCCCGGCTTGAAAAAGAGATAAAGGTATACACAGGTGAATATCCTAACCACATTAGACTAGGGTATTCCTTTTTCATAGCTAGTCTATCGCAGTCTAGAAAAGGGTTAAACTTTTACTAGGAGATGAAACTTCAAGTACTTTAAGGAGTGTGAAGTAGGCAAGTTCACTCGGAAATGTTTTCTAATTTAAGGATTCTGAAAAGAACTTGAAGTAAAATCTTCTTGGAGGAACGAGTGGTATAAAGGATAGAAACTGGTTCTACTAATGGTGGACATGCTCATGACATAAGGAGGAAAAAACGTTGGCTCATAGGAACACTCATTGTAGTGGTTTCTCCAAGAAAGGGTAAAACACCAAGTGAAATTGAATGATAGGCCAAACAGATAATGACGATGGAAAATACAAACCAAGGCTCAAACTACGAAATTAGGCTGATAAAAAATGGCAATCACAAGGGATAAAGTGTGGAATCAATAGGGGGTGCTTTAGCAAATATAGACACGCTTTTTGGGGCTTGAGATGTAACAATCAATTACCCAAGTTGGGCATCAATTTAGCTCATAGAATTAGAAACAGACCCAATCACGCCATCATCATGTGGGTCAGTAACAGGTTTTGGAGGGTCAATAGAAGGCCTAGGGGCATTAGGCAACAGTTCGTATAGCTTACTTGACTCTGAATAAATCAAATATAGTTGTTGGGAATTTAAAATGGAATTTTCCTTGGTAACAACTCCAAATACAGACACATACTTGGCGATTTTAGGTCGAAGAGATCGAATGAACCATTTACGTAAGATTTCATCAAGTAATTTGGTTCTTACTAACCTCTTGTGATGATGCCACTTATGAATGTGATGAAAAATTAACGTGGCATTATATTTTTTATAGTTGTAGAAGATGTCAGATTCAAGATCATACCGAGTAGGAAACTGGAAGTTTGTCAAAAAGGTTTTAGCTAGGAAGGAAAAGTCACCGTAGGATGCAATTTCTAACTCGATATACCACTTTGCGATGCCCAAGTTAACGTATGTTGGAACATGAAAATTTTATTAGAATCATCCCCCAAAGAATTAGATGAGTGCCATAAATGATAGGTGGTAATGTGAGTTGAAGGATTCTCCCTAGGCTTCCCTTCAAAATTGGGAATGTCTTATGGTAATTTTGAGTGCATGGGTGGCCACCAGGGATCATGATGGATGGGGTCATTAGTTATTTTGGCTAAATACGGTAAATCAAGAGAAGATAAAAACATATTTTGGAGTTGACTAAATGGGTCACAGGAAGGAGAAATTGTTAACCAACCTTGTGGCCCTCCCACATAAGGATTAGACTAATGCACTTTCTGGTGAGGAAAAGGGTTTGCCCTGACATAAGAGTATTGTGGGCCAGCATGACCGGTAAATGGATGTTTCCCTCTAGGGTATGTGCCTCCAGAGAGAAAAGGACTCCCAAAAGCATTCCTTCTTATGGGGCTATACCTAGGAGTGAAAGAAGGACCACTCTGCATAGTAAGAATGATGTAAGGAGAATAACATGCATGGGAAATGGTACTAGAAGTGGGGTTCCCCCCAGGTAAAATAGCCCGCCTAAGAAAGGTGATGGCAAGTGGCATCCCTCCAAAAAGAAAAATATACCAGGTTTGTGACATGCTAGAAGCTACATTTACCCTAGGATGACTAGGGAAAACTGGTGATCCCCCCCACATATTTTCAGAATTAATTATGCCTAACTGAGGAACATGAACATTTGGTTGGGAAACGTTAGGTGAAAAAATTCATGAACCTACCAACTATATAATTAGAGGCACCATGGTCAAGATAGAAGATGGTGTGGCCACGGAAACATTCGAGAAATTTGCAGAAGCTATGGACAAGACTGGTGGAATGCCCCAAGAAGAAGTGAGAGGTCTGGAAAAAGGAGTAGGTATGGCCACACTGATAGCTGTCAATGGTGACATGGTAGATGACACTGTCAATGCAGAAGGTAAGGAGGTCTCATACTCCACCATGGGGTAGAGAAATTAAAAATGCATGTAGTTATAGGATGGTGTAGAACTGCTAGGGTTCAGTCGCAATAAAGTAGGACCTAATGGATTGGTAAAAGGTGGATTGGCAGGAGTAACAAACTCGGTCACCAATGTCTCAACAGAAATAATATCACTACCAAAGGGACCAAGTCTAGACTCGAATACTACGTTTTGTCTAAGTCTTGAGCACCAAAATGCAATCTCCATGCATGAGTGATAAGTCCACCTCATTTAGGAGGGAAACCTTTAAGACGACATGACTGTCGAAGGAAAAATATAGCTAGGGTGATTATAATTAGAACACAATTATGTTAGTGCAAAACACCCTAGGGAAAAAGCTACGCACTTGGACCAAACATCACACACTAGAAACGTCCTAAAATATAACACACACAAACCAAAATATAAATAAGTTGGCGGTCAAAAAGTTGTACTAGAGACCTTCTTCCCAACCCTTTTAGTTGCGAAATTGGTGCAAGTTCCCTTATTATCCATAGGGAACCCTCCGAGAGGACTGAGAGAGTATTACTAATATTTGTATCAGGTACAGAGAAGATGACCCTGACCTTGCACCTATGTATGAGCCTTAAAAACATAGGCCAATATGGTCATGACTGAAAATAACTTGAGTCAGGGGGAAAAATGTAGGATAGATCCACACACAAGGGCATGACACTTAACTCCAAAAAGGAGCCAAGACCGAAACCCCCTTGAGATTTTCCTCCTGACTGGTCCCCAAGTGCTACAACAAATGCTAATATAATTGTTTAAATGGATGCAAATTATGCTATATCGTAGCACCTGATACTAAGAAAAATGGGTCATGTCACCCCACCTAGCCCAAGTGTGACCATGTGCTTGACCCTCTTCTAAGAAGGGCTTCCCAGAACGCACCACTGCAAATGGATTTTACTCCCTACCGCAAGTTTCTAAGTTGATTTTGTAGTCTTGGAGCAGTTAACTCACACTCATATCTCCAAGACCCTAGCCTAATATACTTTTGGTGTACTAATAGTGAAAGTAAAAGGCGAATCTAGTCAATTTTATGATTGCGTTGATTTTAGTGGTTGTTGTTTACACAAGTGGGGTGTGGCGTGAAACTGAGATTGTGTGAAAGGCTCTTTGTTAGTCACCCAAATGAAACTATATGCACTTTTATTTTTTCACTTCCATGAATTATTTCTAAGGGAGGGTAAGAGTTTTCCTAACACACCAATGCCTATTTTGATGCACTTCTCACTATATTTTCATGAATGCAAAGTATCCCAAGAATTTGTAAATTGATGACCCAAAAATAAACCAAATAGAAAAACTGAAAAGAGACCAAAGCAAGTTTCCAAAATAGGAATGCAAAGCACTCCAAAAGCGAAACAAATAGGAAAATAAAGCCCAATCAATCAAACGCGCTCCAAAGCAATCAAACTGAAAGCCAAAAGTGAAAAAGGAGGGCGATGTCAATCAAGCTAGGGATGCAACACAATGGCTTAACCAGGGCCAATGTTCTATAAAGTTCTAAACCAAATCATAGAGGAAAGAAGGCGTAAAAAAGATCGAATGAAGGTGATTTAAAACAAAAAAAACAAAAAACATGCTCAAAATAACTTGTCAATATGACAACGATACAACCAATCACAACACGACTAATTGTGAAAAAAATAACCAAAAGAAGAAATAGAACACCAAAAACAAGTGAGAAAAGTGCACAAGGACACAAAGATTCTAAAGTGAGATATGAAACAGATCCAAATAGTCACCAAAAGCAGCCAAATAGATCTAAAACTGAGATCTAGAGATGAGAACACTAGTCCTCAACCAAAGCACACAAAGAATCCTTCAAGGGAACCTTGAAAAAAACAAGCAATGGAAGATCCCAACCAATGAATAAAAAATGGGTAAAGTCTAACAAATATCAGTAGATAACCTTAACAAAAACAATAGATCCAACATGCCTCCAATAGATCAAAATTTTTTGAATAAAAACACCTAAAAATTCAAGCAAATAAGCTAAAAGAAAACCCGAGAATTGGGAAAAACGAATAGAAAATAGTTTGATTTTTCAATCAACCATATCTTCCACATACGGACTCTGTTTCACGTGGTTATTTTTTTGTTTTAAGGTAAAATTTAAAGAGGATTACATATCTATAATTATTTTTAATCATTTATGTACATGAAATAAAATATAAAAATATAAAAATGGCCATGCGCGAGGGTGGAAGAAAAATAAACGGGTTAATTTTCAATTGGCCATAACTTCGTCATACATAGTCTGTTTTCAGTGTTTTTTTTTTTTTGGATTAAATTACGATAGGAATCCAAATACGTGGTCAATTAAATTAAATTATATACATAAATTTCTAGAATTTGATTTGAAACGCATGATCTATTATTCTCTCGTATAAAAAATAAATAAATAAATAAATAAAAATAAAAAAAATAAAAAAATATAAGATCATCTCAGATCTGAAGCAAGTAAAATCAATGGTGATAAAAAATAATACAAAAATCTATAGAGAACTTAATGGGAGGACAAAAAAGAGAGAGATCAATCAAAATTGGAGGCAAATCGGACACAAACCAAGAATGCTCTTATTGAAAGCACTAGTTATGTTGCATTAATTTACATGCAAGGGAGTATTACTCCATGATATTTTTCATGAATAATATCACCCATAAGTAAGAGAAAAAATGGCCAATAGATAGACAATAAAATCCCAACCCAATGCTCAAACATGCAGCAAGAAAATGGTTCTAGATGCTATAAAGGAAAGAGTGTGCACCTTGCCTCTTCGCAAGTCGGTGAAGGATTTTGAATTCGTAGCAGAATCCTCGCGCTCCACTAAAGCGATATTCTTCATTTTCACTCGATTTCAACACCTATAGACAACCACAAACACTGAAGGAAGACAAGTGACCTTCCTCAGAAGAACATCAACTCAAAACATCATAGAATCGATATATGTAAATGTTGCAAACATGTAAACACAAGGAATGAACATAAATTTCTATTAACCATAAATAGAATGGTATAATTATACCTTCAAGCATAAGATCTCCTCTCTGAAATATGGCTGAGTCTCCCCCTCTCTGAACAATATGACCTCAAAACAAGGTACGTCTCTCAATATCTAAATCGAGGTAGCAACATCCTGATCTAATTCCCACTGTCCCCTCTCCCTTTCCTTTTGGTGAGATTATATAGGTTTATTCTATCCTATGGGATAATGTATCTAGACACCTAGGGGCTTGAGAAGTTATGAAAATTATACAATAATAGACCCCTAGCCAGCTCATACACAAGTGGGTTAAGTTAATCTTCTTGGGAATGAAAAACTCTAGAAATTGTTTTCACAATTATGAGCTTTTTGTCAATTATCTCAATTATGAAATAATTATTATCTCATAATTATAATAATTTGGAAAAATAATTATGAGAAATTTCTCAATTATGTAATTTTACCCTTTTAACGTGGGATAAATATCACATAAGTAAAAAAAAAGTGGAAACAATATGAATTTTGTCCAACAACTAAGGTAAGTTGAACTTGGGTTTCTCTCACTATAATGGATTGGAAAATAGGGTTATAACGCTATCAGTTTGGTAACGTATTTGGAAATTATGCCAAAGTTAAATATGGATAAAAATAGTGAAGCCCTACTAAAACTTGTTAAAAATAAAGAATTGATAAAATATGTAGATAAACTGAGTTCAACCTGCCGAAAAGGATAGTTGAATTTTGATAACTTGGTGAGCACAATTAGAAGACTCAAATGAATAACACAAAGAAAAAAAAAAAAAATGAATGCAACAAACTAAATAAAAAGAAGCCAGAGTTATCAAGCCAAAAATTCTTTATAAATAGGCTTGCGAAATGTTTTTGTAAAGATATAGAGAGAAGAGGTGTGAGATCTGTTGTGATCGAATTTATTGTGTTTTTCAATGATCAGGGATTGTTGAAGATGTTGGTGATTAAGGAATTCAATTTTTTTGAAAGCAGAGAATGCATTCATTGTTTCTAGTATGAATATGGATTAAAGATGAACTAATGAGTGTCAAAATCAGGGATTGGTGCTCCTTCTAGTGGGTGTTGGAAAATATTTGGGGTTGTAGATCCATTCAGTTGTGGCTGATAAATCACAGTGTTGTAGCTTCCTATTGTTTGTAGACATAAAATTGTAACAATAATTTGTAGCTCTCCTTATGAACTAATTGAATGACAATTCTGAACATTTAATTATTATGTGTATGTTCCATTGAGATAGTTGATTCTTATTATGATTATGAATTACAAAAGTATTTAATGGTGTGACGATATTCTTGCACAAAGTAAAATAAAGTTATTAATTGTTAAAATTCCTACAATATTTATTCAACCCCCCTCTCAGTATTGTCTTGGCTTCCAACAATTTGTATCAGATAGTTATTTCAGAACAATTTAGAAACAAAAAAAATTATCAAGGACCATGGAAAACCATGAAGTAGGATATACCAACATGGAACCTATGTTCAATGGAACAAACTATGTGAAGTGAGGATGAAGACCTACATTCAATCGCTTAGAGCTTATGTGTGGGATGCTATGGAAGAAGAATATCAAAAGCCTCCAGTAGTGATTACCAAGGATCATAACATGGAATTCACATGCAATGCTAAGGCAATGAACACTCTTCTTGATGGCCTACCTGAATTAGAGCTTTTCAATGCAATGTAATTCAAATTTTCCAAAGCCATTTGGGACAAGATGAGTAGCTGCTATGAAGGAGACAACAAGGTAAAGAAAGCTAAACTTCAAGGTTTTAGGATGCAATTTGAGTCTTTAATCATGCATGATGATGAATATATTTCAAAGTACTTTTTAAGAGTCGATGAGGCTTTGAGCACCATAAGAGGGCTTGATGAGAAGATATATGAAGTTGTGGTAGTCCAAAAGGTGTAAAGATATCTTCCTGAAAGGTTTAATCCCAAGGTGTAAACCATTGAAGAAATGACCGATATGAGCACTCTCACTCTAGATCAAATTTTTTGTACACTCACTACCTATGAGATGATAATTTCACAAGGCAAGTCTACAACCAAAGAATCAATGTTCAAAGAAGAAAATAAGTGCAAGGATGGGCATGATGATTCATGATGTGAATTAGATGAAGAAGAGGAAAACTTTGTGAGGAATCTCAAGCGAGGATCAAGAAAGTATAAATGTAAGCAACCCTTTAAGTGTTTTCCTTGTGGAAAAGTTTGTCATTTTGCATCTAAATGTCTTGAAAAGAAGAAGAAATATTATGATCCTAAAGATAAATTTAAGAAAGTTCAGAAGGAAAAAAAGAAGGCAAAGAAGAGAGGTTTCTATGTTCAAGAAGGGAGCTCCTCAGAGAGTGAACCTACCCAATCCTCAAATGAGGAAAAATATGATGAGATCACTAATGAATTTATGTTGATGGACATAGAAATATGAAAGTTGATGTTATTAATTCTAATGATGAAGAGGGAGAGGTTGATCTGGAAGGAGAAATGGTAAGTGTACCTGAGGAAATAGAGATGTTGAGAAAGAAAAATAAAACCCAAAAAGAATATTTGATAAAAGACAAGGTCTAGAAAGAAAAGTTTAGTGTGGATAAATATTTTTAAATGTTGGTGATTTTCATGTGTTTTTTGAAAAAAACATCATTTTTTTATAAGACATAATTTTGGCACTTTAAATTTTCTTATGTCCTAAGTATGCCCATTTTTTTTTAAATGTTGATTATTTAACCATATTTCAAGTTGTCTTATTCCTCTTTTTTTTTTTCGTCCTAAAATATTTGTTTTTTAAGGATGCTCCAAACATGTGTTTTTTGTTTTTCTTTGCAATGTTTTTTATAATGAAATTTTTAATTTATTTTGCAAAGTTAAAAAAAAAAATAACATTAATATTTCAAGGTCATGATTTTTTATATATTTAAATATCACTAATTAATACTTCAATACACAAAAAATAATTTTCACTAAAAAATAATAATTTTAAACGCTCACAAAAAATCCACATTTTGCATATAAATATAATTAAAAAGTACGTATTTCAAGACTTTTTCGCTAGAAATGGCTTATTCAATAAAATATTGTTATGAAATTTTTTAATAAAAAAAGTTGGAAAAACAACAATTTTTATGAAATTTTTATGAATTTTATATCCAAAAATGATGACATTTGAAGTTTTTATTTGTCAAAAAAAAAATCATAAAAACTTAATTAAAAATAACAAAAAAAAATGTTCAAAAAAAAAAAAAAAACAAAAAAATCTTAAAAAGAAAAACTTAAAAACATAAAAAATTAAAAATACAATTAAAAAAAAAAACATCACAAATAATAAAATAAAATAAAAAATAAAAATAAAAATAAAATCATTCAAATAAAATACCATTAATTTTTTTTATAAAATTTAAATAAATAAAAAAAGATTGAAAAATTTGAAAAAAAAACATTAAAATAAATCTTAAAATACACACACACACACACACACATATAACAAAGGCCCGAGGGGTTTGGCGACTAGGTTGATTCCGGGAATCGACCTGGCTGCCTAGGGCCACAGGGCCTCACGCCTTGGTGGGGCAACCTAACCCCACCTCACCCAAGCCCAATGCTCATCAGCACTCGGCGGCCATGGTAGTGCTAGACCTTAACTACCAAGGGTCACAGGGCGTTGGGCCTCGACAAAGCATGGTGGTGCATCCCCACCCCGCATAGGTCGCCTGAAGCCTCTATTTTTTAATTTTACTTTTATTTATTTATTTTTAATTGTTTGTTTTTTTAATTTCATTTTGGTTTTTCTTAATTTTTTTTGAAAGAAAATTGTTTTTAACATTTTAATTTTTTATCTTTAATATTTTTTAAATATTTTTAAGTTTTTTTTTTTTAATTTTTAATGTGTGTTATTTATTTATTTTAATGCATTTTATTTTGTCTCTTTTTTAATTATACAATCTATTTTTATTTATTTTTTGTTAATTTTTATAATTTTTTTCTTAAATTATACACTTTTAATATATATATATATATATATATGACAAGTTAATTTTATATTTTTTTACACTTTTTAGGTTTTTTTTATATGTTTTTACATATTTGCTTTTTATTTTGTCATTTATTTTTTTTAGTTATGTTTTATTACTTGTTATTAATTTTTAAAACTTTTTGTGTTTTTTTGTTTTTGTTTTTATTTTTGTTTTTCAATGTTTGAATTTTTTCTTTCTATTGTATTTTTCATTTTTATTTATTTATTATTTTGATTTATTTTATTTTTTTCTGCAAGGTCTATGTTGTTGCTCAACTAGCATCCCGATTTCATTATGTGTCAATTTGATAGTTGATTTTAAAGTTTTCGTTATAGTGAATCAAGTTCGCCCCCACAATGTGTCAATTTCATGGTTGGCCTTTAAGTTTTCATCACAATGAGTTGAGTTCGCCAATAGTGCGTGTCAATTTCATGGTTTATTTTTTAATTTTTGTTGCAATGTGTCAAGTTGTCTTAAGATAAGATTTTAAAATCACTATACATTTAGCATTTAAAAAGGAAATTAATCTTGGTATAATGAATCTTTCATTCAAGTGTTCATTTTTAAAGATTTTTTAGTCATAAAATTATTCCATAATGTCACGCTTGAAATATTTTGAAAACATAAGGTTTTTTTTGTAGTCATAATCTTTGGTTTTAATTTTATGGTTAAAAAATTGTCAAGATTTTAGAGTTTTTCTAAGTGATGATATTTTATCTTTAATGCTATAGTTGAAAACAATTATAAGTATTTATTCTTTAGCACCATGAGTGAAAATTGTTGGAATTTTAAGGTTTTTCAAAGACAAGATATTTTATATTTAATGTCATGCTTGAAAATCGTTGGAAATTTAAGGTTTTTCAGAGTCATGATATTTTTTATTTAACGTTATTATTAAAAAATGTAGAAAAATGATGTTTTTTGCACAAGAAATATTGGTTTTTATTGGCTTTTACTTCCATTTCTTTAAAATGTTTAAAATTTACCCTAAAAAGAAAAAAAAAACCAAAACAAATTTCCAACATCAACACTTTTTGTTTTCAGCCTTTTTTTTCATATTTTTGGGGTTTTTTTGGCTAGGGTTCTCGTTTGATCGTTGACTTTGTTTTTTTTTATCAAAGAGATAATTTGACTTGTTGTGATAAGATTTAAACAAAATTGCAAGTGTCACCTTATTGATGAGCCAACAATGAGGTCTCATTTGAGTTTATTACAATTCCTTTTAAGTCTAATGGAAAATATGTGTTTTATGAAGGACAACATGGAAAATGTCTGGTTTGCGTGGTTGGAACTAGTTGTAGGAGAGTTAGCAACAACAACAAAATGAATTGGAGCATACAACAATACACTACTAAAACACTTTAGGAGTAGGGCCATTGTGGGACATTGATACCCAATAGTTTCCACTTATTTTCAAAGCATGTGATGACTGATAGTATGGTTTGAGGTGGTGGTATTCCTTGGTTTTTGGACCTTCAAATGTGAGGAAACATTACCAATGGATGAATAACCCGAGGAACTAGGATGCAGAGAAGGGGATTCCTGAACTTGGAAGGTGAGTGACTACACAGAACGAGTTGACTGGATTTCCCAAGGGACTAGGAAGTATAGAAGTGAAGGTCAGGGAGCAAATTTGTCCTGGTCATTAGCATTGTTGATTGGAATCATAAGCACATTGGAAGTGTGACTCGAAACAATGAGTCAGTAATTGTTCACTAAGAGAACATGGAACATAATGATTTTAGTGCTAAACATTAGAGGTAGGATTTGATTTTAGTAGTGGATTATAGACTTCCTAGGGAGGAGGTGAATCCCTAATAATATATATATATATACGTGTGTGTGTGTGTGTGTATTATTGTAAATATTTTATCGAGTTGTGTTTATAGAGTTCCATAAGCAGTATATTTATTTGTTGGTTGATGCAAATATGCATAGGTATATAGGTGTATGTCATTATAAATAATTTATCGACCTATGTTTATAAATTTCCATAAGAAGTATGTCTTGTCATAAGTGTCATAGAACACCAAAGGAAATGTTTCCCCAAGGGGGAGGGGTTTGTAGTGGCCTTGGGTTGATCTTCCATGTAAATAAATGTCGTATGGAAATTATAAAGGAAAAATTAAGATCAAGGTCATGGGACATGTATCCCAAGCTAAATAAGGCGGAAAACATTACATTGGGAGTCACTTGTGGTTAATTATTTATTGGCTATGGAAATTGGGATTGGAATTGGCGAAAGGAAAAGTGAAATAAATGGTAGTTAATTCAAGAAATAAAAGAAAAAAAAGAAAAGGATGTTGAAAATACAAGAATATGCATGCAAGGGAAAATGAAGAAAAAGGAAAAAGAAAAGAAACGAAATTGGAGAGAGAAAATTCTAACATACTCTTGGACTTTATAGTATTCACTTGGACAAGGAAAGGAAAAAGATGAGAGAGAAACTATGGCAAGAGAGAGAGAATTTGGACACAAGGAAGACACAATCAAGCAAGGAACAAGAAAGGAAAATTAAGGGAGCACAAGAAGAAGATTCGACAATAGTAAGCATCGATAGAAATCAAGCAAGGAAAGAGTAGCCAACAAGAGGATTTATAAGTAACATGTTGCATGTGTGATTATCTTGCTAGGATTTGAATGCATGGTTCATGCATTTGGTTTATTGGTTATTTTGTTGTCATTGACATGGGATTTTCCTAGATTGAGAGTGTTGTACAAACTTTCATGTGCCATTTCCTGGATAGCCATGATGGAGTGGGTTCCCTATTTAGTTAAGCTTTGGATTTTCAATAGATTTTGGATACTCTTTGAGACGGTCTCATGAAAATCCCAAGTTCTGGAGGTGGAGATGGTTTTCTATGGGAAACCCTTAATATGTGGGTGGAGACTAGAAAATTCCTCCAGGTATGGTGAAGAAATTCTGAGGAATCTAAGCTTTTCTTGGTTTTGCTGATTTCTGGAACAGTTTAGGTGAAATCATTGTGGTTTAGGGTAGAGGATTCTGTGTTGGGTTATGTTTTGGTTTCTCCCACCTGATCCCACATTCAAGCTTGGAATATTGCATGGGGGTGATTGGGTTTGAAGAAAGATTTTTTTCAGTCCCAATATACTGTCGGGTGGTACGTTGAAGTCCATAACTTGGTTGGAATTATGCATATGTTAATGTGTTATTATTTAATAATATAAAAGAGCACAAGTATTGGTTAATGTGTTTTTTATATTACTAGTTTTTCATGGATTTATTTTGGTTGAATGTTGGTTACACGCATGGTATATTTCTTATTATATGATGTGTTTTTGGTATTGATATTTTTCATGGTTAACAAGATATTGAATAATTTTATATGAATTCATTGTTGAAATATGTTGTCATTGATGGAAACAGGGTGATGGTGGCAACAGGGTGATGTTATCATTGATGTCAGTAAGTGGCACATGTGTCAAAAGAAGGTCTTAGGAGGAAAACTTAAGGAGAAACATGGAAGTATAATGGTGTATATAATTTGGAGCATGTTTTGGAGTAGAATATCATCTATGAAGAAGGTGAAACCCACTTATATGGGTAGTGATTTGAAAGATATTTACAGTGGTATGTGGAAGACTAAAAATGGCCTCCTGGCATGAAAGATAGACTAGTCAAAGTTCTATGACCCCAAGTCAAATTTTACAGAGTTACAAAATGTTTTGGTGAGCCTTTGGAACATAGCCAAATTTAGCGTAAGTGTCAAACTTAATGGAAATCTTGGCGGAGCCTATATGAAAAGCTCCACGTAGACGTGGTTGACAACATAGCAACAATGATACATTTCATGGGTTGAGAAACCATTTTTTTGCACAATAGGAATGGAATGGCATATAGGAACCATGACATGGTATAAAAGCGTTATCTAATGGAATTTGAGTGGAGGATCCCACTTCAACAACTCAGTCTGATGAGGGTTAGGCCTGAAGCATAAAAAAGTACTAGTGTAATATAGTGTCAACCAAACAAAAGAGAAAAAGGGATTCCATAAGTACTAGGCCACGCGACAACATTCTAACAACACCTGAGAAGGAAGTCTTACTGGTCACGGGATGTGGTTTCCCACACTACCGATTGCATATATCAATGATGGAGGTTCACCCAAGGAGCTCTCCTACAAATACCAAAAACCACACAAGAGGTTGGGAGGACCGCACAAGACAACTAATCCCACTAGACAGAGCTTGCCGGTTTATATAGAGGAACAAAACCAATGCGCCAAGATATAGGGTGATACAAGCTAAGCACCCACAAAAGGCCCTATGTAATAGATAATAACCAAGGGTGCTAAGGTTATAAAGATCCATGGAGGCTCTTGGTGTGACTAAGTGCTAACTCTTGGTCATTTTGTGTAAAAATGTACCAATGGTGTGCACCAATTTACAAAGATATTTGGCTTGCAAAAGGACTCAAAATGATTGATCACCTAAAATCCTATGCTAGTGGTCGCGTAGAACTGATCCTATGGGAAGAAAGCAGGAAAATGAGACAATAAAAGGTTCTAAGGGCCAAAAGTGGTGGAACTATCATTTTGGTAGTGGATTTGGTAGTTAATCCAAAGTTAACTATAGGTAAAAATGGCAAAGGTTTGATAAAACTCGTTAAAAAGTAAGAATTGCTAAAATATGCATATAAACTCAGTTTAACCTACAGAAAAGGATAATTGAAGGTTGATAAATTGGTGAACACAGTCAAAATACTGAAATGAATAGGACAAAGGAAAAAAATAAGAATGAATGAAACTATCAAAAGAAAAATAAGCCAAAAATATCAACCCAAAAATTCTTTATAAATAAGATTGAGAAAATTGTTTATAGTGATATAGAGAGAAGGGGTGTGAGATATGGTGTGATCGAGTTTTTGGTGCTTTTAAATGATTAAGGATTGCTAAAGGTGTTGGTGATTGAGGATTTTTTTTAAAGAAAATAATGCATTCATTGTTTCTAGTATGAAAATAGATGAAATATGAACTAGTGAGTGCTAAGATCAGGGGTTGGTGCTCCTTCTACTGGGTGCTAGAAAATAGTTAGGGTTGTAGCTCCATTTAGTTGTAGTTGATAAATCACAAAGTTGTATCTTCTTGATAGTTGTATAAATAGAATTGTAACAACAATTTGTAGCTTTCCTTGTGAATGAATTAAAAAAAAGTTTTGAAAATTTATTTATTTTGTGCACATTCCATTGAGATAGTTGATTCCTATCATGTGTAAGAATTACAAAAGTATTTAGTGGTGTGACAATATGCTTGTACAGATGTAGAATAAAGTATTTATTTGTTAAAATTCCTACAATACTGATTCAACTCCCCTCTTATAATTTTCTTGGTTTCCAGCAATTGGTATTAGAGAAATGTACTTTAGATTAGTTTAGCAACTGGAAGAAAGATCAAGGACCATGGAAAACTAGGAAGGAGGTTATACCAATAGGGAACCTATGTTCAATGGAAAAAACAATGTTTTGTGGAAAGTGATGATGAATACCAACATTCAATCACTTGAATCTTATGTGTGGGATGATATGGAAGAAGAATATCAAAAGCCTTCAGTAGCGATTACCAAGGATCAAAATATGGAATTCACATGGAATGATATGGCAATGATGCCCTGATTTCTAGCCTACCTAAATAATAACTTGTCAAGATAATGGAATTTTCATGTGGAAAATCCATTTGGGAAAAGATGAGAATATTCTATGAAGGAGAAAACAATGTAAAGAAAGCTAAAATTTAATGTTTTAGGATGCAATTTGAGTCTTTAAGAATGAATGATGATGAATATATTGAAAAGTAGTTTTTAAGAGTTGATGAGGTTGTGAACACCATAATAGGGCTTGATGAGAAGATGAATGAAGTTGTTGTAGTTAAAAAGGTGTTAAGATTTCTTCCTGAAAGGTGTAATCCCAAGGTTTTGACCATTGATTAAATGACCAATTTGAGAACTCTCACTCTAGATCAACTTCTTGGTACACTCGCTTCCTATGAGATGAGAATTTCGCAAGGAAATTTTGTAGCCAAAGAATCAACCTTCAAAGAAGAAAATAATTGCAAGGATAGAAATGATGAATTATGATGTGAATTAGATGAAGAAGAGGAAAACTTTGTGACGAAGCTCAAGTGAAGATCAAGAGAGTATAAAGGTAAGATACCCTTCAAGTATTTTACTTGTGGGAAATTTGGTCATTTTTCATCTAAGTGTATTTAAAAGAAGAAGAAAGATAATGATCCCAAAGATAAACTTAAGAAAGTTTAGAAGGACATAAATAAGTCTAAGAAGATAGGTTTCTATGTTCAAGAAGGGAGCTCCTTAGAAAGTGAACCTAGCCAATCCTCAAATGAGGACAAAGATGATGAGACCATTAATGAATTTATGCATATGGCCATATAAAATATGTAAGTTGAGGTTATTAATTTTTATGATGAAGAGGGAGAAGTCGACCTTGAAGGAGAATTGGTAAGTGCACTTGAGGAAATAGAGAGGCCGAGAAAGAAAAAAGAAACCCAAAAGGAATATTTGATAAAATCCAAGTTTGAGGTTGTTGAGTATTTTCACTTGCAAGTAGAAAAAGGCAATAATATCCATGATTCTCTAAAAAAAAAACTAAATTAAATTAGTCAATCATGTGAGAGGTTGGAATGGGAACTCCTATTGCTGAAGAGGGAGCTGGAAAAGGCTAAAAGGTAGCTCAGTTTCAACCAAAAATTTGGAAAATGGACTAAAGATTGGAATGAAATATTAAAATCTTATTGTGTATCTAAAGATCGTAATGGTCTCGGATTTGAAGCTAAATCCAGTGCAAAAACTGAATTAAAAGGTAAAAAGGAAATTACCTTTGTTCCAAAAATGACTGCACAACAACAAAAGAAAATTACATAGCCAAAGAAAAATCAACAACGAAAAAATAAAAACGCTAGCCAAGCAAATCAAACTACCCAAAATTTAATATAGCGTAGAAAACAACCTTCTAGGTAAAATGATATTTTCCTATGGTAATGTTTCACATGCACAAATTATGGTCATAGAGCAACAAATTGCCGTGTCAATATTCCCTACAAGCAAGTCAGATCTAGCAGAATAATTCAACAGAGAAAAAGCAGACACAGGTACAATAATTCCTTTTCTAGTTTGAATTATTAAGTGAAATGTTTTAAATGTCCCAATTTTGGGCATATAGTAGTCAATTGCAGGCTAAAGGAGAAGAAGTCATATCCAATTGAGGAAAAAACCGAGGTCTAGAAAGAAAAGGAGAAATCAAAGTAATGTGATATTGTGTTTTATGTGAAAAATGAAGGGAGCAATTGGTACATGGAGAGTAGTTTTTCCAGGCACATTTGAAGAGAAAAAAGGAAATTTTTGACTTGGAAACTAGTTGACAAAGGTAATGTAACTTTTGGAAACAATGGTCCAAAAAAAAATAATTGCAAAAGGAATGGCCAGTCTATCATATGTAAATCATGAAATAAATGATGTTTTATATTTTGATGGGTTGAAACATAACCTTATTAGTGTACCTTAGATGCGTGATCAAGGCTATGGTGTGATCTTAAAGGAAAACAACTTATAAATATAGTCTACAAGAACAGGTGAGATAGTTGTTGAAGTTGTGAGAAAAAATAATAATGTCTATGTGCTCAAAGAGAAGACATGGAAGTGTTCCTTGACAAAGATCAATAAGAGTTGGTTATGGAATAAAAGACTTTGACATCTCAAATTTGGTCAGATAGTCAAGCTTATCAAGAAGAATGCTATCAAGTTCAAAACTAGAGAATACAATTTGTAAATATTTCAAATTGGGAAAGAAAGATCGAGTTCCATGCAATACATAAGATAACTCATTATTAAATCCATTGCAGCTGGTAAACATGGATTTGTGTGGACCATCTAGAATGTAGTCACCCACAATTAAATTATGTTTTATGCTAATAATTGATGATCTCAGAAGGATGATGTGGTTTTCCTCCCTTAAAGAGAAATATGAAGTTGTATAGAAGTTCAAAGAGTTAAAAGCGATGGTTGAGAATGAAACTTATTGTGAGACAAAAATAATAAGTTTAGACAATGCAAGTGAATTCACTTCGAAATAATTTGATGAATTTTGTAAAAATAATGGTACTAAAAGACAATTTACAATAACAGAGACTCCCCAAAAAAATGGTGTAGCAAAACGAGCAAATAGTTTCGTGCATCAATTAGTCATAGTTATGATGAATGAAAGGAATATTCAACCTAGTCTTTGGGTAGAATTTATTCACATAGTAGTGATTATTGTAAACAAATCTGATTTTAGACCAAATAATGGCAAAACTCCCTATGAGCTATGGAATGGAAGATGTGCGATTGTCAAACACTTTAGTGTTTTTGGTATCAAATGCTACATTAAGAGAAATGATGAGAAAATTTGAAAATTCGATGTAAGAGAAGATGAAGGTATTTTTCCGGGACACTCACATAAAAAAAAAAAGGATTCATATGCTATAACAAGAAAACCAAGAGGATCGCTAAATGTATTAATGTCAAGGTGGATGAACATGTTGAACATGAACACAAATACCCAACAAAAACTAGTATTGTTGAACCTATCAACATTGAGGAACATGATGAGTCAACTGTAGAAGAATACAATGAATAACTCTGTAGTCCTCAAGACAAATACCCCTCAATGTATGTACAAAAACACCACCTAGTTGATCACATTGTTGGTGAATTAAATATTGGGGTGCAGAAAAGAAGGAAATTGTTAAATCGCTCTACACACACACACACATATTGCCCTGTTTTCCATGGAGGAACCAAATGATGTTGTTCAAGGTAGTCAATATCAAAATTAGTTAAATGAAATAAATGAAGAATTGGACCAAATAGAGAAAAATCACACATGGGAACTTGTTCCAAGACCTGCTAATAAGAATGGCATTGGCATAAAGTGGGGTTTCAAGAATAAATTGATTGCCCATGGAGAAGTGATAAGAAACAAGGCTAGATTGGTATGCAAAGGTTCTGCACAAATAGAAGGCTTGGACTATGATGAAACATTTCATCTTCTTTCTAGATTAGAAGCAATAAGAATGTTTTTGGATTTTTCTTGCTTTAGGAAATTAAAAATATATCAAATGGGTGTCAAATCTTCTTTTCTCAATGGTGAGCTATAGGAGGAAGTTTAGATAGAGCAGTCATTAGGTTTTTAGCTGAAAGAGAAACCAAATTATGTTTGTAGACTCATGAAGGCCTTGTATCGACTCAAAGAAACCCCTAGAGATTAGTATTCAAAGCTAAACAGTTACTTTCTCAAGTGTGGATTTAAAATAGGCACAACAGAAAACAACTTATATGTAAAAGAAAAGGATGCCATAAACCTCATTATGGTGATAGTATATGTTGATGATATCATATTTTCTAGTGATTCAGATTTGTTGAAAAATGAATTTTTAGTTGATATGAATACTAAGTTCGAGATGTACATGCTTGGAGATCTTTCCTACTTTCTTGGATTTTAGATTGCGCAGACCCCCAAAGGAATATTCATATCTCAAGGCAAGTGTCTTAAACATGTGCTGAAGAAAGTTGGAATGGAAGAATTCTCTTTAGTGAGACCTCCAATGGTGACAGGTTGCAAACTTAGCAAGATGGATTAATCTACAGTAGTAGACCAGACTTTATAGAGATCCATCATTGACAACATTTTATATTTGATAGCTTCAAGACCAGACCTCATGGAGGTTGTTGATATAATTGGATTATTTCAAGTAGCTCCTAGACAAAGCCATCTATTAGTAGTAAAGAAAATTCTTAGATATTTCAGAGCAACAATGGACTATGGACTGTTGTACCCTAGAGGTAAATATTTTTCATTTACTATTTATATTGATTCTTATTAGGCAGGTGATATGGATGATCAAAATAGCACAAGTGGTGGTGCTTTCTTTCTTGGAGAAGGTATAGTTCCATGGTTGAGCAAGAAGTAAGCTTCCATTTCCTTATCTACAGCTGAAGCAAAATATATAGCAGTAGCTTCTTGTTGCATTCAATTATTATGGATGAAAAAAAGCTTGCAGGATGTACAAGTGTTCTATGATTATCCTATTCCCATTATTTCTGACAACACAAGTGAAATAATCATGTCAAACAATCAAATTTTTCACTCTAAAGCAAAGCATATCCCCATCAAGTATCATTTCCTGATAGAGAAAGTTGTTGAAATCTTCACTAAGCCACTTCCTAGAGAACAATTTCACTATTTGAGGAAAATATTGGGAGTTATTAATCTTGCCTCCCTCCACTAACTCTTCCTTAAGAGGTGTTATCTTAGATAACACTTAGATATAGTTTGGAGTTAATTTGTCAAATTATCTAGGTTTTTAAATTTTCTCAAAATAAAATAACATGTACAAAGTGTCAATTTGGTCACCTAGTTAGTGTGTAGAGTCAACATGAGTCTAAGTGGGGTCCACAATATGAGTCAGATTCGAAATCATTATTTGTGTTGGTCTCTCTTCTTCATGATTATTTTTTAGCCACTTTTTTCAAAATTTGTAGCAGGTCTAGTTACAAAAAAAATAGGGTTTGCTACGAAAGCTCCTAAAACTTCTATAGAAAATATGTCACTCCTGCCACTTATTCCACTACAAAACCCTGCTACTATTAATAATAGTCCATTTTTTTAAATCACGGGTTAGAGTCTTGATGTATCATGAGTATATTTAAGAGTTCACCTTTATCCATTATCCCCAAAAGCAAAGCACATTGTCCACTATTCTCTTTTTAATTTTTGAGTTGGTTTTGTTTTCATATGGAGGTCTAGTTGTCATTAGGAGAATTTGTAGGTGGAAAGAATTAGCTCATTATGTGTTTTAGCCATGGGGTGGAAAAACAAATACAAAGGATGATATGCGGTACGCTATGAACACATAGAAATGAAGATTTTAGAAGAAGACCATATTTTCATTCAATATTTTGCTAGTGTTGGATACCTGCATTTTTTCCAGAAGTTTGAAGGTTTCCATGGAAAGATTTCTAAGGATTTTGCTGTGAATTTCATAGGAACAGAAACCAAGGTTGGCATGTTGAATTTTTTAGTTTCCCCTAATACAATTTCCCATGATATAGAGATTATGAGGTCTAGTGAGATGTTGTTTAAAGTTTAGAAGTTCCGGGTACTCAACTGTGATGATTTTCTGAAGGATGAATACAGAGGAATGAACATGACTGCTGGAATTTCCACGGTTTTCCTAAAAAACATTTTTCCAAATTTTTAATGGTCATCCAAAAATATTTTACATGTGAAGGAAGGTTCAATATGACTTACCAATATAACTTCATACCATTCTTACATTTTACAGGTAAACAACCTCTGGATATTCCTTTCTATATTTTTAGAATTTTGGGAAAGATGGCTGATAAAGTCCAGGACAAACTTGACGCTAGCAATACTTCTATCTTCCATCATGGCCTCATCAAATTGGTTGTTTTAGAAGGGCTAAATATGTTAAACAAAGATTGTCTTACCTTCTTGTTCTTGAGTGGTTATGATCTATATTTTGCTACTCTCTCAATAAAAAATCCAAAATCCCAATCAATAACTCCTACGGAATCTAAATAACTAGAAATAGAACATGTAGTAAATAATTCCACAAGAATATGGAAAAGGATGACTAGAAAATAGAGTAAAGGGAAAGGTAAGTTAGTTGATAATCTAGAAGCCATTGAACTTGAAGAAAGTCTAGTGTTGTAGCCTTTGCAAGTGACTGAGAAAAGAAATTAGAAAAAGAACAAGAGGGAAAATAATCTTGAGTTTACAGAAGAGGATCCTGAATTCATTTTTAGATCTAGAAATCCTGTAACAAGACCAATGCAAAAAACATGAAAGATGCCAGATGTGCCCTTAGAAAAATAAAATCCATTAAAGAGAAGACAAGGAAAAGAACATGTGCAAGAAAAAAGAAATATAGAAGTTTTACAGGAACAAATGAGAGAGGCTAGGGAAGAAGTGATAGAAGCAAAAATAGAAAGAAAGGAGTTGATAGAGTAGGTGTCAAAGAAAATAGACTACTACGATGAAGTTGCAGAAAAAACCAGAAGGATGGTGAAGAGGACTTTACCATTTCACATGATGTTAAAGAATATGTATAAAAGGAATATATGGCTACAGGTAGAGAGAAATAGGTAGAGTTGATAAAAGGTGAACTCTCAAAAAGAAATCTTAAGCTTTTAGCTGAAGTAGAAAGCACTTCATGAGTATGTAAATTTCTCACATTTTTTCCCATACTATGCTAAATGATAGTTTCAAAAATAAACATGGTTAGAAATGCTATAAGGAGAGATAAGAAGGTAGAAGAAGTCATAAAAAATAAAAAATCACATAATTCAAAATTTCATAGTAACTCCCCAGATATAAGCTGAAAATCTGCTACGAAACTATTGTAGCATATAATTGATGAAAATGAAAGAGAAAGTTTTAGATGAAAGAGTTATAATGCTATGAGTTTAGCTAAAGTATATGAGTACAATTTAGAACTTACAAAAAATTAAGAAAGGTACCGAAGGAATGTTTTTGTAACTTGCTACTAAATTTTTCCACGAAACTGCCAAATCACTTTTTCTGCAGTATAATTTTTTTTTTTTTTACGTCAGAGAATAGGGAAATAAGATCAGTTATCGGTCACAGGGATATCCATATCATCAGACAAGGGAATTCCTATTTTCTAGCAACACAAGTCAGCAAAGTCAACCATGCCAGCACATCCACATGGGAGGAGCACATCAAGAGTTCAATAGACTCAACATTTGGTTGGATTCGATAAGGTTCAACAACAAAAAATTTAGGGGCTCATAAATGAATAGAATCCTATTTTAATTCAAATTTTATCAAAAAAGAAACACCCTAAAAAATCTCATGTGTTTTGTAAATCAAATAGGATTAGGTCTCTTAGCATGATGATCGAATCTGGCCCCATGTGGTAAATTTTGTAATTAATGGAAAATGGAGATGTTTCTATATATATTTGTATTTTTTTGACTCTGAAAAGGATCAAAAGTGTGAGAAAGACCATATCTTGTACATTTATATCCAGTTAATATATATTTGTAGCAATACATTATTTTCAACCTGAGATTCAAGTTTTGGTTTCATTGTATCCCATCATATTTTTATGCTATTATTAGTTTTCATAGCTTGTTTAGTTTCTTGGAATTCAATGTAATATTTCTCCAACTTCCGTCAATTTTTTTGTGATTGACTGTAAATTGTTACTTCACATCAGTTAAACCAAAAATGCCTCAGCTCCCACAAAATAAAGTTTGCATGTAATTGAGTTATATTTTAACTAACTCCATGCCTAATGGTGGTGATTATCCCACTTTCTTTCACCTGAAAAATCATACAAAAATCTAGATTTAGCCATCTATAATTGAAATTATTCAGAATATTATCCAATATTTCTTGAGAGAGCCCTCTCCTTCTAGAAGGAATAACTTCTAGCTACAAGTGGTTTGAAATAGTTACTCTTAGTTGGAGGTTGCCACAGTCGAGCCTATCATATCAAGTGATAACAAGAGGAATAAAGGAAATTGTTGCATTTTAAACATCTAAAGGTGTAGATTCTAGGTCCATAGGATTAACATGAAAGTGAAATATCATATACAGATGGAGTATGGTGATAGGGGGAGCATGATGGTGTCTTTTCCATTGATTTCAAAGGGGAAGAGATACATGGTGATCATGCAAAATAAAGGGAGGGAGATAATATTGATCAAGAAAAGAGTAAAATAAGTGGTGTTAATAATCAACCACAACAAGGTAAATAACATCAGAAACATCACAACAATAGAAATAGAAGCAGAAAAGAGAAGCACATCTCAGGGGGGAGTATTCATATTTGCTAAGGATGATTTTTTTATCTTCATGTTTCCATCAATGCCAAAGGGGGAGACTATTGAAATATTTTTTCATTGATGGAAATGGGGTGATGGTGGAAATGAAGTGATGTTTTAATTGATGTTAATAGGTGTCACAGGTGTCAAAAGAAGGTTTCAGGAAGCAGACTAAAGGATTAGCATGGCAAAAGAATGTTGCAAATAATTTGGAGCTTATTTTGGAGTATCATATAATATTTAAAGTAGGTGAAACCTGCTGATATGTATAAAGCTCTAAAAGAGCTTTCCAATGGTATGTGGAATACTGAAAATGGCCTCCCGATGTGAAATATATATCCAGTCAAAGTTCTATGACCCCAATTCAAAGTTAGCATAGTTAAAATATGTCTGGGTAAGCCTTTGGCACATAGCCAAATTTGGATTGAGTTCCAAACTCAGCGGAAAGGTTGGCAGAGCCACTATAGGATGCTCTAGGTATACATCACTAGCAACGTAGCAACGGGGAGACATTTCATTGGTCATTGGTGGAACCCATATCGAGGGCTCACCCTGGTAGAGTTATCCTGACGGTATTACCTAGACGCAACCATTTTTGTGCACAAAACAAATGGACCAATAGGTAAGTACTAGGACATGGAAGTGAAGCATTATCCAATGGAATTTGAGTGGAGGATCCCACATCAAAACCAAAAACTGCTAAGGGTTAGCCTGGAAGCATAAACAAGCGGCAATGAAATATAGTGCTGACCCAACAGAAGAACATACGAGGATAGCACTCGTCCAAATGGAAACATTCTGACAACACCTGAGAAGGAAGTCTTGGTCATCATGATAGATGGTTTCCCACGATGCCAATCACATAGATCAACGATGGAGGTTCACCCCGATACTTATCCTCCAAATACCAAAAAATATAGGAGTGGTGTCGAGGGAAGATCTTGAACCCGGTGGTTTTTTGAAAAACAAAATAAGAAATTAAACAGTTGCAAAACCAAAATTCTAGAGATATTTTCTCTCTCCATTTCAAGGATAGGTGGCAGCACGTGATTGTCCCAGATTCTGTAGGATGATGTTAACATAGGCCAATCAAAGAAGGAAATGTGGCATGCATATTCAATGCTTTTGGGAACTTGAATGTCCCATATCTGGTGGAAAATTGGACTAATCACTGGTCGACATGTAGCATAGGTAACGACAATATGACATCATCTCACTGTTTGGAGCCCGACGAGTTGTTAATATTGCATAGAGAGAGCATCGGGAAGTGGGAGCCGAGACATGTAAGCATTAACACATTGATAGGCAACAACCAATTAAAAAGAGGTTGAGAGCACCCCACAGGGCAACTAATCCCACTAGACAAATCCTGACAGTTTATTTAGATACAAAAACCCAATGCGTGAGGATAGAGGGGGCTATGGGTTAAGTGCCCACAAAATTCCCTATGCAATAGATAAGGATCGAGGGTGTGAAGGTTATAAATAGTTGTGCAAGCTGTTGTAGTGGTGTTGAGTCTCAAAATTGTCTTCCATATTCTTACATATTTCCATTATTTCATAATCATTCAACTCTCATTTCATAACTATCTAGCCTAAAAACCCTACATCAAGTAACCATTTTCATAAATATATGGGTTAGGATCCTTGTTTTCCAAAGTTATTTATTTTATGTATTTAAAGTGAATTTATGATTAAAAAATAGAAAATTAACATGGTCTCATATATCTATATATGTGTTATGAGTTTTGTGACATGTGTAGACCTATTTTGGAAATTCTAGAAGGGTCTTACTTGGCCTCCCAAGATCAAAGTCGAATTTAAAGTCAAGAGGTGGACCATATTCCAAGTAGAAATATCATGGAGATCTTGATGTGTCATAGGATTTGTATCTAGAATTTAGGGATAAGTTGAGACAAGTATGGATCTAGTAGATATTTAAGGGATCTACATTTATTGAGTAGATATCCCTAATTTTTGTATAAATAGGGGAAGCTTTCTCCTATCATGTTATGTGTAAAGTTCGAGTTATGCTCAAGCTTTGAATAAAGAATAAGATTGTGGCACCTTACTCATGAGTGTTCCTTCACTTTGATTTGGTTTTGCTTATATATGGAGCCTCTCGACTTACCATCTCTCGTGCTTTTGGATTGGCCATCTACAATGTGTTAGTTTTACTTGATTTCATAGATGAAAAATTATTTCCTTTCATAGATTAAGATTTATTTTCTTTCCTAGATTAAATTCTCAATTAAATCTATAATTAAGTACTTGTTAAAATCATATCAAGAATATGACTTTGTTATTCTTCCAAAATTCGATGATTGAGTATTTAGTCATACAGTAGTTGAGTTTCCTTTACGTGCTTTTTAATTTCTTTCTTAGATTAATTTCCAATAAGTTGTATAATCTTGTCCTTGGTAAGTCGTCTCAAGAGGGTGGTAACTGTCGTTCTCCAATTAGATCAGATTTGAGCATTCAGTCATACAATAGTTGAGTTTCCTTTCCATGATTTTTAATTGATTTCTTAGATTAATTTCCAACTAGTTGTATAATCTTGTGCTCGCTAAGTCGCCTCAAGAGGGTGGCAACTACCATTCTCCAATTGGATCAGATCTGAACATTCGCTCATACAATAGTTGAGTTTCCTTTACATGTTTTTTAATTTCTTTCTTAGATTAATTTCAAATTAGATGTATAATATTGTGCTCGCTAATTCATCTCAAGAGGGTGGCAACTTCCGTTCTCCAATTGGATTAGATCTGAGCATTCGGTCATACAGTACTCGTAGATTAAAATTCAATTATGCAAGTAGATTAAATTTTAATTCCTGAAGGTAGAATAGATATTCAAGTTAAATACGAATGGTGTGATTATATTAGTTTTTAGTTCTTGATAAATTGATTCCTATCATATATTGTGCACGTATGTCTCACAAGGCCTACGGATACCAGATTGATAATTTATGTTAGTAATCTAATGCAAATTATTTTACTCAACATTTTGGCGTCGTTTTCGGGGAGGCATACATAGGGATCAGCCTTATAATTTCTTTTTTTTTTGTTTCCAATTTTTGTTTTACTTCAAATTTTAAATTAGAATTCCATTTCGTTTTTCAATTTCATTTTTTTTTTAAATCATGCAATTTTTCAAATTAAATTTTTGTGCAATTTCATTTTTATTTTATTTTATTTTTAGGCATTTTCATTCAATTTTATTTGCATTTGCATTTAGAAATAAAACAAAACATCCACAAATCAAAAACCCCTATTTACAAAAAATTAAAAAATTAAAACACAATAAAGATCCAATTACAACAACAAATCTTCATGATGATATCCATAAGAGTTTAGTCATGATATATTTGCATAAATGGATGCATTGGAAATTCTCTTATACTTAAGTGAATGTTCCATTTCTTTAGTAGAATAGGATTAACAAAAAAAATTAGTTTTTTGTAATTTTTTAGGATAAATTTGATGTTTTGTGGTGCAGTAAGAACCACCCATTTACTAACCCTTGGCAAGAAATATTTGCAATAAAACAAATGATTGAGGCCAATGAGCACAACCAAAGATCACAAGTGATAATTTAAGTTATGAGATCGATCCTTTTCATTTTATCTTTGCAAAATTTAAAAAAAATGGAATCGATCGATAAAATCTTGAGCATGCTAACAAAAAAAAAATCTCGAGTATGCCCTCCTCCTATGCTTCATGTGACCTGGAGGATCAGACATATATATATATATATATATATATTATTTATTTATTTATTTATTTTTATTTTTTTAATTTTATTTTATTTATTTATTTATTTTTATTTTTATTTTTATTTTTTGTTAGTATATCATAAAATCTAAAAAAATTATTTAGATACAGAGTGAAATTCTCTAGCTAACTTCTATTTTCAACATTTGATTTGATTTGATTTTTCAATAAAATTTAGAATTTAAAAAATATATTTAAAAAAAAATACAAAAAAAAAATAAAATAAATAAAATTAAAAATAAAAATTCCATTTTCTTTCTTAATAATTTTTTTTAATAAAGAAAATTAAAAAAATAATAATGATTTTAATAAATTGTTTTGTTTAATTAAAATATATATGTATATATTTCTAATGTAACATATATAAATTAAAAAATAAATAAATAAAATAAAACATTTAAAAAAAATATAAATAAAATAATAACAAAAACATAAAAAAAAATACACAGAAAATAAAAACAAAGGGCTAAACGAAACAAGAAAACAAGGATTCAAAATAGAGGCAGATCCATTAGTATCATTTTCTTTCTTGTTCCAACCAGTCGAATAGGAAATTGAAAAATAATACCCCAATCCATGCTCACTTCGGAAAAACATGCAAATAAAAAGAATGAGTGCGTGCAACAGTTATTAAAAAATGATTTTAAAAGTTGCAAAGAGGCAGAAGGGTAATATCTGAAAATAATTACCCAATTAATCTCTAGATTTCAAATTTCCAAAAGAATAAAGAAATTTTATTTGAGTTTGATAAGGGAAAATAGAATTTAGAAAATGAAAAAGACCCAACGCATCTGAATTGTTTGTTCTTTACCAAATTGTCCGGTGGATCATTCCAATCTGCATAAACCATTTCTTGAGGATAAGTATCAAGTTCAACTTCGATGAAAATTGGAATAAAAATCTCCATGCAGTTGTTTGTGCTTAGATCCAACAGTTGAAAGACAAACATTGCCAAAAATCACATCAACTAAAATCCCATCGAGATTGCAGCACTGAGCCAACATAGGGAGAGTTTAAATTTTACACGTGCGAACAAAATTAAGATTGGATGAATGTAATTTAGAAAATCGTTGGACAAATTCATTATACAGATCCGTTTTTTGCAGCATAAGAGTTTGAATTGAAATCGAATGCTTTGGTGGCACTAGTGAATTAGATGCATGTGGACACTGTTGAACCTGTTTCACCAACAATTAATTTTTTTGCCGGAGCAAAAGCTAGGAAATGTGTAGCTGTTAAAAAACATCATTTTTGAAATGTGTTTTCTGAGCAAACCAAGGTGAATTAGAAAAAACTAAGACATGGGTTTTTTTTTGGAAGAGGGTGAATTGAGTAACCCATAAATGGTTTCCTCATATTTTTAACCATTCAGAATATTTTCAAGGATATTTTGAACCCGATTTTGCACATTGCGTGAGGAAAATGGTTTTCAATTTATGCACTGTTTCAGTTAAAACCATTTTCCAGATCTATAGTGATTCGATTTCACTAATCTATAGGAAATTGATTTTGTATAAGAGGGATGAAATATTTGTTTTGCAGTAATTCAAGATTCCCTCGCATGAAGTTCTACATGCATGACACTGCATGGCCGTATCAAGCTACAACTGGTGCAGTAGCAAGAAGAGAAAAAGGATGATACACTCTTCAAGTTCGATACTAAAAATATAGATGCCAAAATTAGCGAAGAAACTATTGGAAATGATCAATGGGAAAAGGAATTTGGAAGAACCTCAAAAATTAAATAATGTACACTCTTGACTATGTTGACGATCTATCCATTGATGTGTAGTGGGTAGCCTATGCTCGACCTTTTGTATCTCCCTATAAGTGTACAGGGGCACAATGGCGAAGGATATTGACAGGCAGGCTATTGAAATATTAAAGGAAGATGAGTCCAAAAAGGCTGTTGATTTGTACATGCAAGCCATTGCAAACTCTAACGTGGCTCGTATCTTTCTCTCTGGGTGGAGACTATCACAAAGCCATGTTTTATTTTTCTTTACCACACGCATGAAAATGCTTCACTTCAACACTTCACATATTTTTCATATTCTTTTTAAAGTTATGGAGTATTTATGGCTCATTATGTTTTGTTACATTTTTTAATGAAGTGATGATTTAATAATTTTTCGATTGAAATTATATGGTATGATTTTTCCATAAAATAATATATATATATATATAATAAAAAATAACAAAATAATTTTTTTTTTTTTTTTACATCAATGAAATAAGTAGGGAAGTTCATTTTTCTGGATGAGGCACTGATTAATTCAAACATTGGACTGATCATGAAAAATGCATAGCTTTATATACTTAAATTTTTGCTCCGGATTTTTAGCCACATAAATTGTGCAATTCTACTGTTGAACATCAATTGTGCAGCTAAGAAACTTTATTGTTTCACCCAAATTTCAAATTAGCCTAAATTTCTCATACGATATCGGATTTTGACGATTCAAACATCATTGGAAAGATATAGAAAATATATAAACAATGAGAAAGCTATAATTAGAGTTTGAAATAGTAGAGAATGAATGAATTGCTGAAAAGGAACAACAGGTAACTTGAGGCACTAGTTTCGAAACAGGTATAAATTATTTTGGTTTTCCTTCGTCAACTTTTTTTATTAGTACCAACTTTTAGATTTTCGTGTAAATGTCATAACCAGAGATTGATCACCTCTCTCTTTTGATAGCCTTACATTCCATTGCATAAGAAGTACTAGTTTTATTTTGCAGGTTCTAGTAGGAAGGACATATAACTACAAGGGAATAGTGTCTCTCTCAGAGACCACATTTCTTTTACAAGAAGATGATAAGCAACAAAGAAAGAAACATCAATGCATGAGCACATGCTAATGAAAATCAAATCCAACAATTGCAAGCCTTTAAGATGCCAGTGTCTCCATTGCATCCATGCTTCCTTAGTCAATAAAACATTCACCTCATTTCCCTTTGCATTCACTATTACATTTATACTTTGTCATCCAATAAAATACTCATCTCATTTTCCTTCACTACTCATTTTTTTCACAGTCATTATACTTTCCTTCCCTGCTTTCAGTAACCTGTAACCCAGCAATAAAACCATTCAACTCCTTTACAAAGATGATTCATTCCATTCCATTTTCATTTTGTCAAATAAACCTTGATCCAATACAAATTTTTTCATCCATAGTCCTTAAAAAATTATTCTTTCATGCCCGCGTTAGATGATGGAGGATTCCTTAAGGCCTCCCTTCTAACAAATCTTGGCCTATCGACATTAGCACATTATATAGGTCCAAGAATAAAGTCCTTATTATTACCTTGAGGCTTGTATGCATTAATTACAATTCCTCTCGCCGACAATCATGGGAATAAATCCATGTCCCTTGATCATCAGATCTTGCAAGTGGCTCGACATCATCTCATCTATTCGCACTTTGCAAGATGTACTTTGGTACCTTAGCACTCATTGAAATTAATAGTGAGTTTTCCTCGCATTGGTTAATGACATTCATCAATGGTCGGTAATTCAATGACTTCTCTTCACGCTGTAAATCAACACATTTATTTGCATGACTAGAATTGTGCCATCAGATTTTGTAATGATTGTAGACTACATCATTTTAGCAGTTTGCAACAAGAATCAATTTGTATCAGCAACAATAAAGATCCCAATCTTTTCATCAACACAAAGAGAACAAAGAAGCAAATTAAATTCCTTTGTTTACATACTTCATGATCCAACAACATCAACAACCACACTTTTCAGTATACACAACTCATCCACATTTAAGGTAAGTGAAGGTATGTGGTTCTCTAATTTTTAGTCATGTAATCCCTTAGAACGCTAAAATTGTAACTTTGGAAAAATTCCTCACTCCATTTTTCACATTGTCATATCTTTAGTTGGGGGGAAGGGACATCATTTCATATTCACATGTCATACACTATCACACATTTTAATTTCATCCCAACCCGCAAATATTTACCAGCTAACTATTGTTACAGTATGATTCCAAAATATTATATTCTTTGTAAATTATCAATTCATTAATGAGTTATTATATTATTTTATTCTAAATGTTTCCATTAACTTTGATGCAAAAAAGAAAATAAAGCATTATTACACAAAAATCATTGCTCAAAAACTGGTTATCACACAGGAACCAAACTTAAAAAAAAATATTGTTGCAATCAAATGTATTATACTTTTCCAAAATAAATATCACAAGGAAAAGTTTGGAAAGAATCGATACAAGTCAAAAATCATAAAAGATCAACTCATGGAAGAATGAATCAATGCAATAGTTGCATGATGACATGCAACAACTTCAGTTGGGGGGTATGTTCACTCTCAAAATTGTCTTCCATATTCATACATATTTCCATTATTTCATAACAATTTAGCTCTCATTTCATAACTATCTAGCTTAAAACCCTACATCAAGTAACCATTTTCATAAATATATGGGTTAGGATCCTTGTTTTCCAAAGTTATTTATTTTATGTATTTAAAGTGAATTTATGATTAAAAACTAGAAAATTAACATTGTTTCCTATATCTATATATGTGTTATGAGTTTTGTAACATGTCTAGGCCTATTTTGGAGATTCTACAAGGGTTTTACTTGGCCTCCCAAGCTCAAATTCGAATTTCAACTCAAGAGGTGGACCATATTACAAAGAGAAAGATCATGGAGATCTTGATGTGTCATAGGATTTGTATCTAGAATTTAGGGATAAGTTGAGACAAGTATGGATCTAGTAGTTATTTAAGGGATATATATTTATTTACTAGATATCCCTAATTTTTGTATAAATATGGGAAGCTTTCTCCTATCATTTTATGTGCAAATTTGGATTTATGCTCAAGCTTTGAATAAAGAATTAGATTGTGGCACCTTACTCATGAGCGTTCTTTCACTTTGAATTGATTTTTATTACATATGGAGCCTCTTGACTTACCATCTCTCATGATTTTGGATTGGACATCTACAATATGTGAGATTTACTGGCTTTCATAGATTAAGATTTATTTTCTTTCATAGATTAAGATTTATTTTCTTTCCTAGATTAAATTCTCAATTAAATATATAATTAAATGCTTGCTAAAATCATATCAAGAAGATGACTTTGTGATTCTTCCAAAATTGGAGGACTGAGTATTTAGGCATACAATAGTTGAGTTTCCTTTACAATTTTTTTAATTTCTTTCTTAGATTAATTTCCAATTAGTTGTATAATCTTATTCTCGCTAAGTCGTCTCAAGAGGATGGCAACCGTCTTTCTCCAATTGGATCAGATCTGAGCATTTTGTTAAACAGTATTTGAGTTTCCTTTACATGATTTTTAATTGCTTTCTTAGATTAATTTCTAATTAGCTATATAATCTTGTGCTCACTAAGTCGTCTCAAGAAGGTGGCAACTATCATCTCCAATTGGATCAAATATGAGCATTCGGTCATATAGTAGTTGAGTTTCCTTTACATGATTTTTAATTATTTTCTTAGATTAATTTCCAATTAGACGTATAATCTTGTTCTCGCTAAGTCGTCTCAAGAGGGTGAAAACTGCCGTTTTCCAATTGGATTAGATCTGAGAATTCAGTCATACATCATTCATAGATTAAAATTCAATTATGCAAGTAGATTAAATTTTAATTCCTAAAGGTAGAATATATTTTTAAGTTATATAGGAATGGTGTGATTATATTAGTTTTTAGTTTTTAATAAAATGATCCCTAGCATATTTTGTGCACATATGTCTCACAATTCCTACGGATACCGGATTGATAATTTATGTTAGTAATCTAATGCAAATTATTTTACTCAACAAGTGGCTAAGTGCCCACTCTTGGTGATTTAGCATAGAAAGGATACCCAATGTGTGGAGCCATTTACAAAGAGATTTGGCCCTCGGATGGATTCAAAAGGGCTTAGATCTTAAAATCCTAAGCCAATGGTTTTGGAGACCTATTCCTATGGGTAGAAAGCAGCAAAATGATTTGATAAAAGGTGCTAAAGGTCAAAAGTGGTGGAACTATCAGGTTGGGAGTGAATTAGGTAGTTAAGGTGAATTTAATTGTCAATAAAAATAAAAAATCCCTACTAAAACTGTTAAAAAGACAAAATTTCTAAAATATCCAGATAAGCTCAATTTAACCTATATAAAAGTATAGTTGAAGGTTGATAACTTGGTGAAAAGACTAAAAATACTAAAATGAATAGGAAAAAGGAAAAAAATAAGAATACATCAACAATCAAAAGAAAAAGAAGCCAAAAAATATTTATAAACATGCTTGAGAAATCTGTTTGTAACGATACAAAGAAAAGAGGTGTGATATATGGTGTGACTGAGTTGTTTGTGTTTTTCAATAATCATAGATTGTTGAAGGTGTTAGTGATTGGGGAATTAAATTATTTTTGAAAGTAGAGAATACATTCATTGTTTCTAGTATGAAAATGGATGAAAGATGAACCAATGAGTGTTAATATTACGGGGTTGGTGCTCCTTCTAGTGGGTGCTAGAAAATAGTTGGGGTTGTAGATCCATTCAATTGTAGTGATAAATCAGGGAGTTGTAGCTTCCTGCTAGTTGTAGCTAGAGAATTGTAACAAGAAGTTATTTCTTTCCTCATGAATGAATTAAAAAATAATTATAAAATTTTACTTATTATGTGTTTGTGCCATTGAGATAGTTGATTCCTATTATGCTTATGAATTACTAAAGTATTTAATGGTGTGACAATATTCCTGCACAAAGTAAAATAAAGTTGTTAATTCCTATAATATTGATTCACCACGCCCGCCCCCGCGCCCCCCCCCCTCCCCCCCTTCAATATTGTCCTAGTTTCCAACATGCATGGGCTAACATGTGTTTGTTATAACTAGTATGAGAGGGTAGTAAGCCTTCTTTATGAACCTCTAATGAGGGTAATAAAATAGTGAGAAAATATGCATTTGTGACCTATATGTATTAGGTTTATAAAGTGTTTTTATAAATTATTCTCATGTATGTGGAAATTTTGAGTAGGAACAAAACCAAGAACAGAGAATGAAGACTCCTACAGGTGGTTGAGAGAGTTCTAGAAAGTTATGAGAAGATATAGGTAGTTGTATTATTAGATAGCCTTAAAAATACAAAACAAAGTCATGCACCACACACTCAAAATTGGTTAATTTCGGTTTTATATGCACTAAGGTTTAGTTGTACATGTGACTAGAACCCTCTAGCCACACTGACTATAATTCATCTATGTAACTGGCTTGTAAGTTAAGTTAAGCAATGGTATTAGCTTAGGAGGATGGTCACCAGTGGAATTAGGTTGTTAAATGTGTGATCATGTGTTCCTAAGTGTTGCAGTAATCTTTGTACAAGCTGTAAGTTAGGAACCATTTCCATAACTGAATCTTGGAAGTTGGGTCACGCATTGTTACTCCCAGCTCACGTTTACCCTGGTGAGCTTGTAAACGTGGGTAAATGTGGGGTGGGATGTTTCATAAGGGATAAATGAAAGCATGTTATCCATATCATGTGTACACGTCTATAGCTAAAAAAACTCTCCACATAATATGTCCATTATTTTTTCTTGTGAAATGATCCATTTCTAACCAAACTTGTTTTTCATATAAGAATTTAATGAGGAAATGACCTATCGATACTTTATCTTCTCTAAATAAAATACATATTCCAAGTCCTTGTTTGGGTTTCCTTTGCAGAACTTCGCAAGTTAAAACCTTGTTCATAATTATTAGCCACATAATGGTTTTTTTTTTTTTTTGGGGGGGGGGGGTTTATTTCATAGTTCCTTCCATCACTAGGTTGTGTTTCAAAGCTCAGAAGAAAATTATTCTTGCTACCCTAGTTTTGTTGAATGCGAACCCAAGGCTTCATATAAAATATGAGCATGCCACTAAATCTTATCCCTCTATAATTCTAACATGGCTTATATTAATATTATCCAAAATGCATTCTAGGGATGAACATCCTCACCTTCTATCCCTAGAATACATGTCTTCATCCAACCTCATTTCCATATATTTGTGACCTTTTGATGTACAATTTAATTAAGGCTATATATAACTTTGTTTTTAACAAATTATCTTATCCTATCAGAAAATATAAACTCATTAATTAAAGGGTCAACACCCATCCTTTTTGTCCTACCCTAATCATCCAAACTAAAAAATTGATTGAGAATGTATAATCGTTTATTTTTTAACAAATTCTCTTAGCCGATCAGGCAATCTAAACTCATCTTTGCAATTGAAGGGTCAACGCCTATCCTTGTTGTCCTACCCAAATTTTCCAAACCAATAATTTGATTGAGAATGCATATGCCTTTGTTTTGAACAAATTCTCTTAGACTCTTAGTGAACTTAAACTCATTTTTGCAATCAAAGGGTTAATACAAACCCTTGCTGCGATACCCCAACCATCCAAACCAGTAGGCTTTCATGAGTAATTAATATCCATAGGCTTTTGAATGCTAAAAATTTACTACTAAAGTAAATTTTCTTTAAGATCTAACCACCTTCTTCCTTTGGCTTCATTATTACCCTCCATTTAGCTAAGGGGATTCTTTAAGTTTATTTGTTCAGTTTCAATGTATTATTTTGTTCTCTTCTATGAATTTGTGATTCCATATTTGTTTATATATTCATTCCACTCTCAGTATCATATGGATCAGTTAAGTCATGAGCCATTTCCACATCCAAAATTGTTTCATCAATGGAAAATACAATAAGGGGGATGCATGATTTATCTCTTCACTATATATTGTCTTATATTCCTTAGCTAAAGCCTAAAGGATGATGTTCATCATGACTAATCAAGAATGCCACCAACTTGTGCTTGTGAATGAAAGACAAAGGCTTATGAGAATGTGTTCAAACTTTGTGCTTTCTAAAAATTGCTGAGACAATTTTGTTGTGTAGAAATTTGCAACAAAATTTCTGCAGAACCTTATGTTCAACTGCCCTTTGTACTTTTGGGACACATTTATCTATTTTGGTTATTTTTTCACACTAAACATAAATGTATCTTCTTTCACCTTAGAATATTTATCCGTCTGACTTGTCAAAAGTGAAACAAATTGCTTAGTGTATTATAATTTTTTAGCTAAGAAGGAAGATTAGCAGGGTAAAGCAGACAATTGATATCCATGTGTGATTTGGTTTTCAAGGCAACTGAAATCTTTAAGTATGCCTTAGAATTGTACTGTAGATGTCCCTATATTCCTATCTATCTATCTATAATAGGATATTTCCATGTCAACATCCCTTTGAAATCCATCTTAACTTATCTCATAGTGGATTTCATGCTTCTAATGTGACGCTAATTATAAACTAATTTTGCGAGAGTTGGACAGGTGTGACACAAAAGAAAGTAATAAAATGTGTTATTCATAGTACATACATGCATAACTTGTAGCGTCATTTTATTTCCTCCATGATGAAGTATTTTCTATCTTTTCAAGGAAAAAGCCCTTACATACCTATAGTCTTGATATTTTCAAAACCTTCATAAGCTACCTCTATATGATGTTAGAACTGGAAATTGTAGTTGTCTTTATGTCTGTAGGTTCCTTCAATAGATCATGAGCACTCATTTTCATAATATTGTAGAATTAATATAACTTTAGTATTGTTTCTAAGATAGTTTAGTTTTTTTTTTATCTATAATTACTCATGTTGCGTCTTTCTTCCTTATACTTGCTAAGTGAAGATATGATTGCATCCTTTTTATTCTCATGGTTTTACTCTATGCTTATGTTAAAGTCACCAATACAAGATTGGTTAAGAAGTGTAGTCCTCAAGTCACCACTATGAGATTGGTTGAGTAGTGTAGACCTCAGAGTTTTAAGCTAGTTGTTAGACTTATTGCAAATCTCATGACCAAAATTTTCTCGTCTTAGAAGTTGGAAAATCTGTTGTGTGGCACAGTAGTTAGCCGTCTTTGTTAGGTTTTACTAGTATGGTGATTGTCTTACAACCCTCCTTTTTGTTACTGCCCCTTTTTTCCTATTGGTTGTTCTTATTCTTAATTGTATTTCTTGTACATATTATTACATTTCCTATATCCTTATTTGGTACTATTTGTATGAGATTCTTTAGAAATCCTAATGTACAATATGGGTGTTGTACTTGTGTAGTTCCATTAGTCATCTTTGGTGACTAATGACACTAATACGAATAATAAATTTAAATTTATGACCTAAACTCTAATGGTTATTGGGTTTTCTATCCCTTGTCAGCAGGGACCTTAGTTTCCAGTCTCACTTTATAAGGATGCATATTGTATGAGATAAAATAATCTTGAATGGTAATTTTGATGTGAGGAGGCTTGCTTATCTTTATAAATTTTGATGACTTTTAGAGATAGCCACAGACAATTGCTACAGTCTCCACTTTCTAGGTATATCCTGAGACTCTTTGGGAGTATTGACATTCAAATGATTGGGTTGGGAAAGTTTGTGTTTTTAATGTTTCCCATAGATGGATAAATTCATTCATTATGCCTCATTTGTGTTGTTGGTTGGGTTATATTAGGAAACAAAAATTGTTGCAAGCCAAACATATTCTTGCACATCAGAAATGCTTCCCCCTCACATTGGCAATGATGCCATAAATCTTCTTTCTCAACATTTAGTATGATCTATTTGTCTATTTCCTTGACAATTTAAATTATATTGGGCCCAATAATGAACACCTATTTTATTCATAAGATTCTTCTTTAGTTTTTGGTTTGTCATAGTCATGACTAATGTTGGGCTTTTCAAGGTAGTTTACTAGTCATGTTTCACATATGAAATGATATTTTTGTTTATTTTTAAAATGAAATTTTATAATATAAAACACATGTGCTAATACACTTCCCACAGGTGACAGCTACACATCAACAATTTGGAAACGTCAAAAAATGGAAAATCATTTTTTGTCAACACAAAAGTATGCAATATTATCCCACATAATTACGAATTACTTTAAGACTCTTATTGATAAGTGATTGTTATCTCATCCTTATTATTATATTCATGCTTGAGTTTGTTTACTGCTTCTTTGGAATATTTGTGTGCATGCCGCTAAAATATGTAATAGGAGTAATCACTAGGAAGTATTTTGTTATATTTCTTAGGTGGGAGAACTTGTTGATGGGATGGACATCAATAGGTGATCCAAATGTAAACATGGGATATTCTGGGCTTTATTTTAAAAGAAAATAAGGTGCTCACAGTTTTGTTGAGAAGCATGGTTGGGATTGTGTGGTATTTTATGCATACCTTATTTCCTTAAATTTATGTATTCGTGTATTTGTATGGATATTTGGTTGTGACTAATTAAGTCCATGGGGATATTTTTGTATTGACTGCATAGTTTTTCAGTGTTCACGTTCTGTATAATTCCCAAAGTACTCATCTCTAGTGATCTTGGTCATTTTAAAATTATATGTATGAATTTTATGTGGATTTTTAAGACCCCTTTATTAAAAATTTATGTGCATTTGTGAATGTGAACTTGAATATTCTTGACTATATATTCTTACGAAATATTCTTGGAAAAGAAAATTCTTGGTAGCTTGATATAGAAAATATAGACTATGGGTAGTATATGTTGCTTGATTCAAAGAAAATATTAGTGAGTGATTCTTTTTTATATGGCCATGTTTTATGAAAGTGTCACAAGGAATTGTAAGGAAATTCTTGGATTTTTTTTTCAGAGTAATTTAACCACCTATCAACAATGTTACGAAAGATTATATCTAAAGTTACTTCCAAGTTCCAACCTTGACATAGATCTCAAATTCTGATATTTCAATAGTAATGTTACTGTTTTGAGGTTAAGTGCAGGTTCAAAGTCGTTTTTATCAATTAAAAGAATGTGAAGCACTAAATTTGATTCGTTATGTTTTTCTAGAATCAATAGTGATGTTTTTATTTTGATATCACATTTAGTTTCTAATTTTTATTATTCATTCCTTTGATTATGTGGGTTAAGGATCCCCACACCCACTTCTAAGTATACACTAAAATTCTTTTCCATTGCATCAAATCAATAACTCTTTTATGTTTTGGTGGTTACACTTACTTACCTGTATTGTGAAAAAAATGCATCTTGTTTTATTCTCTTCATCTCTTGCTCTCTTTTTCGATATGAAATTAGGTTAAAATGAAATTATTAATGGAATTAGAATAAAATTCTTCCTTTCACTATTTATCTAAACAATAAATGTGCATATTTTGCATTATATACAAAAACATGGACTACATTTTTTGCCACTACAAGCTTGTCCCCATTTAATTTGTATTGATGAACAAGAGTTTGCACTTCATTATGTAGCCAGGTATGTTTTTAAGCTTGGAATTTTCAATTGACTTGATGGATTAAACTTAAAGTCTATTACAGTTGATTGAATTTTACATTCTTTAGTTTATTTCCAAATTATGTTGTACAAATATTCTTATAACATTTCTCTTGCTAGTGTTGGAAGTATTATGTCAAGGGGATAATTTTTCATGTCCTACTGATCACTTGATAAGAATGACCCAGACAAACTTTTTTTTTCATTGTTGTATTCAATTCTCCTAGTTGTTGAATATCAAGCACACTCAATCCTTTTATCACTTTGTTGATGCATCATATATTCCAATTCACTGTACTATTTCCCTTGACCCTTGGATATATTTTATGTGGACAATTGTGTTGGAGTAGGTGATGCAAGGTACAATATTCGGGATGGTGATAACTCATTTATGCACACTTGGAATTATTCGTACCATTGTGAGATTATAGCATGAAATGTTTTTTTTAAACCTATTCCATATATTTAGAACAGATCCATACAAAATGCATCAATTAAGGAAAGTCCCCAGGTCTTATAGAGTTATAGATTGTCACGCAATTTTTGCAATTGCCCTTAATTTATGGAAACCTTTTTGTACAAAATGTTTTTCTTGGCACATTGGTTTATGTAATATTTTGGCAGAAGTGATTTGAGCAGCATTTTCCTCAAATATGGTGAAATATTAGATGATATTGATAAGTTCATAATAAGTGTTATGTCATTTAGGATGAGGGTTCCATGTATAGTTTAATGATCTTGAGCAATGAAAAGCTATCCAGGTGGGATTGGGTTCACGTTACCTGTTTCTTTAAACTTTATTATATACTTGGTTATTGTTTGTTTGATTTTTAGTTTTAACTTGATATGATGAGCCACATGGTCTGATCCTCTCATTTCCTATGCAGATATAGGATCATTATGACGAACTTTCACATCCTTGTTAGCCACTTTGGGATCATTATGAACATTAGTATAATATTTTCTTATGCTTAACTTTTGGTATTGATATTTTCATCATAACTATTTTATCATTTGTATGAGGGTTCCCTAGATACTTTCATATTCTGTGTAGTGGAAAAATTGTCCAAGTTGGGATTGAGCATCTATTCATGTGCTAGGAATAGATAGGATTGGGAATTTGTTCATGTGTTAGGCATGTAGGAAATATCTAAATAGGGCATACATATTCCTTTAAATTTTTTTATGTTACTTTATGCTATTTGGTAGCTCGATGAACTTGCATTGATATTTATCACAGAGTTTACATCCAAGTTTGAATGACCTAATTTTGGTTATTGTGCCTAATTCATTATATCACACTAGGCCTTTGAGGAGTGAAACATTTATGTTTCATGCCTGCATTTCATTTTATTGATTGTACAAATCCAATTTTGGTTTTTTAATAATTATCTGTTTGCCTTACAAATTTAGTTGTCATCTACCAAATGTACTTGTTACTCAACAAGGTGCAGGGTAAGGAAAATGGAGTCTTGAAGTCTTTGTTTGTAAGAAAATGGTTTTCAAGGCATGGCATATGAGGGAAAAAGTTTGTTGACAATATATGAAGCCATTTTCTTGAGCTTCTTCAAGGGAATTTTGAGAATTTTGAATCCATATTCAAAAATTGATGACACCACTGGAAACTCTATCATAGATATGATTTGTTGTAATATGTAAGTTCAAAGTTTAAGTGGAAAAATAAGAAAATGATGAAAATAAATACAATATTAGCATTCATGGCAACAGATCTACAGAAATCCATTGCAAGGTTTCAACTGGTCTTTTTAAGGAGAATATTTTTCACAATGTTAATATTGGAGAAGAAAAAATTAAACTAAGGTAGCATAGTATTGTATTGGTGTAGGCCTGCAATGGTGAAGAATTCCTATGACGTAGACCAAACACTAATCTGGTGCATGAAATAACTCAAATTTGAGTACCCTACAGTGAGCATGCATGCCATCACATCTACAAAATAAGGCTTGTAGCAGTGATGATCACTTCCCTTGTGTTGATCCCGAGTAATGAAAAAATTTTAAGGTGGGATTGGGTTCATGTTACCTATTAATTTAAAGCCTTTTGCATACTTAATTATTGTTTGTTTGTTTTTTATTTTTAACGTCATATGAAGAGCCACATGGTATTATCCTCTTGGTTACTACACAAATAGAGGATCATTATGATGAGCATTCACAACCATGCTAGCCACTTTCGGCTCCTTGTGAACACTAGCATAATATTTTCTTAAGCTTAAATTATGGTATTTATATTTTCATCATAACTTTTTTTTTATTTGGATGAGGCTTCTGTGGATACTTATTCTGGGCAATAAGAAAAATTTCCAAGTTGGGATTGGGCATCCCTAAAAGGTTACAATAAATTTGGATGCTCTTTCTGTAAGAGAAATTCTTTCAGTTGTTGCATTAATGTTTAGAAAAATTATTCATATATTAATGCATGAAAAAACATACGAGTAAAAATAGAAGAGAACGTACAAAAGAGCTCTCAAGATTTCCTACATGGCTGTATGAATGCCTTTAGGCTATATTTAGCTCTAGGATCACGATAATAGGTTTCAACAAACCACATTAAATGTAAACCTTTGTTACCACTCTTCCCCCTACCCTAGACATGTACGAGGACGATTTAAATCTCTTCATGTTTATTACTATGTCTTGATGGATGGGCTTGCACATGAAGGACACATGAATTGATACATTTTAGGTTCCTGGAATTTAATTAGAAAGGGAGGAATTATGGAATAGATTAGGGTGGCTAGAGCACCATTTATATAAATCTCCCAATTTTGAATAAAAATACCTTTTTAGATGGTGAGTACACTTGGTGATAATGGCTCCTTAGCACATTTTGTGTTCATATCATAATTGAGGTAAGTTTGTGATCATCTAGACATAGTTTCTTGATCACTGATTTCATAATTATGTTAGAGTCCCCTAAGACAATTTTTTTCCAGATATGTTTTCCAATTTCCATTGCTAATATTAGTCTCTGGAGCAATGAGAAAGCTACTTTTGTTGAGATTCAACAAGAAAATTTCAACACCCATGCTTAGTTGCTTTAAGCACCTACACTAGGGTGGGGCCCACAGTGCTATTTTTAGGTGCATGTCTAATTTTACTTATCCCTTAATTACAATGGACAGTAAACTATAATCTATTCTGAATGATAACTTGTAATAGTTAACTGAGTGTGATAAACTTATTTAGCTAGTGTATTTCAACTTAGAGGTAGTTGGTGAGGCATGCAGAGTAATCATTAGTTGTAACAAAGTTCAAAGTGAAATGGTGCATTAGTTAATGCATGTTGTAAACCAGTTTCACTCAGTTAAGTGAGTTAAAGTCAGTTGTGCTAGTTGTAATTGAAGATACACTAGTGAGAGATCAAGTGAATTAAATATTAATTAATTCACATGCAATGATCTCACATGCAACTGATGTTTTACTATTATTAGTTGCATGCATGTCATATCCACTGGAGACCCAGTAGAGATCTAGGTGAAAGGGAATTTGAATATCAGTTGTAGGATTAATGGGTTGCACCCATGCAACTAAACACCCATAGGAGTGCCCATGATACTTGCGCAGTCAAGGAAGGCAAGAATACCTATCTTTTATGGATTTCATTCATCAGGGATTGCGCAAGCAAGGCAGGCTGTCTATGGGTAGTAAATTGGCTAAGTATTGGTTGGTTTTATGTATGACAATGTGAGAAAATTGGCAAAGTACTGGAGGGCTCTTGTGAGAAGAGTTTGTATGTAATTGTTTCATGATCC
Source organism: Pinus albicaulis (assembly GCA_034641835.2). Lineage (NCBI taxonomy): Eukaryota > Viridiplantae > Streptophyta > Pinopsida > Pinales > Pinaceae > Pinus > Pinus albicaulis. The sequence goes on from CM076582.1 coordinate 1,026,000,488, forward strand.
ATGCTATGAATATACAATATAATATAGTGGGGTTTTGATTAGTAAGCTTTCCCTAGGAAATTATCTATGTTGTATGTGATTTGATTCTTCTTTACTTCATGTGATTGGTGATTGTGTTTTTTTAATTCTAAAAAATAATTGTGGAAGAGATTCAGTATTTAATTTTAGTACATTTTTAGATCGGGTGAATCCAAAATATACATGCTTGTTGTATAATTTATACATGGTATGAGAGCACAGGAAATTGCAGAAGTGAAGAAGGAGCTGAGTTTGTGACTGGATATAATTCAAATTTGTAGAGAGACTTTCTTGGTGCTACAGATGATTAAGGATCAAAATGGATTTCAATGGATTGAGGTTAGAGTATGCACTCAAGGGAATCTCGAAATATATTTCTTGGAAGGAAAATATGGAGGAAGTACTCAAAGATAGTGGCCTGAAGGAATTCATTGACAATGATGTTACAAACTGTTATGACAGATGTTGCAAACCTTGATGAATGGAAAAATAAAGTGGCAAAGGCGAGGAGGATGTTGTTGGAGGGAGTAAGAGACCACATTGTCTCAAGCCTCCATGTGAAAGATACATCATATGCAATGTGGAAGGCTTTGACGGATCTATTCCAAAGAATCAACGACCATAGGAAATTGGCGCTCAAAGATAAACTCAGGAAGATTAAAATGGAGAAGGGAAACTCATGCAAAAATATCAAACAAAGTTTTCCCAATGTCGGGATGAATTGGGGAGATTTGGTATAATTGTCACTAATGATGATTTGGTGAGCTTGGATCTCCTAGGAATTCCCAAGAGTTGGCACAATTATCAATACTCTGTCAATGGAAGGGAAAATTTTCCATATTTGGAATGACTGTGGTCGGATTTGGTGCAGGAGGAGTTCAGACGGAACACCAGAGATGGATCTTCATATAAAAATGAATATGAAGAAGATTTTTCTTTGGCTTCCAAGGCGAAGAGCGGGAAGGAGAAGAAATTCCATTCCAAATCCAAGTCCAAGAATGGCAAGAAGCAGGACATGCCCAAGGTGAAGTGTCTTCACTGTCACGAGTATGGGCATTTTTCTACTAACTATCCATAAAAGAAGAAGAAGAAGAAGAAGAAGGTTGGAGGATCTGAAACTGGTGAGGATTTTGGCTTGCAATTTGAGCTTGACTTATCATTGATTGCATGCATGGTGTCCAGTGCATTGGTATCTCTGTGGTATTTGGATAGTGGCGTTCATTTCACATGACGGGAGACAAGGAAATTTTGAGTGACTTGCAGGAGAAAGATCTCCAGATGCATATTGAAATGGGTGATGACGGGCGGTACAATGATACTGGGATTGGTACCATTACCTTCCAGAGGCAGTCGGGAAAACCATTTCAATTAAAATATGTAATGCATGTACCAGGTTTGAAGAAAAATCTAGTATCAGTCGCAATGTTGGAGGATAGAGGCTATGAAAATTTAGTCTTAGTCGCAATGTTGTTTTTAGTGAAGGAAAAGCTTTCATGTGACATAAGACAATAGGAAAATCCAAGAGGATAGGGATTTGAGTTAAGAATCTCTATAATATGGAGGTAGATAGTTACACAACAATGATGGGCAAGGCAGATGAAGTGGTGAGTTGGAATGAGGGCGAATTATGGCACATGATATTGGGCCATCTTCACCATGGAGCCTTAAAAGTCATGCAACAGATTTCTATTGGTCTTCCTAGGGGTACACTTGCACAGTCACACACATGCAAGGGATGTACTATGGGAAATTTTGTAAATTCCACCTTTCATGAGAAGGAGAACCAAGCTTCAGGGATCCTTGAGAGAGCACACAGACCTATGTAGACAATTATTTTTTTCTTTGACAACAAAAAATAAGTAATATGTAATATTTGTTGATGAATTTTCTTGTAAGTGATGGATCTTCTTCATGCAGAAGAAAGATCAAACATTCTCTAAGTTTCTTGAGTTTAAGGCACTGGTGGAGAAAGAGTCGGGGAAGCAAGTGAAGGCTCTTAGGAGCGATAATGGTGGAGAGTAAATATCTAATGAATTCATAACTTCTGCAACAAAGAAGGAATTTGAAGAGAACTTATAGTGCCTCATAACCCACAACAAAATGGGGTCATGGAAAGAAAGAACATAACTATTTTGGGTGCAGCAAGAGCGATGTTGCACGATCAAGGCCTGCCGATGCATATGTGGGCAGAAGCATGCAACACTATGGTATTTGTGTGGAATTATTGTCCTCATAGGATACTTGGCATGAGTACACCTGAAGAGGCTTTCACTAGTAAGAAACATGATGTTTCATACTTTAATATTTTTGGCTCATTTATTTATGTGCATGTGACCAAGTATGCCAGGAAGAAGTTGAAACTGACAGCTGAGATTGGGATTTTTGTAGGGTACACTGAAACAACCCATAATTATCGTGTGTATCTTCCAAAAAACGGAATGGCTATTGTGCGATGGGATATAAAATTTGATGAGGAGACAACCATGCAGTTTTCCCTTGAGAGGGAGATGGACTTGCATGCAAAGGAGGAACTATTGGCTCCTAATGATGAGCCTAAAGATGTGGATCAACCACATGAAGAGGATCATGGAGTGGAGGAAATCACTCATGCAAAGCCATCCATTAGAAATGGTAGAAAGCGCACCACGGAAGCTGATAGATTGAGATTTGATGCTGTAGAAAATGTAGGAGCCCCTACTTCAAAGTGTAAACAGAGACAATATCCTGACCGATTTACTGGATACATGGCTCTTATGAGAAAATGTATTGTGACTGAACCATCTTCCTTTCAGGAAGAAGTGCAACAACCAACTTGGGTTGATGCAATGGTGGAGGTGTATGACTCCATTGTCAAGAACAATGCATGGGAGATTGTCCCAAGACTGCTTTATAAATCAGTGGTTGGATCGAGATTGATCTACAAGGTAAAGAAAGCTTCTGATGAGAGTGTGGAGAAATACAAGGCCAAATTTGTGGCTCGGGGATTCTCACAAATCAAGGGGATAGATTATGATGATAATTTACACTTGTTGGAAGGTACTCTTCGATAAGATCCATCCTTGCACTCTCAGCGCATATGGGCTAGCACATTCATCAGATTGATGTGAAAAATTCATTTCTCAATGGGATCATTGAGGAAGAAGTTTACATAGAGAAACCTCAAGGTTTTGAGATCTTCAATAGTGAGTCGCATGTCTGCCGACTCAAGAGAGCACTATATGGGTTGAAGCAAGCACCCTATGCTTGGTACACTAAGATAGACAAATATTTCACCAAACTGGGCTTCACCAAAAGTAAAGCAGATGCAAACCTGTACTGGATTGTGGTTGAGGGTAAGCTATTGATTATTGTTCTTTATGTTGATGATCTAATTTTGACTAGTGATGGGCAGCTAATACACTCATGCAAGGAGGATCCTACAAGGGATTTCGAAATGAAGGACATGGGGCTCCTTCACTATTTCCTTGGATTGGAAAAATGGTAGTGGGATGGTAAAATTTTTGTGTCTCAAGGAAATTATTCAAAGGAGATACTGGGTAAGTTTCACATGGAGAGCTTCAAACCCATGGATACTCCTCTTTTAGGAAATTGGAGGAAATAGGATGCTTCTTCTGAGAGGTAGTGGATGCTACTGTCTACAGGAAGTTAGTCGGTTCACTTATGTATCTAGTGAAAACTAGACCAGACATTTGCTACGTAGTTAACCAGCTGAGTCAAGCTATGGTTAAGCCTACCATGCTCTTTTTTAAGGCAGGGAAACATGTATTGAGATACCTAAGGGGCACATCAAAGCATATTCTATGGTACAAATGGATAGAGGGAGTGAATCTTCAAGGCTTCATGGATGCAGATTGGGCAGGAATTCCATTGGAAAGAATGAGCACATTAGGAGTGATCTTTAGCATTAGAGTGAAAATAGTTTCTTCGTACAATAGGAAGTAGTGATCTGTGACACTCAGTTCAGTGGAAGCAGAATACATGGCAGCAAGTCAAGTTTCATGTGAGGCTATCTTGATGAGAAAGATCTTGGTTGGTTTTTTTGGTTCTCAAATGTATCTGACAGTGATACATTGTGATAATCAGAGTTGCATTCAACTCTCGATTAGTCATGTGTTTCATGATAGGTCCAAGGAAATAGATATCCAGTAACATAATATCAAAGATTGTGTGTAGATAAGAATAATGTTGCTTCACTACATTCCCACGGAAGATCAGGACGCAGATATTCTGATGAAGGTGCTCACCAGGAGAAAATTTGAATACCATAGATACAGGATCGGGGTGAAGGATAATCCATTTCTTATTGAGAGGGAGTTTTGAGATTCAACAAGAAAATTTTAGCACCCATGCCTAGCTGCATTAAGCACCTACACTATGGTGGGGCCCATAGTGCTATTTTTAGGTGCATGTCTATTTTTAGCTATCCCTTAATTAGAATGGAAAATAAAATGTAATATACTCTCAATGATAACTTGTAATAGTTAACTGAGTGTGATAAACTTAGTTATCTAGTGGATTTCGAGTTAGAGGTAGTTGGTGAGGCATGCAGTAATTGTAGTTGTAATAGAGTTCAAAGTGCAGTGGTGCATTAGTTAATGCATGTTGTAAATCATTTTAACTTAGTTAAGTGAGTTAAAGTCAGTTGTGCTAGTTGTAACTAAAGATAAACTAGTGAGAGATCAAGTGAATTAAATATTAATTAATTTGCATGCAATGATCTCACATGCAATTGATGTTTTACTATTATTATTTGCATGCATGTGAGATCTAGTGGAGACCCATTTGAGATCTAGGTGAAAGAGAAGTTGACTATCAATTGTAGGATTATTGGGTTTCACCCATGCAACCAAACGCCCATTCGAGTGTCCATGATACTTGCACAGTCAAGGAAGGCAATAATCCTATCTTTTAGGGATTGCGCAAGCAAGGCATGCTGACTGGAGGCAGTAAATTAGTTAAGTATTGGTTAGTTTTACGTATTAAAGTGTGAGACAATTAGCAGAGTATTGGAGGTTTTTTGTGAGAATAGTTTGTATGTAATTGTTTCATGGTACATGCTGCAAATATACAATAGAAGATAGTGGGGTTTTCAGTAGCAAGATTTCCCCAGGAAATTATCTGTATTGTGTGTGCTTTTATTCTTCTTTACATCATGTGATTGGAGATTGTGTTTTTTTAATTTCGCAAAATATTTGTAGAAGTGATTTAGTATTTAAATTTTGTAGAAATTGTTCAACGAGCATGTATATCATGGATTCGACTGATCTAACAATGTACTAGAGTTAAATATTGAATTGCTTCTACAAATAGTTTGCGCAATTAAAAACACAATCGCCAATCACATGAAGCAAAGAAGAATCAATCAAACCACAACACAGATAATTTCTTGAGGAAATATTACTGCTCAAAACCCCTCTATCATATATTTTTTATTCCGCAAGGAATCATAAAAAAATTACATACAACTCTTCTCACAAGAGCCCTCATGTATTCAGCTAATTGTCTCACACTGATCCAGAAAAAATCAGGAAAATGCTGAGCCAATTCTCAACCTTTGTTCAACCTACCTTTCTCATGCAGTTCATGAGGAATGCAATCACTATTCACAAGGAATTCCAACCTTCCTACATTGCGCTGAGTATCATGGGCATCCTATGTTGTTTTTATGACACCTGGGTAGCCTGCTAATATCACAACTAATAGTCACACTTCCCTCTCACCTAGATGATCTCAACTAGGTCTCCACTAGAACTGACATGCATGCAACTAATAATAGTAAATCCTTAGTTGAACGTGATATCACTAATTTTGAATTAATTAATATTTGATTCACTTGATCTCTCACTACTTGTATCTTCAGTTACAACTAGCACAACTGAGTTTAACTCACTTAACTAAGTTAAACTATTTACAACTTGCATTAACTAATGCACCACTACACTTCAAACTCTGTTACAACTACAATTAATCTGCATGTCCCACCAAATAACCTCTAACTCAAAATCCACTAGCTAACTGAATTTGTCACTTTCATTTAACTCATTCAATTTCACATTGAGAATATATTATATTTTAATGTCCATCTTAATTAAGGGATAATAAAAATAGACATGCACCAAATTTAGCCATGTGGACCCCACCCTAGTGTAGGTGCTTAATGCACTAGGTGTGGGTGCCAAATGTTCTTTCCAGATTCCAATTTCACTGTTTCTGGTTGCAAACTTCAATACTCCCTCTCAACAAGAAAGGAATCTCCTTGCATGCGACATGGAAATCCATGCATCCGACATGCAAGTCCATGCATGCTACATGGAACTCATGCATGCAACACTTCTCTAGTGTTTATCGCACATGCAAATCTTGCATGCAACACTTCGCTAGTGTTTATTGCACATGCAACATTTCCATGCAACACTTCTGAAACTGAATAACCTCTAAACAACTGAATCAATATAATGCATCTGTCATCAAAGTCTTCTGACTTGCTGGTACCTACTGCACATGTCTACTAGATCCTCTACGTTGCTGACATATGCATGCATGCACTCTGCACTTACTGGCAACTCTGATCTATGCTCCAGTATCCAACACTGTCATTTTGATTTAATGTCCTCCCGACATCTGAATGCATCAATCTAACAGATCCTGCTACGATTGTACTATGGGTTCCTCGTAGCCAGGTTCGATTCATGAGACCCACACCATCTCAATGAATCCTGCCTAAATTTCTACTTGGGATTAATCACGCATGTAGCCCCACCTCACACGAGGTGGTATAGTTGCATGAACTCCCTCTACCCATATAGCTCGAAATTTCTATGCTTGAGTGGTTGCTCCCACCCCATGATCCTCCACATGTGGCTGCTCCACATCTTGAGGTTCATTCTCACCTGCATGCAAATCTAGCTCCCTCTCAAGGGTCAATTTCATGGCTTTATCACACTTCAGAATGATTGGAAGCTCTGTATAAATCACATCTACATAAAGTCTATAGAGATTCTTCTGCATCTCCATTTGTGGCTGCTCCACAACCTTCTGAGACTGCTTCTCAAGTTGCATGTCAAGAGGCTCTCTCTCAACCACCAAGCCACTAACCTCTTCTTTTCTCTTCAACTCTCTATATGCATCTTGTACCTCAGTGCATGTAGGTTCTTGGCTCGCGCACATTTTAATTGTCTCGCCATTGTAAAATTTTCTAACAAAAGAGCTAATTTTAAATCGATGATATCTCCCTTATTCGAGCTCTGATTCGATCAATTTTTTTCAATTTTTTGTTTTTTCACAAGGAATCCAAATATGCTATTTTTGTTTGAAAATTTTGCATCAAAATGTTCATATATTCTCTGCAAACGCGTGCACCCAAATAATTCTTGCTCTCATACCATGTAGAAAATTTATAACACAACTCTGATACCATGTAGAAAATTTATAACACAGCTCTTATACCATGTAAAACATTTATAACAAAACTGTCATACCATGTAGAATTTATAAAACCACTGATACCTAGTGTAGGTGCTTAATGCACTAGGCATGGGTGCTGAATGTTGTTTCCTAATGCCAATTTCACGGTTTCTTGTTGCAAACTTCAACAAATTTAATACATTGTTAGAACGGGTGAATCCAAGATATACATGCTTGTTGTAGAATTTCTACGACTTCCTGGTTATTAGATTATGTTTCCAAACTCTAAGCACATCACAATTTAATTTTTCCTCCAGGACCAGCGAGGATCTCCCCTACACCTGCCACCCCTTTTAATTATACTTCTACCTAGAGAAAGTGTTCATGGATATTAGACTGGTACTTTGACTTTGGATCAGTGGGTGCTCCAAGTGCATATCAAACCATGGTTTAGATGAGGATCTACTAGTATTCATATTCAATGCACCTAGTGCATCAACTAGACCAAATTATGGTAGCCTCCACCCACTTTTCATAAATTCCTTAACCATTAGGTAGGGACCTACAAATTTGATGTTATTTTTCTTGCTTACAAAAACATTTTCGAAGACTTAATTTTTTTTATAATTTACTGAAAGTTGTATAATTTACAATTTATAAAGTTTCAAGGTCTAACTTTTTGTATTCTAATTCTTTAAAGGGTTCTAGCTCAATGGAAGAGCACCCACATTACAAGAAGGAGGTGGGTGGGTCAATTCCATCATGCCCTATTATTCATATGAAATGGTGATGATTAGTTTTTATCAATAGAGGCTCTTATGGCCTGATCACAAATGAGCTTATGCTGTCATTTTTTGACCTTCACCAAAATATGAAATGGTGATAGTCAATGAACACCACCATACATATGCATCAATAGTGACGACCATAAAATTTCCATCACAATAAATCAATATTGTTCAAATGAGATGGTGATTACCAACAAATGTCACCATATATATGCAAAAATAGTGATGACCATGAAAGGTCCATCAAAATAAATCATTGTTGTTCATATGAAATGGTGAGGATCACTATCCATCATTATAATCATTATTCGCGATGAAACTTGAATGTCACCATAACCCTTATACTTTTGGTGATGCCACTTTTGATGATGCTCACTTTTTTGGTGACAGAGGCTAAGGTTCGTCACCATTTCTTATATGAAATGGTGAGAGTCACTATCCATAATTATAAATCATTATTGTTGACGAACCTTATATGCCACCACAACACCTATACTTTTGGTGACGCCACCATTGGTGACGTTCAATATTTGGTGACAAATGCCCTTTTAACCATCACCAATGAGCTTATCATAAATTTTTTTGACCCTCATCAATATCCTTTTTTCTTGTATTGAATGCTAAAATCAAGGATTATCGGAAAAATCAAACATCTTATTTTTCCATAATGATATCGATTTCTTGTTGTAATGGAACATTAGTGTTAATAATTGCAATTAGAGAATTATTCCATGTACTTTAACTATACATTATACCATGAAATATTTGTAATAATAATAGGTGTCATACAAACTGTTGAAAGAACTGAGTACCAAAACATATGATAAAGGACAAGTGTGTAGGATGGACATATATGGAAAAGCAATGTTGAGGGGAAATTACTTGTAGAGGTGTAGGAAACCACATTGAAAAATACTTATTGTGGTGTAGAGGACTCTATGATGAGTATTTAAAAATTAATTAATACTTAGTTGTACTATTAACATCCATTCAATGAATCAACATGCAATCATACCATTTTTCGGGTGCTTAATTGTGTTTATTCTAACATATTGTGTAGTGATTACAAGATGTAAACATATCAAAAATATCATATACATCCATATTATAAAATAATTTTTTTGACATTTATTTGGTCATTCGACATGTAATCAACACACCATTTGAGTGTTCAATACTTGTTATTGTTTTTAAACAAATCAAGAATATGCACAAGGCTCCATAACCAGTTTCTATTATAGAAAATTGAAATGATGTGCATACCCCCTCCGCACATTGCCCCATTTTACAACAAGGTTTTGGATAAATGTTACATATATTTAATCAACCTCTCACAACATAGATTAATCAATATAAAAAAATTAATCAACACTTAATATTACAATTAAGAGATGTTTCATTGCTTATAAATATAAGTTTGTTCAACATTTATTCGACGAGTGGATAACTAATTAGGACATTGTTCAAGTGATTAATATCATATTAAATAATAGTTAGGCTTAATCCTATGATTAATAAAAGCCACTTTCCCAATAAACATAAGTATTTTTGGTATTTATTTGGTGAATCAACGTGCAATAAGGACATCATTCGAATTATTAATAAAATTTAATCTAATGTATTGTGTAATTATTATTGGTTGTAAAAAATGAATAAGGTCATGTCCATCGATATTATAAATAATATTTTTGGAATTTATTCAGGAGAATCGATGTTTAATCAAGACATTGTTGGAGTGCTTAATATTAATTACTTTTTGTAAGAAAATCTAGAAGGTGTACATGGCTCCACTGCTAGTATCCATCCTAGTAGATTTGATGGATGTGCGTAAGAAGAATATGTATAGGATAACCTTTGTTACCTCATTTCCATATCTATGCATACGTTAGCCCTCTGCAAATATGAACTTATTGTAGCGTCGATTAGAAAATATAAAAAAATTAATTATGGCTTCAATCATATGATTACATACATCTTTTCATATTTTAATGACAAGTACTATCAAAATCATTTGTGTTATTACCATAGTAATGGTGAAATCATCATATATTTAGAAATTAAGTGAATGAAAGCATATTAATTTTTTCTAACGATTCTTGTTTGTTCATGCTAGAAAGTTATTGCATTGTTGTGTTGTTTACAGAAAGAAGAAATTGAAACGAGTTCCTCTTTTCTAAAGGTTTTCCAGTTTGGAATGAATGAGAGAACAGAAGCCAATGAAATATAGACCCTCATTCAAAACCCAGAAGGGAAACATAAGACAAAGGTTAAGTATTATTGTTTCAGTGTTGCCAAAGGATGCATGGGACAATATACATTATTGAGTAAACACATAATATTTCTGATCTCAAAGGAAAATTTTTAGTACATTGAAAATAATGATGTAGCTAGTTCAATTGAAATCCCTAAGAAATTCATATCTTATAAATGTACTCTTTATGGAAAGATTATTTATGGTAATTTATCTTATCTACTCAGTTATCATCTTGTCGTGGACAAAGATGATCAAGCAGTTGAGAAACCTTTATAATGCAATGCAAAATTATGTAAGTGATTGTGATTTTATTTTGTTCAATACCCAAAGCTAGCAGCCATTAAAGGAAACAAATTAGATAATGTTGCGACAACAAATACATAATTTCTTCGAAGAAATATGTAAATATGTGTAAAGTAAATGATTCAATCATATATTCCTATTTACCAACATTGTGTACATATGAATACAAGTTTCTAAAGCTGGTAATCATGATAAACACTTCAAGAACACTATCTTAAAAGCCATATGGGTATATTTCTAACTATAATGACTACCTAAAAAAATCTCATTAAATGTTATGAAGCATTAACTATAATTTGTCCAAATTTCATGACTTATGGCCTTTGTTCTGATTGCATGTAATCTAGTTATTATTTATTATTTTTTCTATATGCATTTATGTCAATATTGAAATTTGTAATGATTACAAAAACATAATAATTATGAATTAATTATACTTTAGTCATTGAATTTTTTTTTATAACTATTGAAGGAAATGAAACTCGCATAACATGTATATTTATTATACATATTTTGGGTCATGGAAATATATAACTAATAAAAAAAACTTAGTTTTATTATTGCAAATATTCATTTAAAAGATGACTTTGTTTAGTGGAAAAAAATCTGTCGATGCAATTATTACTATCGAACTATATGTCAATATTCAAGAGGTTTTATTTATTTTTAGTGATACTATTTGTGATGATAAACAGATGAATAATTCAATCAATAATTTTATAGTGCTAAAATCATGGGTGATGATTGATCATTACATCTAAATTGGACCAACATGGTTTTAATATTAAAAAAGAAGCATCCATGATTAGGGGAATACATGATAGGCTATACCTTTAGGTTTTCTAATATATTTTCTCCATAGCTAACATGCGAAATAACAATCATTTATGTGTGGAGAAGAAAATGTGTACTTGTTTCAGTACATGCATTCTTCTACATAACCTTTCTCCTACAAATATTTGTATTTTAATAAAACATGCATGAAATCATACAACATAACTTTTCTTATATAATTGCATATCATTAAAAATACCTAACTTAAATCCCAAACTAATATGCGCCTAGAAATAATAATAAAAATTTGTCATAGAATCAGGAATTATCTGTGTAAAGTACCGTGGAAATCAATGTTTAGAAGTGTTGTGCGGATTGAAGTTGTGGTGGAAGAATATGTGTGGACATAAAATTTCTACACATTAAGTTTAACTTTTCATCTCATTTACCTAACATTATAAAGTCCATAAAATAAAATATGCCCATTGAATATGCTAAGATATTCATGCTATGTTCTTGCATGCTATCTTCTCACATATTTATTCTCTCACAGATATCACTTGTTTTGCACATCCTTTAATCCACATAACTAAAAATATGAAAAACTAAGTTAATTTTTTGAAGAAACTTTTGACTTCCCGATTATTTGTTCAGTTTTCTATTTTAAAGTTTTTGCTTCCCTTCGCACATGCTTTCTGCTATACACAAATTTTCTTCTGCACATATTTTTTTAACACACACTCACGATTCTTATTATAGCTCAATTTTCTAACATCTAGAATTTTTCATTTACTTCGAAAAGCAATATCACACACCCAAATAGAATTGTCAATGGTTAATAACATAAATTTTGTTAGATCTAAGAGTGATGGAAAGGTATCGTAAATACAATTGCAACTCCCCACTTTCTATGAGAACTAAAGATATTTGCAAGTACAGCTTCTGCCATTAGATGCAAGATATTTTTAAATCACTCATGACTATAATCATAGCCACTATCAAAATATCTATATATATTATTCAAGTAATTATTTTTTTCTCTTTTAAAATTGTTTTGCAACCTCTGATAAATACATAAATTAAATCAGGGAAATATTTTTCAATTTATAGAAAGATGGGAAAAATAAGGTTTGTCACCTCGAGTATGACAACTGCTAAATTAGTGGGGATCTACGTTGACGTAGGGTATAGCCAAAAAAATAAAAATGGGTATATAGATATATATTAGACATGGTAATCAAATGTTATTTATTTAGTAAGTCTAATACGATTCTATTTGTTGCTCATCGGAGGGCGTGCGAAAAGCTCCAAAATAGGCCTCTTGTGGATTCCTAATTCGATAATGAAGGAAGGTGGAACATTGTTGTATTTCTCCTTTTTAATTGAATTGTTTGACTATTCTCTATTATTATTGGCTCGTAGAATGGTTTTCTTTATTTTATTCTTGTTGTTGAGAACTTCTAGAAACCTGTGTATTTTGATTGAAGGGCCCAATAACATGTACCTGACTGCAGAAACATACACACATTAATTATTTTATTCTTGTTTGGTTTTTGAAGGTATGGTATAAGCAAGAATTCCCAGGATATTAGCTTTATGATTATATATCTCCATTCTTTCTACCTTCTTGGTGGTTTTCTATATTTTCTGATGTACTCTATGGATGTTCGTTTAGATATTATCTTTTGGGACTATGTCTTGGTTCATTTCACTACAATACTAGGTGGGTTGTTGTTGTTCTGGGTTGGGTTGGTGCTTTGTTTGATATGAAAGGTTTTTTTACTTTAGCACACCCATAGCACCCTTGTATTCATGTCTTTTTTCTTTCATTTGAAATAGAAGATGCCACGTTAGAGAGGGAGACTAAGGAGAGGGGTGGGTAAATGAGTGGAAGCAAGCCAAAATCACGTGGAAAGGATTGGTCAAGTTGATGATATAAACCATAGCCATTCCAATAGAACTAATTTTAATGACCCTACATCTAATAAAGAAAACTTTGGAAACCATCTCAACTATCTCAAGGTGCTTTTGGAAGAACTCATAAGAGATAGACCTGATGACTAGAATACAAGCATATCATTTATTCCTCATGCTCGGCCATCATCCCTCATAGTTAATGGCTACTATTTGTGTACTAATCCCAAAATAGTTTCTGGTTTTATGATCATTTTATTTTTTTAATAGTGAAGGAATTTTCGGAAATTTGTAATGTTTTTTTTTAATTACCTACTGTCCAACATATTTGGTAGGAGGGAGGTTAGTAAAATTTTCTCAAGTTGTTCTTAACAATGTAATATTTTTGCATAAATGAAAAACCAATATTCACTAAAATTCATAAGATTTTATATGTTGGAAAATATTGATGCATATTATGTGTTAGATACATACAACACAAACATAGAGCCACAATTCACCATAGTTATATAATTGGAGGATCTCAATACTTTTCTGGAGGAAGAATAAAGGCATGTGACTATGTGTGGAGATAAAATGATTGCTAAGTTTGTTTTACCAATTATAATATCTGAAAACCTAGCCACAAAACGTTTTTGTAAACTCCATGCAATTTAAAACATGCAAAATGAAATATAGCGTATGGATAAAAAACATGGAGTTCTAAATCCAAATTTTAAATTGTGAAAAAGCATTAAACAATGATTAATATTATGCCATGAGATATTGTAACCATAATAGGTAATGTATAAATAATTGGTAGCATTGAGTACCATAGTATGTGAAAACAAACAAATGCAAAAAAAGAAACCATCCTGAGTGGAGTGTATGGGAAATTAATGTGTAAAGTAGGAATATATGAAAAAACTATACATAGAAGGAAATGCCTATGGATATGTGAAAGTGGGAATATTTTTGAAACAAAAATAAAAATAAACATGTGAATATTGAACATAAATATAGTCAAAGTAAACCATTAGCTATTAACAATGCAATTTATCATAGGTGTTGTGGTTTCCTAGAGACAACCTCCGGGTTGAGAAGAAGGCTAGTAGTGCCTAGGAAATCTTAATAAGTCTTGAATATATATTCGTTATGCTCAAGGATTAAAAGTTAAATTGACAAGTTTTGGTCCAACTAACTTTCTCAAAGGAAAATTCAATTTATTCATAAAAAGTGTTTTGTTCCAAAGAGTTAATGTTCATATCTGGTGGCCTACACAAAGGGAGTGTAGGTCAAAAAATTGTTGGAGTATAGGTGAAAGATGATTTTCAAAGAAGGAAATCAAATGCATAGGATTAAAAACTTAATCTTTCACATCCTATATCAATAGAATCATGAATTATATGAAATAAATGAAATTCAGAAATGATGGAAAAAATTTTAATGCTTCTAATTACACAAATCGCATGTACACTTTTCCATCAGACAACATAGGTAAATATGCAACTTAGAACTAAAACCGACAGCTACAATTACACAATTTCTGAAGAGGAAAGAGACAGATGAAATGAAATATAGAGATATAAATGCATAATACACATCCAAATGTTTGGAATCATCACAAACTTCTCCATTAATCTTTAAAAATGTTATAAATATCATAAGCTCCCAAACTTGCAAAACTTGCAGAAACATTACAGGCTCTAGAATAGAAAATTGAACCGTTAATAATGAGTTCTTCTTCCCTTTTATACATAGAGTCAAAAAATAACAATTACAAAAACATCTTGAAGGGATACAATTTTCTAAGCTAATTAGTTGTGCGAGTGTGCCACTAGCTTAGTTTTCCTAATTATTACATAACATATTTGATTTGTTCTTGAAAATAAATCTTTAAAATGCTACAAAATAACAATGGTATGTCATGATTTCCAAATCAGAAATTTTTTTATTATTGGCTCACTTGATCTCTTGAGGTGGATCTAGACTCCACTGCTCGAACTCATGGTGGGTTAAAAGGATGATCACATTTATGCCATAATATTGGATTTGGTGAAGGAGCACGAAATAAATTATTGTATAATATCTTCAGATTTGTAAGCTCGGTGTAATTGGGCTTGGCAACAAACACTTTACTAGCCAAAGTAGCTAGAAATCCCACATAAGATAGTTAAATATATTCTTTCCCTTGAGAGTGGTAGTATTTTCATGAGAAGAGTCTACTTTACTCTTGGAATCCACTAATAGTTTATCATACTACTCCCTTGGAAGTAGGTTTCCTTGGAATTCCCAATATATAGGTAACCACACCCTATTTCTCTTATCAAAATTTGAATTGAATGTAACTACCAATTTGGCTAGATCCTTCAAACACTCCTCAACTGCATCCCTCGCTTACTCTTTCTAGATCAATTTAGTAACCTCACTGATTTATCTTGTTCTATCTATTATATCCATGGATCTTAGGTATTAGATTTTTTCTCATTAATATATCTGATGAAATTTTCTGCAGTCGTGGCATTTCTAGCATCTTCATTTTTGGGTGACATGATGAAGAATTTGGTATCCTTGACTACAACCTTTTGTTCTTCAACTACGATCATGTGTTCCCATATATTCTTCATTTTAAAAATAATTCCATCCTATATTAGTTTCCTAGATTTAATAAGGGACATATTTTATTTCAACCTCTTCTTCAACCCTTTAATTTCATCTTGTTCCACTTTATATTTACTGTTGATTTGTTCAACACTTGTCTGAGTGGAATGAATTTGTTTCTCCTTATTCAAAAGCATTTACTTGGTGTTATCCAATTTAATCTGTATTTTCGTGATCTCACTCTCTAATTGCTACAAATCAATGAGATCTTTGGTTAGCTACTCTGTAGGGTTCTATGGATTTTCTGGCATAATCACAACATAGATGTGAGAATCAATTTTCTATTGAAGCTATGCAACCTTTTGTTTTAGGTCTACCACCTCATTATTCCTCTCTATCAACTCCATGGCCAAAATTTCATTCTTGTTTTCCACCTATGCCAATTCCTTGGTTTACACATGCTTTGCTGCAGCAATTTTAAGTTGTTACCTTAATGACTAAATCTGAGATTCTAAACCTTTAATTATAGAATATATGGTAGTCTTATCATTTGGGTCTACCCCTAGTTTGATTA
This sequence comes from Pinus albicaulis, assembly GCA_034641835.2. NCBI lineage: Eukaryota > Viridiplantae > Streptophyta > Pinopsida > Pinales > Pinaceae > Pinus > Pinus albicaulis. The sequence continues at coordinate 1,026,017,097 of CM076582.1, forward strand.
TAATATTCTTGAAGCCTTCATTATATAAGTGAAGGGCTCTCAAATTAAATTTTTATTTCTTTATTTTGGTGGTTGCCTTCTCCAACAAATTTTCGTCCTTGCTGATAGTTAAGGCTCCCTTTCTTAATTCACTATAAATCATCTCCCTCACCTTCATGTGAAAATTGATCTTGTCTTGAAATGGGACACTAGTCATATCCAAATACAATTTCACTTTCCTAAATTGTGGCCCAGACGGGAGGGACTGCACTAAAAGATGATCCAATGGAAACTTCATTTGATTTTTCTCCTGTTCCATGGCAGCTAGGAGCCTAGATTGTTAGGGAACTATGTGGGATGCTAGTCGTGATAAAATTTCCTCCATAACCTTATTATTTCTCCCTTTTATCATCTCACCCTCCTCCCATTTGGGGTATGTTGTTGATGTGCTCCCTATTAAGCCCATAATTGGTACTTCAGCTAAATTTGGGGTGCAAATTTGTTGCGGATCTTCCAATAGAACTCGGAAACCTAGTAGATCTATATTTTTCGAGGTCAATTTGACGTCAATATCTTCATCATTATGGTCTTTCATTTTGGAATTTTTGGGTGATGATGCATTCTCCAACACCGGGTCTCGAACTTCATCCACACTTCCTTTTTGAGTTTCTCCTTGGTGGTTCATGTCTCAACCTCAATTTCTGTATTGATACAGTAAGAGTCCAAATTATATTTCCATTCCAACTCAGATTTAGACTCATGTTCATATGAAAAGGCATTAATTTCTCTCCTCCACCTAGATAGGACACCATGAGGATCATAGTGCCAAACCTTTCCTAATTCAAAATCTAATTCTTTTTAGCATATTTTCTTTCGCATGAGTATACAAGAAAAGGTAGACCAGTATAGAGTAGTATATGAAGTAGGAGGCAAAGTAAAATTATTTGCAGTGGAACTTGGTTTCCTTATCCAAAAAAGAGGGAATGTCAAGGAAATTTTTTGGTTTCATCATTGTATATCATAACCATAAGGCTTCTTTGGGGACATTTTTGGTCTCATTGTCACCAAACAACAATATAATAACAACCAAAATGGGTTTCACAACGTCCAAAAACAAGGAACTAGGAAAATTTCTAAAATGGAAGGAAATTGTGTTTTTGGAGTTAGAATTAGATGGAGAAAGACCTCATTATCTCCAATTTAAAATCCATTGTAATTATAGAAGAGGGTAGTATCCGTAAATATCTCCAAATTTGGGGATTTTGGGTAAACATATTACTTTTCTATAATGATAATAATTTTTTGTTGTATTGGAACATTAATGTTAGTCCTTGCAATTAGAATCTTATTCCATGTACTTTAACTATATATTATACCATGGAATATTTGTAATGACAACATGTGGCATACAAATTGTTGAAAGAGTTGAGTACCAAAACATACAAGAAAGGATAAGTGTGTTGGGTGGACATATATGGAGAAACTTTGCCAAGGGGAAACTACTTGTAGAGATGCAGGAAACCACATTGATAAATATTGATTGTGATGTAGAGGACTCTGTGCCTACTATTTAAAAATTAATTAAGACTTAGTTGTACTATTAACATCTATTCAATGAATCAACATGCAATCATACCATTTTTCGGGTGCTTAATTTTGTTTATTCTAACACATTGTGTAGTGATTAATACAAGTAAACACATCAAAAATATCACATACATTATTATTTTAAAATATATTTTTTGACATTTATTTGGTTTCATCAATGTGTAATTAACACATCGTTCGAGTGTTCATTAAATTTTGTTGTTTGTAAACAAATCATCAATATGCACAAGGCTCCAGAACCAGCATCTGTCGTAGAAAATTGAAATGATGTGCATATCCCCTCCACACATTGCCCCATTTGGAAGCAAGGTTTTGGATAAATGTTACATATATTTAATAAACCTCTCAGAACATGGAGTACTAGATATAAAATAAATAATCAAGACATAATATTAAAATTAAGAGAAGTTTCGTTTGTTGTAAATTTAAATTTGTTCAACATTTATTTGATAAGTGGATATGTCAACAGGACATTGTTCAAGTGCTTAATATCATATTAAATAATAATTAGGCTTAATCCTATTATTAATAAAATCTAATTTCCCAGTAAACATAAGTCATTTTGGTATTTATTCAGTGAATCAGCATGCAATAAGGACATCATGTGAATTCTTAATAAAATTTAATCTAAATTATTGTGTAATGTTTATTTGTTGTAAACAAATAAAGAATGTCACATCAGCACATCGTTCGAGTACATTATTATTTATTTTTTGTAAGAAAATCAAGAAGGTGTACATGGATCCACTACCAGTACCCATCCAAGTAAATTTGAAGGATGTGTGTAAGAATAATATGTATAGGAGTACCTTTCTTCCTTCATTTCCACACCTATACATACATTAGCCTTCCACACATATCAACCTCCTATAGCGTCAATTAGAATATATGAAAATATTAGTTATGGCTTTAATGCTATGATTAAAATACATATTTTGATATTTTAATGATAAGTACTATCGAAACCATATGTGTTCTTACCATATTAATGCTGAAAGCATCATATATTTAGAACTGAAGTGAATGAAAACCTATTAAATTTTTCTAATGGTTCTTGGTTGTTAATGCCACAATGTTATTGCATTGTTGTGTTGTTTACATTAAGAAGAAATTGAAACAAGTTCCTCTTTTCTAAAGGTTTTCTAGTGCAGAATGAATGAGAGAACACAAGCCAATGAAATATAGACCCTCATTCCAAACCTAGAAGGGAAATGGAAGACGAAGCTTAAGTATTCTTGTTTCACTGTTGCCAAAAGAAGCATGGGACAATATACATTATTGAGTAAACACATAATATTTATGAGATCAAAGGAAAAATTTTAGTACATAGAAAATAATCAAGTAGAAAGTTCAATTGACATCCCTAAGAAACTCATAGCTTATAAATTTACTCTTTATCGAAAGAGTGTATATGGTACTTTGACTTATCTGCTCAGTTATCATCTTGTTGTAGACAAGATTGATGAAGTCGATAAGAGACCTCTATAATGTATTACAAAATTATGTATCATTTTAGTTTATTCAATACTCAATGCTAGCAACCATTAATGGAAAAAAATTAGAGAATGGTGTGAAAAAACCTCCAGAATGTCTTCCAAGAAATACATAAATATGTGTAAAGTAAATGTGTTAATATGATATTCCTATTTACTAAGGTTGTGTACCTATGAATAGAGATTTCTAAAGCAAGGTAACCATGATGAACACTATCTTAAAATCCATGTGGGTATATTTCCAACTATAATTACTAGTTCAACAAAATCACATTGAATGTTATGAAGCATTAACTATAATTTGTCCAAATTTCATGACTTATGGCCTTTGTTATGATTGCATGTAATCTAGTTACTATTTATTATTTTTTCTATCTGAGTTTATGTCAATATTGAAATTTGCAATGATTATAAAAATATAATAATTATGAATTAATTATACTTTATTCATTTCAATTTTTTTGATAACTATTGAAGGAAATGCAGCTCACAGAGCATGTATATTTATTGCACATATTCCGTCATGGAAATAGATAATAGATAAAACAAGGTTATCTTTTTTATTGCAAATATTCATTTAAGAGATGCATTTTTTTTAGTGTAAATAGAAAGAAACTATTGATGAAGTTATTAATATCAAACTATATGTCAATATTGAAGAGGTTTTGATTTTTTTTTAGTGATACTACTTTTGAGGATAAATGGGTGAATAATTCAATCGACAATTTTTTAGTGCTAAAATCATCGGTAATGATTGATCATTACATCTAAATTGAACCAACAGTGCTTTAATAATATTTAATAAGAAGTGTCCATGATTAGGGGAATATGTGGTTGGTTCTACCTTTAGGTTTCCTAATAGATTTTCTCCATAGATAACGTGCGACATAACAATAATTCATGTGTGCAGAAGAAAATGTGTACTTGTTTCAGTACATGCATTCATCTGCATAACCTTTCTCATGCATATATTTGTAGTTCAATTAAAACGTGCATGAAATCATATAGCATTATATATATATATATAATTAATTTAATATCATTCAAATTACCTGACTTAAATCCTCAACTAATATGTTCTTAGAAATAACAATAAACAATTCTCACAGAATGAGGAAATATCTGTGTAAAATAAGATGGAAATTAATGTTTAGAAGTGTTGTAGGGGTTGAAGGTGTACAAAAGAAGTGTGTGGTGGAATAATATGTTGTTAGGTCCCTATATTACTAGTGTAGTCCCTTATTTTTGTTCATGTAACCCCCTTATTGTTATTGTTGTACCCCTATAGTCCCCATATTGTTATTATGTGCCCCATTAAAGCCCACTGTTGTTATTATTTTTCCCTCACATTATTATTGTTAGTTCAGCTAGGATTATATTGTGACCCTATGGATTCCTATATGTAGAAAGGGGGTTTTTTCATTTGAATCTGTTGGCGCCTCATTTTTTCCCCAATTTTACCATTTATCACTTCCATTTTTCCCTCTTTTGTCACAAAAATACTCTTTTACCTACCCTCCTATCACTATCATTGCCCTAAAACCTCACTAAAACACTACTTGAGGTAAATGAATTACATTAGTATCATTTTTATATTTTGTGATTAAAGCTTGAGTAATTTATGTTGAATACCTAATGAGCTAAATAATTATTATGGGCTAGAAGTGGAAGGATGCAACAACATGGTCAGGACAACTAAAAATGGTAGTCATGCTTGTTAATAAGCTTGCCTTACCATTTCTGTACTCAAAATCTCAGTTGCTAATATGTACTCAACATCAAGGAGGCTTGATAAACTCTTTCTATGGCTTCCTCGCTTCTAGAGATCGAACTTCACAACTGAGATTTTGACCAAGCCAAGTTCGATGATGAAGATTCTCCATGTTTTCATTTTAACATGACCATGCCAATGTTGGCATTTGTTGGAACTATTATGCCAAGCTGAGAGAAATTGTTCAAGTGATCAGATCGTATTTTTCTATGTATGAGCTTATAACTATTTTTTAAATGCATCGTTGCCTATAAAAGGGCCAGGACTATAATAAGTTAGGACTAGTTTTTAGTCATGACTGCAAAACATTGAATTATCAAAGTACTGTTTAGACATTTCTATATGTAATTGAAGACTGTGTTTTGTTAATAGAGTATGGATATGGTTTGAATCAGATAGTTCTGAGTTGTAGATTGATTGTGAGTTTTTAATTTGAATGTTTTAAATATCTCCTTTAGTGTAATATTTTAAAGATTACCTAGGTATGGTCGGGCCCACCATCATCTAGGAACAAGATTCTCTGTTAAATCATAAGCATCTAAGTGTGTGCTATCTTGTTGCACTCATTTTCATTCAGTCATTCGTGAATTCGATTTACTTTCTTAGGCAACTATGTGATATGTTTTATTAAAATTATATATTTTCTATGATCATTTTAAACCTCGCATTTATTGATTGGTAACGAAATCAAGAGTCCTGGGTAGATATAGATTTCCAAATCTCATATTGACTATGCGTAAACCTCCAATGCAGAGCTATGCTATGTTCCTCAGAAAAAACACCGAGTCTCTTTTGATTTCTGATAGGATAGTTACATGCATTACTTCATGGTGATGATTATGAATGAATTTCCCTTTGAGTACATTAGACAGGATAAAAAGCGACTTTATCAAATGAATGAATCTTATATTTGATAAATATCTAGAATGTGTGACAACTTTCATTTGATTGCGAACTGTGAATGTTTTAGGAATTTTGATTTCATTTATGCATTTAGGACTGAGAGTGATCATTGTGTGAGAGTATTCACTTCCTAATGTGTATAAGTTAAGATTAGAGTAAAAGGAGTGTATGTTTCAAGTAAAAAATTAGATTTAATTTTTGTTTTAGTTACATTTAAGCTTCAACTAGGTTGTGTAATCTTTCCAGAAAAGTGAAAGTTATTTGGCAAGGATGTTGGCATTTTTGCGCTGATAATTAAATTTCCTATCAAAAGTCCCAACCCGCGGACACAACTACCGCACCGGATATCGAGACAAGTGCCTCCGTAGTTGACTGAGTTGACTGCAGGGACAACAAAGATGAATGGAAGAGATTGAGTGTGGGGGCACCAGCCAAAAATTTTCATCCGTACCTCGAGAGCCCCCGCAGTGATGCAAGACGCTCAGTTGGTCATCCCTATCAGGTTCTTCTAGCCATATCCCTCTTATGGATACTGAGAGGGATATTCAATATACCATGTGTTCTATTGTTGGCATTTCTGGTATCCTAGTATATTGAATTGATTTTCCTTGATGGCAACTCTCTGAAAAAGGATTGCAGACTATATAAAGAACTCAGAAAACCATCAGCAGTTCTATACAAGAAGAATATACGATTGAATGTGAATTGAACGAAGCTCTGTATTTAATGGGAAATTCGATGTAAATAAGGATGAGTTAAATCATGTGTGAAGCTTTTCTTGAATAATTTCAGTGTATGTATGCATCCTGATGGAGGATAAAGGAAATCCTGTGTATGATTGAGTTCTGGTGATACTTTGATAGGTGGAGAATACTAAGAGTATTTTGGTATTGATTGGTTCAATTCTCGTACGCAATGCCCTGAAATTCTGTGTGAAGTCCCGTTGGGAGAGTGAGCCACAGACGTGCTCTGTGTGTGCAGGGCACATAAGCTCTATCGGTCAAAGTAATAGTGCGTTCCATATGTGTTAGACAATACAAAGAAAGGTGTCCCTATTGAATGCAAAAGAACCGAGTCGAATAGTCCATAAGGAGTTCATTAGAGATATATAACAGTATTATGGTTATCTGAACTGATAACGCGGAGGAAGAAAAATTAAAACAAAGTTATGCATTCGTAGAGAAACGTAGCAATGATGGAAGAAAGAATGACGGAACCTTGAGTGAAGGAGAGGAACCACGAGCGGATTAAACAGTGAAGGGGGTTTCCGGTTTTCATCACACCGCTCTCAAAGGGCAAGCAGTATTAAAGAGGTTGGGAGTGATTCCATAGAACGAGCGACACGCGTCCTTGACTGTATTTACAAAACTGCCATCACTGCGCGCCATCGCACATTAACATTCGACCAAGGATGACGCACGATATTGTTGAGCACCGTCGATCTGGAGGGAAGCCATCGGACGCTGGTCGTATGAGGAAGATACGCAAAGGTTAACCAAATTATGATGGCCATCGCGTGTTATTGTTCACGCGTCTTCGCCGAGTGATATTCGTTCAATCAAATGAGGCGGCGCGACGCGATAACAACCATCGAATGGATACGACCATTAACGTCGGGGCCCATACGCATGTATTGAAGTTTGCGGGTTTAACCCAAAGTATTATGTCGTGTATTAAGGGTGTGGGACCCGATTTCCCTTCACATTATTGGTTAAATATACGTTGTTGTGTTATGCAGAGATCTTCACCCCCATGTCGAAGATTAAATATTATTGAAGGGCCCGAAAGGTTATATGGATATATATTACTGCTGGGTTTTTATATAAGTCAGTGGCACGTTAATGTTTGTAACAAATAAAGGGGGAATTGGATTAATATCTCAATCTCAGATTGAGATATTAAAAAGCCTTAGATTAATTAATTTCCAAATCAAGAAAATAAAACAATTAAAAGTTGTTTGTGGCTTGGGTAGACACCGCTAGATTACCTATTTTGATCCCGTCTAGGAATACCATTAGCGGTTGAGTGGTTTTGACTCATGGTATTGATAAAGGTTAAAGTATATAAGGAGAAGAGGATCATAATACAGTGTGTGCATGTGGAAGGGTTGTTAATAAATAAATCTCTTTCAGAGATATCTGCATATATGATGCACCTATGGATATGATCTAGAAATGATGAATCTCTACGATGATCGGAAAAAGAAATGATGAAGACCTGACGGAAGTTTGATGAATAAATTGAAGAAATCTGGTGGATCTGAGGGTTGAAGCCTTCTGTATGAAAGTGGAAGTATCTTGCCAGTAGAAGCTGGTGTTAAAATCAGGGGGTTGGAGCTCCCTTCCAGTAGTGGCTGGAGAAAGAGAGAAGGTTGTAGCCTTTCTGCAGGTGGGTGCCTGCGTGCTAGTATGAGTCTGTGCCAGTACAAAATTGTAAGAAGTTTTCTTTATAATAAATATTGAAGACAGAGAGGACAACAATAGTGGTTTTCTCCCGAATTGGGTTTCCACCTTAAATACTGGTGTTCGTGTGTGTTGCTTATGTGTGATGGTTTATTCTGTTATTACTGCACATGCTTACTGCTTACTAAACATCTGATGAATGAATGATGCAATGATCTAAGTAAAGAATTAAACGTATAATAAGATCTCTGGACATATGCAAGTTTTATTAAGGATATCCACATTTATATGCGATTTGGGTTCAGTAAAGTATGGGTTTAAGAGGAACAAAAAGTGAAAAATTTTCAGTCAGCTCTAAATACTGATTCACCCCCCCTCTCAGTATTTTTCCCAACAATTTGTATCAAAGCAGGTCCTTCTGAAAAATCTTAGCCGCTAGAAGGAAGATCAATCAAGATGAGCAATCAAGATGGAACAACATCTATCAGGCCTCCGCTCTTCAACGGAAACAATTTAATCTTTTGGAAAACAAGGATGAGATCCTATCTTCAGTCTCTGGGAGCAGATGTATGGGCTATTGTTGAAGGAGGATATCAATATCCAGTCGCAGTACCAACAGATCCAACGGAAAGAAAGAATTATGAAACAAATGCAAAAGCGGTCAATGCTCTATTGGGAAGTCTAACTGAATCATAATTTGTCAAAGTCATGCAACTGAATACAAAAAAGGCCATATGGGACAAAATCATTCTAAGTTATGAAGGTGATGCAAAGGTAAAAAGTGCTAAACTCCAAACTCTCAGAATTCAATATGAGAATCTAAAAATGCATAATGAGGAGAGCATTGCCAATTTCTTTTTACATCTTGATGATATTGTAAATCGTATGAGAAATATGGGAGAAACAATAACCGAATCTACTTTGGTTGAGAAAGTTTTAAGATCACTAACGACAAAATTTGAGTCAAAAGTTGTTGCTCTTGAAGAAAAATAGGATCTTCAAAATCTTACTGTGGTGCAACTTCATGGCATACTAACTGCATATGAAATGAGAAGAGGAGGACCATCTGAAGTCAAAGAAGCCGTCTTTAGAGCTTCTACAAAAGGGAAAGAAGTACAAGAAACAGAAGGATTAGGGTATATCTCAGAAGACTATGAGGTAAATTTTGTAAAGAGACTCCAACTTGGTACAGGACGGTTTAGAGGTAAGCTTCCTTTCAAATGTTTTGCTTGTGAAAGAGTTGGTCATTATGCTGCTAAGTGTCCTCACAAAGAAACACATGAAAAAGGAAAGGAAGTAACAAGAAGGAATAAAAACTAGTTTAGCACTAGAAAAAGTTACTATACTCATGAAGACAGTGATGGGTTATCTGACAGTGAGGAAGAATGTGAACAATATCTTAGACTTCTCATGGCATTTGAAAAGGAATCTAGAGAAGAAAAAGATACTTTTATGGATGCTTTAGAGGACAATGATTTTCTTGATGAATTCAATCAACTCAAAATATGCTTAGAAGAAAGTAAAATATCCATAGAAACTCTAAAAAATCAGCTTGAAGAAAAGGAGAAACACAATGAGAAATTAGAATGTGAAATAGTAAGTGTAAGAAAAGAAATTGAGAAAGTGAAGACTTTGAATCTTAGATTTGCTAAAGGATATGAAACCTTAGATGAGATTATCAAGGTACAACGTTCTCCTTTTATAAAGACGGGTCTTGGATATATCGAAGAATCTTCTCAGACTTCAGCACCAAATTATCTAAAAGCAGCTACAGCCAGTATCCAACATTCTGCCACTCAGCAAGGGAATAAAGAATCTTCACAGGTAAAGCATGACCAGCTCAATTCAAAGAACACTAACAAGAATACCTTTCAAAGAAACACCAACCAACAGGTAAATTCAAGTAGAAGATTTCATGATCGCAGAAATTTCTTCTTCAATGGACAATGTTTCTCATGTCACAATTTTGTTCATAAAGCTGTTCAATGTGTTGCATATAAAACCATCATGACAAGAGAAGCAAGAAAGAAAAGGATTGATATTGGAACAAAGAAGAATACCTATAAAAACTTTTCTCCTCTTCAAAATGAAGTTGAATGTGCTTATTGCAATAACTTTGGCCATGAAGAATCTGAATGCAGGAGCAAAATCCAGCCAAAAGAGCAATTTCCTTCAAGCTCCAAAGTGTGGAAAAAGAAGGAATTACAGGTTGAAAATTGTGGCATAGCTTTATTTGCAGAAGGTGAAGAAAATCAATGGTATATTGATAGTGGATGCTCAAAACATATGACAGGTGAAAAAAACAAACTTCTTGCATATAGTGCGCTAAAAAAAGAGAAGAATGTTACATTTGGAAATGATACTCCTGCTGTCATTAAGGGAAAAGGGTCTGTTTTTCTAAAAGAAAAGGTGAAAGCTAATAATGTCATGTATGTGGATGGATTAAAGCATAACCTGTTAAGTGTAAGTCAAATGTGTGATCAAGGAACTGAAGTTATCTTTAGTTCAAAAGAATGTGTGGTACGTGATCTTGATACAGGTAAAGCAATTATAAAAGGAAAAAGAACTCCAAACAACCTGTATATATTGAAGAACCCCAAAGAACAATGTTATTTGAGTAAATCTTCAGAAAATTGGCTATGGCATAGAAGGTTGGGGCATCTGAGCTTCTCTCAAATCAACAAATCAAGCAAACTTAAAGCTATTCGTGATCTTCCCAATATTACTCTACCTGAAAATATCATATGCAAATCTTGCCAATTCGGTAAGCAAACCAGAGTAAAATTTAATGCCAAGGAAGGATCAGCAAGTAAGCCTCTTGAACTCATTCATACTGACATATGTGGACCTATGAGGAAAAAGTCACCACGTGGTGAAGAATACTATATCTTATTCATTGATGATTTCTCTAGAATGTGTTGGATTGGGCTGCTTAAACATAAAGATGAAGCATTTGAGAAATTTCAGATCTTCAAAGCACTAGTTGAAAATGAATTAGATCTAAAAATCAAGTGTCTTAGATCTGATCGAGGAGGAGAATATACATCAAATGAATTCCTTGAATTTTGTGAACAACATGGTATAAAAAGACAGTTTTCGGTAGCAGGTACTCCACAACAAAATGGAGTAGCAGAAAGAATGAATAGAACAGTTCAACAAATGGCTAGAGCTATGCTTGATGATTCTGGAACACCTGACACATTTTGGGGAGAAGCAGCACATACAGCAGTAAATATTCTTAACAAGGAACATGTTCGTGTAAATAGTGATAAAACTCCATATGAACTATGGTATGGTAATCCTCCCACTGTGAAGAATTTTAGAGTTTTTGGAAGCAAATGATTTATCAAAAATAATGATGAAAAACTTGGCAAGTTTGAACCCAGAGCAGATGAAGGAATACTTCTTGGTTACTCCTCTAGAAGTAGAGCATATAAATGTTACAATAAAAGACTTCGGAAGATTGTTGAATGTATTGATGTTGTTATTGATGAGTCTCTTGCAGCACCAAAAGAAGAAAAACAAACAACAGAAGATGATGATGACATATATCCTTCTACATCAAATGGGAATGATGTAGATAGTGAACCCAATGAAGAACCTGAAGATGATTTATCTAAAAAGGCTCCATCCAGATATGTTCAAAAGAATCATCCAGAATCTCAAATTTTGGGAGAAAAGGGATCAAGTGTACAAACAAGAAGGACTCTTGTGGGATCTTCTAGCAATCTGGCATTTCTGTCCACTATTGAACCACACAATGTCAGTCAAGCTAGCAAAGATGAATGTTGGATTCAAGCCATGAATGAGGAGCTTGATCAAATTGAAAAGAATCACACTTGGGAATTAGTACCAAGACCTCATGACAAAAATGTCATTGGAACTAAATGGATATTCAAAAACAAGTTAAATGAGAATGGGGATGTTATAAGAAATAAAGATAGACTTGTTTGCAAGGGGTATGCTCAACAAGAAGGTATAGACTTTGAAGAAACTTTTTCTCATGTAGCTAGACTTGAAGCCATAAGAATGTTTCTTGCTTTTTCAAGCTTCCAACAAATCAAAGTTTATCAAATGGATGTTAAATCTTCTTTTCTCAATGGAGAACTAGAAGAAGAAGTTTATATAGAACAACCAGAAGGATTCATTTTAGGAAATGATGAAAATCTTGTTTGTAGACTTAAAAAGGCTCTATATGGTCTCAAACAAGCTCCAAGGGCATGGTATTATCGTCTTGACAAATATCTTCATCAACAAGGATTTTCAAAGGGGTCTGCTGATAGCAACTTATACACAAAAAATAAAAATGATAAACTATTGATTGTGGTTGTATATGTTTATGATATCATTTTTGGAAGTAATGAAGAATCTATGAGTCATAAATTTGCTTCTGATATGCAGCAAGAATTTGAAATGTCTTTACTTGGGGAACTAACATTCTTTCTTGGCTTGCAAGTGCAACAAGCAACATATGGCATATTCTTATCACAAACAAAATATCTTAAGAAAATTCTGAAGAAGTATGGTATGGAAGAGTGCAAACCTGTAAGTACACCAATGGTAACCGGATGTAATATCAGTTCTCGTGATGATTCTCCCACAGTGAATCAACCAGAATACAGATCTATGATAGGAAGTCTACTTTATCTCACTGGGACTAGACCAGACATTATGCATGCAGTTGGAATTGTTGGACGATTCCAAGCTAATCCAAAAGAGTCTCACCTTCAGGCTGTCAAAAGAATATTCAAATATCTACAAGGAACTCAAGACTTTGGACTATGGTATCCAAAGAATGCTGATCTCACTCTTCATGCTTACACTGATGCAGATTGGGCTGGAAATGTTGATGATCGGAAAAGAACTAGTGGTGGTGCATTCTATATGGGGCCCCAGTTAGTATCTTGGTTCAACAAGAAGAAAAGCTCCATTGCCTTATCTACAGCAGAAGCAGAATATGTGGCTGCCGCATCATGTTGCACTCAACTTCTTTGGATGATGCAAACCTTACAAGACATTCAAATCAAATGTTCACCTCCTATCTCCATTATGTGTGATAATACAAGTGCCATAAGTATCTCAAAGAATCTTGTTATGCATTCCAAGACCAAGCACATTCCCATCAAGTATCACTTCTTACGTGAACAAGTGCTTGAAAAAAAGGTGAAGTTGGAATATGTGCCCTCCAAAGAACAAGTTGCTGATATATTTACCAAACCTTTACCCAGGGAAGTGTTCGAATATCTCAGACAGAAGATGGGAGTAGTATCTACCATGCAGAATATCAGATCTAATTAAATACACAAGATTAAATTGGATACGTGGATTTCCTGAAGGACAGAAAACCACGTATGGGTAGTTACTGACAAATTTTTTTCTGGGTCAGCATTCTTCAGCACAGCTGCGGTGCTGTTGGGTATCTCTGGATGCACAGGTTAAGGGGTAGCATTAGTCTTGTGGAAAGGATGCATTGTTTGCATTCTAATTATGTTTGAAGATGCAGCATGATCTCAGGGGGAGCACAGTATTGTCGGTACAACGGATCTTGATCTATCCTTTGCCCTTGCTGTCAAAGGGGGAGAATAATGCTGAATGTATTTCTAGTCATGGTTTCCATCAAGTCCAAAGGTGGAGATTGTTGGCATTTCTGCACTGATAGTTAAAGTTCCTATCAAAAGGCCCAACCCGCAGACACAACTAGCGCACCGCATATCGAGACAAGTGCCTCCGCAGTTGATTGAGTTGACTGCAGGAACAACAGAGATGAATGGCAGAGATTGAGTGCAGGGGCACCAGCCAAAAATTTTCATCCGTACCTCGAGAGCACCCGCAGTGACACAAGACGTTGAGTTGGTCGTCCCTATCAGGTTCTTCTAGCCATATCCCTCTTATGGATACTGAGAGGGATATTCAATATACCATGTGTTCTATTGTTGGAATTTCTGGTATCCTAGTATATTGAATTGATTGTCCTTGATGGCAACTCTCTGACAAAGGATGCAGACTGTATAAAGAACTCAGAAAACCATCAGTAGTTCTATACAAGAAGAATATACGATTGAATGTGAATTGAACAAAGATCTGTATTTAATGGGAAATTCGATGTAAATAAGGACGAGTTAAATCATGTGTGAAGCTTTTCTTGAATAAGTTCGATGTATGTATGCATCCTGATGTAGGATAAAGGAAATCCTGTGTATGATTGAGTTCTGGTGATACTTTGATAGGTGGAGAATACCGAGAGTATTTTGGCATTGATTAGTTCAATTCTCTTATGCAATGCCCTGAAACTCTATGTGAAGTCCTGTTGCGAGAGTGAGCCACAGATGTGCTCTGTGTGTGCAGGGCACATAAGCTCTATCGGTCAAATTAATAGTTTGTTCCGCATGTGTTAGATAATACAAAGAAAGGTGTCCCTGTTGAATGCAAAAGAACTGAGTCGAATAGTCCATAAGGATTTCATCGGAGCTGTATAACAATGTTATGGTTATATGAACTGATAACGCAGAGAAATAACAATTAAAACAAAGTTATGCTTTCGTAGAGAAATGTAGCAATGATGGAATAAAGAGAGACAGAACCTTGAGCGAAGGAGAGGAACCATGAGTGGACTAAACAGTGAAGGGGGTTTCCGGTTTTCATCGCACCGCTCTCGACGGGCAAGCGGTATTCAAGAGGTTGGGAGCAATTCCATAGAACAAGCGACACATGTCCCTGAGCATATTTACAAAACCGCCATCACTGCGCGCCATCGCACATTAACTTTCGACCAAGGATGCCGCGTGATATTGTTGAGCACCGTCGACCTGGAGGGAAGCCATCAGACGCTGGTCATATGAAGAAGATGTGCAAAGGTTAACCAAAGTACGGCGGCCATTGCACGTTATTGTTCACACATCTTCGCCAAGCGATACCCATCCGATCAAATGAGGCGGTGCGACGTGATAACAACCGTCGAATGGAGACGACCGTTAACGTTGGGGCCCATACGCATGTATTGAGGTTTGCGGGTTTAACCCAAAGTATTATGTCATGTATTAAGGGTGTGGGACCCGATTTTCCTTCACATTATTGGTTCAATATACGTTGTTGTGTTATGCCGAGATCTTCACCCCCAAGTCAAAGATTAAATATTATCGAAGGGCCCGAAAGTTTATATGGATATATATTGCTGCTGGTTTTTTATATAAGTCAGCAGCACGTTAATGTTTGTAAAAAATAAAGGGGGAATTGGATTAATATCTCAATCTCATATTGAGATATTAAAAAGCCTTAGATTAATTAATTGCCAGATCAAGAAAATAAAACAATGAAAAGTTGTTTGGGGCTTGGTAGCCCCCGCTGGATTACCTATTTTGATCCTGTCCAGGAATACCATTAGCAGTTGAGTGGTTTTGACTCATGGTATTGATAAAGGCTAAACTATATAAGGAGAAGAGGATCATAATATAGGGTGTGCATGTGGAAGGGTTGTTAATAAATAAATTTCTTTAAGAGATATCTGCATATATGATGCACCTATGGATATGATCTAGAAATGATGAATCTCTACGATGATCGGCAAAAGAAATGATGAAGACCTGACGGAATTCTAATGAAGAAATTGAAGAAATTTGGTGGATCTGAGGGTTGAAGCCTTCTGTATGAAAGTGGTAGTATCCTGCCAGTAGAAGCTGGTGTTAAAATCAGGGGGTTGGAGCTCCCTTCCAGTAGTGGCTGGAGAATGAGAAAAGGTTGTAGCCTTTCTATAGGTGGGTGCCTGCGTGCTGGTATGAGTCTGCGCTAGTACAAAATTGTAAGAACTTTTCTTTATAACAAATATTGAAGATAGAGACGACAGCAGCGGTGGTTTTCTCCCGAATTGGGTTTCCACCTTAAATACTGGTGTTCATGTGTGTTTCTTATGTGTGATGGTTTATTCTGTTATTACTACACATGCTTATTTCTTACTAAACATATGATGAATGAATGATGCAATGATATAAGTAAAGAATTAAACGTATAATAAGATCTCTGGACATATGCAAGTTTTCTTAAGGATATCCACATTTATATGCGAGTTGGGTTTAGTAAAGTAACGTATGGGTTTAAGAGGAACAAAAAGTGAAAAGTTTTCATTCAGCTCTAAATATTGATTCACCCCCCCTCTCAGTATTTTTCCCAACAAAGGATTGGTTTTGTTAAGTACAATAGCTTAATTTGAAGAAGCATTAAGTTATTAGTTAAATTTATGATTTTCTTCTAGGATAGAATTAGTGAGTGAATTAACCAGGTTTTCATCTTAGCATTACTTGAAAGTGTGTAATTCATGTTTAGTATTTCCACTCCATTTGGGATTGAGTGAAGAGTTATTTAAAAGCTGTGTGGCTTGTTCTGTTGACACTTTGACTTGGGTGAATTATTTAAGTTAAGTACAGTACTAGAAACAATGTTATTTTCTTCAGTTTTATTTCATCCAAAATAGGGTTAATTCAATTTAGTAACATAGGGTAATCGAGCTAAAACAATAGTACAGATTTGGTTGTAGTTATCTGAATTTCATAAAAAAATTTAGCTTCCATTTCCAGTATAGAAGTTCAAGGTTAATACCATAACAATGTGTCTGTGAGAAATTAGATTTACAGACTCGTAACTATCTTCTTATTCCTTAAGCCTCAATGAGTTAGTTGTGTTATTTCCTAGTTTAAATGCTATAGTAGCTCAGATGAATGCTACTATTGATTGGTCTCAGGGTGAGTGTGATAAATATAAGTTTGTAGTTATTTTTACAACCATTTGATTTGATTATTGATTCTACCTCATTTTAGAAATATTTTTTTATAGTTTAAATAAGAAGATTGGAGTATATAAAGACTAGATTGACGTAGGGTAGTGTGGTTTGATAGACTAAGTAAATTGATTTACTTTTATCATTCTTTGTCTAAAATTTAAATGGGAATTAGATAATAGAAGTTGTTTATCATTATGTCATAAAGCAATAATTATTAAGTAAACACATATACTCTGACATAATTTGAATCAAAATGGCAGTACAACTCGTGTTTACAAGTCTTGGTTGAAAATTAAATAATAGGAGCTTTAATTCGCTAATTAAAACTCTCAACAGAATCATCCAATAATTTTTCATTTATGTAATGTAAAGGAGGTTTCCCCCTTGAATTGGTTGATTTATAAGGCATTGATATCTCTTTTCCTCTATTTTGGAATTTGGTTTCATAACATTTGGTATCAGAGCTTTGGATTCTAGGGTTTTTCTGCTTCAAATAGGTCATCACGAAATTTTCGCTATAACGTTTTTTCTATGAAGGTTCAAACGCTAAAAAAAACCTATTTGAGAGAATATCTTGAGGAAATTTCTGTAAAAATTTTAGGTATTGGTTCACAATATTTTTGGAGATATGATCTGTGGAAGTTAGGGTTTTTGCAAGTTCCCTAATTTCATCTTAAAGAGGTGACCTTGGGAAAATCGTCATAACTCTCTCTCTGAGAATGGGATTAGAATTATGTAAAAAGTGGTCAAACGTACATGGATTTTAGTTTCCCATGCATCAATTTCAAAGCTGAAGGAGGAAACTAATATGGATGGCATGGAAGCTTAGATCGATGGTATAGAAGGAAACATGGAAGATTTGAAGAAATACATGGAAGGTTTGAAGGAAGGTTTGGAAAAGTTTCTACAAGAAAATATTCCTAATGGAAAAAAGGTAGTAGAGAAAACTCATGATGAGAAAAAAATATATGTTAATCATGATTTCATAGATTCTAATGTTGGTTGTAAGACCCACCATATTCCAAAGATCGATATGAGGAAGTTTGATGGCAAGGATCCTGTAACATGGATACTACAGATGGAGCAATATTTTGATATTCATAATGTGCAAAACACACAAAAGGTACGCATCACAACTTTATATTTAGAAAAAACCAAATTTGTATGGTATCTATGGATTTTTTCTCATAAAAAAATTGTCACCTGGTCAATTTTTATGGAGGAAATGATAGCACATTAAAGTGAAACACCTTCTTTAGCCAATTGATAAATCTCAAACAAAAGGGTTCAATAATGGAGCACATTGAGGACTTCCAAAAATTGAATATAATGGTAACTGATATTCTAGAGGAACACAAGATTGATGTCTTCATATGGAATTTAAAGGATAACATCCAACACGAGGTTTACCTTTGGGAACATGATTCAATGGAGAAGGAAATCAGGTTGGCAAAAAAAA
Source organism: Pinus albicaulis (assembly GCA_034641835.2). Taxonomy (NCBI): domain Eukaryota; kingdom Viridiplantae; phylum Streptophyta; class Pinopsida; order Pinales; family Pinaceae; genus Pinus; species Pinus albicaulis. Next base: position 1,026,035,482 of record CM076582.1, read on the forward strand.
CTGAAAGTAAAATTATGGCGACAAGGAAGCCTACTACTCACACATATAAATATGGAAGTGTTGCTACTCCTAAACCTCCACAACCTAAAAGGTTGAAACCGCAAAAATTGGAAGAAAAAAGAGAAAAAGGGCTTTGCTACAGTTGTGATAGAAAATACACTAAAGGTCATAAGTGTGTTCAAAATAAAAAAATTTACATAGATTGTGAAGAGGAGAAATAAAATGAACAAGAAAATTAAAAACAAGAGGATATACACCAGGAACAAACCCTAGAGAAATAATAAATGAGTCTAACCATATCTTGTAATGCATTTGCATTAATTACCACTCCTCAAATTCTCAAGATATAAGGACATATCAAGAAGAAAAATGTAACAGTGTTGATTGATTCAGGTAGTAACCATAGTTTTATTCATTGTGAGGTAGCCAACAAATTGAATTTCTTCCTATATGCAACACTAGAGTGTCAAGTAGTGGTTGCAAATGAAGGAACTATAAATTGCTCTGGAAAGTGCCATAATATCAAGCTAACCATGGGGGAATATGTATTGAATAGTCCAATCCTTCCCATTCCAGTGGGAGGTGTTGATGTTGTACTAGGAGTACAATGGTTACAATCTTTGTGGATGGTAGATTTTAATATTCAAGAACTTTTCTTGATTTTTTTTCGAAAGGAAAGTAAGTTGAATTACCAGGTATCGCAGGGAAGTCGAGAAAGAAAATTAGCTCTAATTTCATGATAAAGCTTCTAAATAAACAACAATGAGGCTTAATTGCGGAATTATGCTCACTAGAAGTTCCAACATCAAAATCATCTATTTCTCCAGATCTCCAAAACGTTTTGGACAATCATTCCAAGGTGTTTGAAACTACCAAAGTAATCCCACCTATTGATGATAATGATCATGATATTCACCTGATTCCAGGAAGTGCTCTGCCAAACATCATGCCTTTGGATATCCTTATGTCCAAAAGAGTGAAATCGAACGTATGATTACAGAAATGTTAGAGGCTGGTATAATTCAACCTAGTCAAAGTTCTTTCTCTACCCCAGTAGTATTTGTGCACAAGAAGGATGGATCATGACGCATGTGTCCTAATTATAGGGAGCTCAATAAGCTCACTATTAAAGTTAAATTTCCAATTTCTGGGATTGATGAGTTATTGGATGAATTACATGGAGAAATTTATTTTACCAAGTTGGATGTTCGTTCAGAATATCATCAAATTAAAATAAAGACTGAAGATATCCCGACAACAACATTTCGAACTCATGAGGGTCATTATGATTTTTTGGTCATGCCTTTTGGCCTTACCAATCCACCTTCTACATTTCAAGGGTTGATGAATTCCATTTTCAAACCCTTCCTTTGAAAATTTGTGTTAGTATTTTTTGATGATATACTAATCTATAGTAGGTCTTGGAAGGATCATGTTCAACATGTTGATAGGGTGCTCAAACTATTGGAGGAGAAACAATTATATGCAAAAACCTCAAAATGTTTCTTTGGAGTACAAGAGGTGGAATATTTGGGTCATATCGTATCTCAGGAGGGCGTTAAGGTAGACCCTAACAAAATTAAATCCATTAAGGAATGGAAAGTCCCCACAACCATAAATCAGTTGCGAGGATTTCTTGGGTTAATAGGGTATTATCGCAACTTTGTTAAGAATTATCGAAGAAAATTAGCACCTATAACAACATTATTGAAGAAAAATGAATTTTCTTGGACTCTTGAAACAACTAAGGCATTTTAACATCTTAAAGAGGAAATGTGCCAATCACCAGTCTTAGCTATGCCAAACATCACAAAAACCTTTATTGTGGAATGTGATGCGTCGAGAAATGGAATTGGTGTTTTTCTAATGCAAGAAGAAGACCCATTACTTTTGAAATTTGTCCAATCAAATGAAAGTATGTACAGAAAGATATTTATGAGAAGGAAATGTTGGAAATACTACATGAACTAAATAAATGATGACCTTACCTAATGGGAAGACACTTAAAGGTAAAAATTGATCACGATACTCTTAAATAATTTTTGGAACAAAGACTATCTTTAGAAGAGCAACAAAAATGGGTGACAAATATGTTGAGTTATGACTTTGAAATCATCTACAAAAAAGGGAAGCTAAAATTTATTGCAGATGCACTCTCAAGAAAAGATGAGGAGGTGGAAGAATTGCTTTGTGCCGTTTCTATTATACAACCAGATTGGATAACCGAAGCAAGGGAGGAATGGAATAATGATGAAGAGGTGTGGATACTCATTCAAAATTTGCAACAAGATCCTAGTACATATGATACATTTAGTTGGAAAATTGATTTGTTATGGTACAAAGCTCCCTTATATCTTTGTAAGAATTCCCAAATAAAACAAAATATTCTTTTGGAATTGCAAACCTCTCCCTTAGGAGGACACTTAGGATTTTTAAAAACTTACCATAGGGTGAAGAAATAATTTTTTTGGGATGGCCTTAAATCTGATATTCAAAATTTTTTGGCGGAATGTTTGCTTTTCCAGCAAAAAAAGGTTGAGACAATTAAGACCCCGAGGCTGCTACAACTTTTATCCATTCCACGTCAACGTTGGGAGGGGGTTTCAATGGATTTTATCACAGGTTTACGTAAGTCCGAAGGAAAGAGTATCGTCATGGTGGTAGTTGATAGAATTACCAAGTAGGCACACCTTTGTGAATTTTATCATCCATTTAAAGAAAGTACAGTTGGTACTACATTTATGGAAACAATTAAAAAGCTACATGGAAACCCAAAGATTATTGTAAGTGACAGAGATCCCATTTTCACTGGAATTTTTTGGATGAAACTATTTTCTTCTTTGCATCCTCAACTAGCTCATATCTCATCTTATCATCCTCAATCCAATGGGAAAACTGAGATAGTAAATAAATGTTTGGAAGGATATCTTCATTGTTTTGTATCTGATAAACAAACACAATGGTTCAAGTGGTTACCTCTCTCTGAATGGTGATATAACCCTTCCTTCCATACTATAGCAAAAATGACCCCATTTATTTCACTTTATGGATATCATCCATCCTCTATCACATCATCTTTAAGAGAAAATTCTAAGGTTCAAGCAGTGGAAGATTACATCGAGCATCAACAAAAAGTTATCCAACTCTTAAAGGATAACCTAAATTTGGCCCAAAATTGAATGAAACAATAGGAAAATCAATATCATAGCAAGAGAATTTTTGATGTAGGAGACTCAGTATTTTTACTGCTACAACCATACAAACAAATTTCCCTCAAGAAATCTAAGAAGGATAATAAATTATCGCCAAAGTACTATGGTCCTTCCAAGGTGTTGCAAAATATCGGTACTATGGAATATAAATTGGAGCTTCCTGATTCTTCCCGAGTGCACCCAGTTTTCCATGTTTCATGCTTAAATAAGGTTATAGGTGACAACATTCCAGTTCAAACAATATTTCCAGAACTTGATGAGGAAGGAAAAATCATATTGGAACCTGAAGTAGTCACGAAAAAAATAACTTGACAGTTACGAAATCAATCAATTTCAGAGTATCTCATCAAGTGGAATAACATTCCCACTGAAGATTCCACACAGGAGGATGAAATTTTTATACAAAAGCATCCAGAATTACTCAAGCGTTGAGGACAACATTTTTTTGAAGGAGAGGGGCATGTTAGGTCCCTATATTACTAGTGTATTACCTTATTGTTGTTAGTGTAGCCCCTTTATTTTTATTGCTATACCCCTATAGTCCCTATATTGTTATTATTGTGCCCCATAAAATCCCACTATTGTTATTATTGTACCATTACACTATTATTGTTAGGTCGGCTAGGATTATATTGTTACCCCATTGACTCCTATATATAGAAATGAGGTTTTTTCATTTGAATCATCCAGTAATTTTTCATTTATGTAATGTAAAGGAGGTTTCCCCCTCGAAGTGGCTTATTTCTAAGGCGTTGATATCTCTTTTCTTCTATTTTGGAATTTGGTTTCATGACATATGTGCAGACATAAACTTTTACAAATTAAGTTAACGTTATAATCTCCATAAAATCTCATATGCCCATTTACTATGCTAAGATATTCATGCTATGTTCTTGAATGCTATCTTCTCACACATAAATTCTCCCACATATGTCCTTTATTTTGCACATCTCTTAATCCTCATAACTAAAAATGTGAAAGTTTAAGATGAAAAACTATGTTAAACTGTTAAAGAAACTTTTGATTTCCTGATTACTTATGCAATTTTCTATTTTAAAGTTTTTTCTTCCCTCTACAGATGCATTCTTCTATACATACATTGTCTTTCACACGTTGGTTTTTTAACACACATTCACAATTCTTATTATAGATAATTTCCTAACATCTGTACTTGTCCATTTACTTCGAAAAGCAATAGAACACATCCAAATATAATTGTCAATGGTTAATGGCATATTTTTTCAGAGAAAAGAGTTATGGGAAGGTAGCATAAATGCAATTGCAAACCCCCAAAATATATGGGAACTAAAGATATCTGCAAATCAAGCTTCTGCCATTAGATTTAGGATATTTTAAAATCAATCATGTCAATAATAAGAGCCACTATCAAAATCTCTAGATATATTATTCATGTAATTATTTTTTTCTATTTTAAAATTGTTTCACAGCCTCTCAGAAATACATAAATTAAATCACGGAAATATTTTTTTGTTTACAAAAAGATGAGAAAATTAAGTCTTTTCACCTTGAGTACGACAACTGCTAAATTAGTAGTGATCTATGTTGACGTAGGGTATTGGAAACAAATGAAAAATAGATATATAGATACATATTACACCTGGAAATTAAATTTTATTTATTGAATAATTCTAATATGATGTTAATTTGTTCTTAATTAGAGGGCATTCAAAGAAATCCGCAACAAGCCTCTTCTGTATTCCCAGTTTGATAATGAATTAAAGTGGAACATTGCTATATTTTGGATTTTTAATTGACTTATTCAACTATTATCTATTATTATTGGGTCATATAATGATTTTCATTATTTTATTTTGGTTTGGTTTTTGAGGGTCTAAATCTTGGAAGATTGGATTTATGCTTCTATATATCCACTCTTGCTATCCTCTTGAGGGTTTTGTATCTTTTATATTGTATTATATGGTTTTTCATTTAGATAGTTTTTTTTATTTTACTACCTCTTGGTTCATTGCACTAATATACTAGGCGGGTTGTTTTTATTCTGAAACATGTTGGTGTTTTGTTTGACATGAAAGGTTTTATTTTTTAGCACACCAATAGAACCCTTGTATTAGAGTATTTTTGTTTTATGTTGAAATAAAATATTCCATGTCATAGAGACAGACTATGGCGAGGGGTTGGTAAATGAGCAGAACAAAGAAAACATCACCTAGAAAGGAGTGGACAAATTGAGGTGATAAACCCTAGCTAGGTCCATAGAATTAATTTTAATGACCCTGCTTCTAATCAATAAAACTTTGGAAACCAACTCAAATATCTCAAGGTGATCCTAAAACAACTCGTAAGAGATAGACCTAATGACTGGAATACAATCATCTCATTTATGAATGATCTTCAATGCAACCAGTGGTAGATATGGGACATATTCGTGAGTCTGCAAAGGGGTCAATGACATCTACTTGAAAAAACTAGAAAACTTTGAAAGAATATTAGCTCACATCGAGAAATATTTACATTATATGTTTTAGCTTCTGTCCTCACCTAGTTTAATACCAAAGAATCAAGTTCGGCCATTATCCCTGATAGTTAAAGGCTACTAGTTTTGTACTAATCCTGAAAGTTTTATGGTTTTATGATCCTTTTATTTCTTGAACAATGAAGTAATTTTTGGGAATTTGTAATGTTTTTTTGCTAATTATCTACTCAGCAATATATTTGTTAAGAGTGAGGTCAGTAATATTTTTTCATGTTTTTCCTAACAATGTGATCTTTTTTCATAAGGAAAACCCAGTATACACAAAAACTCATAAGATTTTATATGTTCGAAAAATCGGTCCATACTATGAGTTATATACATAGAAAATGAACATAGAGCCACAGTTCACCATAATTATATAATTGGAGTGTATTATTACTTTTATGGTGGAAGAATCAAGGAATGTGACTATGTGTGGAGATAACGTCATTACTATTTTTTTTTTTGCCAATTATAAGATTTGAAAACCTAGCCACAAAACGTTTTTGTAAACTCCATGCAATTTAAAACACACAAAATGAAATATAGCATATGGATGAAAAACATGGAGTTCTAAATCCAATTTTTTAAATTGTAAAAAAACATTAAACAATGATTAATATTATTCCATGAAATCATTGTGATGACAATAGATAATGTAGAAACAATTGGTAGCATTGAGTACCATAGTATGCGAAAACAAACAAATGCTAAAAGGAAACCTTCTTGAGTTGAGTGTATGGGAATAAGTAGTGTGAAAAGTAGGAATATATGAAAAAACTATACGAAGAAGGAAATGCCTATGGATATGCGTAAGTGGGAATATTTTTAAAAGAAACATAAAATTAAACATGTAAATATTGAACACAAATTTAGTCAAAGTAAAAAATTAGCTAGTAACAAATAAATTTATCAAAGGTGTTGTGGTTTCCTAGAGACAACCTCTGAGTTTAAAAGAAGGCTAGTGCCTTAGACATATTAGTAACTCCACGAAGTAGGTTTCCTTGGAAGTGTAAATATATAAGTAATCATGCATTGTTTCTCTTATCAAAAATTGAATTGAATTTAGCTACCAATTTGACTATATCATTCAAAAACTCCTCAAATTTAGCCCTCACTGCTTATTTTTGGATGAATTTAGTAGCATCAATGATTTATCCTGTCCTATATATGATATCCATGTCTCTTAGGTCATTGGGTGATTTCTCATTAAGATATGTGATAACATTTCCTGCAATCATGGCATTTCTAGCAACTTCATTTTTAGGTGATAGGATGAAGAATTTAATATCCTTGACTACATCCTTTTGTTCTTGAACTAAGCTTATGTGCTCCCATATCTTATTCATTTCAAAAATAATTTCATCCTATATTAGTTTCCTAGCTTCAACAAGGGACATATTACCTTTCATCTTGTTCTTCAACCATTAAATCTCATCCTTTTCCACTTGATATTTACTATTGATTTATTCAACACTTGTCTGAGTGGATTGGATTTTTTTCTCATTTCTCACAAGAATGTACTTGGTGTTGTCTAAGTCAATCTATATTTTCTTGATCTCGCTCTATAATAGTAAATCAGTGAGATATTTAGTCAACTTCTATGTAGGCTTCTATGGATATTTTGGCACAATCAGAACATTGATGTGAGACTAAATTTTCTTCTGAGGCTCTGCAACATTTATTTTTAGTTATACCACCTAATTATTCCTCTCTATCAAATCCTTGGCCAAAATTTCCTTCTCATTTTCCACCTAGGACAAATCCTTTATTTGCACATACTTTACTGTAGGCATTTGAAGTTGTTGCCTTAATGATTAGATCTAAGATTGTGAGCTTTTAACTATAACATCTATGATGGCCTTATCATTTGGGTATACCCATAATTTTATGAAAATCTCCTTGAAGCCTTCATTATGTAAATGAAATGCTTTTGAATTGTATTTCTCTTGCTTTATTTTGTTGGCTGCCTTATCCAAAATCTTTTCAGCCTTGCTGATAATCAAGGCTGCCTTGCTTAATTCACTATAAATCATCTCTTATGTCTGCTTGTGAAAATTGATCTTGTATTGTAATGGGAGACTTCTCATTACCTTCTTATTTCTCTCTTTTTTTATCTTCCCTTCCTCCCATTTAGGGCTTGTTGCTGATGTGCTCCCTATTGAGCCCATAATTTCTACTTCAGTTAAATTAGAGGTGGAAGTTTGTTGTTGACATGGAAAATTTTAGGGGCTAATATTCACAGGTGGGCTAATTTTCCATGACTTTTACAAAAAAAAGATTCGTCAATTTCCATTTCGTTGTAAAAATGATTCGCCCAAATTTTCGCATATTAGGGACTAGTGAAATTCACCAATGTTTTTAAACTTCAAGATAATTTTTCATCCTTAAAATTATCCCTGGTTGTGGATCTTCCAATAGCACTTGGAAACCTTGTTGGTATAGATATTCCTGGGTCAATTTGACATAAATATATTCATTAGTTTTCTATTTCTTTTTTCCTTTGTGGTTGATGGTACATCCTCGATCACCGTGTCTCCAACTTCATCCACACTTCTTTTCTGAGTTTTCTCCTTGGTGGTTGCTGTCTCAACCTCCATTTACGTATTTATAGCCCAATATTCCAAATTAGCTTTCCATTCCAGCTCAAGTTTAGACTCATGTTCATAAGCAGAGGAATTCATTTCTCTCCTCCTCCTAGATATGACACCATGAGGATCATAGTGCCAAACCTCTCCTAATTCAAAATTTAATTATTTTATCATATCTTCTACTTGATGGAAGGATAGCTTGGTATTCCAAACTAAATGGCCTACATTCATTGGAATATTGAAAATATAACCCTTTTTGGTAGGGAAAATTTGGATTTGGTCAATATTTAGGTTCTACTCGGTGAATTCTAAGGCAAAGATCACCATAGGCATGAACATGGGAAACTAGTATGGGGGAATTTCAAACCCATATAATCGGATTTCTGTATAATATACAAACAAGAACCGATCGCTTACCCTGGTATCCTTACTTAGTTTTAGGAGTTCTCTCTGTTGTGGTAGGACCCTGGGAGGAGAAAAATTATTAACAATCTTGTAGGAAACAAACATGAAGCTGAAAATAAATTGTGAAAACCCCTCTTTATTGGGAATCCTCTTCAAGGGACTATCCCATTCAAATAAAAATTTTATCTTCTTGTTGGTGTCTATAATTCCCAGGACCAAGTATTCAAATTCTTCTGCATGAGTATACAAGAAAAGGTAGACTAGTATAAAGTAGTATCTGAAGTAGGAGGCAAGGTAAAATTAGCTCCACTGGAACTAGATTTCCTTATTAAAAAAGAGGGAATGTCAAGGAAAATTTCTGGTTTCATCATTGTACATAATAACCCTAAGGATGCTTTGGAGACATTTTCGGTCTCATCCTCACCAAAAAAAAGTAGAATAACAACCAAAATGGGTTGCACAACTTTTGAAAACAAGAAGCTAGGAAACGTTTCTGAACTGGTAGGAAATTGGGTGTTTGGAGCCATAGTTAGATGGAGAAAAACCTGCTTCTCTTCGGTTGAAAGCCCATTGTAATTATAGAAGAGGGAAGAATCTGTAAACCTCTCCAAATTTGGGGATTTTGGGTAAACATCTTACATATCCATAACGATAATGATTTGTTGTTGTAATGGAACATTAATGTTAGTCTTACAATTAGAGAATTATTACATGTACTTTAACTATATATTATACCATGGAATATATGTAATGAAAACATGTGGCGCACAAATTTTTCAAAGCATTGAGTACCAAAACATATAAGAAAGGACATGTGTGTAGGGTGGACATATATGGAGAAACTATGTCGAGGGGAAATTGCTTGCAGAGGTGCATGAAAAGATAGTGAGAAATATTGATTGTGGTGTAGAGGACTCTGTGCCCAGTATTTAAAAATTAATTAAGAATTATTTGTACTATTAACATTTATTCAACGAATTAAAATGCAATCATACCATTTTTCGGGTGTTTAATTGTGTTTATTCTATCACATTGTGTAGTGATTACTAGAAGTAAACACATCACAAATATCACATACATCCATATTATAAAATAATTTTTTTGACATTTATTTGGTGAATCAACGTGTAATCAACACATCATTCGAGTGTTCAATAAATTTTATTGTTTTTAAACAAATCAAGAATATGCACAAGGCTCCACAGCGAGTATATGTCTTAGAAAATTGAAATGATGTCGATACCCTCCCACCCTCACACACATTTCCCCATTTGGCAGCACGTTTTTTGAGAAATGTTACATATATTTAATCAACCTCTCACAACATGGATTGGTGGATATAAAAATTTAATCAAGACTTAATATTACAACTAAGAGAATTTTCGTTGCTTGTAAATGTAAGTCTTTTCAACATTTATTCGATCAGTGGATACGTAATCAAGACATCCTACAAGTGCTTAAAATCATAGTAAATAATAATTAGGATTAATCCTATGATTAATAAAAGCTACTTTCCCAGTAATCATAAGTGATTTTTTTATTTATTCAGTGAATTAGCGTGCAATAAGGACATAATTTGAATTCTTAATAAAATTTACTCTAATTTATTATATAATGATTATTGGTTGTAGACAAATAATTAAAGTCATCTCCATCGATATTATAAAATAGTATTCTTGGCATTTATTCTGTGAATCGATGTGTAATTGTCCCATCATTTGAGTGCTTAATATGATTTAGTGATTGTAATAAAATCAAGAAGGCGTACATCGATCCACTACCAGTATCCATCCTAGTAGATTCGAGGGATGCACGTAAGAAGAATATGTACAGGGGAACCTTTGTTCCTTAATTTCCACAAATCTACATATGTTAGCCCTCCACACATATCAACTTCTTATAATGTAGATTATAATATATCAAAAAATTATTTATGGCTTTAGTCCTATGATTAACATACATCTTTTTAGATTTTAATGACAAGTACTATCGAAATCATATTTGTTCTTACCATAGTAAAATGAAAACATCATATATTTAGTACTTAAGTGAATTAAATACTATTAAATTTTTCTAATGGTTATTGTTTTTTCATGCTAGAAATTTATTTCATTTTTGTGTTGTTTACAGTAAAAAGAAATTGAAACAAGGTCCTATTTTTGGAAGGTTTTCATGTGCAGAATGAATGAGACACTACAACTAAAAGACCCTCTAGTGGATGTTTTTGATGAACCCCCTATAAAAATACCCCAGACATCTGTTTGTAGTGGAGGTTACTATAGGAAGTTGGCGGGTGGAGGTTTTTGTGGATTTGTTTCTTCCGGTGTGTTTATCATCCTAAACCGCACTGGTGCGTTCAAGTAGAGAAAGCACCTGTGCACACAAAACATTGGCACACTAGGACACCATGTGCTCCATGAAAACCTACCTGGTGTGTCTTATTACTATAGCGCACCAGTGCTTTACAAATATTCCTCACTGGAACTCCTAAAACCCTGCGCCAAAATTGAAACAGCACAGTGCGGTATTAAGAAACTACAACGGTGCACCTATAAAACCTGCACACCGGAACAGGGTTAATTAAAAAAAAATTACAGCCAAAAATCCACATTTTCACTTTCTAGTGCTCCATAGCTCTCAAGCACCAGTCCAACTTTATCTTGTGTGAGGCTCCCTGCCATCAGTGCTCCCATTGCATGCACTGCTACTATCCATTGCCCACCATCTCCATTTTGAATTTTGCAAAATGGTGGGCAAGTTTAGTTTTGCAAATTCTACAGCCAATATTCCTCCTCAATGGAAAAATGTAGAGGTATTTTCCTTTTCTTTTTTTAAACCCTTTAGCGGATTAGTTTTGTAAAATAGCTTAAAATTCACCTTATTTGAAAAATAAAAAAATCGCGCGCGGTGCGCTCGAGCCATTCAGCTCGCACTGGTTCACGGTGCTGCCTGTAAATTTATAGGTAGCATTGCGATCAGTGCTAATAGTATCCGTACTAGTTCCAGCGTGGTATCGAAATGGAACACCATGATTTTTTAAAATTTTAAAAAAGTGTGGTGTGGTCAGTTACTCGGCCACACCGTTGACCATGTCAAATTGCGGGAATGCGGCGTGTTGACGGAAATATCTACCCAGGGGTAGCTAATTTTGTCAGCACACCACATTAGGGCATTTCGACATGGTCAACAGTGCAGTTGGGTAAACGAATGTACCGTTGAATATGTAGTGATGTTAGACGGGTGGTGCGCTTCCTAAATTATATGCCTCGGGGTGTATAGTTTGGTCAACGCACCGCCCTCCAGACACTGGTCCATATTCAACGGTGTGGTATGTTATACCACCGCACCATTGACCTTGGAACAATTCTAGGAGCACGATGTGCTGAAAATTTGCAGGTGCACCACCATTGGTGCGCTGCAAATTTTTCGGTGCACCGCCTCTAGTGCACGAAAAAAAAGATGCACCGTTATCTGTGCATGCCTCTTTTTTGTGGCACCCAGACTATTTTTTTTTTCAAAAAAAATTATATATGTATATTCCTAAATAAATGTCTCATTTAATAAAAATATTGTATTTAATATTTCAATCATTCAGTGACGTGAAAGGAGAGAAGAGAGGAAACAAAAATAATAATAGGCAGACCAGTATAACATGGTTCACTTGTGGGAGGCATGAAAAAGGGAGAGAGATGCATACCCTCGCCCTATTACAGCAACTACCCAGGGGCTCCTACATAAGGTAGGCCTCCTCAAGTTCTATGAGGAGGCTACATCTTTAAAGGGCCATGGTGTGTTTTTGCGACATCTTATCCGCAGGTGGAATGCCCACCTACAAGCTTTCCTAGTTGGTCCTAACCAGTGGTACGTGCCCACTAAGGAGGACATCTATTTCATTACTAGCCTATCGAGGATATGGGTGGATTTTCCCTCATTCCTAGAGGTCCCAATTGGATATGCAATAGGGAGTTAGTTTATGTAGTCCTAGAGATATATTAGCATGGATATATTGTCTCCTTCATATTTTCAAGTCTCCGGAGGTTAGTTATATATTTCTTCATTTGTTAGAGAGGAGGTGGGGTTCCTCTCACTACTAATTTCTACCATTTCACACAACACCAGCAATGGGAAACACATTAGTTGGCCGCATCTATTTTATTTTGATTCTTTAGTAAAGGAGCCACAACTTGTGAGGTGGTTTGCCATTTTTTTGGGGTAGTTCTGTACAGCTTTAGATAGATGTCGTGCTCATGCACAAGGGAGGATAAACTTCCCTTTTGCTTCAGAGCTATTTTGTTTATTTTTTGAGAGGTTTCTAGAGATGAGGCCTAATTTTTTTCAGTAGCCTCGCAGGCCGATGTTGCATGTACAGATGCAGATGTGGGGACAGATGATGCCCAAGAGGGGCAAGTCTAAGTTTTTCGTGAGGATATCGCATGATGCACTAGAGTTGCTAGCCAATGTTGATGAGCATCCCTTTGTTATGGTCCCCTGTCTATATGTTGTTTTGGATTGGTGAGGGTGTGCCAACATCCTCTTCAAGTATGATGAGCCGCCAGATGATAGAGGTAATATTTTTGTTTTATTTAAATTTATTCGAACATGTTCTTTAACTTGTTTTTATTAAATTGTTTAATGAGATTGTCTAATTATTTTTTTGTACTTATATATATTTTTGTAGACATTTGGTCATTTGATGGCGAGGATATGCCAGCTCCATCAAATGATCCAGGTGTGGACCCCGATGACAATAAGGATATGGTAGATGCTAAGGATTAAGCACCCAGTGCAGACAGACGTGGTGCTCATGGTGCACCAGTATTGGCTTTTTCTAGGCATAAGATTGACAGTAGATTGAGGATGGAGTTGGGCGGCCAACTCTGTTCATTGTTTGTGGAGGCGGGATTCATGCCCTCTACTATGATAGATATACAAGACGATGCCAGGATAGTAGAGATGTGGAGAGGCATGCCACGTGACATTTTCAACCTGATGCGACATGTCGTAGGAGCTACGAGCTAAGTTACGCAATTTTGAAGGGTCCTTCGATGTTATAGACATGGTCGAGACACAATATGTCGACAATCCGCAAGCAGCGACGCATCATCTAATGATGATGACCTGGGAGTGATCATTCTTCACCTTGTTATGCTCCTATACCAATAGGTGTCATATATCATGATTGACTTAATGGGTTATGTAATATGTTCATACCTTTCCTTGTTGCAAAGGTTTTCCATATTGCCAAAAAAATCAAAAAATTTAAAAAATGTAAAGAGGGTATACCCTAAAAGAAAAAATCAAAGGGTGAAAAAAATAAAAATGGCCAAAAAAGTAAAATAAGATGAACCCCACCAAAAGAAAGGCCAACGAAAGTGCGCAAGTCTAAATGCCACTACTTTTTTCTCTTATGTAAATAAACAAATTGTGTGCAACTTGTATCTTATGCCACAATTGATGAACAGTAAAACAGTTTAAGCTTGGCTAGTTCATCTTTCAATTTTATGTTTTAGAGATAGAGAATAAAATCTGACCAAACTGTTTAATCTTGGCAGATAAGTAGATAGGTAGAGTAAATAAAAGGATCTCAATAGTTTAATCTGAGCCCTTGGATGTAATAAGGTTAGATTTAGATATATTTCTACATGTAAAAGAAAAGAAAGTGTGATAAGGGTTTGCCACTCTAAGTGCACCCTAATAAAGAAGAAAAAATGGTAGGTTAAAGTAGGTAGGGTAGGTAGATTTTGTTATAGAATTACATGTGATGGATAATGACTTTAAATGTGTTAATATTTACCTTCATCACAAGTGCAAGGCAGGCATTACACTGGAAGATATTCAAGCAAAACAAAGTCAAATTATTAACTTCCCTTTTCATTTTTCCCTAAAAATTTCACTAATTTCCCCTAAGCACTAAGGCATTTGAAAATTAGAGGGGCTCAAGGCATTTCCTTGACTTTTGGAGGGAACGGACCCTCGGCCCAATAATTGAAAAAGCCTAAGTACTTAAAACCATTCATAATGTCATTCATTCACTTCCAAAAAATATTTTCCTAAGTAAAATCCCATTTTACTTAGGAAAATTGTGCAATATTTCATAAAAACCCTTTTCATTCAAGCAGAAGTTAAATACATACTTCTAATGTTTTTATACTTAGCGCTTTCCATTCATTTTCATATTAACTTTAACTTTATTATTTAATTCCCTATATGAATCAACCCTTTCTCGTATTATTTTAACTATATAAAACTCCCAAATTATTACATATCCCGCCCCCTTGGTTGAAAAATATCCATAAAAATATGTTAATTGTGATTAATTAATTAAATCTCCAACTAATTATAAGCCTGCCTCCCCACCACATTTAAAAAGATTAATTAACCTTCATGGTTAATTAATAATTTTCCCCACCAATTGAATTGCCTCCGATATGATTAATCATATTTAATTATATTGGGCCCGCTCCTTTATTTCCCCGTCATTTCTCTTCCCCAACAGCCATTCGATCGACCACTCCATAATCAACGACTGTTATCGATATTGCTGCGCCCCCACGTCCAAACGATAATGTGCGATGGCCAAGCAGTTTTCCAAACAATGCCTCGCCGCGTATCGTGAGCTGTATGGAATCGTTGGCCCTCTGCTGAAAATCGCTCATCCCCAAAAGCGGTGAGATGTGTACTGCTTACCGCCCTTCCGCCTATGAAAAAACAACCTTTCCCGCTTACGTCATCTGCCATAAATATAAACTCCGCCAACCTTTGATTTTTCAAATAAAACAAACCAACGTGCGTCATTTTCATTATCTTGTACAGTGATCAGTGTCCCATGCAAAAACTTCAAAACCAACTGTCCAAGACTA
Source organism: Pinus albicaulis (assembly GCA_034641835.2). Classification (NCBI taxonomy): domain Eukaryota; kingdom Viridiplantae; phylum Streptophyta; class Pinopsida; order Pinales; family Pinaceae; genus Pinus; species Pinus albicaulis. Next base: position 1,026,051,044 of record CM076582.1, read on the forward strand.
TCAACCGCCACCTTGCTGAGAAAATTGTAGACGAACAATCCAGAAACCATCAGTAGTTGCCAACACATGTTTTCATCACTGTCCACTTCTCAAAAAATAGGTATTTATCCAAATTCCCATCGAACCCTGCAAAATCTTGGTTTTTGATTTAATTCCACAGGAAAAGACTAAAACACAGTATAATTTGGTCTTTATTCCACTCCTAAAATTCCCAGACCTGTAATTTTTCCTGTTTTTTCATTAAAACCTGAATTCCTTTCTGAATCCACAAGAACCAGAAATGGAAATTCCTGTGGATTTGAATGTTGCACCTCTGAATGCCCCTCATAAAGATTTAGACTATCTGCCTCTAGCAGATAGGGATTTCCAGATTAAAGACCTCATCCTTAGTGAAAATCCTCTCAAAATTTTTTGCCAATGCTGAGATAGTTATTAGAACGGCTCTGACATTTTGGGACTATGGGAATCCAATCTTCCAATGTATCTTTTACCCTTAGTTCATATTTTTCCCAAAATAATCTATCACTGCCATGCCAATTATGATCCCAATCAACGAGCAGTCATGTCCCCGAGTCAAACCATCCTTTTCCCAATAATTGCTCAATCTATCAATGAAATTTTACAGTTTCATCCTAGTCAAGCCCTGAATCCCCTTTCCATGGGAGAATTACTTGAAAAATCAACCAATTTATCCCAAGAAGAGTTGAATCGGCTCTTTCAGACTTTTATGCTTCAAGAACATCAACCTAAAGGCCCTCCTCCTTATGGATATACTTTTCTTGTAGATATGGGAAGACTCATTTTGAATATGATATCTTCTGTAATGGGTTTCAACACCAGTGAATACGTTGATAAGTTAACCCTAGTGTTGCTGTCAATTTTTACCCCTTGATAGCCCCCTGCTGTCAAATATGGTTTTTCTTCCTACATTGATGATAAAATTCATGACCAGTTCATGAGATTGGAAGATGAAAGAGTGTTCAAGTATTCCACTGTTATATACCATCTCATGCTCTATTATCAATTAGAGAGTTTCCCCTACCATTTCATGAAACTTGATACCAAAGGAAATCCAAGGTCTGTAATTTTTCGGTCTGCAATCTTCCATAATTCCTTTGAGTCTCCTTATTCTTACAATGACTTTATTGACCTATTTTTGCACCCTGCAACTACCTTATTAACAGGAGTTTCCCCTCCTAGGGTCAATAATGATATGAAGAAAATTCTCCAACTTTCCAAGCAACACAGGATAGGTGATTGGTACCTATACTGGAATCATACAGGAATTAGAATATATGGGTGTGAGCTATGTCCTTTCAAGTTACCAAAGTATGCCCCAATGAGGCTGCTTGCCTTACAGTATTTTAGACAAATGATAAATTCAGGCATAGTCCATTTTTGCAATGCAAAGAAAAAAGCTCAACTCAGAATTAAGAGTCAATTAGGTCCTTTTGTCTGTAATTCTAGAGATGCCGGAAAAGAAGCTGAAAGAATCCTATAAGATTATGTCAAATTGCAAAACAGTTCCCACTGGGTACCTTATGACCTAAACAGTTTTATTTGTGATAGGAGGATGAAAAACAAAATGTCACCATACCTTCACCATAGAAATCTAGAAATTGAACAATTTGCAAATATGGATGAATGGATCGAAGGGACCTTAATAGAACAAGATAGTGAATAGGTGAGTGTTTAAAATAATTTTATGAAAGATCTTGAGAAAATACTTGACCTGGACTCTTTTGGGCAGGTGCAAAGACCAGGAATTGGTCCTTCTTCTGCTGGAACCTCTCAGCAAAATTTGCAAGAAATCAGTACACTAACCACAGTAGCATCCAAATGGAAGGAAAAGGAGGCTGATACACAAGTCACAGAGAAATTCACAATGACAGAGCAGCCTGGAACTTCCAAGGAACAAGCCCAAATATAGACTTCCCCCACTCAGATTAATGTGGCAGAAATTTCAATTTTGCAAACTCCTCTCAATGAAGAAAAAGGTAAGAAGAGAGGTGCAGAAACAGCTACCCCTATCAGTGGATATTTAGAACAACCTGGTGTCAAAAGAAAAAGATTAAATCCTCTTTCAGAAGTAGAGTTTGTTCAATAAACCCCTGATAGTCAGAGGAGAGAAGAGTTAGATAGTCACCAAACATTCACAATCAATGGGACATCCACTGACTCACAAAGAAAAGAGCTACAAAGACAACAAAGTGCAGAAGTATCTTCCTTCAAACCACCAGTAAAGGATGCCTGGGATATTAAGAAGACATTTATAAATATAAAGGCCAGAAATGATCCATTAAGACTTCAAGTCTACAATCAATATTTGAAGATGGCTTCCAAAAATCAACAAAGATTGATGTCAGCTTATGACATCCAGCAAGGTAAAATGGTGATGATTCATTTCAAACCCAAAGTGAAGTAGCCTAAAATAGTTGCAGATTATGTCAAAACCAATTTTGAAGTCATGGTAAAGGATATTCATCCTTTGGATCAGATTGAACTGCACAAACAAACTAGTGAAATGATTTACTCAACTTTGACTGATAAACCAATGATGGCCCAAATATTACAGAATTCTTTGGATAATACTACTGCTCAATTGCATCTTGAAAAAGCCTCTTCCCAGGCTAAGGACAACAGAATAAAGACTCTGGAAGAAATAATTATTGGATTGGGTCGTAATCCCAAAGATGTTAAGGCTATAGAAGCCTTGATTAAGAAGAAAGATGATGATATTGCAGCCTTAAGGAAATAACTAAAGTTACCATCTTCAAGGCATCCACAAACTGCAGAAATCATAAAGAAAAAATCTGAAGAAGAATTGATGGTTTTGCTCTTGAAACTTAATGAGCAACTGAATGAGACTGAAAAATAACTTGAAAAGGCATTAAAGGATAAGAAGCAAAACATCCCAACATCTACAAAAAAAGTGATTACAGGCACAACAACAGATCAGTCAACAGGACTATCAAAAGGCAATACTTCCAATTTAAGCACTGAAGAATTAATAAAATCAATGGAGGAATTGAAACTCCAAGTGATAGAGCTCCAGAAAAAAAAGGTACAATTTACCACTTTCAAACAAAAATATAATCTCTCAAATATGAGTGTTGCAGAAAAAACAAGAGAGATCAGCAGATTAGAAAAATTGGTCAAAGCATTGGAGAAGGATCTCACACTGGAGAAACCTTTGAAATAAATAAAAGAAATTCTTTGGGCCAAAATCATTCAGTAAATAAATGATGTCTGGCCATCAATTCAAATAATGTATGAGTAGAATTATTTAGTTAAATTGGCTCTGGAAGAAGTTCAAAAGGCAAGAGAAGAATTAGGAAATATGCCTGAAGAAGCCAATGAGCTTATACAACTTTTAAATACCAAGAACATATATCAACTTAAAGAGCTAGGCATCCAAGGCAGAATAGGAATAATTCTGGAGGTACAAAGAGTTTTTACTAAAATAACTCTGATGCAGAACCTAGAAAGAAGATGCTATGATATGCAAGAAGAGATCAATGCCTTTACAAAGAAATTGGATATTTTGCAGAATAAAGGATTGCCAAGTATTTTAGTTTGAGATGATAAACTAATGAGCCTTGAAACCTATGTTGAGAAATTGAATAAGTATGCTGACAACCAGGCCAGTTCATCGACTAGTTCATCAGTAGCAAAAGAATTGCCTACAGGAAAAATTCTTCATGACATTCTGGAAAATTTGTTTGATCTCGAACATGAGGTAAAGCACTTATTCCCAATTCATCCTACTTTCTTTAGATATACAGAGACTAATGAGACTATGAGGAATCTTCAAAGAACCAGAATACCAGAAGCACAATGGTGGGAGGAGATGTTAGAATTTTTGTAAAAATTATCCTTGCATGAATTTTGATTATTTACTACAGTAAGTCATGATAAAAAGGATAAAAAGAGATCAAACAGGTGAAAGTGTATCAGTACAGGTAAAGAGTATCAGTAAAACAGAACAACCAGCACAGAATTACAAGAGACGATAGCAGCAAGCTAAATCATAGAGCCTGCCTCCAGCACATTCATAAAAAAGGAAACAACACAACATCGGTTACTTTTCTCTTATCCACGAGAATATCTGTCTCTATTTTCTTGTAACATATTCATGAGTCATCCTAAATTATATCTCACTTTTTTAGAAGATATTTTTTATAATTTTTTGTATAAATACTCCCTCAATTGGAATATTGAGGGGGTGGAATTCATATACTTTACTGTAATATTGATTACTTTGGAATAAAGTCCTGTTGGACAATTTTTGCATGGCTAGATGGATAAGGAATTGATGCAACAGAATTTTCACAGGATTCTTGAATAAAAAACGGATCAATAAGTCATCTATCTCTTATGTTTTAAAGTTTTATACTTGTTTATTATACCATTTATGTTTCATATCTGAATGATAAATGAAAAGGAATAATTCAGAAAGTGCTTAAGTGCAATCTATTTTCAATCATTATTATTCTTAATGTTTTCTTCTGAACTAGTATAAACAGTGAATTCTTAATTGCTCTTGTTTTCTAGTTTAATCATTTTAATTATTTGGTAAATAATACTTAATTTCTCTTTATTAATAATCATTCAAGTTATCTCTTTTGAATATGTTGAAGGATTCTTAATTGCCCTTCACCAATTTTGAAGTTCATTCCATTCATTTTAGATATTAAATTGTTATCTATTTGATTACCTCGCCCTGTGAAACCATCTCTTGTTAAGAAACTTCATCTAGTTAAGCCATATTTCTTTGACTCCATTAGCCCAATGGCCCAAACTATTCAGTCTTACCCTTCTGCTATAGAATTTCATCACCCAAACATAATCAAAATCCTTGTACTTTCATAACTAGCCTAATATATTTCAAAAAAAAGCTAAGAATTAAAGAGAGATCCCTCTCTGGGTACATATTGGCTAGATTTTGTACCTAAAAGTTGGTTTGTGGTTACCTTGGACCCCTTTCCTCTTCCCTACAACTTCAAGGAAAATCTGAGTGATAACATAGTGGCGACTCCACTGGGAATCTGAATAATTTATTTGTTACTATTGTTTACTCTATAAAATATAGACGGAGCCTTAAGTTAGCCAGGTAGCCTTTGAAATTGCTCTTGCTTTGCAATTGCATGTGTAAATAAATGCTGCTTCAGTCTATCTCCGGTCTAGTTTATGAACTGAACATTCGGTTTCAGATACTTGATCAGTTCCTCTAGTCAAATAAATCTTTAAGAAAATATAAATCCAATATCTAAAACTTCTTAAAGAAATTTTTGAAGTTGTATTGTTGATTCCATTTAAACAAAAACAAAAAACAAAAAACAAAAAAAAATCACCTAGAAATCTGGCTTCAGAAAGGACTCATTACACTAGGGCTAATCCTGATCCAAATCCACCGCCTGTGTTTGAAAATCTGAATCTGATCCCTAGAATTCTTAGGAGACAAGAGAGCCAAGAAAGTTCTACTAGTTCTCGGCCTCTCTATAGATCAATATCGTATCCTGTGAAGGGGATTTACCTTGAGGACGAACTTTGTGACTAGCAATTTGAAACATCTTTATTTGTAAATTTTTCTGAATCTAAGTTGTCCCATTTGGTTAAAGACCCAGTATTTATTGAAGATTTACAATTTGAATTTGTTACTTCACATCTTGATAAACATTTGCAAGATTCCATACAATCGGAGCTTACCTTTGAAGGAACATCAAATCTTTCTGTGATCACTTCAGCCTCTCCAAGTTCATCAACATTTCCTCAAACATCTCAACCTCAAAATACCTCTTCTACTCCTCCATCCACCACTCCCAGACCAACCTCAACTGTTATTTCATCTCTACCTCCTGTAATGGAAAACAGATATGCTCCCTTAGTGTTACCAGCCAATAAAGCGGCTATGCCCCAAGACTACCAAAGTAAAATCACTCCTTTTGATGGTTCTGGAACCTACACTGCACAACAACATACTAAAAACATGACCAATTATTTTGAAATTTATGAAATAGATGCGAATGATGTAAGAATGGGAATATTTGTTCAAAGTCTTAGTGGAGAAGTTAAAACCTGGTTTAGAGCCCTTCCTACAAATAGTGTCACTGACCTACAAGCTCTTTATAGAACATTTTTAAACAGATGGGAAAAGAATAAAGATCCTCTTCAAATCTTATCAGACTATGCAAGATTACTGCACCAGGTTCAATGATGTTTACAATGATATTCCCCAAAACCTTAGACCTCCTCCAAATTCAGCTTTAATCAAATTCCCTGATGGATTTGATTCTGAGATGGCGTATTAGCTTAGGGAAAAATCTCCTCAAACTTTAGAAGATATGCAAAGTATAGTTGTTAGTGTTGAAGCCAACCTGATAGCTAGACGAGCTAAAGCCAGAACTGAAAGGAGAATACCTTTAAACGAAGAACCCTTATCTTCTGAAAAAGAAACTAGATGCTATTATTAAAGGGATGGAAAGGATAGGAGATAGAGTAGAAACAATTGAAAGGAAATCTCCTTGGGATGGTCAGCCAAGCAATACTGGGAGAAATCCAAATTTCGAAAAGAACCAAAACCAAAATACTAGAAAAACTGGTCCCGAACAAAACATTAGGCCCCCATTCCAGGAAAATTATGTTGAGGCCTCAACTTCTGATGAACCAACAGAATATTCTCAAATAAACAACTTGACTGGACGCAAGAACAAACAGGAAATTTTCTTGACCCAAGATGATCAGGAAGCTCACATTCTTAAACAATTCCAAACTCATTCAGGAGAATCATTTGACTTCAAAGAGGGATATGATACAGCCATTTATGAAGTCCATAAGCAATATAATTTGAGGAGCAGAAGAATTGATGTCCCGGAAACAGGTAAATAGAAAGCTACAAAACAACCCCTCAAAGGTAAAACCAATACTTCCCCTGTACATATTCTTTCTAGATCAGATCCTAATCCTGCTAACCCAATAATTGAAGATGTATCCGATAGTCAAATTAATAACAGACAAATTTCCAATACTCTTCTTTCTAAAGGAAATGTAGAGGAACCTCCGGAAGTTAATTCGGAAACAACTTCAGCCCACAACCCCACTCCTGAGAAGGAGAAAAATACCGAAAACATAGAAGATAAAGAGAATCCAACTTTCTGAAATACAAGAACTTAGACTGAAAAACCTTTTAATCTGGAGGCTGAAATAGGCAAATTAAAAATAGTTGTTCCATTGTCTGAATTAGCTAAACATGATGTCTACCGAAGTCAAATCAATAGATCACTCAAAATCACTGGAAGTGATGATTCAATAAACATTTTTTTATGACCAAGCCAAATTACTCTTTGGCCCTGAAGTAAATGGAAAACCAGGTAATGGAGGAACTCCTCCATTCTATATAAGTTTGAACATACATGATAAAATACTTCATAACGACATGCTTGATTCTGGGGCATCTCACAATTTAATGCCCAAGTCTATAATGGAGAAATTAAACCTAGATATCACTAGACCATACAAAGATCTCTTTTCTTTTGATTCAAATCAGGTGAGATGTTTATGATTAATCAAATACTTGTGTGTTTCACTGGTTCAATACCCTGCAAATTTTTTTTTGATGGATATAATAGTAGCAGATATTCCTCCAAAATATGGTATGTTATTGTCCAGATCTTGGGGTGCAAAGCTTCAAGGATCCCTTCAATTGGACATGTCATATGCTACCATTTCAGTGTTTGGTCACCCAAATAAGCTATAAAGAGAAACTTTAATGAAATATGTAGTCAGTAGTCAGGAGAAACCTGAAAATTTCCCCATCTACTCAGTACACTCTGATATGGATTCATTTATTCTTTATAATGATGAAATTGATCCTCCCACTTAATTAGAAGTTCCAGCAGCAGAACCAAAAGAAATTACAAATGAAAAATCTAGTGTTCAAATCCAAGAAATATCTGAGAATAATGAAACATCAGATACCCAAGAGAAACCAGAAGAAAGTAAAAAACCATATCTCATTATTAAAAAAGTTCTTGAAACTCCCGACACTAATTATGAACATGAAATTATTTGCAATTTAGAATTTGATGGTTTAGTTAACAAGTTAGGAGTAGGAGCTGGAATTCAGATACATAACCTTGAAAATGATCATTCTGAAGGCCATGCTTACAGATTAAACTTTAAGTGCACCAATAATATGGTAGAATATGAAGCTCTTTTGCTAGGTCTTAAACTTGTCAAAAGATTAGGGGCAATTAGAGTATCTGTCATAGGATATTCTGATTTAATCATTCAACAGATTAAAGGACACTTTCCAACAAATGATCCCAGACTGAGAGAATATAGAGGAACAACTGTAGAGATTCTCAATACTTTTCTACAGACTCAGCTTGCTAAAATCCCAAGAAAACAAAACTTGCAAACTCATAGTCTTGCAATGTTTGCCAGCACTTGTAAATTACCATTCAAACCTAATCATCAGTTCACAACTGAGATTAGACACAGACCAGCCATACCTGACAATTTTAAGAACTGGCAAGTGTTTGCAAATGATGATCAGATTAACAATTTCCTGACTCTAGAAAATGAATTTTCTAACAGTAACATAGATGAAGATACGGTCATTGAATCTGATCAAATAAATGAACAAGAAACAGACATTTCAGAAGAAAGTGCAATTCAAATGCTTCATCCAACAAAGTTTACCAAAAAAGAAATGCTAGACCTTAAAAAAAATGGAGGTTGATGAGATTATAGAAGGAGAATCAGAGATCATTAATTTAAAAGACAATCATTTGCCTAAAGGATTAACTCCTCTGGACGATCTTTTTGATTCTAATGATATTCCAAAGAAACCCAAAATGGAGCCATTAAAAGTAGATATTGAGGAATATAATTTGGGAACTGAAGAGAATCCTAAAATGATAAAATTATCTAAATCTTTGTCTCCTAATCAAAAACTAAAATATGTTGAACTAGTGAGAGAATTCCAGGATTTCTTTTCCTGGAGTTATGAAGACTTGAAATCATATGATACCTCTATAATTCAACATACAATACCTCTGAAAGAAAATAAGAAACCATTTAAACAAAAACTCAGAAGAATCAACCCTGTATTTCTACCTTTAATTGAAAAGGAAATCAAACGAATGTATGAAGCAGGGATAATTGCTCCCATTAGGTTTTCAGAGTCGGTGTCTAATTTAGTACCTACTAGGAAGAAAACTGGAGAGATCAGATTATGTGTTGATTTAAGAAATGTAAATAAGGTTTCTTTGAAGGATAATTACCCTTTACCTAAAATGGATCACATTTTACAAAGGGTAGTAGGTGCTTCTAAGACTTTTCTTTTAGATGGGTTCTCAGGATACAACCAGATTCTGGTTCATCCTGATGACCAGGAAAAAACATCTTTTACAACACCATGGGGCACATTCAAATACGTTAAAATGCCATCTGGACTTAAAAATGTTGGAGCAACCTTCCAAAGAGCAATGGACATTGCATTTGCAAAAGAAATTCATGACTTTCTTGTTATATATCTGGATGATTTAACTATTTTTTCTAAATCAGATCAATAGCATTTGGACCATCTCAGACAAGTATTCATAAAATTCAAAAAGTATGGTATCTCTTTGAACCCAAAGAAGTCCTTGTTTGGTCTTGAAGAAGGTAAACTCTTGGGCCATATCACCTCCAAAGACGGTATTAGAATTGATCCTGCTAGAATAGAAGCTATATTGCAGATACCTCACCGTAGAAATGTCAAAGAACTTCAAGATTTCCTAGGAAAAATCATATTTTTCAGAAGATTCATATCTACCTTAGCTGAAATAGTTATATTGCTTACAAACATGTTAATAAAGGATTCAAATATTAAATGGACAGTATAAGCCAAACAATCATTTGAAGAAATTAAAATGGCTTTGACCAGAAGATAGAGACTTCATAATATTTTTGTTTGCATCAGAACACACTGTAGCAGTTGTTTTATTACAAATGGATGATCAAGGATGTGAAAAACCTATAGCCTTTTTTAGTAAAGCACTAAGGGATGCATCATTAAAATACAAAATCATGGGAAAACAAGCTTTTTCACTTGTAAAATCCATTAAAGATTTTAGAATCTACATATTGTATTCTCATGTGATAGCCTATGTACCAAATGTTGTTGTCAAAGACATCTTAACTCAAGATGGAATTGATGGAAAAAGAGGTAAATGGATTGATACCATATTAGAGTATGATATTGAAATGAAACCTACAAATCTTATAAAGGGACAGGTATTGGCTCAACTCATGACAGAAACAAATTGCCAAGCCCTGGATATTAATGAACTGGATGACGAACAGGAGATGGCGACTCCACAAATCAGCTAGGACTTCTTAGATTCACCTTGGTATGCTGATATAATTTATGTAATATTAAACCTGAAAGCTCCTCCAGGGTTATCCAAAACAAAGAAAAGGTTTTTAAAGATGACATCTTCAAAGTTTTGTATTTTAGATAATGTTCTCTTTTGGAAAAATCATGAAGGTATTCTATTGAATTGTTTGTTAAAAGATGAAGCTGACAAGGCTCTCCATGAATTTCATGCAGGAGACTGTGGTGGACACCTTTATTGGAAATCAAGTGCAGACAAGATCTTAAGGGCTGGATTTTATTGGCCAACCTTGTTATCTGATGTAAAGAAATTTGTCATTGCTTGCCATAAATGTCAAATTTTTGAAGGCAAGAGAAAACTATTACCTTTACCCCTGAAACCAATTTCCACTGAAAAACCTTTCCAACAATGGGGCTTGGATTTCATTGAAGAAATCCATCCTCCTTCTCCTGGCCGACACAAATGGATCCTCACTGCCACGAACTATTTTACCAAATGGATAGAAGCAATTCCTTCCAGACAAGCCAATGACACTGTGATCATAGGATTCCTAGAAACTAATATATTATCAAGATTTGGTTTTCCTGATAAAATTATAACTGATAATGCTTCTGCCTTCAAATCTAAGAAGATGATAATTTTCTGTAACAAATATCATATCACCTTAAGCCATTCCACAGCCTATTACCCTCAAGGTAATCGACTAGCTGAATCTTCCAAAAAAAGTCTAATCAATATTATTAAGAAATTATTGAAGGAAAACAAGAAAAATTGGCACAAGAAACTTACAGATGCACTGTGGGTAGACAGACTCACCACCAAAAAATCTATTGGGACCAGTCCTTATGAGCTGGTCTATGGCATTGAGGCTGTATTTCCTTCATCTTTACGAGTTCCTGTAATGAAATTTATTCAAGAAGCTCAGGCTGAACCTAATGATATTCAAAGGATAATAAATCAGACTATCAATTTGCAACAGACTAGAGAGGAAGTATATCAAAGATCCCAAGTATTGCAGGAGAAACTAAAGAAGATATTTGATAAAAGGACCAAGGCAGAAGATTTCCAACTTGGAAACAAAGTTTTAAGATGGGATTACAGAAGAGAGGATAATGGAAAACATGGGAAGTTTGACTTCCTGTGGAAAGGACCTTATATTATTCATGCTTTACAAGGAAACAATACATATTTTCTGAAAAAATTGGATGGTACAGAAATTGAAGATGGGCTAGTTAATGGTCGAATGTTGAAACATTACTTTGACCCTATTTACTAGGATATCCTGATTTTTAACATGTACATACTATATCCTTTGTAATGTCACAGCTTTGAGTGGACATTAACTTGCTAGAGTTGAAGCCCGAAGAGAAGGCCCTAAGCTTCAGAAGTATTACTGTCATACATACAATAAAGAAACAAGCAGAAGAAGATTCCATAGTCCAGTAAAAATTACTCTGAGGACAACTGACCTGTTGTTCTTTACTTTTCACTAGGAAAAGCCATCCCCAAGTGGAGCAAATGTTATGCTCCTATATCAATAGGTGTCATATACCATGATTGACTTAATGGGCTATGTAATATGTTCATACCTTTCCTTTTTGCAAAGGCTTTCCATATTGTCAAAAAAATCAAAAAATTTAAAAAATGTAAAGAGGGTATACCCTAAAAGAAAAAATCAAAGCGTTCAAAATTAAAAATGGCCAAAAAAGTAAAAGAAAATGAACACCACCAAAAGAAAGGCCAAGGAAAGTGCACAAGTCTGAATGCCACTACTTTTTTATCTTATGTAAATAAAAAAATTGTGTGCAACTTGTATCTTATGCCACAATTGACGAAAAATCAAACAATTTAAGCTTGGCTAGTTCATCTTTCAATTTTATGTTTTGGAGATAGAGAATAAAATCTGACCAAACTGTTTAATCTTGGCAGATAAGTAGATAGGTAGAGTAAATAAAAGGAGCTCAATAGTTTAATTTAAGCCCTTGGATGTAATAAGGTTAGATTTAGATATATTTCTACATGTAAAAGAAAAGAAAGTGTGATAAGGGATTGCTAGTCTAAGTGCACCCTAATAAAGAAGAAAAAATGGTAGGTTAAAGTAGGTAGGGTAGGAAGATGTTGTTGCAGAATTACATGTGATGGATAATGACTTTAAATGTGTTAATATTTACTTTCATCACAAGTGCAAGGCAAACATTACACTAGAAGAAATTTTAGCAAAACAAAGTCAAATTATTAACTTCCCTTTTCATTTTTCCCTAAAAATTTCACTAATTTCCCCTAAGTACTAAGGCATTTGAAAATTAGAGGGGCTCAAGGCATTTCCTTGACTTTTGGAAGGACCAGACCCTCGGCCCAATAATTGAAAAAGCCTAAGTACTTAAAACCATTCTTAATGTCATTCATTCCCTTCCAAAAAAAATTGTGCAATATTTCATAAAAACCCTTTTCATTCAAGCATAAGTTAAATACATACTTCTAATTTTTTATACTTAGCGCTTTCCATTCATTTTCATATTAAATTTAAATTTATTATTTAATTCCCTATATGAATCAACCCTTTCCCGTATTATTTTAACTATATAAAACTCCCAAATTATTACATATCCTGCCCCTTTGGTTGAAAAATAACCATACAAATATGTTAATTGTGATTAATTAATTAAATCTCCAACTAATTAGAAGCCCGCCTCCCCACCGCATTTAAAAAGATTAATTAACCCTCATGGTTAATTAATAATTTTCCCCACCAATTGAATTACACACGATATGATTAATCATATTTAATTATATTGGGCCCGCTCCTTTATTTCCCCATAATTTCTCTTCCCCGACAGCCGTTTGATCGACCACTCCAAAATCAATGACTGTTATCCATATCGTTGTGCCCCCATGTCTGAACAATAATGCACGATGTCCAAGCCATTTTCCAAACAATGCCTCGCCACGTGTTGTGAGCTGTATGGAATCACTGGCCCTCCGCTAAAAACTGTTCGTCCCCAAAAGCAGTGCAATGTATACCGCTTACCACCCTTCCGCCTATGATAAAACAACCTTTCCCTCTTATGTCATCTTCCATAAATATAAACCCCGTCAACCTTTGATTTTTCAAATAAAACAAAACCAATACGCTTCATTTTCATTATATTGTACAGCGACCAGTGTCCCATGCAAAAACTTCAAAACCAACTGTCGAAGATTGTCAACTGCCACCTTGCTGAGAAACTTGCAGAAAAAAAATCCAGAAACCATCAGTAGTTGCCAACACCTATTTTCATCACTGCCCACTTCTCAAAAAATAAGTATTTATCCAAATTCCCGTCGAACCCTGCAAAATCTTGGTTTTTGATTTAATTCCACAGGAAAATACTAAAACACAGTTCAATTTGGTCTTTATTCCACTCTTGGAATTCCTAGACCTGTAATTTTTCCTATTTTTTCATTAAAACCCAAATTCCTTTTTGAATCCACAAGAACTAGAAATGGAAATTCCTATGGCTTTCAATGTTGCACCTCTAAATGCCCCTCATAAAGATTTAGACTATCTGCCTCTAGCAGATAGGGATTTCCAGATTAAAGACCTCATCCTTAGTGAAAATCCTATCAGAATTTTTTTCCAATGCCGAGATAGTTAAAAGAATGGCTCTGACATTTTGGGACTGTGGGAATCCAATCTTCTAATGTATCTTTTACCCTCAGTTCATATTTTTCCCGAAATAATTCATCATTGCCATGCCAATTATGATCCCAATCAACGAGAACTCATGTCCCCGAGTCAAACCGTCCTTTTCCCGATAACTGCTCAATCTATCAATGAAATGTTACAGTTTCATCCTAGTCAAGCCTTGACTCCCCTTTCCATGGGAGATTTACTTGAAAATTAGCCAATTTATCCCAAGAAGAGTTGAATCGGCTCTGTCAGACTTTTATGCTTCAAGAATATCAACCTGAAGGCCCTTCTCCTTATGGATATACTTTTCTCACAGATATGGGCAGACTCATTTTGAAAATGATATCTTTTTTAATGTGTTTCAACACCAGTGAATACGTTGATAAGTTAACCGTAGCGTTGCTGTCAATTTTTACCCTTGGACAACCATGTGCTGTCAAATATGATTTTGCTTCCTACATTTCTGATAAAATTCATGACCATTTCATGAGATTGGAAGATGAAAGAGTGTTCAAGTATTCCACTATTATATACCATCTCATGCTCTATTATCAATCAGAGAGTTTCCCCTTCCATGTCATGAAACTTGATACCAAAGGAAATCCAAGGTCTGTAATTTTTTGGTCTGCAATATTCCATAATTCCTTTGAGTCTACTTATTCTTACAATGAGTTTATTGACCTATTTGTGCACCCTGAAACTACCTTATTAACGGGAGTTTCCCCTCCTAGGGTCAATAATGGTATGAAGAAAATTCTCCAACTTTCCAAGCAACACAGGATAGGTGATTGGTACCTATACCAGAATCATACAGAAATTAGAATATATGGGTGTGAGCTATGTCCTTTCAAGTTACCAAATTATGTCCCAATGAGGTTGTTTGCCTTAGAGTATTTCAGACAAATGATAAATTCAGACATTGTCCATTTTTGCAATGCAAAGAAAAAAGCTCAGCTCAGAATTAAGAGTCAATTAGGTCCTTTTGTATGTAATTCTAGAGATGTCAGAAAAGAAGCTGAAAGAATCCTAGAAGATTATCTCAAATTGGAAAAAAAAATTCCGCTGGGTACCTTATGGCCCAAACAGTTCTATTTGTGATAGGAGGATGAAAAACAAATTGTCACCATACCTTCACCATAGAATTCCAGAAATTGAACAATTTGCAAATATGGATGAATGGATGGAAGGGACCTTAATATAACAAGATAGTGAACAGGTCAGTGTTGAAAATGTTATGAAAGATCTTGAGAAAATACTTGACCTAGACTCTTTTGCGCAGGTGCAAAGACCGAGAATTGGTCCTTCTTCTGCTGGAACCTCTTAGCAAAATTTGCAATCAATCAGTGCACTAACTACAATAGCATCCAAAGGTAAGGAAAAGGAGGCTAATACATAAGTCATAGAGAAATTCACAATGATAGAGCAGCCTGGAACTTCCAAGGAACAGGCCCAAATACAGACTTCCCCCACTCAGATTAATGTGGCAGAAATTTCAATTTTACAAACTCCTCTCAATGAAGAAAAAGGTAAGAATAGAGATGCAGAAAAAACTACCCCTATCAGTGGATCTTCATAACAACTTGGTGTCAAAATAAAAAGATTAAATCCTCTTTCAGAAGTAGAATTTGTTCAAGAAACCCCTAATAGTCAAAGGAGAGAAGAGTTAGATAGTCAGCAAACATTCACAATCAGTGGGACATCTACTGACTCACAGAGAAAAGAGCTACAAAGACAGCAAAGTGCTGAAGTAGCTTCGTTCAAACCACCAATAAAGGATGCCTAGGATATTAAGAAGACATTTATAAATATAAAGGCCAGAAATGATCCATTAAGACTTCAATTCTACAATCAATATTTGAAGATGGCTCCCAAAAATCAACAAATATTGATGTCATCTTATGACATCCAGCAAGGTAAAATGGTGATGAGTCATTTCAAACCCAAAGTGTTGCAGCCTCAAACAGCTGCAGATTATGTCAGAACCAATTTTGAAGTCACGGTAAAGGATATTCATCCTTTGGATCAGATTGAACTGCACAAAAAAACTGGTGAAATGATTTACTCAACTTTGACTAATAAATAAATGATGGCCCAAAGATTACAGAGTTCTTTGGATAATACTACTGCTCAATTTCATCTTGAAAAATCCTCTTCCTAGGCTAAGGACAACAAAATAAAGACTTTGGAAGAAATAATTATTGGATTGGGTCATAATCCCAAATATGTTAAGGCTATATAAGCCTTGATTAAGAATAAATATGATGATATTGCAGCCTTAAGGAAACAACTAAAGTTACCATCTTCAAGGCATCCAAAAACTGCGGAAATCATAAAGAAAAATTCTAAAGAAGAATTGATGGATTTGCTCTTGAAACTTAATGAGCAACAAAATGAGACTGAAAAAGAACTTGAAAAGGAATTAAAGGATAAGTAGCCAAAAATTCTAGCATCTACAACAGAAGTGATTACAGGTACAACAACAGATCAGTCAGCAGGACTATCACAGGGCAATACTTCCAATTTAAGCATTGAAGGATTAATAAAATCAATGGAGGAATTGAAACTCTAAGTGACAGAGCTCCAGAAAACAAAGGTACAATTTACCACTTTAGAACAAAAATATGATCTCTCAAATATGAGTGTTGTAGAAAAAACAAGAGAGATCAACAGATTAAAGAAATTGGAAAAAGCATTGGAGAAGGATCTCACACTAGAGAAACCTTTGAAATAAATCAAAGAAATTCTTTGGGCCAAAATCATTCAGTCAATAAATGATGTCTTTCCATCAATTCAAATAATGTATGAGCGGAATGATTTAGTTAAATTGGCTCTGGAAGAAGTTCAAAAGGCAAGAGAAGAATTAGGAAATATGCCTGAAGAATCCAATGAGCTTATACAATTTTTAAATACCAAGAATAGATATCAACTTGAAGATCTAGGCATCCAAGACAGAACAGGAAAAATTCTGGAGGTAAAAAGAGTTTTTACTAAAAGAAATATAATGCATAACCTAGAAAGAAGATGCTATGATATGCAAGAAGAGATCAATGCCTTTACAAAGAAATTGGATATTTTTCAGATTAAAGGATTTCCAATTCTTTTAGTTTCAGATGATAAATAAGCCTTGAAAGCTATGTTGAGAAATTGAATAAGTATGCTGACAACCAGGCTAGTTCATCGACCAGTTCATTAGTAGCAAAAGCATTGCCTACAGGAAAAATTCTTCATGACAGTCTGGAAAATTTGTTTTATCTCGAACATGAGGTAAAGCACTTATTACCAATTCAACCTACTTTCTTTAGATATACAGAGACTAATGAGACTCTGAGGAAACTTCAAAGAACCAGAATACTGGAAGCATAATGGTGGGAAGAGATGTTAGACTTTTTGTAAGAATTATCCTTGCATGAATTTTGATTATTTACTGCAATAGGTCATGACAAAAAGGATAAACAGAGATCAAATAGGTCAAAGTGTATCAGTACAAGTAAAGAGTATCAGTAAAACAGAATAGCTAGCACAGAATTACTAGAGAGGACAGCAGCAAGCTAAATCATAGGGCCTGCCTCCAGCACATTCATAAAAAAGGAAACAGCACAACATCGGTTATCTTTTCTCTTATCCACGAGACCATCTGTCTCTATTTTCTTGTAACATATTCATGAGTCATCCTAAATTATATCTCACTTTGTTAGGAGATATTTTTTATAATTTGTTGTATAAATACTCCCTCAATTGGAATATTGAGGGGTTGGAATTCATAGACTTTTCTGTAATATTGATTACTTTGGAATAAAGTGTTGTTGGACAATTTTTGCATGGCTAGCTAGATAAGGAATTGATGCAAAGGACTTTTCACAGGATTCTTGAATAAAAAACGGATCAATAAGTCATCTATATCTTATGTTTTAAAGTTTTATACTTATTTATTATACCATTTATGTTTCATATCTTAATGATAAACGAAAAGGAATAATTCAGAAAGTTCTTAAGTGCAATGTGTTTTCAATCGTTATTATTCTTTATGTTTTCCTCTAAACTAGTATAAACAGTGAATTCTTAATTGCTCCTATTTTCTAGTTTAATCATTTTAATTATTTGGTAAAGAATACTTAATTGCTCTTTATTAATAATCATTCAAGTTCCCTCTTTCGAATATGTTGAAGGATTCTTAATTTCCCTTTACCAATTTTGAAGTTCATTCCATTCATTTTAGATATTAAATTGTTCTCTATTTGATTACCTCGACCTATGAAACCATCTCTTGTTAAGAAAATTCATCCAGTTAAGCCATCTTTCTTTGACTCCATTAGCCCAATGGCCTAAACTATTCAGTCTTACCCTTCTACTCTAGAATTTCATCACACAAACACAATCAAAATCCTTGTACTTTCATAACTAGCCTAATATCTTTCAAGACAAAGCTAAAACTTAAAGAGAGAGCCCTCTCTAGGTACAGATTGGCTAGATTCTATACCTAAAAGTTGGTTTGTGGTTACCTCGGACCACTTTCCTCTTCCCTACAACTTCAAGGAAAATCTGAGTGATAACACACCTCGCACCGCGCTATATGAGAAACCTACTGCATTGACCAACAGTCATGATGGAGAGAAGGTTGGACCATCGACCATGTCAATTCAACAGCATGTAGCATCTAGCAGTACTCATGATCATGAGAAATCTGGATCATCGACCATGTCAAGTCATCATGATGAGAAGCCGACAGTTGATCTTGATCAGTATGAGGCACTAGTATCAGATCAGTAGGCATGTAATGATCGACATTTATCTGAGCTTGTCGAGGCTGCACCATTGACTGAGAAGGCCTTGACTAGTGCTACTATTGAGGATGTACCACCAATTGATATTTGACATTTATATTATAATTGTATATTTTTGACATTATACAGTTATATATATATGGTCCATGTATTTTATGTCCATGTTGTAGTTGTACTTAATTGACATGTTGGTGATCTTCATGATGTGTATATTGTTAGGTCATGTTAGATATGTTCATTTAATGTGCAGCTTGCAGATACATGTGTATGTGATAGTAGTTATTTGACATGAGATGTTTTGATGTTTGTGTTATGATGATGTTATACAATGCTAATTTTGTTTTGTTAGATGATCATGATCAAGATGATTAGATGATGTTAGCAAATTTGAATGTGTTTTTTAGTCGAATATGATTTTTGTACGATGGTTATCATGATCGTGATGTTTATTTAATATTTAATATTAAATGATCATGATATTTGTTAAATATTATGTCATGATTGTAATTGAAATTTTAATTTTAATTGTATGTAAAATTGTAAAATTGTAATTCTAATTCTAATTCTAATTTTATGTAAAATTATAAAATTGTAATTGTAATTGTAATTGTACATGAAATCCTAAAATTGTAATTGTAATTGTAATTCTAATTGTATGTAAAATATTTGTAAAATTTTAATTGTATTACTGTGAAATGATTGTAATTGTAATTATAATTGTATGTAAAATTCTAAAATTGTAATTGTAATTGTATGTGAAATTGTAAAATTGTAATTCTAATTCTAATTCTAATTCTAATTTTAATTGTAATTGTATGTAAAATATTTGTAAAATTTTAATTGTATTAATGTGAAATGATTTTATTAAAATTTTAAATTTGTAAATTTGTAAAATTGTAAATAATTGCAAAATAATAAATCTAGAATAATATGAATTTTTGTAACATAATAAAGTTTAGAAAATAATGCAAATAAATTCATGTACTTTAGAATTATCATTTTTTTTTATTATGATCTTACGTACAAAAAAAATAACTTGATACAGTATGCCACTATTTTTGAGATCAACATAATTGCAAATTATCAAGTGAAATATCGATTTTAACATTAACACAATGCAAATTACCAATTAATTCAAAATACATGTTATAATGTTTTGAAAAAAAGAGTCTTATAAGTTATAAGGTAGCCAAGTCCTCTTCTTTATAAAAACCCATCTTAAAAATTTTAAATATTGATGAAATAACACATGTACCATATCACTCTCAGTCCTCATGGTCACCCTCATTATCTTCCAGCTCACATAGCATGATAACACTGTTGTTCTCAAAAAATGTTTTAATCTAGGGTTATGTCTCAATACGAACCACCAATCCCTATCCAACGCATCTGAGTAAAAAAAAACATGGTTGCATTGTTTGGGGAAAAAATATGGCTCCTTAGCTTCATCCCACATCTTACTAGAGTTGAAACATATTAGCCTACTATTGAGATCTTCCTTTACATTATTTCGATCAAAGGCATCCTACCACTTGCACCTAAAAATAACACATTGGAAAGAACAGAAATCAACTTCAATTATCTCTTGTATCTTCCTGACGTAACCTAACGTCCCTCGTAATAGGTTTTGATCACGGTGGCTATATCGACTAGATTGATCGAACACGACTTCAACTCCACAGTCTTGTGTGATGTGTCCATCATTAGCGTTTTTTGTACGAAAATGGTGTCCATTTGCCCACATAGATGGGAACAAATGCACCTATAAAAAAGTTAAAAAATCATAGTTTCATGTGTCTTATAATAACCCAATAGTTAAAATATGGAATATATATGTAATTACATTTGAAAGGTGCATTATTAAGTTTAAAATGTACATATAAATTAAATAGTTGAGAGTGTAAACTTCTGTGATCCATATCATATTAAAGTAAATATTCTAGTAAATCACATGAGAAATCTTAGAACCGACGCGTTTCGAACTCGTTGAAACACGTCAGTTCTAAAATTTATCATGTGATTTCCTGGAACATTTATTTTACTAAATTAAATAGATTATTACTGAGTTGTTGCACCCAATCCCTACGTTTAGCGCATCCTCTTCAGCACGTGGGTAATGACCGGTTGCACCATATTTCTCTCTGACTTGGTCAGCAACCCAACCGTTGGGGAAAATTTTTGGCATATTTTCTTTTAAATGATTGGGAAAAGGCACACTTCTACCATTAAACCATATGAATTCTTTCCTGTCACTATCCCATTTCATCCTCTTTTTTTCGTACAATGCGACCCACAGTTGTGTCACTTCGGAATTGTAAAGTACGAATTTATTGATTGCTTCAATTTAGGCATTCCCTGATGAAACCAAACCGAAATTATATAGTACATAGAGATAAAAATATACATTATATCGAAGTTCAACATGAACATTTACATTGTGTAAATTTGAAAAATTATACGTTGCTTACTCTTTATCAAGCGCTTTTTTCAATTGGTTTGGAGCAACTCCCCTTCTCTTTTTTATTCATCCCTTTCATCATCCCAAATCACCACACCTAGTCTGTTGTCAATCTGCTTGATGTACTCACTGGCATAATAGAAAGACTCATACAATATGTACCCCTTTGTCATAGACCCCTCGCATCTTCCCCTTTGTTGAGCAAAACCTTTCAATTTCTTCATGTAACTCTCTAAGAATAACATCCAGTGATAAGAAACCACCCCAACTAGTTCAACCTCATCTACTCTGTGGATTAGAATATGAACCTACAAATCCATGAAACTTGTCGGCAGTTCCTTCTCAAACATACAAACAATCTCAACTATCTCTTGATGCCATCGTGGAATGCTAGCCACATGAATATCCTTTACATAAGCCAACGTACAAATGCATATAATTTAGATATGGCATGTCCTAGGTCTTGAGGGAATTCATGTTTCACACACCCATGCATGAAAAAAGGATAATGATACTGCAAAGTTATAAACAGGTGTAATAATATAAAAAATTAATTATGTTTTATGATCCTCGCATGGGATAAAATTTATTAATATAAAAAATAATAAAATCATGCTTTTGACATTATACATAATATTAGAAGATTCAAATGGTCATGTGATTTCAACTCTGAAAAATGGTCATCCACGGTGAAGCAGCGCCATAGTGAAGACCCGTATGAAGATGGCACCCTCACACCCATTATAAATTTCTTTGCTAAAGAAAAATCATCTTTTTTTAAAATCCATGGGACATCACATTCTTTGAAATACCATGAATTAGAGGGACCAGTGCCTGCCTCTAATCATGTGCTTTCTAATCATCTTGGCCAATGTTTCTTTTTAGTTTTTAAAGTAATAAGATCTTTCCTAATAGCCAATGTGTCACTTTGTTTCAATGATATGTGCCTCCATAAAGAAGATGAAACATTTTTAAATATATGCATCGGATCTAATGAGTGGGTAATCTTAAGATGCTCCCAATATGGGAGGTTATAAGAGATACATTTCCTTTTCATCCCAATGGGAAATTTCTCAACATAGGTATCGAATAATTCTAGTTCATCAAACATAGGCTCCCCATTTGAATTGAACATTTCTATGAACTCCTTCTCCTTCTCTCTCTCATATGCTCTAAGCCATTCAACTGGTGTCATTATTGGAGGTCTTTGGGTTCTCTCTCGTTTACCATTGAAAGTGGATGTTTCTCTTATGTAAGGGTATTCTTCTGGGAGGAATACCCTGGAGCAATCATACACTGGCTTTCTTAGGTCCTTGGACCATCTAGCTTTCAGATAAGGTCCAAAAAATTTACATCCAAAATACTCTTTTGTTACAAGATCTGCGAGATTATTGTATACAATTTCTATGCATGGCACGTTAAATAATATCATGAAGATCAAAACAATTAAAATGAATTAAATAACTAATATTTGAAACAATATTGTTACGTATATAAGCAAATCAATAAACATGTAATTTACTAGAGAAAAGTCCTAAGCCTAGATAATCATGTGTCACGTAAGCACATGTGCCATTGAACGTAAAACTCCTCTCTACTGTGATGGGTCTTGATACATCGTATACATTTATCCCATCCCATAATTCCTTCAATTCATCTACCAGTGGCTGTAAGTAGACATCCATATTCTTCAATTGTCTTCTACTAGGGACTATGAGAGCCAACATAAGATGTTCATTCTTCACTGACAACCATGGGGTGATATTGTTATTGATCACTAGAAAAGGCCAAACATGATAGTTAGTGTTCTAAAGGGAATATGGGTTGACTTCATCCATGGCTATGCTGAGTTGTAGAATTCGTACTTCATCCTTGAATTTTTCATACCATGTATCCTCTATATGCTTCATGGTTATTGAATCAGTTGGGATTCACATAACTACCAAATCACTTCTGTGTGAGGCATGCCATCCTTGCAACATAGCTAATTCTTTGCAACGAAGGAGCTTTTGAATCCTTGGGATTATAGGCATGTGCCTCAATATCTTAAAAGGAGGACCACGTGATTTACCCTTATTTTTTATTTATCATACCTGTCATACCCAAGTTTCGGACATATCTCTTTGCCTACATATTCTCCTCTATATAGAATACAATCATTTGGACATGCATGATATGACATGTACTCAACACCCAACATTTCCAACAATTTATTTTCCTTTTCACAGCTACCGGGCAAGACATTATCACTCGGAAGAACCTTACCTTTGAATCTCCTGTAGTTGGTGATCATGGAAAATATTAAATGTACATTAATTCCTATATAATTATTAATGTTCATAAAACTGAAATTTGTAATGTTCATCATGTACTGATTATATTTCTTAAATTTATATAAGGGAGGACTTTACGTTAACTTACCTCAAAATTTCTGAGAAACGTGCATTTGGAAAGCCAAAAATTTCTTTCGAGCTGTACAGTAACATCATTTTCCCCAACTGGGTAGACTTCGACTGACCGCTAGGTCCAAAGAGATGGGTGGTGGAAGCAAATTTAAGGCTTTCAAAAAAGGTGTCAATGATATGAGCAACACCCCCTAGTTGATCATCGTTTTGGAATGCATATGACAACATTGTCTCCATGTTAGTCGTATCCCTTAAGTAATCATCCATACAAACCTCTATTTGATTACCTCCATTGCCAACTTGTGAAGAACTAATATTATTGTAGCCATTCCTAATTGGTGAATCTAGACATAGCGGGGATTGAATCGGTGGTTGATTCAACCATTTTTGGTATCGTTCCTCTCTAATTTTTTCTCTTAATTCAAACTTCTCTCGATTTGAAATTGTTGTGGGGTGCAATGGAAGATCGTAGGTAGGTTTCTCATCATCACTAGAATCCTAATAATTTCAAAAAATATATTTAAACATGATTAGTACAAAATCTATGATATCAATTACTTATAAGAATGTTGACAATGCATGATTAATTTTTTTGACGTTGAAATAATTACATTAATATACCAAACACTTATTATTACCATGATTGTCCCGGGATTGTGGCTAGAAGATTCAATATTGTTACAATTGGGAGGGTGAAGTGGCTGTCCATTTTCATCTACCAAATGCACCTTGCGGTATGCTGCTCCTGATAAGAGCTTCTGACGTTTTGGAGTTGTTTGATTATTTTTTGCATCTGAACTCAATTCTAAATCTGCATGAACCTACACAATTTTATACATTATAAATTTTATTAAGCTAATTGACATGTATAAAAAACATAAATTCAATTAGATAATGAATATATAAATAAAATATGAAGTAAATATTATGTCTCGATATGGATAGTGAGAACTCTGCGATGGACTTTGAGAAATATTATGGAACGAGCTGGATTTTGAATAATTGTCCATTCAATATAATTATGGTATTTTCTCCCTGCATTTGAGCAAAATCAACAATAAATTTTAGTGCACACACCTAAAAGTAATTTCGGTGTCTTAAAAATGGACTTATTTTTATCGGTGCTTATGTATAGATAACCGCACCAGTGTTGTTTTAGTTATTACACAGTGGTGTTGTGTTATTAACTGACACACCAGTGCAGTGTTATTAATTAACGCATCGGTGACGAAAAACCACAAATAAAAAAACAAAACTTATTTTTTTTAAGTGAAAAAAAGGCGGTAAATTGAAAAATGGGCGGAAAAATATTTTCAAAAATCTAATTTCATAAAACAATTATTTAAATACTAAATTTTTTTCATTATTTCACTATTTTTGCAAAAAAAATTCAGCAAGAGATGTGCATGAGACATACCTAGAGCAAGAGAGCACGAGAGCACTATGGAGCAGCGAAATACCTTCGAACATAACTATTCAGGCAATCGAAATTCCAAACCTCTGGTGATTCAAACCCTGTAGCATATATTTTCAAACGATGTCATGATTAAATTTTATTGTTTTTTTTTACATTTTCTGCAGTATTTTTTATGTAATAAGTAAATAATTTCAATTTGTTTTTCATTTTCAGAAACAAAAAAAAATCCCATTTTTACCCTAAACCCTTCATTCTTTTTGTTTCTGCCCTTGCTTCTTCCTTTTTCTGTGATTTCAGAATTAGGGCTTTTAATTTTAAATTTATAGGGTTTGTATTGCTATATATATATATATATATATATATATATGCCTATGACATCCAACCCACGGGATGACTTGCATAGTCGGATCCCAATCCATGTCGGCCCTTGCGTAAATTTCTAAAAAAATTAATTTTTTTAATCGGTGTGCCCTGTGTAACCTAGCTCACCAGTACGCTAGCTTATCCCAGTGCACCATGCACGTACTATTTTATAACAATTTTAAAAACATTTTTTTTTTAATCCGTGCGCCATATGAGAAATAGGGCACTAGTGCGCTATTTAATTATAGCGCATTACTCACGTACTATTTGGCAAAAAAAAGGATTATTTTGTGTTATTTAGTGCACCATGTAACATATAATGCACTGGGTCTCCTAGTTGACAGAGAGCACCATATGGTGGTCCCTTGTTTGCGTGAGGCATTTATAAGAATAGGTTGCACCACCCCCTCCACGACACCATATGCTACAAAAACTAACACTACGATTTTATTATTTTTTCTGTGTTAATCCGTGCGGTGGTCAACATGTAATACACCAGTGTTCCTTGTTGACATATATAACTATATGGTGTTTTATACTGTTTGGGCGGTGAATTTATAAGAACACGACGCACCGACGTCGGTGCGTACACCATGAAAATCGCACTGGTTTCTTGATTTTTTTTTTGCCTGAAAAGTTGATAATTTATTTATAAAATATATTAATGAATTTTATGGTACATGTTTCATATTGATAAATAAATGTACGACAAGATATCAAGTAATAAAAATATTGATAACACATCAAGAAAAGAAAAGCATGCAATTTTTTTGTAAATTATTTACAAAAAATATTATTTTATGTAAGTTTAATGTATTGTTTACTTTGTACCATGCAGACCCACAAAATGATGAAGCTCGATAAGATTATTGCTAATCTAGGACTAGAAGAGTGCAAAATCTTGATGGAAAAATTACAAAAGGATGAATCAGGTGAATGAAAAAATACTATCGATCCAATATGAGTTTTTTTTTTTAATTTTCATTAATAATATACATAAAATTATTAGATAACATGTTTCAAACAATATATTAATTCACATTTGTTTAATGTTCTACAGGGACCAACAACTCATAAAAGGAATGTTGTTCTAAGAAAAGAAAAAAATAGAAGATGCAAATGAAAATGAATTACTCCCTAGCTAATCTGGAGTGGTGCTGGAGGTTAACGAAAGGGGGAAAAGTTTTTACAAAAGTTTGAGGGATATAGTGGAATGAATGTATAGACATTCTTTCCACTTACAATACAAAAATCAATCCAATGATTCCAAGAAGAAATTTTATCTAAACTACAGAAATCATTTCCAGAGAATTGGCCAATGATACATGTCATACTTTTAATAGTAAAAACATACAACAACAAAAAAGAAGGAATGAAAAAATAATATTCCCTTAAAATTTTTTCTATAATTATTCCCTTTTGTTATATTTAATTTTCATACATCAATATAAAAATTCAATAGTTTATTGTCATTTTACAGTTTCAGGAAGATTATGAAAATATAAATATATGAACGAACTAATATCAGAAATATGCGAGTAGGAATGTCCAAAACGGTGTACAAGGAGATGGTCAAAGAAATGGAAAAAATTGCATCGTAGGAGGAGTCATCTCAACAACAATGTGCTTCAAATGTAATATATAATCATTGAAATTTTCGATCATTAGGTACAATAAATAAATAATTTAGCATTAAATATTAAATTTCAATTATTTTCTTGTAGAAAAGAGAAGAAAAATGGAACCCATTCAGCACATAAAATAGGACAACAAAGAAGAAAAGGGTTGATATTTAACTTTCTGAGTAATTGTTACTTCCTTATAAAAACATAACTAGATTTCATTTTTGTATATTTAAGTTTTTTTTTTTTTAAATCATTGAATGTCTTCAAACAGGTGCTTACATACAAATAAGAACCATCAGACGAATTTATTGACATTGGGTTAAATATGGATTGTCAGTATATGTTGGCATATCCAAAATTAATTGTGGAATTTGTAAGAATCTATCGATCTTGTTTTACTTAGCTCTGTCTATAATTAATAGAACATAAAAATATTTTATATTAAATATATGATTTGTTATGGGGTATAAAACTTGCAGGAAACAAAGTATGGAACTATGCCAACAGATGAAATCTTGAAAGATGACATACTAAATGGTTTTGAAGGAATGTGTATAGTTCATGAGTCAATTTTTGCTATGGTATGTTATTTCTTTTCGATTTACATTGATGTATATTACTTAATATTGCGATTTTCATTATTCTCAGCAATGTATAGACACTCATTATAGTTTATTTTTATGTTTGTAGATGGAAGGTGAAGAAGAAGAATAAAATCAACACCATGAACAAAACATTCCTGAAAATAAACCAAGTCATGGAAGTAGCTCGAATAGTGACAAAAGTTCAAGCAAAGAATGATGATCATTATGTTTGGAGATCAAAGCAAGGCATTGTATTTTTTGAAATATTTGTCTGTGAAATCAAACATTTTTTTTAATGTAATGGACATAGTGTCCCAATTGAAAGACAAAGGGATACCAATAACTGTCCCATTTTGTATGACAAAGAATATCTTATTCATATATATATATGTTTTAATTTATTCTATTGCATTCTCCATTGTCACTGTTAAATGTAACACCACTGATTAAATTTATGGATGATTTAATATTATAATGAAGAGATGTGAAATCTGATGATATGATATAAAAATTTAATCCAAACATCACATTAAAATCCATTAATAAAAATTTAATTAATATGAATACTGTTATAAGATGTGTCGACTTTTGATGAACAATGAATTAAAAAAAATCACAATAATTTCACTGTCACAAGTCGATGCTTCTAAAAAATGCAAAATGAACATCGGTGTGTGTCAGTTATTGTACACCGGTGCATTTCTACGACCTATGGGCACCGCAAAAATACCAATACCAATTATAAATCTCGGTGCATTTGTGCGATATTGCACACTGGTGCATTTGTACGACGTATGGGCATCGCCCAAATACCAATAAAAATTAGAAAAATCAGTGCATTTTTCAAATACTATGCACCGGTGCATTTCTATAACACTATGTATTGGTGCATTGATACAACCTATGTGCACTGCAAAAATCCCAATACCAATTAGAATGGCCTCGTGCGTTATATCACCTACAGTGTGCCTGGTGCGGTTTTAGACCTTTACGGCCCGGTGCATGCACCTTCGACTGCCCTGGGTCCACCGTCTAGATGACACACACCAGTGCATTGACACCTTTGTAGCACACCGATGAAAAAAACATCCGTAATAACCTCCGACCGCCCAATTTTTTTAGTTGTGTTGAAATTCCATTAAACGCTCCGCCAAAACCTCTGTTACAAAAAACGGATGTTGTAGAAAATGTTTTTTTTGTCAATTTTGGCCAATTTTATAACACTAAAAACCTCCTTTATAACCTCCACTATAGGGTATTTTCCTTGTAATGAGAGAACACAAGCCAATGAAATATAGACTCTCATTCAAAACCTAGAAGGTAAATGGAAGACGAAGCTTAAGTATTCTTGTTTGAGTGTTGCCGAAAGAAGCATGAGATAATATACATTATTGAGTAAACACATAATATTTATGAGATCAAAGGAAAAATTTTAGTACATAGAATAAAATAAAGTAGCAAGTTCAATAGACATCCCTAATAAACTCATAGCTTATAAATTTACTATTTATGGAAATCGTATCTATGGTAGTTTGTCTTATCTGCTAAGTTATCATCTTGTTGTGGACATGGATGATGAAGCAATTCAGAGACCTTTATAATGAAATACAAAATTATGTAAGTGATTGTGATTGTAGTTTCTTCAATACTCAATGCTAGCATCCATTAAAGGAAACAAATTAGAGAATGGTGTGATAAAAACTCCATAATTTCTTCCAAGATGTACGTAAATATGTTTAAAGTAAATGAGTCAATCTGATATTCCTATTTACTAAGGTTGTGTACATATGAATAGAGGTTTGTGAAGCAAGGTAATCATGATGAACAGTTTAGTAACACTATTTTAAAATCCATTTTGGTATATTTATAGCTATAATGACTAATTAAACAAAATCATATAGAATTTTATGAAGTATTAATTATAATTTTTCCAAATTTCAGGACTTATGGAATTTTTCTAATTCCATATAATCTAGTTACTATTTATTAATTTTTCTATTTGAGTTTATGTCAATATTGAAATTTCCAATGATTATGAAATTATAATAATTATGAATTATTTAAACTTTAGTCGTCACAATTTTTTTAATAACTATTGAAGGAAATGCAACTCATAGAAGATGTATATTTATTATAAATATTTGGTCATGTAAATAGATAACTGATAAAACAAGATTAGTTTTGTTATTGCAAATACTCATTTAAGAGACGAATTTGTTTAGAGGAAATAAAAGAAAACTGTCAGTGGAATTATTATTATTGAACTATATGTTAATATTGAAGAGTTTTTATTTTATTTTAGTGATACTATTTCTGATGATAAATGGATTAATAATTTAATCGACAATTTTTTAGTGCTAAAATCACAGGTAATGGTTGATCATTACATCTAAATAAAATCAACATGGATTTAATATTGAATAATAAGCATCCATGATTAGGGGAATACAAGATTGGCTCTACCTTTAGGTTTCCTAATACATTTTATCCATAGCTAACATGCAACATAACAATCATTCATGTGTGAAGAAGAAACTGTGTACTTGTTTCACTACATGCATTCATCTGCATAACATTTCTCCTGCAGATACTTGTATTTGAAATAAAAATGTGCATGAAATCATACAACATAGTTTATCTATATAATTACATATCATTCAAAACACCTGACTTAAATAATCAAATAATATGTGCTTATAAATAACAATAAAAAATTCTCACATAATGAGGAAATATGTGTGTAAAATATCATGGAAATTAATGTTTAGAAATGTTGTCTATGTTGAAGGTGTGTGGAAGAAATGTGCGGTGGAAGAATATGTGTGGACATAAAAAATTTACACATTACGTTTGACTTTTCATATCACTTACCTAACATTATAAAGTCCATAAAATCTCATATGCCCATTTACTATGCTAAGATATCCATGCTATGGTTTTGCTTACTATCTTAACACACATTCATGATTCTTATTATATTTCAATTTGATAACATCCAGACTTGTCAATTTACTTCGAAAAGAAATAGAACACGTCCTAATAGAATTGTCAATGGTTAATGAAATAATTTTTTTCAGAGAAAAGAGTTATGGGAATGTACTGTAAATGCAATTACAACCCCCAAAATCTATGAGAACTGAAGATATTTTCAAATGAAGCTCCTACGATTAGATTTGGGATATTTTTAAATCAACCATGATAATAATCATAGCCACTATCAGAATATCTAGATATATTGTTCAAGTAATTATTTTTTCCTATTTTAAAATTGTTTTGCAACCTCTGAGAAATACATAAATTAAATTATGTAAATATTTTTTGGTTTATAAAAAGATGCGAAAAAACAAGTTTTTTCACGTTGTGATCGACAACTGTTAACTTAGTGGCAATCTATGTTGACGCAGGGTATAGCCAAAAAACTAAAAATATGTATATAAATAAATGTTACAAATGGGAATCAAATTTTGTTTATTCAATAAGTCTAATATGAGGCTATTTTTTTGTTCATCGGAGGGCATGCAAAGAACTCCACAACAAGCCTCTTTTGGATTCCTAGTTTGATTATGAAGTAAGGTCAAACATTGTTGTGTTTTGCATTTTTAATTGACTTTTTTTTACTATTATCTACTATTATTAGGTCATATAATGATTTTATTTCTTTTATTCCTATTTGGTTTTTGAAGGCCCGTTCTAAGTAGGAAGTCACACAAGATTGGATTTTATGCTTTTGTATCTCCATTCTTGCTAGCTTCTTGGGGGTTTTGTATCTTTTCTATTGTAGTCTATGGTTGATTTAGATAGTATTTTTTTGGGACTATCAATTTGTTCATTGAACTACATTACTAGGTGGACTTTTGCTGTTGTTTTGGGTCAGGTTGGTGTTTTATTTTACATGAAATTTTTTGTTATTTTAACACACCCATAGCACCCTTGTATTCAAGTCTTTTTTTTTTCCGTTGAAATACAAGATGCCATGTCAGAGAGGCATACTAAGGCTAGGGGTTGGTAAATGATTGGAGCCAAGACAACATCACCTAGAAAGGATTGATGAATTTGAGGCTATAAGCCCAAACCATGCCAATAGAACTAATTTCAATGACCTTGCTTCTAATCAAGAAAATTTTGGCAACCGGCTCAAATATCTCAAGGTTATTTTGGAAAAACTCGTAAGAGATAGACCCAATGATTGGAATATGATAATATCATTTATGAATCACCTCCAATGCATCTAGTCGTAGATATGGGACATATTAGTGAGTCTGCAAAGGGGTCAACAACATCTACATGAAAAAACTAGACTGATTTGAAAGAATATTAGCTCACATGGAGAAATATGTATATTGTGTTTTAGCCTCTTTCATCACCTGGTTTGATACCAAAGAATCGTGTTCGTTCATTATCCCTTATAGTTAATGGCTACTAGTTGTGTACTAATCCTAAAAGTTTTCTTCTTTTATTATCTTTTTCATTTTTAAACAATGAAGAAATTTTTGGAAATTTGTAATGTTTGTTTTCTAATTACCTACTGGCCAGTGTATTTGGTAAGAGTGAGGTCAGTAATATTTTGTCAAGTTGTTCCTAACAATGTAATATTTTTGCATAAATGAAAACCCGATATTCAAAAAAACTCATAAGATTTTAAATGATGGAAAAAATTTATGCATATTATGAGTTAGATACATGCAGCACGAGCATACAACCACAATTCACCATAATTATATAATTGGAGGATCTTATTAATTGTGTGGCAAAAGAATCAAGGCATGCGACTATGTGTGGAGATAAAGTAATTTCTATGTTTGTTTTACTAATTATAATATCTGATATCCTGGCCACAAAACTTTTTTGTAAACTCCATGCAATTTAAAAAATGAAAAATGAATTATAACATATCGCTGGAAAACATGGAGTTCTAAATCAAATTTTTAAGTGTAGAAAAACATTAAACAATGATTAATATTATTCCATGAAATCGTTGTAATGACAATAGGTAATTTAGAAACAATTACTACCATTGAGTACCATTGTATGCAAAAAGAGAAAAATTCCAAAAATAAATCGTTCTGAGTGGAGTGTATGGGAAATAAGTAGTGTTCAAAGTAGGAATATATGAAAAAACTATACGAACAAGGAAATGCCCATGGATATGTGAAAGTGCGAATATTTTTGAAACAAACATAAAAATTAACATGTAAATAATGAATACAAATATCGTCAAAGTAAAACATTATCTAGAAACAAAGAAAGTTATCAGAGGTGTTGTTGTTTCCTAAAGACAACCTCTAGGTTGAGAATAATGCCAGTGCCTAGGACATCTTAATATGTCTTGAATATATATTCGTTATTCTCAAGGATAAAAAGTTAAATTGATGATTTTTGGTCCAACTAACTTTCTCGAAGGAAAATTAAATTGATTCATAGATAGTATTTCATTACAAAGAGTTAATGTTCATTTCTGGTGGCCTACACACAGGGAGTTCATCCTAATCAATTTTCGAAGTGTAGGTGAAAGAGGAGTTTTGGAGAAGGAATTAAAATGCATAGGGTTGAATATAGAATCTTGTACGTCTCATTTAAGTAGAACAATGAATTGGATGAAATAAATGAAATGCAGAAATGATGAAGCACATTTTAATGCTTCTAATTACACAAATCACATGTACCATTTTCCTTCGCATAACATAGGTAAATATGCAGCTTATAATTCAAATCAACAACTACAATTACACAATTTATTAAGAGGAAAGACACAGATGAAATGAAAGATACAGATAGAAACACATACTACACATTCCAATGTTTGGAATCACCATAAAATTATTCATGAATCTTCAAAAATGTTATATATCTCATAAGCTCCCAAACTTGCAAAACTTGTGGAAAAATTACAACCTCTAGAACATAAAATCAAACCCTCACTAATGATTTTTTCTTCCCTTTTATGTAGAGAGTCAAAACAAGAATGATTATAAATATATATTGAATGGATACAACTTTCTAAGCTACTCATTTTCGTGAGTGTGTCACTGGTCTAGTTTTCCTAATGATTACATAACATATTTGATTGCTTCTTTAAAATAAAATGTTTACAATATTAAAAAATGATAGTTATATGTCATGATTTCCAAATAGGGAAAAATATTTATTTGTGGCTCACTTAATTTCTTGAGGTGGACCCAGACTCCACTGTTCATATTGGTGGTGGATTAAAAAACTGATCATATTTCTTCCATAATACTAGATCTGGTGTAGGGACACAAAAGAATTTATTGTATGATATCTTCAGATTTTTAAGCTCGGTGTAATTGGGCTTGGAAGAAAATAAGGTATTTACCAATGAAAGTAGCTGGAAATACCTGTAAATATAGTTGAATATAGTATTTCCCTTATGATTGGTAGTATTTTCATGAGAAGAGTCTACTTTACTCTTGGTTTCAACTAATATTTTCTCGTACTACTCCCATGGAATTAGGTTTCTTGGAAGTCCCAATAGATAGGTAACCATGCCCTATTTCTCTGATCAAAATTTGAACTGAATGTAGCTACCAATTTGGCTAGATCATTCAAATATTCCTCAACTTTAGCCCTCGCTACTTATTTCTAGATCACTTTATTAACCTCAATGATTTATCCTTTCCTATAAATAATATCCATGGATCTTAGGTAATTGGATGATTTCTCATTAATATATCCGATAAAAATTTCTACAGTCGTGCATTTCTAGCATATTCATTTTTGGGTAACAAGATGAAAAATTTGGTATCCTTGAATACAACCTTTTGTTCGTCAACTAAGCTCATGTGTTCCCATATCTTATTCACTTCAAAAATAATATCATCCTAGATTAGTTTCCTAGCTTAAAAAATGGACATATTACCTGTTAACATGTTCTTCAACCCTTCAATTTCATCTTATTCCACTTGATATTTACTGTTGATTTTTTCAACACTTGTCTAACTAGATTGGATTTGCTTCTCCTTGTTTG
Source organism: Pinus albicaulis (assembly GCA_034641835.2). NCBI lineage: Eukaryota > Viridiplantae > Streptophyta > Pinopsida > Pinales > Pinaceae > Pinus > Pinus albicaulis. Next base: position 1,026,085,714 of record CM076582.1, read on the forward strand.
AAACAATGTACTTGGTGTTGTCCAATTAAATCTGTACTTTCTAGATCTCACTCTCTAATAGCTACAAATTAGTGATATCTTTAGTTAGTTTCTCTGTACACTTTTGTGGATTGTCTTGCACAATCACAACATAGATGTAAGAATCAATTTTCTGTTGAAGCTCTAAAAGCTTTAGCTTTCACTCTACCACCCCATCATTCCTCTCTTTCAACTCCTTGGCGAAAATTTCCTTCTCATTTTCCACCTGGGACAACTCGTTGGTTTGCACATGCTTTGCTGCAGGCATTTTAAGCTGCTTCCTTAATGACTGGATCTTAGATTGTGAGCCTTTGATTAGAGCATATATGAAATCCTTTTCATTTGGGTCCACCCCTAGTTTGATAAGAAGCTCCTTGAAGCCTTAATTCTGTAAATGAAGGGATCTCGAATTAGCTTTTTCTTGCTTTATTTTGGTAGTTGCATTAGGGGAATTTTGAGGTCTAAAATGGGCCTCCTAAGAAAAATGTACAATGAAAATAAAATTTATAAGAACCAATAGGATTCAAGATGATTATCTCAACCATTGGGGATGATTCACCATTTTTTAAGTAAAAGGGTAAAAGTATTAAAAATAATAAAAAAATAAAAATACATTTTCAACTCATATTTTCAACTTATCTCCCAAATTTTTTACTCAAATTTCAAGCGGGAGTACTCGTTCAATGCAAAATTCAATTCCTTATCCAAGAATTACCAATGTTGCATACTTTTGATGAACCCTGCTAAATGGAAAATGAGAAACACATGAAAAACGTGATTGCAATCACATTTTTTATGTATTTCTCATTTTTTGTGTAGCAGGATCCATTGAAAGTATGCAACATGGGTACTACTTGGATGATGCATTAAATTTTCCATCCAATGAGTACTCCCGATTGAAATTTGAGTAAAACCTTTGGGAGATTAGTTGAAAATATGAGTTGAAAATGTAGTTTTTTATTTTTTCCCTCTAAAATTTGATGATGTAATCAAATCTTATTTTATTAATTCAACTATTATTTTATAATTTCCTTAGGAGGCCCATCTTAAACCTCAAAATTCCCCTAATGTCTTCTCCAAAATCCTTTTGGTCTTGTTGATAGTCAAGGCTCCCTTTCTTAATTCACTATAAATCATCTCCCCTGCCTTCATGTGCAAATTGTTCTTTTCTTACAATGGGGCACTAGTCATATACAAAGACAAGTCCATTGTTCTAAATTGTGACCCAGACGAGACAAACTGGACTGAAGGTTGATGCAAGGAAAAATTCATTTGATTTTTCTCCTGCTCCATGGCATCTAGGTGCCTAGTTTGGTAGGGAACTAAGTGGGATGTTAGTTTTGATAGCATTTCCTCTCTAACCTTCTTATTTCTCTCATTTTTCATTTTCCCCTCCTCCCATTTAGGGTTTTTTCTTGGTGTGCTCCCTACTAAGCCCATAATTTCTACTTCAATTAAATTGGAGGTGGAAGTTTGTTGTGGATATTCCAATAGAACTTGGAAACATGGGTGGTCTAGATTTTCCAGGGTCAATTTGACCTCAATATCTTCATCATTATGCTCCTTCATTTTGGCCTTTTTAATTTATGATGCATCCTACATCACTGTATCTCCATCTTAATCCACACTTCTTTTCTCGTGGTTTGTGTCTCAACCTCCATTTCTGTATTGATAGGCCAAGAGTCCAATTTGTCTTTCCATTCCAGGTCAGGTTTAGACTCATGTTCATAAGCAGAGGCATTAATTTCTCTCCTCCTGTTACATATGACACCATGGGGATTATAGTGCCAAACCTCTCCTAATTCAAAATTTAATTCTTTTGGCATATCTTCTACGTGTTGGAAGTCTAGCATAGTATTCATAATGAAAGGGACTATATTCATTGGAATCTTGACAATATAACCCTATTTGGTAGGGACCAGGTGCATTAGGTCAGTATTTAGGTTCTGCCTGATGAATTATAAGGAAAATATCCTCATAGGCATGAACATAGGTAACTAGTAGGGGGGATCTCAAACCCATATACTTTGATTTACGTATAATATTCAAATAAGAACCAATCACCTACCCTAATATCCTTACTGAGTTGTAGGAGTCCTCTTTGTTGTGGTAGGAGCCTGGGGGGAGAAAAATTATTAACAAACTTGTAGGAAGTAGACATGAAGGTGGAAATAAATTTTGAACATCCCTCATTGTTTGGTTTTCTCCTCAAGGCACTATCCCAGTCAACTAAAAATTTTCTCTACGTGTTGGTGTCTAGAATGATTAGGCCTAAGTATTCAAATTCTACCACACGAGTATAAAAGAAAAGGTAGACCAGTATAGATTAGTATCTGAAGTAGGAGGAAAGGTAAAATTAGTTGCACTGGAACTTGATTTCCTTATCAAAAAAGAGGGAATGTTAACGACAACATCTAGTTTCATCAATGTATATAAGAACCCTAAGGCTGATTGGAAGAAATTTGTGGTCTCATCGTCACCAAAAAAAATTAGAATAACAACCAAAATGGGTTGCACAACTTCTGAAAACAAGGAACTAGGAAAAATTTCTGAACTGGTAGGAAATTGGGTGTTTGGATCCAGAATTAGCTGGAGAAAGACCCACTTCTCTCCAGCTGAAATTCCATTGTAATTATAGAAGAGGGTAGTCTCCATAAATATCTCCAAACTTGGGTATTTTGGGTAAACAAAGGCTTTATCAATTCTGGGGTGAGTTCCAAGATTTTCTCCCTAGTGGATGAAATACAACAATTCTTCTTCTTGGCATACATGGCCATAAGCTAGAACACGAGCTCTAGGAAAGGGTATATATTTGGTGTGATTAGGTAGTGCAGTCCCAACTCAAAAACTCGAAAGGAATCTTCTTTATTTATGTGGCTTCATAGAAGTCAAAATGAAGGTCTGATAGATTCAGAGCCAAAAATGTGTCATGAAAATTTTCCTCTATGTCCATGAAGGGTTTTGTGTGGCTACAGGGTTTTGACTGTTGTGGTTTTGGGTTTTTTCATGTAAATTTATTTAAATAATGCAAGGACAAAGAACTATGGATTACCTAGTGACTGCAGGAAATTGGACATTGTGGATGCAATGAGGGCTCTACGTTGTTCAATAGTCGGGTGAATGACCTTTCGAACACACAGAGAACCTGGAAATAGATCGATTTGAAATAGACCAATTTGAATATTAACGACTAATATATGGCAATTTACGGGTAGGAAAACAATGCGTTGACGTGGAGTAGACACATGGCAGAGCGATATTGGGTGAAAATCAAGGGGGAAGGTTAATTTACTATAATGTTTCATGCTTTCTTGCCACACTTTCTTGATAGTTTTCCCAACTACTGACATGATCACCACGTTGGTTTGATAGGCGGAGGGCCATCCATCCTCCTCCGATGGGTTTCCTGGGCAGATTTGGAGATGGGGATTGACCCTCAGGAATCTAGCATAGTCTTCTAGAATCCATCATAATCGTCGATCCATAATGTTCACTTTATTGACTTTGACCTTTCCTGAGGGGTAGGTGTTGGATTAAGAGTCACACTCGTTAACCCCTATAGTCTCACCTGGATGAGGTCGCATATAATATGGATGGTGATCCACCTGATAAGTAACCACTATTTAACCATTAAGCTTAAAAATTCGAGGGAGGCCCATGTTCCATCATCACTTCCCATTTTTTTCTTTTTCTTTCTCTTCCATATTTCATGTAGAGTTCCAAATATTTTTTATCGCATGAACTAAAATCCTTTGCAATACGAAAATTTTAAGGAAAAATAGAGTTACAACAAGATAAAATTTTACTAAGCACTCAAATGATGCCCTGATTATGCCTTGATTCACTGCATAAATGACGAAAATACATACATTTATAGACAATCCAGCTTTGATTAATCGTAACATTAAGCCTTAATTATTTTTTTAATATGCGCTAGTCTATGAAACAGGAACTTTATTGGGTTTACATGACATTTTATTAAAACATTACCACAAAATGGGAAAATATGTGTATCAAATAACAAAAAAATTTCCATTTTGCAGTGTACAGAAGAAGTGTGCAATGGGGGAATTTGTGCATATGTGCATGTGTGGGGGAATGAAGCTTCTCCCACACATACCCCTCTTCTGCACATCATTTCAATTTCGTAAGAGTAAATGTTGTCAAGCACTTGAACATTGTCTTCATTAGGGGAATTTTGAGGTATAAAATGGGCCTCCAAAGAAAAATGTACAACTAAAATATACTTTATAAGAACCGATAAGATTCAAGCTGATGATGTCAACCATGGGGGATGATTCACTATTTTTGGAGTAAAAAAGTACAAAGATTAAAAAATAATAAAATAATAAAACTACTTTTTCAACTCGTATTTTGAACTTATCTCCCTAAGGGTTTACTCAAATTTCAAGCGAGAATACTCGTTGGATACAAAATTTAATTCTTCATCATAGGAGTATCCATGTTGCATACTTTTGATGGACCCTGCTACACAAAAAATGAGGAATACATGAAAAAACATGATTTCAATCACGTTTTTATGTATTTCTCATTTTTCATGTAGAAAAATCCATCAAAATTATGCAACATGGGTACTCCTTGGATGAGGAATTTAATTTTTCATCCAACGAGTATTCCCGCTCAAAATTTGAGTAAACCCTTAGGGAGATAAGTTCAAAATATGTGTTGAAAAAGTAGTTTTTCCTTTTTTCCCTCTAAAATTTCATGATGCAATCAAATCTTATTTTATTATTTCCACTATTATTTTATGATATCCTTAGGAGGCCCATTTTAGACCTCAAAATTCCCCTAATGGTTTACGCATCGATTTGTTAAACAGATGACGAAAAGAATTATATTTACTGACAAGAGATATTTTTTTAATAATAATATTAACATGAATATTTTTTTTAATATTCAATGATTTTCACTGTGATAGGTTGGTTGAATTTATCTGATATTTTTCCAAAAATGTGTTACGAAATGTTAAAATATGTGTGTCAAATAACGTGAAAATTGACTATTTTGCAATTTGCAGATAAAGTGTATAAATAGAGAATTTGAGTGGAGGTGTGGAAGTGGAGGGATATATTTTCTTATGCACATATGGCTCTTCTACATATCCTTTATTCCAAACTAAAAATCTGAAAGTTTTTCATCCTATAGATTCCAGTTACAAAAATAGTGAACTAGCGAAGAAAAATATAATGTACCTGTTGATTTTTGGTCTGACCTAGGTCTGGCAGACTCTGCCCCTGCTCCAACATTATAAGCTACCCAAATCATCATGTGGCCCCTACCACTGCTAGCCCTGCATGGGCTCCCCCCGAGGCCCCTCGCCAAAGCTGTATGGTTATCCGTCTTCCCCCTCCTTCAGGGATCTGGTTGTCGGTAGATCGCGTAAGAACAACACCTCATTATTTACCCACCTCACTCACTGCTCAGCTTCCCCCCCCCCCCCCCCCCCTGATTTCACTGCTATGGCCTCTGATATCCAGCAGAACAAAGGCAAAGAGGTTGTAGGCCTCTCCGTGAACCACATTACAAACAATTCAACTCCCAAAACTACGGTTGTAGAAGAGGATGATGCCAACGAGAAAGATAGTGCACCAGGGTGATCCGGATTTATGCAGGAACGCAACAGAATAAACACATAACCATAAATACAGAGATGCAGCGGAAATAACACTTCATTTCATTAATATCAAAATAACAGAAAGATGCTTACAGACATAATGGAAATAAAATAGCTAGGGTGCTGGTAGCGAATCTCTGAGAAGAGATGTGGTGGCTACAGACCTCTGAACCGAGTTACAATGAGGCTCGAGGGCCTATTTATTATTGAGAAACAATGGAGAGCCCTCAACATCCCAAAAACCTAACCCTAGGAGATGAAGCGCCAAAACTATGGGCCCGTTTGGGTAAATTGGTGTTTCAACTTCCCAGGGACGTAACTTTGGCATACTATCTCCGTTTGACGCACATGATACATCATTAGAAAGCTCTATCCGAGGACTACAACTTTTGTGAAAATTTTGATGATCAAAATCGCAACAAATTTTCATACCAAAAAACGTCGTTTAGGGCCTCAAAACGGCTCCGGAAGTTCAGGACCCGAAAAACTGCTAAAAATAGTAAGTTATGCCAAAACTGAAAAAATGAAAGAGACAATGGTGGGGGCCCAAGTGGAATAGGCGGGTGGCCACCAATATCCACCTGGATCACAGGGGCATTCGAGAAAACAAATTCATGCCACCCAAAAGCTGAGAGGACACTGGAAGTAATCATCGAATTTCTGGATATCACAGTTTACAGAGAATACATGTAGGAGCACTCTGTGATATGAAAATTTATGGGAATCTGGCCAACAGAAAGAGCCCTTAAGGGTTGGATCCATGCAAAATGGAAATTTAGGGGAGAAATAAACATGCAACTCAGATCCAAATCTTTCTTCATTATTTTTTTTGGTCTCTTGGAAGACTGATATAGAATCTTTGAAGGAGGCCCTTATTTCTTCAACTCTGCAGATGTTTACATGAGTTTTTCGAAGGAAAAATTCACACCTGAAAAAGAGGATTTCACAAAAGTTCCAGTATAGGTTAGGTTGTATTCCCTTCCTATATACTACTGTGCACCCTTTGTCATCAAATCCATCAAAGATGAACTAGGATAATACATCCAAATTTCTGAGGGAACCAAAAACAGGCACTACATCTCTTATGAAAGAATCTATGTTTACCTTGATGTCTCAGGGGCACTTCTGGAAGCTATAAGGCTCAACTATAGGGATGAAATCTAGACGCAAAACATTAATTACAAGCAAATACCTTTCAGATGCTGAAAATGTCATGAGAATGTGCACCTCTTATGTGAATGACCTCAAAATAAGGGACCAACAATTGAAGACCACACCAACAAGAAGAAGGACGAGCAGGGATACACTAAAGTCAGAAACAAAAATAAACAGGGTAAAATATCATACATAATAAAATTTCAAGTCAATTTCTCTCAAAATAACAAATACGAAGTTCTAAACTCCACATAGGAGGAACTAGCCCCTCACAACACTATGAAAGAAAAACATAAGCAGCAAGAACATTCCTCATGAAACAACCATCTGGATGTTGAAGCCCCGAAACAAAACATGAATGAAAATGAATCGAATCAAGAAGATATAAAGATGGAGAAGGCACATGAAACATCCACCCCAGAGGAACACGCGATAGAAGAGTTTCTAGAGGGAGTTGTCCTCCAAAAAATTGCAAAAAAAGGGGAAAAAAATGGCATAGATGCCATCTCAAAAGATCAGATCCAAAAAATTGAAGAGGTGTTCTTGTTACAACAGGGCATGAATCCAATCTCAGAAGAAAACTCTATGGGAAAAGAAGTAGGAAAATGAATTTTAGATATTCTAACTGCAAGACAATATTTCCCAAAGGGACCTAACAGAAAGCATGATCGGAAATCCACCAGCTAGCTCCTTCAAGAGCTAGGTGCTCTCCTCATCAATGAGGGAAAGGTAAGATCCATAACCCTACCCACAAAAAGTTCTCAATGACTATCATTTTTTGGAATATGAGGTGAATCAATAGTCCAGGGAAAAAAAGGATTCTGAAAAATAGAATAGCATCTGACAAACTAGATATTATGTTGGTCCAAGGAACTAAGAGTGACCTAGAAATCATGGAAATAATAAAGAAAACCTACTTCAAAAACTACAACCTTGCTGCAATCTCAGCCCAGGTGGCATAACCACTCTTTGGAATAACTCTCTATTCGAGCTCACTGATTCAGCTACCACAAGACATACTCTAACAACTACCCTAAAAATCATAGGAACTATGGATAGCATATGTGTTACCAATGTCTATGCTCCTCACACAGTGGTTGAAAGACTTGAAATGTTAGGAAGTATCAGCAGAATCCAAATATCCTTCAACTAGCTATACAAAATTATATCATGGGATTTCAATATGGTGGTCAAATTAAAGGAAAAGAGAGGGGGACTGAGGAAGCTGGATAAAGACTCAGAGGCTTTCAAGGCAACCATAGATGATCGAAGCCTCATAGATATCCCTACCAATAATGGTTATTTCACCTGGTATAATAGGCAAGGTGGTGATAGGTAGATAGCCTAAAAGCTAGACCAATTTCTCCTTTCAGAAGACATCCACCTAACCTCCCAGGAAACGGAAGCCAAAATCCTTCCTTAGGTGGGGTCAGATCACTAGCATATCTCTCTATCTATCTAGGCCTTCGCCGGACCCAAAAATAAACCCTTGATATTTGAATGTATCTAGCTTTATCACCTATAATTATTGGAAAAACTGAAATAATGGTGGGAGACCCCTCAGCCCAACCAAGGAAACAAAATGTACAGGTTCTAGCAAAAATTGAATTTCATCAAGGCAGAGATAAGGAACTGGAACAAAAAAAGTTTTGGCAACATCATCTCGGAGAATAAATTACTGGAACTAAAATAATAAGCTCTGTAGAAACAAATCATCAACAATGGCCTCAATGAGTAGAGAAAAGAGGAGGAAATCAATCTCCAGAACAGTTGGGAGGAAAGGGATGCGCGAGAAGAAAAACATTGGCAACAAAAATCCCACATAAATTGGTTGAAATGCAGGAAAAAAAATATTGGTTTCTTCCATCACTCTATGATCCCACACAGGAAAAACAACTGAATCCTGAGACTCAAGACCAAACAAGGAGATACAATACACACCCATGTAGAGCTAGAAGAGGAACTCAAATAATACTATGGCTCGCTCCTCACTAAGACTAATAATAATAGGTCTAAAGACACAAAAAAAATAACAGATCATATCCCAATCCTCCTGACTTGGGAACACAATCAAATGCTACTCAGAAAGGCCTCAATGTTGGAGGTTGAGGAGGTGGTTATTTCCATGCCAAATGGAAAAGCACCCAACCCATATGGCTTCATCGTTGATCTCTTTAAAGCATGTTGCCCCATTTTGAAAATGGAGGCTCATGAATTAGTGGATGAATCTCGCATTCAAAAGTCAATCGTAAAAATTTGAATACCACCTTCCTCACCTTGATTCTAAAACCCGATGATGCTAACTCCCCTAACAAGTTCAAGCCCATTTCTCTTTGTAATTTCATCTATAAAATAATTTCTAAGGTCTTAGGAAATTGAATCAAGACAATCCTACACCTCCTCATTTATCAACCTAAAATGGGTTATATTGAAGGTAGAAAGATCCTAGATAGAATTATCCTCTCTTTTGAAGTCATCCGCTCTCTCAAAGTTCAAAAGAAACTGGCATGCTCATATAATTGGAGATGTCCAAAGCCTTCGATAAAATAAATTGTGAATACATAAGGAAATTACTGGATTATTTTGGCTTCAATGAGGGCTGCATTGAATGGATCATGGCTATGGTTTATGGGGCTATTTTCTCCATTATTCTCCATTTCTCTCCCTCCCACATCATTAGCCCCACCTGAGGCATTAGGCAAGGGGACCCCTTATCTCCTTTTCTCTTTGCCATCATGGCTGAGGGGCTAGGCTGCTCCATTTCATCTGCCTCCTCCCAAATATCTATCTTAGGCATAAAACATTATAACTAAACTCCCCCATCTACTCATCAAAAATTTGTAGATGACACCCTTCTCATGGGTACTCCCTCTATCAAAGAATCCCTTGCCTTCAAATCCATCCTGACTGATTTATATAATGCCTAATGTACCACTATCAATGTGGAAAAATCCAAGTTATTATTCCTTAATACCTCCCTACCCATCCAACATAACATTGTCGAAATTATAGAATTCAAACTTATCACCTTCCCCTCTAAATATATGGGTGTCCCCCTTACAGATAAACCTCAAGTCAATTCCAACTGGGAAAACCTAACGACCCAGCTAGAAAAAAAACTAGCTAATTGGACCTTCTAAACACTAAAATTTTTTGGTCACCTGGTGCTTGTCAAATAATTCTTGCAAGACATTCCTCTTTATCAATATTTGGCCCTGACTGCCCCAAAATCAATCTCATGTCACCTCAGAAACATCCAAAGAAACTTCCTCTAGAAAGGAAAAAAGGACTATGGAAAATGGGCGTTGGTAGCATGGGACAAAGTCTGCAAATACAAGCAGGAAGGAGGTCTGGGCCTCAGAGACCCAGAAATGACTGGAAAAGCCCTCGGGGGAAAAATTGGGGGAGATGGATAACCAACTCTCATTCCTCATGGGCTAAATTGTGGAAATAAAAATATCCTCCCACTCATAGTCTTGACACTCTCATCTGGTGAAGTGGCACTATCAAAGGCTCTAGTATGTGGAATCAAGCTTGGGGAAACAAGGACATTATCTAAAATCATTTCTTTTGGGAAATTGGCTCGAAGCCTTAGATTTGGATTAGCTAATATAACCATTGGCCTGGAAGAGTATTTCTGAAGAGCTCAATCAAATATATATACAAATTAAAGGTGAGAATAACAAACTTAGGTGGGGGAAGAACCTAGCTAGCTACTTCAATATCAAGGAATCATACAACTATGTGGTTTCCCCCAATCATGTTCCCTTTGATCGAAAATGGAAAGCATTATCAGACTGCAAGCATTGGCCAAAATTTCCATCTTTCTCTTGTTAAACATGCATAAGAAAATCATGACCTGGTACAATATCAAAAATAAGGGCTTCGCTAACTCCTCTAGATGCACACTTGGCATAAATGTAGAGGAAACTACCAATCACCTGTTGAATGAGTGCACTTTTTCCTCCAATATATGGAATTGGGCCTCATTGGTTTTAAGAGATATTGATAGGGACCCCTCTTGCATTCTCCTAACGATTGAATTATGGTTTTCCTCCTCCTATCATCTACATATCAATCATGCCTGGAACCCTCTCCCAGGACTAATATGTTGGTCTCTCTGGAAAGAAAAGAAATTCTAAAATATTCAGAGACTTGTAGAGTCCGGAAGAACAAATTATATCCTCTATCAAGGAGATCCTCCATGAATCGATTTCCCTCTCGCAGTATCCCAATCCTTCCAATCCAACTTCTTAGGAGGACCTTCACATTCTTCTCATGTTGGAAATCTCTATATTTTTCCCTCCCCGGATATTCCACACCTCTCCCTCAGGATGCCGATCCCTTATGGCTACCTTAGGAAACTAGTTTCATTAAGCTAAATTACGATGGCACTGTGAAAATCAACCCAGGTATTTCGGGCTTCGGTGGAGCTTTCAGAAATCACATAGGGTCTCTATGACGACAACCTAGGCCATTAAATAAACAACGTAGCTAAACTTCAAGCTCTAGAGCATGGTTTGGTGATTGCAAGGGATCGAAACTTATGACCTCTAATTGTGGAAGGGGACTCGATGGTTGCTACCCAAGTTTGTCTAAAAATCTAACAAGGCTAAAGTGCTACATAGGTTTAGGACAGTTGGCGGCTCAATAATATTCTTCCTTGGATAGAAATCCATATGAACCATGCCAAGGGGGTCTCCTTCCACGTAGTCTAACGTTGAGCGAACCATCTGGCAGACCGATTGGCCAATGCTGGGGTGGAAGGAAATATTTGCCTCCTTTCCCAAGCATGAGATGATCTTGAGCAATCCAAGGTCAAATAAGATTGTGCCATCATCATGAGGAAGGAAATTATGGAGAGGTATAACATGGATCATATGTCTGTTGATCCTCCCTCGATTGCATCATGATCTTGGCATCCCTCAACCTCCTTCACACCAATGGAGGCATTGAAGCTTCCATGTACTCTACTCTCTATTCCCCTTTGGGCCTATCCATCTACATGCAACCCTGTCGCATTAACTACCCTCTGCTCTGCGCATGCCTTCTCATCATTCCCCTCCCCTTGATTTCCAATCATCCCACCTCGCCTATGTCCTATGTATACCTAGCCTCCAAGCTCATCGTCTCATTCCCCTGCAAGTTTTCTCCCAACCGCTCCCCCTCCCTCTGCTTGCCAAGGTTACGCCCTACATCCTAGCCTCATAGCATTCCGCTCTCCACACCCATTAACAATAACTGTCAATGTAATTTTCCCCACAAAATTTTATTCTCCAAGCCCCCCATCATCATGCCTCCTCGCAACTATGAATCTCCTGCCCTTGGGAGGTGAGGTCACAGTCGTGGCTCTCGATGTTCTTCCCCTAATATACCTCCAACAACTAGAGTGGGAGAAACCACGAGAAATTCATCCATTATATATGAGAAAAAAATCTCTCAGGAATCTAAGGACCACATCCTTAAGCTTGAAGACAAACTGAGAAATGCCTGCTAGCGGGTCTCCAAGGAAGAGGTAGATGACTCCATCAATTGGATCTCCAATCCTGGACTGACTAGGGTGAGGTAAAAAATCTTCAGCAAAGCTATTAAGCTCCAGTGGCAGACTAAGACCATGTTGCCTCTAGCTCTGCAGGAGCATCGAGACAGTAGCAACGTGGTGGAAAAGAAAATTGACACCCTCACAAAAAAATTTCTGATATATGTGGGTGAGGTTCATCACCTCCATTTTGTTTACAATCATTCTCCCCATTACACATGCTCAAACTCATAACAACCAACAGACATGGAATACTCGAGATCAAAGAGGAGGCAGTAGGCCTCTGCACGAGTGCGAAAGCCCAACACATCACTCATGAAGGCAGCACCCCAGAGTGCCCCATCAGCCTCGATGATTACCCAGGGAATGACACCACATAAAGGCTTGCTCAGTCCTATGAAGTTTCCACATTTATTTTTTCTCATGTAATGTATTATTATGTTCTATTCGAACCATAGTAATGTACAATTTCTCAGCCTGTCTGACCCTTCTCTCTATGCGAGGCGATGTTGTACTTTTTTGTTCTTGGTTATGCTCCACCTCTTTTGTAACTGTATCACCCCCTCAGCTAAATCCAATGTAAATCCCCTCCCAAGAGGGTCTGCTCTTTTGCATATATTCTTCTCTCTTCAGGGTGTTGAAGCTTCTGCTCTCACCAGGAAGCTCATTATGTAATCTTATTTTCCAGATGTTAATAGAACTTTTTAATTTACAAAAAGAAAAAGGTTACAAAACTAGTTTTAAATTGACAATTTAAAATTAGTTTCAAAGTTATGAATGTAGTTAATCATAATATTAAAGCATCAATTATTATTTTAATAATCATAATTTTTTAATTTTTTATTTAATTGACATTTTACAATGTGCAAAGAGAGAACCAATATAAAGGTGTTTATGTGGGGGAATAAGGGTTATCCCCCACATATCCTTATTTCACACATCATTTCAATCTACTACAATGGATACTAGCTACGAAGTCCTTTGCACCTTTTTGATCTGTTTAGAAGCAATGAGAATTAAACAATGGTTTAGAGTAAATCCCATTAGGCATTTGGACGATGTTTTGTTTATGTTAGGATTAAGCATTAAATAATTTTTAAATATGTGATGATCCATGCCATGAGAGGTTAGTTGTGTTTATGTAACATTTTTGCAAAACATTAAAATATGTACGTCAAAACATGTGAAAATTGAGATTTTGTAGTGTGTATAGGGGAGTTTTATGTGGAGGTGTGAAAATGGGGTAATAAAGGTTCTCACGCAGATGTGGCTCTTTTTCACATCCTTTACTCCACACAAAAAAAGAATCAAAAAAAAAAATGAAATTAGCTTTAAAAAGTTGGTTTTTAGTCTAACATGAACCAATAGAAAATTGATGTAGTCATGTAGCTCCTTGGTAAAAATAAAATTTTACAATGTGTAGAAGAAATGTGTCAAAGGGAAATTCATGGAAAGATGTGAAATGTATTCCATTATTATACATACTGAAAATTAAAAAAAAAAAGTTATACTCTATGGAGTGAAGTTATTAATCTGGGTTGCAGGAATAGTTAATTGTCCACCCTTATTTCACATTTGATATACATGTCAAACAAAATTTATAAGACCCAAATTTTAATAATCCAAAACTGATAATTAATTTATTAATGTGTTGTATTGTGTGGGAGGTAAGTCTATGGAAGAATAGTGAAGAGGGGGAATATATGTGGAATATTGCACAAGAAAGTTTTGTTCCTCGCTACGCACACCTATTCCCCTGCACAATACTTATTCCTCATACAAATTAAAAACACACTTTATTTCCCCAGATGTAGGTGACTAGATGTGCACGTATGAAACCACTTCTTCTCACACATGGGCTGATGAAGACCTGTGCCGATAGCTTTTTCCTGGTGTGGAACCTCCCCTCTACAATAATTTACATGATCTCCATGATGCATCTGATCTACTGCCATACCGTGAATCACATGCCACTCCATGAGAAATGTCGCAACCTGCACTTGCGAGTGTGTCACAATAATGCACAACATCTACGCTTGTGCCACAGGTCTTCAAAAATCGAGGTACCTCCTCATTGTGTTATCTTCATGCTGCTCTTGTTATTTTCTAGAGCCCACTCTACCCCCTTAGCTATTATGTTGTTTCCAAAGTCTCATCGAGTGCTCCACGAGCTACATGCCCTCCCTCCTACGCACCTCCATACTAGTGCCAAGTCGTCGAGCACCCACCATGCAACGCACCTCCCAAGCTGCACGCTACCCCCTAATTTCCCTTCCTTCACAGATGCTCTCGGTTGTGCACAATCAGTGGCAAGCCCCACCGCTATGCTCCCCCCAACCGCCCTCACCTGTGCACCCCCCCACTGCACAGTGCTCAATTGTGCACATCCATTTCCCAATTCTCTGTTGAGCGGTCCCCTGAAGAGAAAGTCTTCATTTGTAAACTTTCCCCCACCCCTTTACTTCTCCTCACCCCCCATGGCTCCACGTCAGCACCAAAGTACCATTAGGGGAGGCCAAAGAGGCATGTTCTCAGGACGCTTTCAGTAAGGTCAAAAAAATTGTTTGGAATCCTTCGAGGGCTCCTCTTCTGGTAGCCATGATAGGGAGGCTCCATAGAGCTCTGCATGCACCCAGGAGGAGGATTCCCTAGCTCAGAAGACTTAGAGGGGCAGAAGGGGACTTAGGAAATCCACCATTGTGCACCCAGAGAAACCCACTCCTCACAAATATGAGCATATTCTAGTACAAAAGGCCACGGGGGAAGATACCGAAGTGTGGATTATGGAATCGGAGGGTGTTTCGATGCATGTATCGGATGCTCAGTACCCAGTCGCTCCCATTTTATGCGCACCTTCCTCCAAGCCCCTGTGCTTGCCTATTGTTGAGGAGGAGGCCATAGCGCAGGAGTATGGTTGTCGCATTGAGGAGGAGGACCCTGTCACCAAAGATGATGCAGGAACACCATAACTGCGTGGCCACTCATCTCATTTCTGTTTTTTCTTATTTCAACACATATTATAGAACTTTTTCTTTTTCATGTGTCATGGCACACCTTGTAATTTCTGACTGTCTGAAGCTACTTCAGAACTAGTTTCCTCCCAGGAGGCAGCCTCATACCTACGTGACTCTGAAATCAATGAAGGATGCGATTGGATAAGTGCAACTTACCATCCCAGCCCGTCGCCTATGTAATGTTCCTCTTTGATCTAATATAGTTTAACCTAACTTACCAAAAAAAAATACACTTCATTTAAGAACGGATAATAAGTGTTCAATTCACAAATTCTAAATAACTAATGCACTCAATATTAGATAGACGTGGATACCAAGGATCACTTATTCTATTTTGATAAAGATTTTAAATGAATAGGAATAATGGTGTGGAAGAAACATCAAAATAAGCATGTAAATATTGAATGCAAATATAGTCAAAGTATAACATTGGCTAGTATTGAAACACGTTAACATAGTAAATTTTATTAAGCACTCAAACGATGTCTTGATTACTCACCAATTCACTGAAAAAATTCTAAAAATACTTACATTTACTGGCAAGGGATCTTTAATTAATCGTAAGATTAAACCCATATTTTTTTTTTTGGTAACAAAATATTGTTTCATATTTTTGTATAAATTGTTTTAGATATGTGTCCTAGATCTAACATCGGGCTCAAACTAACACATCAAATAAAACTTCCCTAATCAAGCACTAAACCAATGCAATAAAATTGATGTTTAAATGTCACTATCTCATTACATAAATCTAAAAAATTAGAATTAAGATATTAATCAAATATTATTATAGCATTTATTTTAATATGATGATAAGATATGAACTTCAAAAAAGAAAACTTGGTAAGGATTTTATTTTCTTTACTTCTTATTTTAGCTTAGTTCTGTATGAAAATTAAATTTGTATTAAATGATACTATTAAATTAAATTTGTATTAAATGATACTATTCTCAACACTATGTTGATATTGATTTCCAAAGTGTGCCAAATGCAACAATAATGAAATGAAATCCTATAAATTGTACTCTCTCGAGTTGGAATTTAAGAAAAAAGGATATGGTTTTTAATAACCAATATCGTAACAACCTTTTTTTTATTGCAAATCGGGAAAATCAATACTAGATAGATGGATGACATTCAATGGAGAATTAATACCATTAAAATGGATAACAGTTAAATTTCGTTCATAATTTTGATTCTAGTTAATCATTTAGATGACTTATGGCCTTCACACACTATCTATATACCTGCTCACTCTAAACTCATTTCTAAAAGCTCTAGGAAAATGATTTTCTTTGTTTTTTTCTTCTGAAAATGATGAATGTTATCGAGATTTGATATATCATATGTCTATTTTTTTTTATTCTATAAACCTTGTTGGTATCATTGTTGTTGTATGTGTTTTTCTAGTGAAGCGCCTTACGATTGTTTTTTCATTTTCATCCAAAATTTCGTTAAATGGAAACCCTTTCAGGATTTTGAAAGACAATTTTGATATTCTTGGCATTTTTAATCTAGTGTTACACTAGACTCTATCATAGTAGTTATAGAGAAATAGTAAACCAAAGGGGGGGAGGGTGGTAGGGGGCGCGTTCTGTCACTCATTTTTGTTGTTCTATTAGAGAATATCATGGTTTAGCTATTACTATTGAAATAATAACAATGAGACGAATGGCCCAAGGAAGAAATGACATAATAATACATGAAGAGTTACATGTAGTTAGCCAATATGTCTTAATGTTGATGAGTAACATGTTGGAACTTTAGCAAATGCCTGGGTGGTTGGAAGATGAACTAAACCCCATAACAATAGAATTAGAAGAGCTCTTTCAAAATATGAATGGAGCAAACAAATATCCATTCCACCAACACAAACAGGAGGAGCATAAACCTCTATGAAGCATTGTTGTTTAATAAATAAATCATTTCCAAATTTTGTTGCTTGCTCGACCAATTTTGAAATTCAATATATGCTAAATTTTATTTATTACAATTTTCTAGAGTGAGTAAAACAAATACTTTCTTGAAACATATAGTAGAATAGTCCAATAACCTTTCATCACCTATACTTCGATAATATCACAGGACATAAATTTTGTTGACTATGCCAAATTGGATCCTCACACTAATGAAAATGTTATCTATGAAAGTATTGTTGAGATTTTCTGTTTTGGATAAAATAGGCAAAATCTCAGTAGGTGACAAAAATTAGGAATTAGTTCCTAGATTAGCTCCAGTTTGTTTGGGAGGGAGTTAATGCATCCTAAATTTGAGTTGATGGCTGTTAGATTCTCCTTTGCAGCAATGTGTATCCACATGCTGCAGAGTTTTGTGTGTGTAGAATGTGGGGACTCGGTTTTGATTAATAAAGACCGGCCCAATGCCCTCGTTGTGTGGACGAGCCCAGAGGTTTGGGTGAACCACGGTAGAAAAATCACCGTGTCTTTATGTGCTTGATAAATTGTTGTGTGTTAATTATTAAAAAGGATCAACAAAATGGAGCAATGGAACAAGATGAACAAGACTCTTCTAGAGAGAGCAAGGAGTATGCTGAGTAACGCTGGGTTGCAAAAGGAGTTGTGGACGGAAGCGGTGGCAACAACTTGTTATGTGATAAACCGATCTCCATCGACGACGATAGACTGCAAGATTCCGCAAGAGGTATGGAAAGGACACTCTTGTGAATATTCTAAACTCAGAGTGTTTGGTTGTGATGCATATGCTCTAGTGCCTAAACATCAGCGAACTAAGTTAGATCCAAAGTCTAAAAGGTATATCTTTGTTGGGTATGGTGTTGGAACAAAGGGATATAGATTGTGGGATCCTACTACCCGCAAAATCATCATCAACAGAGATGCAAAGTTTGATGAATCCTCTCAGGACAAATAGATGTGTAGATAGTACCAAGTTGTGTGATGATGTATTTGATTTTCAGCACATTCAGTTTGACAGCACTTCTAATGATAGTCATGATGACCATAGTTCAGATACTAGTCATGAACAGGTTTCAGAATCAGAACATGAACAGGGTTCAGGTTTAGATCATGAACAGGTCTCAGATACTGATCGGCAAGAAGTTCCTACAGATGGTAGTCAACCAAAAACATCCTTAAGGAGGTCGACAAGAATCAAACGGCCACCGAGAAGGTATGATGATTATGTTACTTCAGTTGCATTTACTGCTAATGACAATGAACCTATGTGCTATCAAGAAGCAATAGAAGGTTCGAATAGTGACAAGTGGAAAGCAGCCATGAAGGACGAAATGATGGCCTTGAGTAAGAACGGCACATGGGATCTGGTTGAGCTTCCGAAAGACAGGAAAACTGTGGGGTGTAAATGGGTTTACAAGCTAAAACGGGGTGTGAATGATACGAAGGACAGGTACAAAGCGCGGCTGGTTGCAAAAGGGTTTTCTCAGAAAGCAGGCATAGACTTTCATGAGATTTTTTCACCTGTTGTTAAAATAGTTTCAATTCGAATTGTGTTAGCTTTAGTTGCTTTGTTTGATTTAGAGTTACAACAACTAGATGTTAAGACTGCTTTTCTACATGGAGATATAGATGAGGAAATTTATATGGAACAACTGGAAGGGTTTGTTCAGCATCGCAATGAGAAATTTGTCTGCAGGCTCAAGAAGTCATTATATGGCTTGAAGCAGTCGCCTCGGCAGTGGTATAAGAAGTTTGATTCTTTCATGTTGAGTCAGAAATATGTTAGAAGTGAATATGATCATTGTGTGTATTTCAAGCAATTGAAAAATGGCATGTTCATTATCTTAGTGTTGTATGTTGACGATATGGTTTTAGCAAGCAAAAGCATTGATGAAATCAACAGGTTGAAGACTCAAATGGCAAGGACATTCGATATGAAAGATCTAGGAGCAGCAAGACAGATTTTGGGCATGGAGATTTTCAGAGACAGGAGCAATGGTAAGCTGTGGCTATCACAACATAAGTATATTGAGAAAATACTTTTGAGGTTTGGTATGAATAATGTGAAGCCTGTATCAGTCCCTTTAGCTTCCCATTTTAAGCTTTCTTCTAGTTTATGTCCTAATACAGATGAAGAAAAGGATTATATGTCTCGAATTCCATATGCCAATGTAGTAGGATGTTTGATGTATGCGATGGTTTGTACTCGACCAGATATTTCACATGCAGTTGGGGTTGTCAGCAGGTACATGGCAAATCCGGGTAAAGAACACTGGTCACCAGTGAAATGGGTGCTTCTGCATTTGGAGAGGCAATAAGTAGCAATCAGACACTTACAATAAGAATAGCAGAATCTGTTTCAAGGATATGTTGATTCGATTTTGGTGTGTGATTTGGATAAGAGAAGGTCAACTTTGGGTACGTCTTTACTCTTGTGTGGAGCTATTAGTCGGGATGTCGCTTACAAAACATTGTTGCTTTATCCACTACCGAAGCAAAATACATACATTGTCAGCTTCTCATGCTGTTCAGTAAGGCGGTTTGGTTGAAAGGTTTGTTTCGTGGAGTTTGGTAGTTGCAGACACTATATCGTGTCATTTCGTGATAGTCAAAGTGCAATACATTTGGCTAAGAATCCGGGCCTATCATAGTAAATCGCATATTCCAATTAAGTACCATTTTAAGACATGTTATTACCGAAAGGGGAGTCTCTCTTGAAAAGGTGCATACAAAGGAAAATTGTGCAGACATGTTCACAAAACCAGTTTTGTTGGAGAAGCTGCGTTGGTGTTTGGCTTCTCTTGGCTTGCAGAAGAGATAAAATAATAATAACAGGGGCATCAGGCTAATTGTTGTCAAGGTGGAGATTGTTGAGATTTTCTGTTGTACCAGGGCAAAATCTCGGTGAGGATAAAAATTAGGAATTAGTTCCTAGATTAGCTCCAGTTTGTTTGGGAGGGAGTTAATGCATCCTAAATTTGAGTTGATGGCTGTTAGATTCTCCTGCTATATAACAGGTATCCATACGTTTGTTTTGGTGTGTGTGTGTGGGTGTGTGAGAAATGTAATCTCCTGTTTTGATTAATAAAGACTGCCAATGCCCTGTTGTGTGGACGTAGCCCAGGAGGTTTGGGTGAACCACGGTAAAATCACTGTGTCTTTATGTGCTTGATAAATTTCTGTGTGTTAATTTTCTGTGCATGATCTCCAACAAGTATTTTCTTTCATTTTGTAGTCAAGTTGTACAATTACAAATATATGGAACTTGTTCCTTCCTTTGGGTAAAGTTACATGCTAGTATTAATTTGCCTTATTGCTTTGTTTAACAAGTCATCTGTGATGTCAAAGTCTATGCGAACACAATCTATGTGAAATATAAAAATGTTTTCTAATATGTTTTACTAATCACAAGATTTGAAAATTTGATAAATAGATAAATCAATGCAAGAAACCACATTGAAAAAAAACACACACAACATAGGACAATGAACTAGCTACACATTATATACTACAAATGTTAGAGTCCTATAATATAAATAAATAACATAATACAAAACATGGAACTTAAACAAACAAATTCATTGAAATACATCTTTAGACAATGTTAATCGCTACATATCAGGTAATCACAAAATGTAATCAAATCTCAACCATCTAATAGACTGGAAATGTCCTTTGATCAAATATTGGACAATGCATGCAGGAAAAAAAGTTCTTCAAGCACTTCATTATTGAGAAGCGAAGCAAGTAATATGAATCACAACTCCAACAAAAAAAGGTGCAATGGTCAAATCCTTCAAGCAAAAATTAGAAGGTGGAGTTAAGATTGGAAATGTGAAAATGTGGATTCCCACCCACCCCCTCTCCCCTAACAAATGGTAATTCAATATTACTAGTTACTAGTAAAAGGGATATAACAGAAAAATCATCTTATTTTCAAAAGTGTTGACTCAGAATACATTTTGTTTTTTAGCATATTTTTGACACTTCAAATTTTCTTATGTATCAAGTATGAATCTTTTTTTTTTAATGTAAGTGATTTTCATGTTGATTTTTAATGTAAGTGATTTTCATGTTGAATTTTAAAAGTGTTGATACAAGATCAACCCCTTCTTTTAGAGGGATTATTTTTGTCACTTTAAATTTTCTAATTTATTGAGTGTGGATAATTTTTTTTAAAAGTTGGTGATTTTCATTTGGATTTTTAAAAATATCAACATTTTTTAAGACATATTTTTGACACTTTAAATTTTATTATGTCCTAAGTATGCACAATGTTTTTTAAATATTGAGTATTCAACCTTTTTTCATTTTTCCTTATTCATCTTGTTGGTTTTCGTCCTAAGATGTTTTTTTTTAAGGGTTTTCCAAACATGTGTTCTTTGTTTTTCTTTGTAATATTTTTTATAATGACTTTTTTTTTTTTTTGCAAAGTTCGAAAAAAATAATAACATTAATATTTTGAGCTTATATTTTTTATATATTTATATATCCCTAATTAATACTTCAATACACATAAAATAATTGTCACAAAAAATTCATTATTTTAAACATGGCAAAAAATACACATTTTGCATATATATATATACTTAAGAAAAAACACATTTCACGATCTTTTTGCTAAAAATGAGATTTTTTTATGACTGGTGGAATTGTTAATGCATCGTTTCTCATACTTGAATGACATGGGAATGATCCTTAGCGAATTCCACTATAACTTGTAGGTGCAACTCAACTTCCCCCAAGCACATCACATGAGTAAGACAATGTTTGAACCTATGACCTGCATAACGACACAAATTCCTTAGAATTGTGTTTTCTAGCCAACATGATGTACTCCTGGGGCTCTAAAAATGACATGTTAAATAAAATAATTTTTATGAAAAAATGAATTAAGAAAAAGAAGGAAAAATATTATATTTTATAAAAAGTTTATGAATTTTATATCAAAATATGATGACATTTGAAGTGTTTTTACCAAAAAAGAATGATTAACATAAAATTTTAAATAAAAATAAAATAAATTTATATATTAAAAACATAAAATAAAACATACAATTTAAAAAAAAATAAAAAAATTTTAAAAAAAATTAAAAACAAAGAAAAGAAAAAAAAACAATTCAATGAAAAAAAACATTGAAAATTACAAATTGAAAAAAATAATATTAAACATACATATATAACATTAAAAAAACACAATAAAAACATTAAAAAACTATAATTTCAAAAAAAGTAAAAAAATAAACTGAGGTGTCTGCGACGCTTGGCAAGGCAAGGTCGATTCTTAGAATCGGCCTTGCCCCATCCTAGGCTCGAGAAACCTTGGTTCCATTTTTTTATTATTGTTTTTATTGTGTTTTTTATAATGTTTTTTATTTTTTATTTTTATTTTAATGTTCTTTTTTCTCAATTTATTTGATTTTAATTTTTCAAAAAAAAAATGTATTAATATTTTTTATTTTAATTATTTTTAGTTCTTTTATTCTTTTCACTGTTTTTAATTATCTAATTGCATTATTTATTTGTTTTATTTATTTATTTTTTATATATTATATTTTATATTTTTTTTGTTTGGTTTTTTTGGTTTAAATTTTCATCTTTTATAATTTTGTTTTTTTTACATTTTTTTATGTTTGATTTTTTTTCCTTTTTATATATTATCTTATATTTGATATTTTCTTGGGTCATGTTTCTTTATTTTTTTATGTTTTAATATATATTTTTATTTGTTTATTAGTTTTTTAATCTTTTGTGTTTTTTTGTTTTTATTTTTGTCAATGATATAACTTTTGTTTTCTTTTATAATTTCCATTTATATTTATTTATTTATTTATCTATATATTACTATTACTATTATTATTATTATTATTATTATTATTATTATTATTATTATTATTATTATTTATGCAGGGTTTGTGTCGATCCTCGACTAGCAACTTGACCCAATTCTGTGTCAATTTGATAGCATATTTGAAATTTTTCATGATAATGGATCAATTCTACCCCCACAACGTGTCAATTTCATGGTTGGTCTTTAAGTTTTCATTAAAATGGGTCAAGTTTACCTATAATGTGTGTCAATTTGATGGTTGATTTTAAAAAAAATATTGTAATGTGTGAAGTTTTCTCAAGCTAAAATTTTAAAATCAGTATACTTTTAGCATTTTAAAAAGAAAGTACTCTTGGTATAATGACTCTTTCATTAAAGTGTTCATTTTTAATTTTTTTTTAGTCATAAAAATTTTCCATAATGCCATGGTTGAAATATCTTGAAAACTTATCGCTTTTTGTATTCATGATCTTTGGTTTTAATTTCGTGGTTGAAATATTGTCAAAAATTTATGGTTTTTCTAAGTCACGATATTTTATCTTTAATTTTATGGTTGAAAAGAGATATAAGTATTTTTTATTTAACACCACAATTGAAATTTGTTGGAATTTTAAGCCTTTTGAGAGACATGATATTTTATATTTAATATTTCTCTTAAAAGTTGTTGGAATTTTCAGACTTTTCAGAGACGTGTGATCTGTATATGAAAAATTGAGATTTTATGGTGAAAGATGCAAGTGAAATGTTTAGAAGTTTTTAGTCAATTATTTCAATTTCATTAACACATAAACATGATTTAACACTCAGTTTTGCACAAAATAAAGAAGACATCAATACCATAACAATATGCACAATACAACAAAGGAGTTCACCCTTCCTAGGCTACATCTCTTGGTGCAACTTCCAATGTTGGACCTCTTTTATTGTTCTAAAAAATATGTGTTTACATCAAATTAGATTGCTCAAAATGTTAAAACAATGTCTCTAGTGGCTCCAGAAGAGTCAAAAACCCCTAGCTAGGCTCTTTCTACCCTCAAAAGGGACAAAAACTGACTGAGTTATACTCGAAGTTTTTCTGCTAAATGTCCTCCAATTCACACCCACCTACCAACTGTTCTACAATTTCTGAATTTTGCAGCATTCTAGAGCAAAAAATTCACCCCACGTCAATGAGATTACCATCACACTAGGTGAAAATTGTTAAATAGTTAAATTCACTCAATCGGCCCTGACTCAAATAATAAGGCGAATTCTCCACCAACGTGTTTGTGGTTGGTTTTGTGAATCGTGCTGAGTTTAAACCGGGGTTGAACTGTGGGTTGGTTTAGTTGCGTTGTGGTTTGGTTTGTGGGAACCTTGCCCAAGATAATTTATGCTCCCCTTCACTGTTAACCATAACATTAAACCTTTGACTTAATTGTCACATATGTATGCAAAGGACATAACCTGAATGTCGGAGTAATAACACTTATCTGCTCCAAACTTTGGGTTCAAATATGATATATGGTTTGAATGGTGTATTCTTCTGCCAGTTCTTCATAAGGTTTGAGACTTTGTGTAATGCATATAATATATGGTCGGATGCAGGGTTAACCATAGACCACGTCTACCCACCACATAATGTGGTCGGGTGGACCGGGGTCTAGGGTTAACCTCAGTCCCGACCCCCAACAACTCTACCCATAAACTTTAAATGAGAATTGAGTCCAAATAGGTTAAGAATAACAAAGGCAGGCCTGTGGAGGGCTTTGATGGTAGGCATGAGGTCTCGCATATGAACCTTGCAGAGGAAGTTCAACCTCAAACCATATTTTTGTATGGCCATTAGAAGGCCATGTGTCAGCTAGGGATTGACCCAGGTTTCTCCTCCTAGTTGGTCCACCCAGATGCATTTCAAAACAATAGAAAACCAACAAATTTCGACCAATAAATATTTTCCACTTGTCATTATATCATAAGTTGATAAAAAACACACACCCCTATCTACTCATTTCCCACTCAGCATACAAACTGTTGACTGGGCATCCCTGCAAAATCATTTCAAATTTTTTAGTTGTTTTCCAAATCGATCAAAATGTGATATCAAGAGCATATAATGCCCATTTTGAGTGAAACAAGTTGTGTTGGATCCATGGCGACGAGATATTCACTTTGGCACTACTTTTGAGCCAATCTGGGCACTTTTAATTTTAAGAATTTTATTGATCGACTGGATCATTCCTCCCCACTAGAAGCTTTTGGACCCTAAAAGATCACTTTCACTTAAAAAACAACTGAGGGTACAATTCCCTTACCCTTCCAATCACAATCCATTTGGCTTTGCTTTGATTTTTCCCCTTGAGCACCACATGAAGGTACTCCACATTCCCTCATTTTGAATTCCTTATTTTCTTGTCAAGGATGGTGTCTTGCTGCAATTCTTCAAGATATTCAGCAGAGAAATATTCAATTGAAAGAATATAAAAATTATCTCTTTGATATTCAATCAAAATAGAATCATACAACCTTAAATTATCAAAATTAACAAATGCATAAATTTTGATATATGAAATAAAATCCAACCTCAAGGGATTATTACCAATATTTTCTAGAATTATGAATGGAACATATCGAATTGGTTTCATATTTTTACCTTCTCCTTCAAGTCTCTCTTTGCTAATGTGAAGCCAAACTTCATCACCAACTCGGAAACAGTGATCCACACGATGCTTATCTTGTCTTTCCTTGTACTTGACTTGAATCTTCTCCAACTGTTCTTGAACTATTTGATGTACCGATTGAACTTGTTCAATGAATCTTTTAGCTTTTCCTATGTCACTATGGCCATCAATATAAGCATCCTTCCCAAAGATAAAATCTCAAGGAGCTTTGGGAAGGTATCCCAAACATGCCTCAAATGGTGATGTTTGAGACGATGAATGCTTGGCCTGGTTGTAAACATGTTGAATATAGTGCAAATGTTCATCCTACAACTTAGGATTCCCATTGTAATAACAATGAATGCCATTTTGTTCTATTTTTCAATTTGGTTTCCATGAGTCCCCAAAATATTGACCAAAAGTTCCCGACAAAGTGAGAATATCTATCACTAACAATGGACATGGGAAACCCAACAATGTACCCATACATTTTGAAAGAATAACTAAGCAGTATGTTCAGATGTAACCTGCTTTTTACAAGGCATCAAAATACACATTTTTCTTAACCTATCCACAACTACATAAAGATAATCATGACCTCTCCTAGACATAGGTAGACCTCCTAAAAAACCCATGGAAATACTCTCCCATGGACGAGAAGGTACTGGAGGTGGTGTCTACAATCCCAACTTTCTATTTCTAGTCTTACTAACAACACATAATGAACATGCTCTTACAAATCGTGACACACTTTCAAGCATACGAGGCCAGTAAAAATACCTATGTAATTGTTCCACTGTGTTACCTACACCGAAATGACCATCAATAAGATAAGTATGTGCTTCCCTTATGATGTTGACTCTCTCTCCCTGTGGAATACAAAGCTTTTCAAGATGGTAGAACAAGTTATGATGCACATGATAATCCAATTCCTCTACTTGGTTACCTTGACACAAATTCACATATACATATTTGAAATCATTATCTAAAGCATATTGCCCAAAATAACTCTCATTCATAACAAAATTATTCTTAAGAACAATGGATGCACTAACAATTGGTCTAGAAAGCCTATTAGAAAAGTACTTGTTATAGATACCTTTCTTATACCTTATCACCAAGTAGAATTGTTGAAGAAAACCCATCCATTGGAAGTGCCTCACTTGCTATAGATTTTTTTATGATTCTAAGTATTGAAATGGATGATGATCCGTCTAAATCATTGTTTCCTTACCCATAAAGTAATGTTTCCATTTTTTCACACTTTGCACCAATGCATACAATTCCTTGTCATATGTAGGATAGTTAATCACTACATCATTAAAAGTTTCTGAATGAAAACACATGGGCTTACCATGTTGCATTAGGACTTAAACCATGGAATAGTCTCTTGCATCAATCTGTACCTCAAATGAATGTCTCAAGTCAAGAATTGCAAGTACAGGATTTGAACTGATATTTTCCTTCAATGCATCAAATTATTTTTGATGTTTTCCTCCCCACTAAAATAACCTTATTCACACTTGTCAATGCCTACGGAGCT
The DNA here is from genome assembly GCA_034641835.2 of Pinus albicaulis. Lineage (NCBI taxonomy): Eukaryota > Viridiplantae > Streptophyta > Pinopsida > Pinales > Pinaceae > Pinus > Pinus albicaulis. The sequence goes on from CM076582.1 coordinate 1,026,113,022, forward strand.
ACGATAGAAGCAAATTTGGAAATAAACTTTCTCCAATATTTAGCTTCTCCCAAAAAACTTCTAACATATGTCACTGTTTTCGTCTTTGGCCAATTCAAAATGACATCAACCTTGGAGGGATCTATTTTCCACTCACCTCCTCTAACAATATGGCCCAAGCAGACTAAAGAATTTTTTCCAAATTCAAATTTTGACATATTTAAAAAAAAAAAAAAAACTCTTCTTTCTTCAAGACATCTAATGCTTGTTTGACATGCATGACATGTTCTTCACTGGACATGTTCTTCATCTAAGTATATTATCACAAAGTCATATAGAAAAGACCTCAATACATCATTCATTACATGCATGAAGGTAGCAGGAGCATTACAAATTCCAAATGCCATAACCAACCATTCAAAAAAACTTTATTTGTTTTGACTTTTTTCTTCCATATGTCTCCTTCAGCGATCCTAATTTGGTGATAGCCACTCCTGAAGTCCAACTTATTGAAATACACAACATCTTTCAATTGATCAAGTAAGTCATGAATTCTATGAAGAGGGTAATGGTTCTTTACCTCAATATTGTTCAATGCAGGTAAGTCCACAAACATGCGTCATGTTCCATATTTCTTTCAAACTAAAAAAATAGGTGAAACACATGGCGATGTACTTGGCTAGATGATCCCCTTATCAAGAGACTCTTGGATTTTTTTATTTTTTTTTATTTCTGCATTTTCCGTCACTGACATCCTATACATGCCAATGTTAGGAAGAGGAAAATATTGTTGAAAATGTATTTCATGTTTGATTCCTAGTTTATGAGGCAATCCCTTAGGATCCAGAAACATCTCATCATGTTGGTTAAAAATCTCAACAAAATCAGATTTCAACTTTGAATCACAACCTTTAAAGTCTTCATTATCAACATCATTATTGGGTTTGATCATTAGAAGTAAAAAATTCTTGCTTAGGTTAAAAATTCTCTTCATTCCTCTAGCATTTATAAGTGAAAGGTTTAGTTTCTTAAAATGTGCTCTGACAATGTACTCAATACCATCTTTAAATAAGTAATATTTGTTTTTATGTTGATGAAAGATTACTCTCTTGTCATAAATATATGGGCTTCCCAAAACAATACGACATATTTCTAATGACACTACATCAAGATCTACCTCATCAACGGAATTTGTGGTAATGGTAAATTTAATTTTTCATTTTGTATTTACTTGTAACTTTTCATTTTCACACACTCAACCTAAAGGATATGGTTTAGGATGAGGAATGATTTCCAAATTCAAATTTTTGACAATGTTATCAGAAATGAGATTTTCTTGTGAGCCACTATCAAATAGAGTATCAATTTTGTTATGTTTTGAGATGAATATAATATGGAAAATATCTATAAAAAAAATTTCACTTTGAGTTTCATTGTGGTTATTTGAAGAATTAGTTCTAGCAATGGATTCCTTACCTTTCAATCCCATAGCTATGACCTTTGTTTCATCTCCTGAATCATATCCTAAATCATGTTATGTTGCAACTATATTTTACTTTAATTTGTTGTTAAACTTAATGGTCATCTCAGGATGAAGTTTCCAACAATTATATTCATCATGACCATCCTTTTAACAATGCTTTCAGGTTAATTTTTCTCCCTCTATCTTGAGGGAAGAATTCTTCTTCCCTTTTCGTTTGAATTTACCCTTTCCTTTGTGTCCATTATTAAATGAATTTTTTCTTCCTACTTGTGTGACATTCTTACCTCTTGCTTCTATATGTGTGGCCAGTACACAAACCTCATCTAAACTTGTAGGGTTAAACATGAAAATTGTATGCCTTAAGTATCTAGGTAAACTTCCAATGTATTTTAGCAAAGTAACTTGAGATGAAAAATCGACACCCAATATCAACGCTCTTATTCTAAACTCTTGGGTATAACTTTTCACACTTTCACCCTTAAATTACCTAAATTGTTTCCAATCCATGATATATTTTTTCATGTATGAAAATGGATAAAATTTTCTTCTTATTGCAGCAACAAAATAATTCCAAAAAGATAAAGCCTTACCATGTTTCTTCATGTCCACTTGAGATTTTTCTTCCCACCAAATGAGAGCTGCACTTTCCAACCTTAATGAAACAAGATGGATATTTCTCTCATCATCCTTGATCATTTTTATCCTACAATACACCAGAATATGATGAACCCAATTATCTATTCTTCCAGCATTTACCTCTCCATTATACATAGGCAATTAAAAATTTATTTCAAGTTTTAAAAGTGGAGTTTTACCATGTCCCTTTGGAGAATGTGGAGGTGTTTTCAGAAGGTTTTGAAGTAGAATATAATGATGGTGAATATAGAGGTGAGGATGGAGGTGCTGACAAGGGTGGTATTAAAGGTGGTTTGTCACCATTCCCTTTTAAAGGCTTTTCCCCATCTCCTCCATCTCCTTTTGGAGGCTTATCTCCACATCCCTTTGGAGGGTTGGAGCTCTCACCTTGTTACAATATTGTATTCCTCTCTTCATAGAGAACTTTAACCATATGTGTCATGTCAAAGAATTAGTTTTTCAAATCCTTCTCATCCTTTGACATATTGGCAGGCTCTCCTTCATGTGCCATGACTAGTGATGCTTCTGGTGAAACTTGAGGTAAAATTTGTGGTGGGGATTATGGAAAATGTGCTCTCATTGACCTAACTTGAAGACTTGCAACCACAAGCTTTCCTTATCCTATTTTGAGCTTCAACCTTGTAAGCATTAGAAACACTTGTAAAATAATTAAACCCTCAAAAAAACTATGATTCATTGCTCTTATACCAAATTGACCCTAATATGAAAAATTGGGAGTTTATGGTGTGAATGTTTAGGGTTTTTAGTCAATTATGTCAATTTAATTAACACATAAACATGCTTTAAAACTCAGTTTTTCATAAAATAAAAAGGACATCAATACCATAAAAGTATACACCATACAACAAATGATGAAGGATTTCACCCCTCCTAGGCTACATCTCCTGGTCCAACTTCCAATGTTGCGTCTCTTTAATTATACTCAAAAATATGTGTTTACATCAAGTTACAATTCCTAGAATGCTAAAACAATTTCTCCAATGGCTCCAAAACAGTCAAAAACCCCTGGATGGGCTCTTTCTGCCCTCAAAAAGGTCAAAAAATTACTGAGTGATGCTCCATAGAATTTTTTATGCTAATTATCCTCCAATTCCCACCCACCTGCAAACTTTTCTAGAATTTTTAGCTTTTGCGACCATGTGGAGCGAAAAATTCATCCTGCGGCGACATGATTCACTCCACACTAGGTGAAAATTGTTGAATATTTAAATGCATTTGGTTGGCCCTGAAATTATTAATAAGGTGCCACTTGGCACATTATTTGTTGATAGATTCACGGTTCATTTTTCAAATCATGTCAATTTTAGACCTGGGTTGAATTGTGGGTTGGTTTAGATGTGTTGAGTTTTGGTTTGTGATAACCCTGCCCAATGCAAGTTCCACTCCCCTCCATCGTTAAACATAAAATTAAATCATTGAATCAATTGTCTCATATGTCTGCACAGAACATAACCTAACCCCTAGAGTAAAAACACTTATCTGCTCCAAACTTTGGGTTAAAATATAATATATGGTTTCAATATTGTATTCCTACACCCGACCTTCATAAGGTTAGAAACTTTTTTTTTTATAGGTCAATTTGGGCATCATCCCCCATGACCTGGTCGACCTGGACATCATCCACAGGACCAATGAAATAGGGTCTATCATCCCCTTACATTTTAGTTTCTATATGCCCTAAGAGAAGAAAAAATCATTCATGTCTTCTATTTTCAGATTTCCAAGGTTTGAAGTATATGTTATATCACTTATGAACTCACCAACACTGCCTCTCAAGGGACTAACTGCATTTAATATGAAGCTCCCTCCATTCAAGGGTGCATAACAATGCACTTCCCGACATTCAACAGTGCGTCGCTCAATTGGGAGCGAAAGTATCATTACTCCGGAATCTCTACATGGACAATGCCTTCTAGAAGAGTCCATATGTGTCAAACTTCGAATCCATGTGTCCATATAACACCTCTAATATTTGGAGCATGTATTTCCTACTATTATAAATTCATTCATTGAGAAACCACCATCAGTATCCCTCTAAATTAAGCACAGATCTTAGTGCTAGAGAAGGAATAATTTTGGTAAATAAATGTTGTTGCATTCTCATTTGAGAGAGTAAAAGTAATGATATGTTGCTGGTGTGATGTTGGATGTGATGAGGCTGGGATGAAACTAGAGCTGGTGACATCAAATCGATTATTGGTTGTAACCTCCACCTTCTACTTTTTAATAAATATTGATGTTCATTTTCCCATATATGTATTTTTTTATGATTCTATTTCTCATGCAATGGATCCTTGAATGATATATATGTTTCACATCTAATCGATTTGAGTGATTAAGATAAGTAGGCATATGTATATTGAATTTTATTTTTTTTTCTCTGTTTATACTTGCAAGAATCAATCTAGCGATCTATGTTGGATTGGAGGCTACAAAAAAAGCGACAGAAGGAGAAGAAGTGCTTGGATCACAAGTAGGTTCTTCTATCATTCTGTGTGCCTATTTATTCTTAGAGAAACTGATAGCAAATTATTTCATCTATTGTTATAAATGCCTAGCACCACACTTACGGAATTTGATTTATCCGTAGATAATTATTCTGCATTACAAACTGGCAACACCACTGGGGAGTTTCCTATCATTCCTAGTGTTTTTTTCTCTTCTTATCCACCCAATAGCATCTGATTTCAATTATTAGACTTTTTAATCAAATAATTGCATTAGAAGTGTGTTCTGTAGCTTGCATTTTCAATCATTCTTACGCCAAACGCAATGCATTGTCTCCCACTCAGGAGCGCATTGCAACACACTGTATCCTCTTAGAGACAACGTTTCCCCCTTATCCAATCAAATTCCATTCAAATTTATCATTGCAATCATTCTCATCCATTTGTTTGTTGTGTTTTAAAATGTGTGATACCTCCTAAATACCAGTGAATTTGCCTAATTATTCCTCCTTTGAAAAGTAAATTTGTTCAATGTCTCTTTAATTCTTTTTCTTTATCATTGGTAAATCAATTTCAAAGTATTTTATTTCTACATTAGATCCATTTTTTTCGTAAAGGAAAATGTCGTTAAATTCTTTTTTTCCTATAGGAAAAATTGTATTTTCATTCTTCGTTTTTCCTAAAAGATAAATTGTTGTTAAATTCCTCATTTCTAAAAGAAGAAAACGTTTGTTTTTTGTTGATTTGATTCATATAGTTTCCTTTCTTGCATTCACATTAAGTGGATTGAAAATAAAAACATGCATGTGGATATAGTGAATTGTGTTTTTTTCATAGGAACAACTTAGGAAAGCTGCATTTTAGTTTGTGCTTTTTCTTGTTTTCTCTCAAAATTAATTTCTCTTTCCCTTAGTAGCTAGGATTTTCATTGAAAAAGCTAAAATTGAAAATTTTTCTTATCATTTTATTTTTAATTTTTAGGAATTTCCATCACATTATGCAGTGAACCTTGAAAGGAAAATTTCTAAACAAGATCAACTTAAAATTTACTTCAATTTACGTAAAAAAGCATTGGAACTATAACCATAAAATTTATAAGATCTAGGATAGAGACATGTTCTAGCGTTGTTAAACATAGCAGTTGTCGTTAACTTGTCTGCAAAAAATTCCGAGTGTGATACCTCACTCCACGTACGTAAGTATATCAGAGCTCATCCACGTACCTTCGGGTATATAGGGAAGTGTTATAGTACAAAAAGTATAAAGGGGAGTTCTCACTATGCGATTTCGCATTAGATAGCGCTAATATGGACTTCGGCCTCCACATACCTTCAGGTATTTTTGGGAGGAAAATTTTAGGTTGCTATCCATCCATAGTGAACCGAGTGAGGCACCTTGTAACTTGTGATACACTGAACACAACAATTAGGGAGATTTCCTGCCCGTACTTCTTGGTTTGCTAGGAGGTATTCTGTAATTCACAATTACTTGGTAAACCTTTTTCCCAGAATTACCCTTTTATTTTGTTTATTTGTTTTTTTCATAAAATAAATCAGTGATCGTGGAATAAGAATATCCCTTTCCCCGTAGTTCGCATCGAATAGCACTAAAACCACCTTTACCACCAGAAGCCATTTCTGGTCGATGAAGGCGACGTCACTCTATTGAAACGAGTACTAACAGTACCTTTGGTGTGACATCATCCTCACATATACCAGAGTACGCACAAGTTGTTTCTATAAATCCTAGTTCATCTATTGTTGTCGAGACAGAGTCCTCAAAGCTAACCATGGTCACGATCCATCCAAGAAGTGAGACCATACCTCCCAATCTGATGTTGTTCACTAGAATTGGATCCAGATCATGTCACTTTTTTTCCAAAACATCTAATTCCCGAAGTCGAACGACCAGAAGTTGTTCCTGTATCGTTCACCCCACAATCTATTATAGCCATTGAGTCTCCCATATCGCGCAGTCAACCTCCTGAAATATACTTCGGGCCTAACGGAAAAATCCTTCCACCTGATTTAATTTCGATTGAAGAAATAACACAATATTAAACACGTTTAACTCCAACTCATTTTAGGACGGAGCTTTACCTGTATGAGTCTTTTCCTCAATCACCTTCCTCTACTTCTATTGATCCTATTTATCTTCAAGTTATCATAGATCATATAGGGTATACACTAGGTCATTTGACCATGGACGAGACAACATCGCAAACTGAACCATCTATTTTAGTTGTGACAACATCTACTGTTGCTTCATATTCGATGTTTTTTCCATTGACTTCACCCATGTCATCATTTGAAATCCTATATGGTTCCTCCCTTATGAGTACTGAATGACTTGATCCTTTATTCACATCTTCAGCGCAATATCAAGTTGGCCCCATCAGTTATTCTCCTTGATGGTCGGTGATACCACAGAAATTACCCTCTGACATTCCTAAATTCAATGGAAACCCTAGAGAAGACCCGTCAACGCATGTTATAACTTATCATTTATGGTGCTCATCAAACTCCTCAAATGATGACTCCATTAGACCATGTCTATTGTCCAGCGCACACTCACTGGTCTGACTGCACAATGAGGATGGTTCTTTTACTATGTCAACCTCGTTAAAAAATGAAACAGGTATTGAGGATAGTTCTTTTACTATGTCAACCTCATTAAAAAATGGAACAAGTGATGAGGATGGTTATTTTACTGTGTCAACCTCGTTAAAAAATCAAACAGGTTATGCGGATGGTTCTTTTGCTATGTCAACTTTGTTAAAAAATGAAACAGATTCATGAGGATGGTTATTTTCCTGTGCCAAACTCATTAAAAAATGAATTAGGTGATGAAGATAGTTCTTTTCTTGTGTCAACCTCGACAAATGAAACAACGTCCCTTGTGGATGGTTCTTTTACTGTGTCAACCTCGTTAATAAATGAAACAGATTCATGAGTATGATTCTTTTAGTGTGTCAACCTCATTAAAAAAAGGAAACAGGCTATGAGCATAGTTCTTTTCCTGTGTCAATCTTGTTAAAAGATGAAACAAATCCTCTCCTATTAAATGAACCTTCATTACATCCAGCTATTAGTAACCAGTAGTCTACTTAGATGAATGAAATGAGGATTGGGGGGCATGCATTCTTGTAGGGGGCATTCGATGTGTGCTCTTGTAGGCGGCATTCAAAACTTATCTCGAGTCCATTATAGTTATTTTCAAGACTTGTTAAACTCATTAAAATACCAAGCTTCTTTTGTTATTTTTCATGCTCGTAAAACACATGAAAATGCTGAGTTCTTTCTGTCTTTTCCTGCTTTTAAATGAAATTGAAAGCTGATCAAAGCATACTTTTTTCCTTATTTTTTGAGATTTGATAAAAATGAAAAAGGACTTGAAGTGCACTTTTATCTCTTTTTCTAGCTTCAATAACGGTGAAAAAAGAACCCCTAGAGTTGTCTTTTAGCTCTTTTCAGACTTCGATAATGTGAAAATATTGTCGAGCACTTGTCTTTTCAAGCTCGTAAAATTAAATGAATTTACATCTACTCAGTATAAGTTTAACCCTTTTCCAGACTAAGATAGATTATCTATGAAAAAGGAAAACCTTAGTCGAACATGGCTAGCAGGTTCTCTCAGGTATCATTTTACACTTTTTCGGACCTGACTAACAACTTTAAAAAAAATTACTCATGGAGTTTTCTTTTGTCCTCTTTTTCAAACTCTCTATATATGAAAAAGGATCGGGTTTTCACTGTCCTTAGGCTTGTTAAAACCTAAAATAATGACTAGGTTGTCGATCATGGCAAGAATTGAGTTTCATTTATTGCTAGACTCATTAAATTATTAAATAGTGATGCTTATTCGCTCGAAGGGTTGAATTATAGATCAATAATATGTTATCCTCCTCAATATTATTGAAAAATAAAGAGGTACTAGTCAACAAATGACCAGGGAAAAATTTGGGAAAGTGAAGAGAACTTTTACGGTAGTAGGTCGCTCTTGAATATGACACCTCACTCCATCATCATGACTATTTGGGTTGGGTAATCTTCTTGACGGTTCATTCATACCTATGGCTCATCATACCTTCACTTTAGTTTTGGGTCAATGCTACCAGCTCATCTCACTGTTGTTGATATGTTCAAGAGAAGTCATGTAGTGAATACTCGTCCTTCTGCAATACTCATAAACCTTCATTTTCATAACTGTCATCACTGAACATTGCTATATCAAGTCATATTTTGTCTCTGAAATCGGTAACTCTCATTTTGCGATAAAGTGGCTTCCTATCGACATCAAATCATCATCGATGAATTTTACTTAGAAACATCATCTTCCATTACCATGAGGCTTGTTATAGTATCGACAAAATCCTCGCTTCCAGAACTTTCACCAACAGATTTTGTTTGGCGTTCAAAATAAAATAATATATTCATGCCTTACGAAATGTACTACAGTACCTTGAGATCCATTAACATCAATGGTGATTCTCTCATGTTTGTTAAATACTAACATTATTGGCTGGAAATCAAATAATGTCTTACCATGTACGACTACAAATCATCTATTCGCATGGCTACATTTGTACCTGAATGATTGACTGAACGAGATAATAAGACTTTGGATCTAGTCTCAGCCATCTAGGCTGTGATTTCAAGATTTTTGTACACATCATTTGTACGATGACCTTACATATAAATCGTCATCCGAACATGGGCCTATATCTGTAGGCATGTCTGTATTGGGAAAAATTCCAATGTAGATCACTTTCTGCACTATGTACATGTTATTAGAGATTTTATGTGTTGAGCATGGGAATTCCTTCCTTAGAAATTCGTGACCAAGAGGAAACATCATCATGTAATGTATTTTAAGATTGATGTAGGTTGCCACTCCGCTTCAATTCCAGCCCATATTGTCGTAAAGCATCACATTCAAAATATATTGTTATTATATCAACTTCATGCTTTATGGGGCAGCTGTTATAGGTTAATTTTCACATCATCCCCCATGACCTGGTCAAACTGGACATCATCCCCAAGACCAATAAAATAGGGTCTATCATCCCCTTAAATTTTAGTTTCGATATGACCTAAGAGAAGAAAAAATCATTCATGGCTTCTATTGTGATATTTCCAAGGTTTGAAGTATATGCTATATCACTTATGAGCTCACTAATGCTGCCTCTCAAGGGATTGATTATGTTGCATATGCAGCTCCCTCCATTCAAGGGTGCACTGCAATGCACTTCCCGACATTCAAGAGCGGGTTGGTCAACTGGGAGTGAAATTCTAATTGTTCTGGAATATCCACATGGCCAATGCCTTCTAGAAGAGTCCATATGTGTCAAACTCTGAATCCATGTGTCCATTTAACACCTCTAAGCTTGGGAACATGTCTTTCTTATTATTAGAAATTCTTTCATTGAGAAACTACCATCAGTATCCCTATAAATTGAGCACAGATCCTAGTGCTAGAGAATGAAGAATTTTGGTAAAGAAATGTTGTTGGATTCTCATTTGAGAGAGTGAAAGTATTGATATGTTGCTAGTGTGATATTGGATGTGATGAGGTTGGGATGAAGCTGGAGCTGGTGACATCAAATTGATCATTGCTTGTAACCCCCCCCTTCTACTCTTTAATAAATATTTATTTTCATTTTCCCATATATGCATATGTTTATGTTTCTATTTTTCATGCAATGGACTCTTGAATGACATATATGTTTCACATCTAGTTGATTTGAGTGATTAAGATAAGTAGGCATCTGTATATTACAATTCTTTTGTTGTTCTTTGTTTCTACTTGTAGGAATCAATATAGAAATCTAAGTTTGATTGGAGGCTACAACAAAAGCGACAGAAGGAGAAGAAGAAGCATTTGGATCACAAATAGGTTCTTTTATCATTCTATGTGTCTATTTATTCTTAGAGAAAGTGATAGCAAAGTCTTCCATCTGTTGTTATAAGTGCGTAGCACCACACTTAGGGAATTTGATTTATCCATGGATTATAATTTTGCATAACATTGGTGTAATCCTTATAATATATGGTTTGGGTTGGGGTTAACCCCAGACCCTATCTTCTCGCCCCATAATGTTGTTGGGTGGACTGGGGTCTAGGGGTAAAGAAATAACATAGGAGGGTCGGTGGAGGGCTTGGATCATAGGCATGAGGTATCACGTTCGAACCATGTGGAGACATTTAAGCCTCAAACCATATTTTGCATGAACATTAAGAGGCCATCAAGTAGTGAGGGATTGGCCCATGTGGCTCCTCCTAACTGGTCCACCCATATGTAATTTGAACCAATAGAAAACCAAGAAATTTTGATAAATAAACAAATGTTACTTGTCATCATATCATAGGCTGATAAAAAACACAAACCCTTGTCCAGTCATTTCCCAGTCAACATATGGACTACTGACTGTGCATCCATGCAAACTCATTTTAAAATTTTTATTTGTTTTCCAAATCGATGAGAATGTGATATCAGGTGCATCAAATGTTAGTTTTGAGTGAAACAAGTTCTGTTGGATTTAGGGTGATGAGATCTTCGCTTTGGAACTAGTTTCGAGCCAATATGAGTAATTTGAATTTTAAGCATTTTATTGATCCACTAGAACAATGTGATATTTTATTTTTAATGTCATGCCTAAAAATCATTGTAATTTTAAGGTTCTTCAGAGTCATGATACTATATCTTTAATGTCATTATTAAAAAATGTTGAAAATTTACCCCGAAAAAAAGAAGACATTATTCCAACATCAAAAAATTTCATTTTGACGGTTCTTTTTGCACAAAATATAGCTTTTATTGGCTTTTACTACTATTTTTAAAAATAATTAAAAAATTTACCTTGAAAAAAACGTTATTCCAACATCAACACTTTTCATTTTCAAGCTTTTTTCTATGTTTTTTGGGGATTTTTTGGCTAGAGATCTCATTTTGAGTTTACATTTCTCATTTGCTAATTTACTTTGTTATATCCACACCTTTTATAGAACACTTCTTGATTTTGATAACTAATAAATAATATAGGTTCATGAAGTTTCTAGCACTATACCATATGTAGAATTCTTTCATTATATTACTCCACAATACAACTAAATATAGCCTTACTGTCGTTAAATTGCTTGACAATGCAAATAAAGAGAATTTTCATTATATACACATAATCATGTTATGATGGTTCATTGTAAATGTGTCATGGATCTCAAAATTGGAAAACAAATAAATAACAATTGGTTTGTCCACATAGTATCACTGATAGGGAACTTTTCGTAAATTAGGAAATACTTTTTCCAGTTCTACACTCTTAGAACACAATATGTTGTAGTATTTTCATCTTCAAGTATCATATAGTTTAACTGATTGAAATAAACATTTAAGTTAAAATATTCCCCGCAATTTCTTCAATAAACCATATTTTCATCCATAGTTCTAGTGATAATTGGACTACTAATTTTCACACTTACAACTTCAAATGGATTCATATATGCATTAGTTGTTGCTAATAGTCCTTACAAGTGTTGCAAAATTGATATACAATATCGAGAGTTAGCAACCTAAAATAAAATCTCTCTCTCTCTCTCTCTCTCTCTCTCTCTCTCTCTCTCTCTCTCTCTCTCTCTCTCTCTCTCTCTCTCTATGTATATATATATATATATATATATATATTACCATTCATACTCAAATCGGCGAAGAAATCATTTTTCTCAAACTTTCCACTTTCTTCTTTTATTTCAATGAACATATGAACGTTGATTGTGAAGTCCGGAAAAGTATTTCTTGCTTTTTTAGCTATTTTTCCAGCGACATGAAGGGAAAGACATTTTATTGCAATTTTCCTTGAATTGAAAGATATATTGGACGAAGTTTGTCATGTACTTGAACTAGTCACATGTGCAATATTTGTAAAATAATACATGTCAATTGTATAAGAGGCAACCAATAACTTGCTATCATTGACATTCAAATAAATTTTTTCTACAATGCTAGAGCTACTTAGTGAGACAATTTTATAATAGGCACCACTATCATTTTTGTGCTTTCAAATTATTTTGAAATTTTTTATAAAAATATCAACATTTTCAATAAGTTTTTCCTCGTGGTGTTCGATAAATTGTTTTGGCACAACAAATGTTCCTATCATGTATGCCTTCCCATTTGTCAAATCTGCATAGGGTATTTCTCTAGTATTATTTTCGTTGTCCATAAAATTTTGATATGTAACTAACACAATGCCATGTAAAATGCTTCCATTTATGTTGTTAATGGTAGCGTTGATTGATAATGGCATAGAATGGATCTTTTTTTGCCTTGTCATGAGCATTGAGTTGAAATTAATTCTAGAAAAGAAAAAGAAATCTAATATACAATTAGCTAAATGTGAAAAAAGCTAACATTTTATGTTTGTCTCTTATCTATTTTCTACTCCTTTCGGTGTGTTTCCTGTGATGTATTATTTTGTATTATTATCATTACAATTTATACGTCTTCATCCATGTTTATCATCACATCACTGAAAATATATTTATTTTATACCATTTTTGGATCTAATATTTTTTTCCTGTTCATAAATACTGCATGGAAATCCACAGGGGCTTCACTCAATGAACCTCTAACATATCGCACGCATTCATGGCATAGTAAATTATACCCCTAAATATGACTACATATTGGAAAATACCTATAAAAATCACGTTATTTAACCCCCCTACCAATACGAACCCAACACACCTTCCCAATTTAAAAAGCCCCTACTTTCACCAGATATTGTAATTATCCATTTTGTCATTAAATTTTTTTATACCCATTTATATTTTTTCATTAAATTTGAACTCCATTTTCTATACCTTCCAATATAAAAACCCTTTACCCCCTATATATCCCACAATATATTATGCCATTTTTTTCTTAATATATATCCCCCAATATGAACCCACATGGTATGGTATTTCTCCCCTAGTGAAGCCCCTATGTGGAAATAACTACTTAAAAGGAAATTATAGTTGATACTGACCAAGAGTTGGGTTATGAAGGAAAAACCAGATATCTCAAAGTCATTACTAATTTGTATTCTAATATATGGTTCACAGTTACTAGATAGAATCTGATTATTATGCATATAGGTAAAATACTAAATAGAGTTTATTTTTAGACAAATTCTAATTTATAGCTATTTATTACATATATTTAATTAGAAAATGAACAAATGTACAAATTTACTAATGTTTTATGGAAATATTCAAAGTACCTTTCTCCTTGTTATGTTCTCATGGATCCAAATCTCTAAGTGATATATGTTTCCTGAAAAATGAAAAAGCATCATTTGTAATTACAATATATAAAAAATATAGCAAAACATGAAAGACTTATATAATGTAATTATCAAATGATGATAAATATAAAAAAAACACACCTCTTAGCAAAGTTGTCATTGTCTTTAACTGTATTTGTTCTATTTGTGTTCATCTTATCTGCTCCAAAGATATCAATTAGATCAAATATATAGGAATCATTGTCAATTCTTGACATATTATTTTAAAATGGTTATATCACATTAGATACAACGAAACAAGAAAACTATAGATTAAGAAAAAGAATATTTCATCCTATAAAAATATAATTCGAAGATACTCTGTGAAGATTTTATAGATAACATTGTTGAAATGACATTAAAATTTCTTTTTCTTACACAACTTACAAAACAACATGAGAAAAAAAATATTGCACATGCTCAAGTTTCTATTAAAATTTCGAAAATAATTCCAAAATACAAGTACATTGGTATTGGCTGTCAAAACACAATCTCACCAACTAATTCCAACATTATAGAAAATATTTTTCATTTTTACATAGGATTTCTCCCAAGTACGACGTTTGAAAATCTATCATGTAATCCAGATCCATTTAAAACGTCCTAATATGTGTAATTTTTACTACAATAAAATAAGCACAAATTCAAAATGCATTAGAATTCATATATGCCAATGCCAATGAGAACATGACAACAATAAACATAAAACATATTACTGCTTGTAAAGCCAAAAGATAGAGTTAAAAAACAAAATGACATAGATGAAGGACAAAAATTACGAAAAATGTTTCACTTTCATGCCAAATGTGACAAAAAATATTAGAGAACAAACTAATCACATAATGCAACTAGTTAAATGACCACCAGATAGCCTAGACAAGAAATTTTTCACCTCGAAGAATTAGAAAAAAAAAACTAGCAAATAATTCCAAAGAACATCTTTTGTAACAAACCCCACACCCACCCACCCACCCCCCCCCCCAAAAAAAAAAAATCTCCCCCAACAAAAAATAGTTTACATCTCTCATCAATTAGCATCTCATAGAAAAAAATTTAAAATCATAGTACAAAAAAAATTCAGACCTAACTACTATACAATGTTAATCTATATTGTATAAATGCTTTAAGCACTCACATATCATCTAATTTTTGAGTTGCATACCTCATTTATACAAGGATGTAACTTATATTGTATAAATTTTCTAAGAACTCACATAAATAAGCAAAGACACATTTCTTACCTCACAAAAGCTTTACACATTTTGCACTTGGGTTCAAAATGAGCTTTTTTAGCACATTGCAAACAAACTGCACATTGTGTAACCATACAACTTCTAGAGAAAACCCATCACATCATGTAACTACCATAATTAACACAATACAGACTAGAGGAAAAAAAAATTGTAACAAGATCCACTAAAAAGTAATTAGACATAGAATGGCAATGTGCATGCTGAAAGTTGCATGATAAACACCTCACAAGTGAACCTATGGACATAATAACTATAAATAATGGTTACAGTTGTCACATTACCTTTTAAAATTTTAGTGTATACATTATATACTAACTAACTATCACACGTTATTCATGATATCTTATTTTGAACACCTGACCAATGTAGTGCGGATAGAAAAAATAGAATTACTGGTTAGAATTGTCACATTACCTTTTGAAATTCCATGATATGATTTATATAATAGGTAATGAAAATATGCTATTCATTATATGTTATTTTTTATTTGTGATACTAAGGAATAATAATAACATAATATACCTGTAAACCAAACATTCCCTGCCCCAAAATTTATTAAGAAAAAACTACTGATTATTAATTGATTAATATTTAGTGCTATGTCGGAGGGAGGTGTGTTAATATTACCTTTCAAACACTCCTCGACTTTAGCCCTCGCTACTTCTTTCTGGATCAATTTAGTAACCTCAATGACTTATCCTTTCCTATCGATGATATCCATGGCTCCTAGGTAATTAGATGATTTCTCATTAAGATATCTGATAAAAATTTCTACAGTCATGCCATTTGTAGCATATTCATTTTTGGGTGACAAGATGAAAACTTATGTATCCTTGAATACAACCTTTTGTTCATAAACTAAGCTCATGTGCTCCCATATCTTATTCACTTCAAAAATAATATCATCATAGACTATTTTCCTAGCTTCAAAAAGGGACATATTACCTTTCAACCTGTTCTTCAACCCTTTACTTTCATCTTATTCCACTTGATATTTACTGTTGATTTTTTCAACACTTTTCTGACTGGATTGGATTTGTTTCACCTTGTTTGCAATAATGTAGTTGGTGTTGTCCAATTCAATCTATATTTTCTTGATCTCGCTCTCTAATAGCTACAAATTAGTGATATATTTAGTTAGTTGCTCTGTACGCTTTTGTGGATTGTCTTTCGCAATCATAATATAGATGTAAAAATAAATTTTCTGTTGAAGCTCTACAAGCTTTAGTTTTCACTCTACCACCCCATTATTCCTCTCTGTCAACTCCTTGGTGAAAATTTCCTTCTCGTTTTCCACCTGGGACAACTCCTTGGTTTGCACACGCTTTGCTACAGGGATTTTAAGTTGTTCCCTTAATGAATGGATCTTAGATTGTGAGCCTTTGATTATGGCATCTATGAAATCATTTTCATTTGGGTCTACCCCTAGTTTGACAAGAAGCTCCTTGAAGCCTTGATTCTATAAATGAAGGGATATCGAGTTAGCTTTTTCTTGCTTTATTTTGGTAGTTGCATTAGGGGAATTTTTAGGTCTAAAATGGGCGTCCTAAAAAAATGTACAACAAAAATCAAATTTATAAGAACTAATAGGATTCAAGATGATGATGTCAACCATGGGGGATGATTCACCGTTTTTTAAATAAAAGGGTAAAAATATTTAAAAATAATAAAACTACCTTTTCAACTCGTATTTTCAACTTATCTCCCAAATTTTTTACTCAAATTCCAAGCGAGAGTACTCTTTGGATGCAAAATTTAATTCCTTATGCAAGGAGTACCCATGTTTCATACTTTTGATGAACCCTGCTAGATGCAAAATGAGAAATACATGAAAAATGTGATTGCAATCATGTTTTTCACATATTTCTCATTTTTCATGTAGCGGGATCCATCGAAAGTGTGCAACATGGGTATTACTTGGATGATGAATTAAATTTTTCATCCAACGAGTACTCCCACTTGAAATATGAGTTAAAAATTGGGAGATAAGTTGAAAATACGAGTTCAAAAAGTAGTTTTTTATTTTTTTTCCCTCTAAAATTTGATGATGTGATCAAATCTTATTTTATTATTTCCACTATTATTTTATAATTTCCTTAGGGGGCCCACTTTAGACCTCAAAATTCCCCTAATGTCTTCTCCAAAAGCCTTTTGGTCTTGTTGATAGTCAAGGCTCCCTTTCTTAATTCACTATAAATCATCTCCCCTGCCTTCCTGTGCAAATTGTTCTTTTCTTACAATGGGGCACTAGTCATATACAAAGACAAGTCCATTGTTCTAAAATGTGGCCCAGATGAGACAGACTGGACTAAAGTATGATGTAAGGAAAAATTCATTTGATTTTTCTCCTCCTCCATGGCAGCTAGGTGCCTAGTTTGGTGGGGAATTGAGTGGGATGTTAGTTTTGATAGCATTTCCTCCCTAACCTTCTTATTTCTCTCTTTTTTCATTTTCTCCTCCTCCAGTTTAGGGTTTTTTTTTTTATGTGCTCCCTATTGAGCCCATAATTTCTACTTCATTTAAACTGGAGGTGGATGTTTCTTGTGGATATTCCAATAGAACTTGAAAACATGGGTGGTCTAGATTTTCCAAGGTCAATTTGACCTCAATCTCTTCATCATTATGCTCCTTCATTTTGGCCTTTTTTTATTGATGATGCATCCTCCATCACTGTAACTCCATATTAATCCACACTTATTTTCTTGTGGTTAGTGTCTCAACCTCCAATTCTATATTAATAGGCCAAGAGTCCAAATTTTATTTCCATTCCAGGTTAGTTTTAGATTCATTTTCATCAGAAAAGGCATTAATTTCTCTCGTCCTGCTAGATATGACACCATGGGGATCATAGTACCAAACCTCTCCTAATTCAAGATTTAATTCTTTTAGCATATCTTCTACGTGTTGGAAGACTAGCCTGGTATTCATAATGAAAGGGCATATATTCATTGGAATCTTGACAATATGACCCTATTTGGCAAGGACCAAGTGCATTAGGTTAGTATTTAGGTTTTTCCTGATGAATTATAAGGAAAATATCCTCATAGACTTGAACATAGGTAGCTAGTAGGGGGGCATATCAACCCCATATACTTTGATTTGCATATAATATTCAAATAAAAAAAAACCACCTACCTTAATATCCTTATTGAGTTGTAGCAGTCCTCTTTTTTGTGGCAGGAGCCTGGGGGAGAAACATTATTAAAAATCTTGTAGGAAGTAGACATGAAGGTGGAAATAAATTGTGAAAAGACCTCATTTTCTAGTTTCCTCTTCAACGCACTATCCAAGTCAACTAAGACTTTTCTCTGCTTGTTGGTGTCTATAATGATGAGGCCTAAGTATTCAAATTCTTCCACACGAGTATACAATAAAAGGTAGACCAGTATAGATTAGTATCTAAAGTATGACGAAAGGTAAAATTAGTTTCACTGGAACTTGATTTCCTTAGCAAAAAACGAGGGAATGTTAAGGAAAACGTCTAGTTTCATCAATGTATATAAGAACCCTCAGGCTGCTTTGAAGAAATTTGCGGTCTCATCCTCACAAAAAAATAAAATAACAACCAAAATGGGTTGCACAACTTTTGAAAACAAGGAACTATGAAAAATTTCTGAACTGGCAGGAAATTGGGTGTTTGGATCCAAAATTAGTTGGAGAAAGACCTACTTCTCTCCAACTGAAAGTCCATTGTAATTATAGAAGAGGGTAGTCTCCATAAATACCTCCAAATTTGGGGATTTTGGGTAAACAAAGGCTTTATCAATTTTGGGGTGACTTCCAGGATTTCCCCCTAGTGGATGAAATACAATAGTTATTATCCTTGGTATATGTGGCAATAAACCAAAACATGAACTCTAGGAAAAGGTATACATTTGGTATGATTAGGTAATGCAGTCCCAACTCAACAAGTCAAAGGGGATCTTTGTAATATCCCAAAACCAGGAATTTCTACAATAATAAGAACACCTTAAGGTATTCCAAAGTTGGAGAGCAGCAAGTGATCAAATCATATAGTGTATTTAAAACACATAGCTTCCATATAAAAATCACAACAACAAACTATGCCTTTATACAATGTCACCAATGGGAAAAAGCATCAGGTTTGGCCGCAAAAACATTATTTTCTGAATATTGAGTTATAACAGTGAAAAATAATGGTTTTTTCCCTTAGAATAGACAATATAGGACGTTCATGAAAAACAGTTTCAGAAACAAATGCCTTTAGCCTAGTTAAACAAGCCTCCCATGCTCAAAACAACTTAAAATTGAAAAAACCCCAAGACTGCAAAACACCGGAGTTGCTGCATAAGAGACTGTGCAGTCTAATGAAGGTAAAACTCATAAAATAGAGAAAGAAATCAGATATTATTATTAGATTACTCAATGAGGCATAAAATCAGAGATCTAATCTCTTTTATAGAGATCCAAGAAGAACCAACAAAGGTTTCTTGACAGAAAATATATACAAGAGAAAGATGCTGGAGATCTATGGCTAAATAACACTATATATCTAAAGATCTACATAATAATGGCTGAACATACAAAGAAATGGTTGTGGACTCTACTACTATCTCTCCCAAAGAAAGGCTGATCCTCCTCTTGGGAAACTAGCTCCTCAAAATGGGGTTTTGACCCCTCCCACTGCACACTTTAATAAATAACATAGTTTTCTAAAGGGACAAAAAATTTGCTGAAGGTAAGTGCTTGTCCCAACACCAGGTAGTGGAAAATTCAGATCAAAAACATCCTCTTATATTTCTTAGACAAGATCTCCAAGAAAGAGTAGGGAATCCCCGCCCGGGAAAACCCTTGCACTAAGCAGTGCATCAACTTATCTAAACATCCAAGTATGCAGGAAGTCTAATCATACCACATAAAATATAAAATCCAATACGTCCATATGCTTTCCATCTCCTCCATTATATAATTGATGAGCTTCCTCACCAAGGGCCCCACCCACTATGAGGTTGCTTCCAAGCAAAGGCTCCTCCACCATATTTACGTTGTCCCCATGTGCCTTGCTCATCCTTTTACAGTGTTGTTTTATTTAGACAACCTTGACTAAATCTTCATGCCCTGCCCCTTTTCACACTCAAGGTGCCTTCCTTTTGACTAGCTGGATTGATCTCTATTCACATTGAGCTGGCTTTATTTAGAATCCAGTTCTTTGAGAATAAATCATGTTGACTTGGTCAAACTTAACCTTTTCCACATATTTTAGACCTTGTTCACACATGTGGATGCTTGATCTAGTTATTGCATGATCCCTTTTCACATTATGAGGGATTTTTATTCATGCTTGAGAAAATTATGAGTCTCCTTGCCCATTTACTCATCCATCTAATTTTTAAAAGCAAAATTAATATTCCCATTAGCTGAAGCTAATTTAGGAATATTATAGTCTCCCCCTCCCAAATGTTGCTTTTCCTCAAGAAACTGCAAGGGTGCTGCAAAATCTCCCCTCCTTCTCTTGTGGCCCCTTCTTCCAATAGTCTCCACCATTGCTTCAGAATTTCTGCAAAAATCCCATCTCCCAATGGCTCCTCCCAAGTGTGCAAATTGGCCTTTGGTGAGTAACCCCAAGGGCCTTCCTTATAAAAGAATGGAAGGTCTATGTGGAAACCTCCTTGCTGATCCATGGCATTTTCAAGATATAAGTGATGACAATCACGGGGAATTTCATCTTCAATGAAGGCCTCCCTCCTCCATGCTATCATCCAAATAAAATGAATCACCTCCCAGATTGGTAATTCATAGAAAATCTCCTCCCAATTTCTCATGAGAGTATGCCACAAAGTGCTCCAACCCAACATATGGTCCCCATCATAAGGAAACAAGTGGTATACAATGGTGGCCATAGAGTTTCCCATGCTCCCCTTAGAACATGTAGTGTAGAAAATGTAGGGACTTTCTTCCCCCAAGGACAAATCCAACAAGTGTGCCTCTCCTACAACCATGCCCCCAGCAAAGATAAGAACATCTTCAACATGTGGGATCATAAGTAAGATCGTGCTAGCTGCCATATACAATAAGGTAGAAGGACAATGGTCCCTCATGTGCAACCAACGTAGTTTTCCTCCTAACTACCATAGAATATGATATGACAAGCGTTCTCCCCAACACTTGTTTTCTGCCCCATCCTTCTTGCATGCTTGGAGAAGGTGTATTATGGTTGGTGTTAAGGAATCACATGATGAAGAGTACATCACCTCTCCAAGATCTCCCAAGGAATGGCTAGCATCACCATTGTTCATGGCCCAAAGTGGCTCATGAAGCCCATCAGAAAAGGTGCCCCCTCTTGGAGCCAAGACTTGCACATGAGTGTTAAGAAAATGCAAGTATATAATAAATACATCATGAGGTTTAGCAAAAAATGTTTATCATACACTTGTTTAAAATCAGCAAGGTAGCTCATGGATGAGCTCCCTCTCACACTCAATGAATAATGAGGTGATAATGATAACTCTTCCCAAGAGCTATGTTCCTCCACAACCAGCGAATGGTCCATGCACTTACTCATATGAGAGTGCATCTCCTCTTTGAAATTTTCCCACATGAATCCATCTAATATATTATGATATGTTCTAATGAAACTAGTGGGGTTTGAAAGAAAGACCTCATAGGTTGTGTTAAGTAGTTTATTCTCGAGTATGGAATCTTTAGTTAAGTAGATCTGATCATCAACATAAATGATCCCATCAACTACCTTATAATTCCCATCCATTGCTTTCCCATCAAGAACCTTACATGTGAATAGGTGCTTGGAATATTCCATCATGATTTGGGACTCCCAATAAGGGTCTAGGCTTCCCAACATTGACAGCGTTGTAGAAGTCTGAAATGATGCATTTTTCATATGATGGCTCTCCTCCTTGACATGCTTGATGTCAAAGTCACATGTTGGAGTATTCCCAACTTTATTTTTCTACCTCTCTTGCAGCTGATCTTTCTCAAGACAAGATTGAAGTTTAGGAGAGTCACCCTCCTTTTGAAAGGTTCTCTTCTTCCAAAACTTCCACAATTTTTCTCCTGCATACAAAAATGAAAAGAAATTTTTGTTATGTTCAGAAATTTCCATTATATATTGGAGTATCCTTTTCTACTCCAAAGCTATGGAGTAGCCTTTTGATACTATGCTCATATCAACACAAATTTCTGAATCTATCCTTTCCAACGCAAATAGATGAATGGAAGATAGCAAGGTCAATTTCAGAAATTTTCTTAGCCTTCCATCAATGATTCTCAGTGTTGTAGTGGCTCCTTCCAAGGTTCATTCTCTAGAAAAATATGTTGCTGCTGCATATAGTTGAGAGAATAGTTTAGTCTTCCTCCAATCAGGAGGTCTTCCTGCTGAAATTCCTCTTTTCAAAGAGGCATCAAGGCATAGAGTAGGATGTGGATGTAGGTGGACATATTTGCCCCTACATTTATTGCATAGGTCCTCTTGCCTTCTTTGTCCTTTAAAACCTTGAAATAGAGAAGGGTACATGCTCTTCATCTTGTGATGCAATTCCTCCTCTTTTCGTCCTTCTATCCTCAAGATCTCATCATTTGGAAATGATGGTACACGCTGCGCATGTGTTATGCCAAGAGCTCTCTGTGTGAGACCTTTTGGAACTCCTTAAAAGCGTGCAAGAGTTTATTTCCTTGGAGCAAGTGCTCCATCCTCTTCTTCATGAGGTGCTTGAGGTGCCCTTGTAATGACTATTCTATCCTCTCCTACCTTCCCTTTCTCCTCTTCAATAGTTGAAGTTTCCTTATCTTCAACAAGAGACCTTAGATCTTGGTCTTCTTTTGAAGAAGGAATCTTCATGTCTTCTTTTTGAGAAGAAATCCATTCATCCAAAGGATATCTTTCCCTTGGAAAAGTATTAAACAAGCTCACCTCCTCTTTAGTGGTTTTCATAAATGGAGTTGAATTTATAGACCCTCCCAACTCATGAAAAAGCTTTGTTTGATATGGTTTGATAGTTTCAATAGAATATGTTTCACATGAAATTTCATGAAACCTTTCTACCAATATTTTAATGAACCTTGCATAAGTAGATTTACTTTCATTCTTTAAGTAAAATTATTCAAACAACCATCAAGCATAGGTCTTACCCTCAAAATGCAGCGCTGCTACTTTGATGGCTTCAATTTCTGAAACTTGATGTTGTTGCACAAAGGTGTCCAGCTCCTTCACCCAAGCCCTAGCTGGACATAGAGGTGATCCATCAAAAGTGGATAGAAAAAATATACCCTCACCCTCCTTCTTACTCCTTGTGCTCCTTTCCTCCTTCATTTGGAAAAACCCTTCGAAATTCAAGTGGTCTTTGAACTCCTCAGATTGGGCTTCATATTCTTGTAAATAATCACCAAGAGTATCTCTCTTTGGCACATCTCCTTTATTCCTCTTCATGAAGAAATTTCTGATAGAACATGGTAGATCTGATGATATGGATGAGTGCTCATATCCATAGTATGAGGTCTTAGAACCTTCCTCTTTTATAAATCTAGTTGAGGGATCTTCATGTTTCTCCCTCCTCATTTCTTTGATGCCATTGCTTCTACCTTGCAGATTTGGAAAGAGAAGTTTTGAGAACCTCTATTCTCTAGAAAATAAGGGTTTGCTCTGATTTATTCTAAAAATCTCCTCCTCCCCATGAGAAGACTCTATAATTCTTGAAGCTCACAGGCTGAGCCAAGCTTGTTGCTCTGATACCACTGTAATATCCCAAAACTGGGATTTTATACAACAATAAGAATACATTAAGGTATTCCAAAGTTGGAAAGCAGAAATTGATCAAATCATATAGTGTATTTAAACACATAGCTTCCATAGAACAATCACAACAACAAACTATGCCCTTATACAATGTCACCAAGTGGGGAAAAGCAGCAGTTTTGGCCCCAAAAATGTTATTTTCTTAATATTGAGTTATATAAGTGAAAATTAATGGTTGTGTCCCTTAGAATAGACAATATATTACATGCATGAAAAATAGTTTCAGAAACAAATTCCTTTAGCCTAGTTAAACAGGCCTCCCATGCTCAAAACAACTTAAAATTGACAAAATCTCAAGACTGCTGAACACCGGAGTTGCTACATAAGGGACTGCACAGTATAATGGAGGTAAAGCTTAGAAAATAGAGAAATAAATAATATATTCTTATTATATTACTCAATGAGGCATAAAATCAGAGATCTAATCTCTTTTATACAGAACCAAGAAGACCCGACAAAGGTTTCTTGATAGAAAATATATACAAGAGAAATTTGTTGAAGATATGTGGCTGAATCACACTGTATAGCTAAAGATATGCATAATAATGGCTGAACATACAAATAAAGGGCTGTAGACTCTTCTACTAACTCTCCCAAAGAAAGGTTGATCCTCCTCTCGGGAAACTAGCTCCTCAAAATGGGGTTTTGACCCCTCCCACTACACACCTTAAGAAATAATGTAATTTTCTGAAGGGACTATGTTTTTTCTGAAGGTAAGTGCTTGGTCCAACACCAGGTAGTGGAAAATTCAGATCAGAAAAATCTTCTTAGAGTTCTTAGACAAGATCTCCAAGAAAGAGTAGGGAATCCTCGCCCAGGAAAACCCTTGCACTAAGCAGTGCAACAACCTAGCTAAATATCCAAGTATGCGGGAAGTCTAAGCAAACCACATAAAATATAAACTCCAATATTTCCATATGCTTTCCATCTCCTCTATTATATAATTGATGAGCTTCCCCACCAAGGGTCCCACCCACTATGAGGTTGCTTCCATGCAAAGGCTCCTCCACCATATTTACGTTGTCCCCATGTGCCTCGCTCATCCTTTTAGAGTACTTTTTGATTTATTCAACCTTGACTGAATCTTCATGCCCTGTTCCTTTTCACACTCAAGGTGCCTTCCTTTTGACTAGCTGGATTGATCTCTATTCACATTGAGCTGGCTTTATTTAGGATCCACTTCTTTTAGAATAAATCATGTTGACTTGGTCAAAATTAACCTTGTCCACATATTTTAGACCTTGTTCACACATGTGGATGCTTGATATGGTTAATTAATGATCCCTTTTCACATTATGAGAGATTTTTATTCATACTTGGGCAAACTATGAGTCTCCTTGCCCATTTATTCATCCATCTAAGTTTTAAAAACAAAATTTATATTCCCATTAGCTAAAGCTAATTTAGGAATATTACAATCTTCTTTATTTATGTGGCTTCATAGAAGTCAAAACGAAGGTCTGACAGATTCAGAGCCAAAAATGTGTCACGAAATTTTGCCTCTATGTCCATGAGGGTTTTGTGTGGCTAGAGGGTTTTTACTGTTGTGGTTTCAGGTTTTTTCACGTAAATTTCTTTAAATCATGCAAGGACAAAGAACTATGGATTACCTAGTGAATAGAGGAAATTGGACATTATGGACACAATGAGGGCTCTACATTTCTCAATAGCCGAGTGAATGACATTTAAAACACACAAAGAAACTGGAATTCGATCGATTTGAAATAGACCAATTTGAATATTAACAACCAATATATGGAAGTTTACAGGTAGGAAAAAAATGCATTGACGTGGAGAAGACACATGGCAGAGTGAGATTGGGTGAAAGTCAAGGGGGAAGGTTGATTTACTATAAAGTTTCATGCTTGCTTGCCACACTTTCTTGACAGTTTTCCCAACTACTAACGTGATCACCACACTGGTTTGATAGGTGGAGGTCCCATCCATACTCCTCCAATGGGGTTCCTGGGGGGATTTGGAGATGGGGATCGACCCCCTGGAATCGCTCATTGTCTTCTAGAATCCATCATAGTCGTTGATCCACAATGCTCACTTTATTGAATTTGACCTTTCTTGAGGGGTAGGTGTTGGATTAATAGTCACACTCGTTAACCCCTAGAGTCTCACCTGGATGAGGTCGCATATGATATGGATGGTGATATACCTGATAAGTAACCACTATTTAACCATTAAGTCTAAAAAGTCTGGGGAGGCCCACGTTCCATCATCACTTCTCATTTATTTATTTTTCTTTCTCTTCCATATTTCATCTAGAGTTCCGAATATTTTTTATATCATGAGATAAAATCCTTGGCAATACAAAAAAATTAAGGAAAAACAGAGGGCTTGCAACAAGAGGAAATTTTATTAAGCACTGGAATGATGCCCTGATTATGCCTTGATTCACTACATAAATGACGAAAATGCATACATTTACAAACAATCCATCTTTGATTAATCATAACATTAAGCCTTAATTTTTTTTTAATATGCGCTAGTTTACTACACATGAATTTTATTGAGTTTATGGGACATTTTATTAAAACATTACCACAAAATGGAAAACATGTGTATCAAATAACAAAAAAATTTACATTTTGTAGTGTGGAGAAGAAGTGCGCAATCGGGGAATTTGTGCATCATTTCATATGTGGGGGAATGAAGGTTCTCCCATACATACCCCTCTTCTGCACATCATTTCAATTTCATAAGAGTAAATTTTTCTACGCACTTGAACATTGTCTTGATTACGCATCGATTTGTCAAACAAATGACGAAAACAATTATATTTACTGATAAGAGATATTTTTTTAATAATAAGATTAACCTTAATAATTTTTTTAATAATCAATAATTTTCACTTTGATAGGTTGGTTGAGGTTATCTGATATTTCGCCAAAATTTTGTTACGAAAGGTTAAAATATGTGTGTCAAATAACATGAAAATTGACTGTTTTGCAATTTCTAGATAAAGTGTATAAAGATAGCATGTGAGTGGAGGTGTGGAAGTGGAGGGATATATTTTCTTATGCACATATGGCTCTTCTACATATCCTTTATTCCATAACTAAAAATTTAAAAGCTTTGCATCCTATAGAGTCCAGTTACAAAAATAGTGAATTAGTGAAGGAAAATCTAATGTACATGTCGATTTTTGGTCTGACCTAGGTCTGGCTACCTCTGCACCTGATCTGACATTCTAAGCTCCCTAAATCACCGTGTAGCCCCTACCAATAATAGCCCTGCATGGGCTCCCCCCAAGGCCACTCGCCAGAGCTGGATGGTTGTCCGTCTGCCCCCTCCTTCAGCGATCTAGTTGCCGGTGGATTGCCTAAGAACGACACCTCATTCTTTGCCCACCTCACTCACTACTCAGCTTTCGCCCCCCTGATATCACTACTGTGACCTCTGACAGCCAGCAGAACAAAGGAAAAGAGGTTGTAGACCTCTTTGTGAACCACATTGCATATAATTCAACTCCTAGAACTACGGTTGTAGAAGACGATGCTACCAATGAGAAAGCCAGTGTACCAAGGGCATCCAAGAAAACAAATGCATTCCACCCAAAATCTAAGAGGATACCGAAAGTAATCATCAAAAATTCGGATATCATAGTTTACAGAGAGTACATGTGGGAGCACTCTGTGATATGAAAATTTATGAGAATCTAGCCAATAGAAAGATCCCTTAAGGGCTGGATCCATGCAAAATGCAAACTGAAGGGAGAAATGAACCTGTAACTCAGATCCAAATTTTTCTTCATCTTTTTTTTTGGTCTCTTGGAAGACCAAGATAGAATCTTTGAAGGAGGTCCTTATTTTTTCAACTTGGCAGACCTTTACATGAGTTTCTTGAAGGAAAAATCCACATCTGAAAAAAGAGGATTTCACAAAAGTTCCAGTCTAGGTTAGGTTGTATTCCCTGCTTATGGACTATTGGGCACCCTCTCTCCTCAAATCCATCAGAGATGAACTAGGCGAATACATCTAATTTCTAAGGGAACCAGAAACGGGCACTACATCTCTTATGCAAGAATCTATGTTTACCTCGATGTCTCAGGGGTACTTCAAGAAGCTATAAGGCTCAACTACAAGGATAAAATCTAGACTCTAAACATTGATTACGAGAACATACATTTCAGATGCCTAAAGTGTCATGAGAATGGGAACCTCTTCTGTGAATGACCTCAAAATAAGGGACCAACAACTGAAGACCACACCAGCAAGAAGAAGGACAAGCACGTATACACTAAATTCAGAAACAAAAACAAACAGGGTAAAAACTCATAAACAAAGAAAGATCAATTTACTGTCTCTCAGTATAACAAATATGAATTTTTTAACTCCACACAGGAGGAGCTAGCCCCTCACAGCACTATGGAAGAAAAACAAAAGCAACAAGAACATTCCTCACAAAACAACCATTTGGATGTTGAAGCCCCAAAACATAGCATGAATGAAAATGAACAGAATCGGGAATATATAGAGATGGAGCAGGCACAGGAAACATCCACCCCAGAGGAACATGTGATAGAAGAGGATCTGGAGGGAGTCCACCTTCAAAAAATTGAAAAAAAAGGGCAAAAAATGGCATAGATGCCATCCCAAAAGATCAAATCCAAAAAGTTGAAGATGCATTATTTTTACAAGAGGGCATGAATCCAATCTCAAAACAAAGCTCTATGGGAAAAGAAGCACAAAAATGAATTTTAGCTGATCTAACTACAAGACAATATTTCCCAAAGGAACCTAACAGAAATCAAGGTTAGAAATCCACCAGCCAGCTCCTTCAAGAGCTAGGTGCCCTCCTCATCAATGAGGGAAAGGTAAGAGCCATAACCCTACCCCCAAAAGGTTCTGAATGATTTTCATTTCTTGGAATATAAGGGGACTCAGTAGTCCAGGGAAAAAAAGGATTCTGAAAAATAGAATAGCATCTGACAAACTAGATATTATGTTGCTCCAAGAAACTAAGAGTGACCTAGAAATAAGGGAAATAATGAAGAAAACCTGCTTCAAAAACTACAACCATGCTGCAATCTCAGCCAAAGGCTCTATGAGTGGCATAACCACTCTTTCTAATAACTCTTTATTCGAGCTCACTGATTCAGCTTCCGAAAGACATACTCTAACAAATGTCCGGAAAATCATAGTAACTACAGATAACATATGTGTTACCAATGTCTACGCTCCTCACACAGTGGTTGAAAGACTAAAAATGTTAAGCAGTATCATCAAAATCCATATATCCTTCAACTACCCTTACAAAATTATAGCATGGGATTTCAATATGGTGGTCAATTTAAAAAAGAGAGGGGGGACTGAGGAAGTTGGATAAAGACTTAGAGGCTTTCAAGGCAATCATGGATGATCTAAGCCTCATAGATATCCCTATCAATAATGGTTCCTTCACTTGGTATAATAGGCGAGGTGGTGATAGGTAGATAGCCTAAAAGCTAGACCACTTTCTCCTTTCGGAAGACATCTACCTCACTTCCTAGGAAACGGAAGCCAAAATCCTTCCTTAGGTGGGCTCATATCACTAGCATATCTCTCTATCTATCTAGGCCTCTGTCGGACCCAAAAATAAACCATTCATATTTGAATATTTCTAGCATTATCACCTATAATTCTTGGAAAAAATGAAAGAATGGTGGGAGACCCCTTGGCCCAACCAAGGAAACAAAATGTACAGGTTCTAGCAAAAATTGAAGTTCATCAAGGAAGAGATAAGGACCTGGAACAAAAAAAAAATTGGCAACATCATCTCGGAGAAGAAATTACTGGAACTAAAATAAGAAGCCCTGCAACAACAAATCATCAACAATGGCCTCAATGAGCAGAGAAAACAGGAGGAAATCAATATCTAGAAAAACTGGGAGGAAATGGATGCTCGAGAAGAAAAATTTTGGCAACAAAAATCCCGCATAAATTGGTTGAAATGAGGGGAGAAAAATATTGGTTTCTTCCATCGCTCTATGATCCAGCATAGGAAAAACAACTGAATCCTGAGACTCAAGACCAGACAAGGAGATACAATACACACCCATGCAGAGCTGGAAGAGGAACTCAAATAATATTATGGCTTGCTCCTCACTAATACTAACAATAATAGGTCTGAAGATATAAAATAAATAACAAATCATACACCAACCCTCCTGACTCGGGAGCATAATCAAATGCTACTCGGAAAGGTTTCAATGCATGAGGTCGAGGAGGTGGTTATGTCCATGCCAAATAGAAAATCACTCGACCCGGATGGCTTCATCGTTGATCTCTTTAAAGCATGTTGCCCCATGTTGAAGATGGAGGTTCATGAATTAGTGGATGAATCTCGCATTCAAAATTCAATCATAAAACTTTTAATACCACCTTCCTCACCTTGATTCTGAATTCCGATGATGCTAACTCCCCTGACAAGTTCAGGCCCATTTCTCTCTACAATTTCATCTATGCTATAATTTCTAAGGTCTTAGAAAATCGAATCAAGACAATCCTACCCCTCCTTGTTTCTCAACCTAAAATGGGTTATGTTGAAGGCAAACAGATCCTAGACAGTATTATCCTCTCTCACGAAGTCATCCACTCTCTCAAAGTTCAAAAGAAACCTAACACGCTCATATAATTGGACACGTCCAAAGCCATTGATAAAATCAACGAGGAATACATAAGGAAAGTGCTGGATTCTTTTGGCTTCAACAAGAGTTGCATTAAATGGATCATGGCTATGGTTTTTGGGGATTTTTTCTCCATTATTCTCAATTTCTCTCCCTCCCACATCATCAGCCCCACCCGAGGTATTAGGCAAGGGGACCCCTTATCTTCGTTCCTCTTTCTCATCATGGCTGAGGGGCTAGGCCATTCCATTTCAACTACCTCCTCCAAAATATCTATCTCAGGCATCAAAATTTATAACTAAACTCCCCCATCTATTAATCGAAAATTTTTAGATGACACCCTGATCATGGGTACTCCCTTTATCAAATAATCCCTTGCCTTGAAATCCATCCTGAATTATTTCTATAATGCATCACGTACCACCATCAATGTGGACAAATCCATGTTGTTATTCCTCAATATCTCCCTACCCATCCAACATAACATTATTAGAATTCTATAATTCAAACTCACCACCTTCCCCTCTAAATATATGGGTGTCCCCCTTATGGATAAACCTCAAGTCAACTCCAACTAGGAAAACCTAATGACCAAGCTAGAAAAAAAACTAGCCAATTGGACCTTCCAAACACTAAAATTATTCAGTCGCCTGGTGCTTGTCAAATCATTCTTGCAAGCCATTCCTCTTTATCAATATTAAGCCCTGGCTACCCTGAAATCAATCTCATGTCACCTCAAAAACATCCAAAGAAAATTCCTCTAGAAAGGAAAAAGGACAATGGAAAATGGGAATTGGTAGCATGGGACAAAGTCTACAAATAGAAGCAGGAAGGAGGTCTGGGCCTCAGAGACCCAAAAATGATTGGAAAAGCCCTAGGGGAAAAAATTGGGGGAGATCGATAACAAACTCTCTTTCCTCATGCGTTAAGTTATGGAAATAAAAATGTGCTCCCACTCATATGCTTGAGACTCTGATCTGCTTAAGTAGCACCATTAAAGGCTCTTCTATGTGGAATCAATCTTGGGGAAACAAGGACATTATCTAAAAGCATTGCTTCTAGGAAATTGGTGATGGAGAAACTATCTTATTCTGGGATTGCAAATGAAAACTAAGCCCCAGGCTGAATCAAGACCAGTACAGACACATCAAAACTCATATGCATAAAAAAAAAAAATTATTTTTGAAACACTACTGGAAGACAAATAATGAAAATATAGGGTGGTGGGAGTGGCTCGAAGCCTCATATTGGGATCAGCTAATCTATCCATTGGCCTGGAAGAGTATTTATGAAGAGCTAAATCAAAGAGAGATACAAATTGAAGGTGACAATAACAAAATTAGGTGGGGGAAGAACCTAGCTGGCCACTTCAATATCAAGGAATCGTACAACTATGTGGTTTCCCCCAATCATGTTCCCTTTGATCGAAAATGGAAAGCATTAGGGGACCACAAGCATTGGCCAAAAATTTCCATCTTTCTATCATTAATGATGCATAAGAAAATCATGACATGGTACAATCTCAAAAAGAAGGGCTTCGCTACCCCC
Organism: Pinus albicaulis; assembly: GCA_034641835.2. NCBI lineage: Eukaryota > Viridiplantae > Streptophyta > Pinopsida > Pinales > Pinaceae > Pinus > Pinus albicaulis. The sequence goes on from CM076582.1 coordinate 1,026,145,097, forward strand.
TCTAGATGCACACTTGGCATAAATGTGGAGGAAACTACCAATCACCTGTTAGATGAGTGTAATTTTGCCTCAAATATATGGAATTGGGCCTCATTGGTTTTAAGAGATATTGATAGGGACCCCTCTTGCATTCTCCTAACGATTGAATTATGGTTTTCCTCCTCCTATCATCTACATATCAATCATGCCTGGAACCCTCTCCCAGGACTAATATGTTGGTCTCTCTGGAAAGAAAAGAAATTCTAAAATATTCAGAGACTTGTAGAGTCCGGAAGAACAAATTATATCCTCTATCAAGGAGATCCTCCATGAATCGATTTCCCTCTCGCAGTATCCCAATCCTTCCAATCCAACTTCTTAGGAGGACCTTCACATTCTTCTCATGTTGGAAATCTCTATATTTTTCCCTCCCCGGATATTCCACACCTCTCCCTCAGGATGCCGATCCCTTATGGCTACCTTAGGAAACTAGTTTCATTAAGCTAAATTACGATGGCACTGTGAAAATCAACCCAGGTATTTCGGGCTTCGGTGGAGCTTTCAGAAATCACATAGGGTCTCTATGACGACAACCTAGGCCATTAAATAAACAACGTAGCTAAACTTCAAGCTCTAGAGCATGGTTTGGTGATTGCAAGGGATCGAAACTTATGACCTCTAATTGTGGAAGGGGACTCGATGGTTGCTACCCAAGTTTGTCTAAAAATCTAACAAGGCTAAAGTGCTACATAGGTTTAGGACAGTTGGCGGCTCAATAATATTCTTCCTTGGATAGAAATCCATATGAACCATGCCAAGGGGGTCTCCTTCCACGTAGTCTAACGTTGAGCGAACCATCTGGCAGACCGATTGGCCAATGCTGGGGTGGAAGGAAATATTTGCCTCCTTTCCCAAGCATGAGATGATCTTGAGCAATCCAAGGTCAAATAAGATTGTGCCATCATCATGAGGAAGGAAATTATGGAGAGGTATAACATGGATCATATGTCTGTTGATCCTCCCTCGATTGCATCATGATCTTGGCATCCCTCAACCTCCTTCACACCAATGGAGGCATTGAAGCTTCCATGTACTCTACTCTCTATTCCCCTTTGGGCCTATCCATCTACATGCAACCCTGTCGCATTAACTACCCTCTGCTCTGCGCATGCCTTCTCATCATTCCCCTCCCCTTGATTTCCAATCATCCCACCTCGCCTATGTCCTATGTATACCTAGCCTCCAAGCTCATCGTCTCATTCCCCTGCAAGTTTTCTCCCAACCGCTCCCCCTCCCTCTGCTTGCCAAGGTTACGCCCTACATCCTAGCCTCATAGCATTCCGCTCTCCACACCCATTAACAATAACTGTCAATGTAATTTTCCCCACAAAATTTTATTCTCCAAGCCCCCCATCATCATGCCTCCTCGCAACTATGAATCTCCTGCCCTTGGGAGGTGAGGTCACAGTCGTGGCTCTCGATGTTCTTCCCCTAATATACCTCCAACAACTAGAGTGGGAGAAACCACGAGAAATTCATCCATTATATATGAGAAAAAAATCTCTCAGGAATCTAAGGACCACATCCTTAAGCTTGAAGACAAACTGAGAAATGCCTGCTAGCGGGTCTCCAAGGAAGAGGTAGATGACTCCATCAATTGGATCTCCAATCCTGGACTGACTAGGGTGAGGTAAAAAATCTTCAGCAAAGCTATTAAGCTCCAGTGGCAGACTAAGACCATGTTGCCTCTAGCTCTGCAGGAGCATCGAGACAGTAGCAACGTGGTGGAAAAGAAAATTGACACCCTCACAAAAAAATTTCTGATATATGTGGGTGAGGTTCATCACCTCCATTTTGTTTACAATCATTCTCCCCATTACACATGCTCAAACTCATAACAACCAACAGACATGGAATACTCGAGATCAAAGAGGAGGCAGTAGGCCTCTGCACGAGTGCGAAAGCCCAACACATCACTCATGAAGGCAGCACCCCAGAGTGCCCCATCAGCCTCGATGATTACCCAGGGAATGACACCACATAAAGGCTTGCTCAGTCCTATGAAGTTTCCACATTTATTTTTTCTCATGTAATGTATTATTATGTTCTATTCGAACCATAGTAATGTACAATTTCTCAGCCTGTCTGACCCTTCTCTCTATGCGAGGCGATGTTGTACTTTTTTGTTCTTGGTTATGCTCCACCTCTTTTGTAACTATATCACCCCCTCAACTAAATCCAATGTAAATTACCTCCCAAGAGGGTCTTCTCTTCTACATCTGTTCTTCTCTCATCAGGGTGTTGAAGCTTTTTCTCTCACTAGGATGCTCACTATGTAATCTTATTTTCCAGATGTTAATAGAACTTTTTAATTTAAAAAAAAGAAAAAGGTTACAAAACTAGTTTTAAAATTCCAATTTAAAATTATTTTCAAAGTTATGAATGTAGTTAATCATAATATTAAAGCATCAATTATTATTTTAATAATCATAATTTTTTAATTTTTTATTTAATTGACATTTTACAATGTGCAAAGAGAGAACCAATATAAAGGTGTTTATGTGGGGGAATAAGGGTTATCCCCCACATATCCTTATTTCACACATCATTTCAATCTACTACAATGGATACTAGCTACGAAGTCCTTTGCACCTTTTTGATCTGTTTAGAACCAATGAGAATTAAAAAATGGTTCAAAGTAAATACCATTAAGCATTTGAACGATGTTTTTTTTATGTTAGGATTAAGCCTTAAATAATTTTTAAATATGTGATGATCCATCCATGAGAGGTTAGTTGTGTTTATGTAACATTTTTGCAAAACATTAAAATATGTACGTCAAAACATGTGAAAATTGAGCTTTTGTAGTGTGTATAGGGGAATTTTATGTGGAGGTGTGAAAAAGGGGTAATACAGGTTCTCACACAGATGTGGCTCTTTTTCACATCCTTTACTCGACACAAAAAAAGAATCTAAAAACAAAAAAATGAAATTAGTTTTAAAATGTTAGTTTTTAATCTAACATAAACCAATAGAAAATTAATGTAGTCATGTAGCTCCTCAGTAAAAATAGCATTTTACAATGTGTAGAAGAAATGTGTCAAAGCGAAATTCATGCAAAGATGTGAAATGTATTCCATTATTATACATACTGAAAATTTAAAAAATGTTATACTCTATGGAGTGAAGTTATTAATCCAGGTTGTAGGGATAGTTAATTTTCCACCCTTATTTCACATTTGATATACATGTCAACCAAAATTTATAAGACCCAAATTTTAATAATCCAAAACTAATAATTAATTTATTAATGTTTTGTATTGTGTGGGAGGTAAGTCTATGGAAGAATAGTGAAGAGAGGGAATGTATGTGGAATATTGCACAAGAAAGTTTATGTTCCTTGATACACACACCTATTCCCCTGCACAATAATTATTCCTCATACACATTAAAAACACACTTCATTTCCCTGGATGTAGGTGACTAGATGTGCACGTATGAAACCACTTCTTCTCACACATGGGCTGATGAAGACCTGTGCCGATAGCTTTTTCCTGGTGTGGAACCTCCCCTCTACAATAATTTACATGATCTCCATGATGCATCTGATCTACTGCCATACCGTGAATCACATGCCACTCCATGAGAAATGTCGCAACCTGCACTTGCGAGTGTGTCACAATAATGCACAACATCTACGCTTGTGCCACAGGTCTTCAAAAATCGAGGTACCTCCTCATTGTGTTATCTTCATGCTGCTCTTGTTATTTTCTAGAGCCCACTCTACCCCCTTAGCTATTATGTTGTTTCCAAAGTCTCATCGAGTGCTCCACGAGCTACATGCCCTCCCTCCTACGCACCTCCATACTAGTGCCAAGTCGTCGAGCACCCACCATGCAACGCACCTCCCAAGCTGCACGCTACCCCCTAATTTCCCTTCCTTCACAGATGCTCTCGGTTGTGCACAATCAGTGGCAAGCCCCACCGCTATGCTCCCCCCAACCGCCCTCACCTGTGCACCCCCCCACTGCACAGTGCTCAATTGTGCACATCCCTGTCCCAATTCTCTATTGAGCACTCTGTTGAAGAGCAAGCCTCCGTTCGTGAACTGGCCCACACCCCTTTACTACTCCTGACCCCCCATGGCTCCGCATCAGCACCAAAGGACCATCAAGGGAGGCCAAAGAGGCACATTCTTAGGACGTGTTGGATGGATAAATCGTTCTTGTAGACAAGGCAGATCTCCCTAGTATCCTATGGATAACTAGCAACACACAGACAAATGTAAACTACTTTCTCTACATTATATTTGATCTAGAATTATCTATAATGAAGGATTTAGGACTTAATTGTAGTCCAGTGCTAATTGTAGTATTCTTTCCTGACGCTTCGAATACGTCTCCTTTTGGGATATGCAATAAAAAACATGAAAGAATCAGAGGCACCTGCATAATATAGATTAATTCATAAACCAAAACAAGATCCATTTTTATTATCTTTAATGAAAAAGGGAGCCTTACAACTATGTTCGCTTTGATGTTGTACAAGTCCTTATGGGATCCGGAACAAGCATTTCCTCTACTTTGACAAGCATTTTCACTCTCTCGACTAACATACACATGAGTGTGTAATCATTCCCATATTATAATCAGTTAAGAGAGTCTGAGTTTCTACAGTAATTCTCCTCAAAAAATCTAAAATTCTAACTCTCCTTTGAGGCTGAACTATGGCCTCAATTTATAGAAAAAGAGAAGAAGTTGCAGCTCCAAATAAGAGGGGATAGAATTCTCACATGAAAGGAGCAAACTTTCCACCAGATAATTGCTTCCAGAAGCTTCCATATTCAACCTGTTTGGCTTCCAAATTTTACTTCTACCTTCACTTTACCTTTCACAGGGAACCACACCTTTAATGAAGAAAAAGTGCAGCTAGTTCCACATTCTCTAGAAGAAATAGATGTGGCATCGCGGGTAATACTAAGAGAAAGTGCGGTACAAGTATTTTTATAAATTTGATAATCTTTTCTCTCAATTTTAAGGCTTGGTTTTAGGAACTTGATGCTTTTAGACTTCCAAGGGAGTAATATATGAGTAATGATGAACCCATACAGATAGTAAAACATCATGGTGACAATTTTTAGTGTAACAGATTGCCCCCTAAAGTGCGAAGCCTGAGACCATTCAAAGAGTGATGTGCTTTATCATTTCGAGTATTAGCTTGTGGACACCCCAGTTGGAATCTTGTAAAAACATTCAATGCAAAACATACAAACACACACACACACACACACACATATATATATATATAAGTATCATCGCTAAGGTAGGCATTCCCATACTCAGATCAAACACTAACTAAAACTTGTTCTGATGTAGAAATGATCTTACTATCACATCAATAATGTAGACATAGTATGGACGCAGCCATATGTTATGAATAGTCTACTGCATAATGAATAATAAAACTCCTCGCAACCTAGATAGTGGAAACTAGATCCAAAGTCTTGATTTACACTACCTGAACTAGTACGATTCTATCGATGCGATTGATTGTGTCGAAGTCGAACATGGTAGAAACCACTTGATTACCAGTCAATGATGTGAAATGTTAACAAGTGTGAGAGAAACCACCAATAATGACAATGGCTCTCAAAGTACTCAGTACAATCCATGAAATGTGAATAAATGATCTGAAGTCGAACATTTCATGGAATCGTTCGATCGAAGGTCAATGATGCAACCCGTCGTCAAAGGCGAGAAACCTGCCATTAACACATGCAGATTCCAAGGTACTAAAGGATTTTAGATAAACTTCCTAGATGTTGAGTTGTTGTCGATAAAAATTGATCCATCATAGGAAAGTCCACGACACGAAACCATTAGATCAAGTTTTGTAAAAAAAATTACAAGGACTGACTCAGGGATGGTCAACGCGAATGGAGACAAATGTTTGCAATGAATGGTTTATTTGAGCCGTCCTCTTTAACACATAACAACACTGTAGATGGTTTGGTGACAATTGACCTAAGCTAATACCCAGAAACCGGCTGGAGACTTTCAATATGGTTTGATTAACTGATAGGAAAAGGATTTTCCCAACCCAGGTAGAAGTGTGACAAAAAGTATTATGTTCAAGAGTGGTAAACTAATTTTTAAACAAAGTGTGACAAATGGATTTGTTTTCTCTCTTTTCCCCCCACCATTTCTAGCAAGTACCTCTTTATTTTTGACAAGCTTGAGGAGGATAACATTTGCTTTTTATATAAGCTCATCCTTCAGATGAGTCCAACTTAGTTTAAAATCGAACCCTAAGAAGGAGTGGTTCGTTCCTGTTTGTAATCGACAAGTCCTTTACTGTTAAATTTTAATGAGTCCAATATAGGAGAAACTTGGTGTTTTTCAATTTTAGGGAGTCAGAAGAAAAAATTAAGAGAACTCTGTGGGTGTAATTTTTCATAAATTTAGTCTCTCAAGACCAAAAAATGATAAAATAATACAGGAGAGAACTTTATTGACCATGATTAGTCAAATTATACATTTTTCGTAAATATTCCATTTTAGTCCAGAAAAGGGGTAAACTTATACTGAAAGGATGACTATTCATTTCCTTTAACAAGTTTGAATAGTCAAGTACTCGGCAATCTTTTTATCATTAGAGAGTTTGAAAAGGGCTTAAAAGAGAACTCCAGGGTTTCGCTTTTTCGTAATTTTCAAGAGCCTGAAAAAGTGATAAAAGTATACTCAGTAGTTTCACTTTTTCTACAAGTTTTAGCGAGTTTGAAAAACTGATAAAAATGTACTCATAGATTTCGCTTTTTCATAATTTTCACTGAGTTTGAAAAAGTGATAAAAAGTATCTTATTTGTCAAAAGGATCATTTCACCCAAAAATTCCTGTATTCTACACAAAAATTGAAAAATTAAACATACATGTTTATGATTAATAAAAATAATTTGCAAAACCACTTTTCAAAGTGGAAAATAAACAAAATTGTATTTTATTTATTCAAAAAATACTATAAAAAGGGGTTTTACTAAATCATTTTTACCAGCTTTTGGTAAAAAACGTTCTAGAGGAGATTGTGGGAGAGTCGCCCATCATAACTGAAAACCGTCAGATCCAGGTAATCCACATCATCATTGCCTTCATTTTTGTCCATTTGCTTTATTAATTTAGGGCTTAAATTGATTTTTGAGGAAAATATGTTCAAAAATTCCCTCATGGGGGTCCGCAGTAAAACACATGACACCTGCGGACCCCAACAATTTTGCAAAGGGAAAATTGTCATGGCCCTAAAATTTATGCATAAAAAACGTGCGGATCCATGCACTGTTTTTATGAAAAAAGTGCGGAGGTGCGGTAAGAAAAAATAAAATGAATAAATCTCCCAAATTAAACCAAATTTCCTCACTCAAATTTTTTCTAATCTTTTAATTTGTTCATTGCAGGATATCTACAATGCTTGAGTGGAGAGAACGTGAACATGAATAGGTTGATGAGGCTACCATGTTACATCTGCCCACATTATGTGTATTGAGGGAATGCGGTTTGTACAAATTTTGGGCCATTCAAGGTATGAGGCCTCAAGTAGACTTACTTACTTGGCTAGTAAACAAATGGGAGGTCCAGGAACAATGCTTTATAATTAGATGTCACTGACTCGAAATTTAGTTGGAAGATATATATTTTCTCACTGGTTTAAGAAAGAGGGGTGAGCCACTCTCTTTGTTTGGGGCTAGGGTAGGTGGCTAGTCTGTTACTAGCGTTCAGCAAGAATTTTGCAATGAAGAAGTGGACCCCAAAGATAAACGCATTAACATAAAAACCATTATTCGTCTTGAACTCAAAGTAGTTGCATTTACTATAACCTGGTTGTGTGGGAGTGCAGCTCCACATGTTGGTACAAGATCCCAAATGAAAACTGTTGTTGATTGATTTAGAGTCACCATTTTCAATTGGTTTGAGGCAGTGTTGGCCAATGTCAAAGGCCAACTGACTAGAGAAAAAAACTAAAAGTTGAAAAACTTTGGGTATGGAGCGATTGTTGTCACATTTGCTCTAGAAATAATTCCTTCACTTTCCCCACAACTTTTTTCAGTTGATCATGGTAGAGTCAGAGAGCCTCGATTGTCTGATGGGTTTCACTGATGGCTCATCATAGTGAAGGTGGCGAGATTGTTCGTTTTACTCCAGCTTATTTCCATTGGTTGGAGAACAAAATCTTCACGATAGAAGATTTCCCTTATGCTGGGATGGATTTCTGCGGCGATCGAGAGATGTATCTTCCTCCAAGAATACAGTGGGATGACTCAAGTAAGAATCATTTTGACATGTTCTAATTTCTAATTTTCATTTTTTTTTTGGAATCGTCCAAAACGGATGACAAAAATTTCAAATGTAGATGTGGATCCATGTCGACCAGCCACTCTCCATCATTTTGACAGGAAGCCAAGAGATCCAGCTACAACACCACCACCACCATAGGATCATATAGTAGAGATTCGTACTGACCTAGAAAACCATCTGGAGTGGTCGACTTTAGATATTACAAAGACTACCATAGATGAAATTCCTCTCCGCTTACAGAGATATGTTATCGGGGTTCTGGGACAGATCAAGAGATTCTTGAGCAAGGTGGCATAGGTTGTAGTGCTTTATCATGATCATCACCACGAATAGTGGATGATTGATTATGTAGACTTATATCATTTTTTTGTATCACTTTTTTCTAATCATAAGGCATTTTGAACCTATGATCGAGGAAGATGTAATATTTTTTGAAAACACTACTCTTATGTTATGATATTACTACTATCTCCAATTATCTGTCTAACATGTTATCAAATGTTATTTTTATCTACTGCTTTAATTATCGCAAATGTCTGTTAATAACACTAGAAGCTACTACATCAGCTAATGTGTTTAAATTTCTCGGAATGTGTTGATACTCAATATAATCAAATCCTCGTTCCAAGAGATGAACTTTCAAAAATAATCTTAATAATACTGTGTTTCTAATTGCATATACTCTATTCAATTGTAATGCAATGAGTTCATAATCTAACCTAATGATCAAACTTTGAATTCCAAATGAAATGGATTCAGACAATAAGTCAATAACTACTCTATATTCTGTAATATTGTTTATTGTTTAACTGAGGCTTACCCCATGCATAGATACTAACTCATCAGTGGGTGAATAAATAACCCAAGATGCAGAAGAAATGTTCCATGTACTATGACAAGCACCATCAATAGAACCAATGTATGTTTGAAGGGACGTCGACATCTGCAAAATCAAGAGTGATCTAGATAAGCAGGGATAGTAGTAAAAGCATACTTAAACTAGGCATGCTCTTCTAATATACAACACACCAGCTTATGAAAATAACTAATATACAGGGAAGATCTCCACACAAGAATCAAACATGATATCTCTTCAGATAAAGCCCATTTTCATTTTTTCCTAAAGAGACCCCGTCAAAGTCAATCAATTCATAGGCCCCTTTTGCAAGCTTTTTCTTGACAATATAAGGACCATGCCACATGGGTTCAAATTTCCCAGCCCCTAGCTTATCATTAGCTTGATTGTAAACCAAGACTAGGTCTCCTTCTGAAAAAATACGAGGTGTAACACTTCTATCATACTAAGCTTTCATTCATTTCGCATCAGCTTCAGTAGCTAATGTAGCAGTGCACTGATTCTCATCTAATTAAGCTAAGTACAAAAAGAATTTCTCCTCTTCAGAAGTGGTTGGTAGTAACTCTATGGCCAGTTGGAGTGACGGTATCTCACATTCAGTCGATAATACCACTTCTAAACCGTAAAACAGTTGAAATGGGGTAAAACCTGTCGATGTTTTTGTTGAGGTTCGATATGCTCAAAGTGTTGAAAAAATCATGGTATGCCAATTTGATTTATGAATTCTGATGATTCGTTTAATCATGGTGACTAAAAATTTATTGATACCTTCAACCAGACCATTAGCCTGCGCGTAATATGGTGTAGAACTGTCATGGTGCAGGCCAAGTTGATCAGTTATATCGGTCATCATGATGTTTCGAAAATGACTCCCATGGTCTGTAATTATCACTTGGGGTACACTGAAACGAGAAATCACATGATTGAACATGAAAGTAGCTGCATTTTTTCCATCTTCTACAAATGTAGGCATCGCCTCGGCCCATTTGGTAAAATAATCTAAAGCGAGAATAATATACCCATGCCTCCCGGCTGAGTGAGGGTTACATGTAATGAAGTCAATGCCCCATTTTGAAAAAGGATCGACAACAATTATAGGGTGAATAGGAGCAGGTGGTGCATGCATATTTCGATCAAAGATTTGACAGTTGTGGAATTTTTTAACTTCATAAATACAATCTTTAAATAAGCATGACCAAAAATAGCCAACGCATAATATCTTTTGGGCTGTGGAATACCCAGACATATGACCGCCACATGTTCTAGAGTGACAATCATTTAAAACCTTTTCAGCTTTGTCAAGAGTGAGACAACGTCGAAAAACAGAGTCCACACCACGACAGTATAGTGTGTCACCAACAATGTGATATTTTTGAGACTGGAAACGGATTTTTCATCGTTGTGACCATGAGAGTTCAGGTCGGAAATTTTGGGTTTGGAGATAAATGATGATATCTCCATAGCAAGGATCAATGGTACTGATAAGAAACAAAGTTTCATCCATGATCGGATTTTCTGCCATAGTTTCTATGTCAGTACTTGGGAAGTGACACATAAGTTCAGCGAATACCAATGATTTCTTTGATTTGGATTTTTCAAATCCCAAATCAAACTCCTGTAGGATAACAATCCATTTGGAGTATTTCCCCCCTGGCAGTTGTTTGGTTAAAATATACATCATAGGATTACAATAAGAAACCATTGTTGTTTTGTGTAATAGAATGTAATGACGAAATCGTTAAATAGCTTGAACTGCTGCCAATGCCAATTTCTCCACATGTGAGTATTTAATTTTGGTCGGATGCAGATTGCGACTGGGATAATAAATCACATGTTCATTTTGCAATTCATATTCCTAAACTAAGACCATGCCAATCATATAATTGGAGGCTGCTAGGTATAAAAAGTAATCCTAGTTGTAATTGGGAGGATGCAATAATGGTGCATGGGTCAACGTGCGTTTAAGAGCATCAAAAGATCGATTAGTGATCTCCTCCCAAAAGAAAGGAATATTCTGTTTCAACAACCTATTAAAACCTTCGGTTAACTTAGCATAGTTAGGAATGAATTAACATAAAAAGTTTTCTTTCCCTTGCAAATTTTGGAGTTGGAAAAGAGTAGAAGGAGGAGGTAAACTGATTATAGGCTCAAACTTTGATGGGTCGACACGAATGCCTTCCTTTGAGAAAAAAAATCCCAAGAATCGTCCAGATTCAACAGAAAAGACACATTTTTGAGGATTCAGATGAATCCTATAATGCCTACATCTCATAAAGATAGCTGGTAGATGAGTAAGATGATCTTCTCTATGCAATGAATGAGTAGGTAAATCATCGAGATAGGGTTGCACAATGTGTTTAATGTCATGAAATGCATAAGACATTGCCCTCTGAAAAGTTGCACTAGCGTTCTTCAACACAAAATGTAATTTGTAGTAAGAAAAATTCCCCCACGGATAAATTAAAGTTGTTTTGGGTTGATCAGCAGGGAGTATGCTCATTTTATTGTAGCCCGAAAATCCATCCATAAATGAAAACATTTCACTTCCAGCACAATCGTCAATAATTTGATCGATATAGGGGGTTGGATAGTTGTCTTTTGGACAAACTCTATTTATATCCCTATAATCAATACATACTCGTATTGTCCCTTATTTTTTATTAACAGGAACAATGTTAGATACCCAATCCGTTAAAGGAATTGGATAAATAAAACTTTCACGAAGTAATTTCTCAATTTCTGCTTTAAAAGCGGAAACTTTTCGCGGATGTATCTGACGTAATCTTTGCCAGACAGGTTTAGCATCCGGGTATGTTTTAATTTCATGAACAACAATTGATGGATTGATTCCTGGAATTTCTTCATATGACCAGGAAAAAATGTCACGGAATTCTTGAAATAGGGCTTTATATGCTTGGATTTCATCTGGCGTACAAGAAGCACCTATATGAATGTTTTCAACAATTCCTGGTTTTACTGATATGTCAAGAGGAACTATCGTAGAAATGTTTGCTAAGTTCAATTCAAAATCAGAAATCGTGAGAGGATTTCGAGGTTTTTTGACATAATCAGCAGTAAAAATGGAGGAAAAATTAGTTTCAAAATGATCAAGATCAGGTAAAAAAGAATATCGATGATGTAGATCTTCCCGTGGTAATTCATCTATAGACAAAAATTCATGAATATGTTCATCATTATTGAATAATTTTTTAATAGGATCCGGAATTAATTTAGAAGTTGAGCTCGATATGGACAGTGATTCCTCATTGATCACATTCACTAGATCAGGTTTAGTTGAAGCAGTATCAGAAAATGATTGTACTGCTTGATATGCTAATTCAAAAGGAATCAGAGACATCGCACAATCGAAAGAATCCAGTTCTAAGTCTGAAGGTACTATCCAAGGATCATCAAAGGAAATAGTACTTGATGAAATCATATTGATGTTAGCAATAGGAGGCGGCACGTTGGGGGTAGGCAGGGAAAAAGTTCCCTGTAAAGAATAATCTTTAATTAAACCTACCCCAACATCTTTATAAGGGATATGTTGGGGTCTTGTGATTTGGAAGATTGGCATGCCAAGTGACAAGGCAATATGCAAACCAAGCTTTAGAGCTCTAGGATCTAGCCCTTTTAGTCTCATAGATGGATCTCTCAATATTTTTATAAGGATGGGTCTTGAAATTTTTAGTAGTTGATTTTAGGCAAGTTATGAAGTGTAGGTTTGTTTGTTTTTTTGGTTGGACAAATGTGTTTCATGCAGTATAGATAGAGCGTGGGAATATACAAGCCATTGGGAAATGAATTCATGTGGAAGTTAAAATAGTTCTGATTGAGAAGGAAGGGAAACCAGAGGGCAAATCTAACTCAGTCAAGGATCTGTTGAATAATATAGGTGAAATGAGATGAACATTAAGGACTAATAGTGAAGAACAAACTAAACCCTTTCACAATGACTTAAAGGATTCGGGTAACGCCCTATTTCCTACAGTAAGCTCATTGTTTTGGACTTAATCAATATAAACACTCAAAGAAAGGAGAAATGTAGACTAAAACCTTCTTAATGAATCATAGGATTCGGGGAATGCCCTATTTCCTCCCATAAATTCAATGCTGAAATCTAAATCAACAAAGACATACAATTGCATTCAAAGAAGAGGGAATGCCATATACATCTAGGACTGCAATTATAGGGACCTTTAACACAATAATTACGATAATGAAACAGAGAGTATGATTGAAACAAGCCTCTCTGTCAAACTGCAAGCATTAATAATTAAAGGGAGATTTCATATACAACCTTCAGTGGCAAAGAAAGAGGGAATGCCTAAATATTCTTTAGCATAACTGAATTAATATTTTATGAAATAAAACAAAATGAATATTCAAGAGAGCGATTAGACTACCCTATCATGTACAGTAGCAGAAAACATATAAACAGTGAAGGATAAATAGGTCAGAGGTGCTTCTAAGATACATTTCTCTACCTAAAATTTTTATCCTACTGTAAGTCAAAACATAATGGAACAAGGTGATAAACGGGAAACAAAATTAACAATAAGAGATTACTTCAGCAAAACCAGGCTCAGGGATCCAAAGGTCCAGCCTCCTTCATCAACAGAAAAAAAAAACAAGGACTTCCACACTCCTTCAGAACACCAATGATTCTTCAAAGCATCTATATATGTATTACTTTTGAAATCACCAAATGCCAACCTTTTACAATGAGACTTGAAAGATTCTTTATAGGAAAAATGATGAAAAGTAGGTAAAGAAGGCTTTAATGATCATTAGAGATAGGAGAGGGCATTCGAATGCTCCATTCTGAGTCATAAACATAACATTAAATCCCAGACATACTTGGTGACCTCGTTGCTTGTTGAGGTCACTTCGACATGACAGAAAAATGTACCCTACAGAGTGTCTTTAGGGAGGAAATACTATCTGCAGTGGTACTATTGTCTCCTCTGGAGTGAGTTAAGTGGAACAATGGGCTTTCAAGACTCCCATACTTCTAAATAATTGCTTCTGACAGTTTGTGGTAGCTTCTTTGGTGTAATAACTGCTTGGCAGGCCTTTGAGCATGGAGATGGGCTATGTCTCTGTCAGCCAACATTCTGTACTAATAACTGCTCTGTCTCTTTGTACTTCAAACTGTTTAGCTTTTCTTATGTTTTATCCTTGCTAATTTCTCGAACTACTTTTGTACTGATGCCCTCAAACATTTTACTAATCTTCTATGCCTTGTCTTTTGCCGCTGGATATGTGATCCTCATCTTTCTGAGTGTTCTGTGTACAAGTGGAGGGTTTCGCTGAGCTGTAGTGTTTACGGAGGGTTTAATAAGGGTTTATTTCTATGACCCATTGACTGTCATGAATTTACCCTTTGTTCTGGTTCCCTTGAAGTTGATTCCTGGCCCTGAGATTTAATATCTGAGCCTCTGTGTCACCCTCGTGACTGTAGGAAAAACTGCTAACAGAGTTACTCTTTTAAACCTGAAAACACAAAAAAATTTGTTATGAAATCCTGCGGGCTTGGTTTAGACTGCTTGCAGAGGCTTTGGGGTGGAGGAGCAGCGAGGAGGTGGTGATTGCAGCAGAAAATTGGGAAGAAAACCTTGGTAGAGTACCTAACCAGGTCTAATGGGGGCTTGGGTGCGACGAGGAATGTGGACCGTTAGATTAGGACGATCTACGATGGAGATCTCTCGATGAGCATAACGAGAGAGAGATGGGAAAAAAATGAATTGATATCGTGATAAAATATGGGCCATGCGATCTCAGGGATTGATGGCTAGGATTAAATTGGGAGCGATGTCATGGGGAGCAGTGGTATGGCAGAAAACAGTAATGGTTTTCACGTAGAAAAATGGGGACTGGCGGTAATTTGCATTTAGAATGCGATTCCATAGAGCGATTGACACGTGGCTTTTGAAAACCACTTTTATCGCGTTGAAGTAGCGCACTGCGAAAGGGGGCAAAAAATTGTGCGATATCAAATCTGAGATGGTAGATCAAAGGCTGTAGATCCGATGGTGCAAGTGGAATGTGATGGATGAAGAGATGCAAGGGAAGAAAGGTAGGTAGGGTCCATGATGACATATGAAAATGTGTCGTGGAGCGGGTTCAATGGTGAGATCGGGTTAAAAACTGATTGTTGGATCATCATATCGGACGGTTGAGATCTAAAGATGGGGGCAGGTTATTTTGAAAGGAGAAGAGCATGGCAAGTGAACGGGCGGAAGGATGAGCACCTGAGGGCCGTTGATCTGCAGAGATCAACGGTTCATATGTTTTCAAATCATAATGTTGGGGAAACGAAAAATAGAAGGTAATAAGGGTTCAGAAGAGGGTTTTTATTCCTTTAAGTGTCTGATTGTGGGGCTTGGGCCATATGAGGTGGAGGGCTGAAAAATATAAGCCATTATGGGCTTAATAACTTATAATGTAAAAAACTATTTTGTAGGCCAAAAACAAGGATTTTTAAGGCCAAAACAAAGTTATGATAGATGGAAATGGAGGGATTTAAACCAAATAAATGGGATATATAAGGTTTAAAATGGGTTTTGGAAGGGTTAAAGAGTCAAATGAAGGTTTTATGGATAAAATGGAGAATGAAATGGAGAAGTGTAATGAGGGAAAATGGGGCTTCTCAGTGAAGATTAACTGAAAGTGTTATTATCATCATAAGACTTCAAAATATGATAAGTTTTCAAAGGAAACTATCTCTTGAAGGCTTAAAGACAAGATTAGCCACCACATGGTATAAAAAAGTTTATAGGTGGCTAACAGTGGCTCCACTTGGGGAGGACAGCTTGCCCTTTAGGTGTCTAGAACCTCAGTAATCATTGTATTTAGCAAACCAGTTCCATTACATTTCGGCAGAATTCTTCATTTGACAAATTTTCATTGTCCTACAGCAAGAAATCCATTTGAACAATACTTCTACCTATCCCAAACTATTTTTCCTAGCATTGTTTCTTCTTTGAGTGCACTTGGACTGGCATCTCTTTTACATATTATTTTGCAAACAGAAAAATAAACTTATCTATTTCTACCCTTATTCCTCCAAGAGTTCAGATTAAGCAGTTGAACTCATAAAATCACTACCTAACTACCTATCAGCCAAGATTAAACTGTTTGATTGATTTTATTCTCTACATTCTAAAACAGAAATTGAGAACATAGCTAAACCAGGATTAGACTGTCTAATTTTCTGTGGGTCCATGGAACAAAAAAAAGCTGCACATGAACTGAAACTTGTAGAAATTCAAAACCAAAATTTGAAGGCTAAAGATCTGAAATTCAAACATTCTTCCTTCTTATTGTGACTCAGATTTTGAGCTTTTTAGAGTCACCTTTTTTATTTATTTCAGCTCTGGTTTTGATCCTGTTAGAGTTTTTTTCTTTTCTTTGTTGGTTCAAGTTTTGATCATGTTAGAACCAGTTCTCTTTCTTCTATCCTAATCTATTCTACTGATAAGCCAAGATTAAACAGTTTGGCAGGTCTTTTCACTATCCTATCATTAGTAAATTGAAATTTTCCCTATCATGATTAGGCTGTATGATTAGACAGTAGTGCTCCTTAAAGTAGTGGCATTTGAGCTTGCACACTTTTATATTTTCCTTTCTTTTTGGTATGGGGTTGTACCTTTCTTGTTTTTATTCTGCCCTCTTTTTCTCTTCTCTATTGTTTTTTTATTTTTCTCATTTTTCTTCTTCAAATAAATAAAAAAAAAGACTAAATAGATGCTCAAGAGCTGAGCTTTATTGACCTTCCTACCTACCCTAATCTAACTTGGAAAATTTACATGTTTAGCTGATGAACTCTCTTTTCCAGTACAACCAATCCAGTAAATGATTCCATGATTGGTCCTTTCTCATCTCTTTGGGCAGGCTGGACAAACAAGGCCACTGCCATTCCTTTTGTTTCTTAGCAGCAATGCTAAATAATCTTCTTGCCTTTGGTAATATACTGCTCCTAACAACCTTTGTCCCTTCCTTAAATATCTTCAAGAAATGAGCATAAGGATCTTGAAACAATGCCTGGTTATGAATATTTGGAAGATAGGTTACAACCAGGATTTCCTTTTCCACTGGATCAAGGAAAATATTCTTTTGAGAAATAAACTCTTCCTCGTCTTCATTATTTTCTAAACAGGAGGACTCATCATATACTGCAGTGTTTTCCTCTTGTAGCTCTGAGATATTCTGATTTGGTGGGCTGAGCTCTATGAAAATATCCATGTATTCTTGAGCAAAGGTCTATTCCATTGCTTCCTCTTTTCCAAGAGAAGGTCCTTGGTTTCAACCTGCTCAAAAATTTCTTCATTGTTTTCTTCTTCACCCTTTGAGATAAAAGGTTGTTGATTTCCAAACACATGGAAACTATTACTAATGATATGAGATAAAGCAGAGTGAAGATTCAATGAATCTTCACCTGCTACTATACTTTCATATCTTTCCTCATCAGTATCATAAATATCCTACATGGGCTCATTACTTTCTTGAAATTGATGGCACTAATCTTCCTTCCACAAATATACTAATGATGACCCTGCAAGATCAATTTATTTTTGGATAACATCATCATCACATAGAAAAAAATTAGGAAAATCATTAAAGTAAGTAATGCTACCAATCAAACATACTGGATTATCAGCAGGTCTTTCTTTATTCTAATTTACAAGGGAGATTTCTAAATCTGTACCACAAAGCTCAGTGGATGAATGGGAAAAAGTGCTTGTTTTATAAAATATTTTAGAGGTAGGTTGCTTGTTTAATATTTGATCAATTTCTTCTTCTGTCAAAAGAGGGATTTCTTTTTCAGCATGGATAGAAGAACAAAAATCCTCTTTCTCTTGTGTTAACTGGTTTTAAGGCTTGATTTCTTCTTGATCCTCTTCTACGGGATATTCACTTGTGCTTGCAGGGAAACTTTGAGGGTTTTCTACTATTTCCTAATATTTTTTTGTTTCAAACAACTCTTCATGATTATGATGATACTCAGTTAGAATACAAGGGTCGTAAGTTTTTTTTTCTACATTATCAGGATGCCACTCTTCTTGTGTAATCTGAAATAGGTTGTAATCTAGAGGGGGAGTTCCTATATGTGTTGGTTCTCCTTCCACATCAGATTCTGCGTTTTCTAAGTGGCTACTTGTTTCCTCAAAACAATGCTCACTATAAGTATTTGCAATTTGGTCATGAAGTTCTCTTAATAGCATAGTACAAGATATAGGTAGGCAATCAATAATTTCTTGACAACCTTCCTTGCCATCTTCTATAAAGTCTTTATTATCATACATGTCTTTCTCATTGTATAGGTCTTGTAGAGGTTGAGTTTGTTCTTGATCTGGAAAAATCGTGGGCTGCTCTAGATCATCAATATTTAAATTAGCCTCATACCTCTCCATTATTTTTACAAACATGTACAACATTCTTTCCATCTTGGTCAATAGTTTTGCTTCTAGGTCTGCATCTGAATCCATGTTGGTAAATTAGAAAAGAGGTCAATAAATCTTGTCAACCAATTCAGAGTCTTCTACCAGTGGATTCATTTGGTATTTTGGGAGTTCTGGAGTCACCAGGTGGAGGGTTTCAAAATTTTTGAGATGAGTTGCTATCCACCATCAGCAATTGAATACCAATCTAAGGAGGTTTGTGGGTCTTTTGAGATCTTAAGGATGTATAAGATGAAATTCACTCAGAAGGTCCCACTGTGATCGCCATTATGTTGGGTTTCTATGATTTGGAAAATTGGCATGCCAAGTGACAAGGAAACATACAAACCAAGCTTTAGAGCTCTAGGATCTAGCCCTCCTAGTCTCAGAGAGGGATCTCTCAATATTTTTATAAGGATGTGTCTTGAAAGTTTTAGTAGTTTATTTTAGGCTATTTATGAAGTGTAGGGTTGTTTGTTTGTTTGGTTGGAAAAATATGTTTCATGCAGTATAGATAGAGCGTGGGAATCTACAAGCCATTGGGCAATGGAGTCATGTGGATGTCCAAATAGTTCTGATTGAGAAGGAAGGGAAACCAAAGGGAAAATCTAACTCGGTAAAGGATCTATTGAATATTATAGGTGAAATGAGATGAACATTAAGGACTAAGAGTGAAAAACAAACTAAACCCTTTCACAATGACTTAAAGGATTCGGGGAACGCCCTATTTCCTCTAGTAAGCTCACTGTTTTGGACTTAATCAATATAAACACTCAAAGAAAGGAGAAATGCAGACTAAAACTTTCTTAATGAATCATAGGATTCGGGGAACACCCTATTTCCTCCCATAAGTTCAATGTTGAAAGCTAAATCAACAAAGACATACAATTGCATTCAAAGAAGAGGGAATGCCTTAGAAATCTAGGACTGCAATTATAGGGACCTTTAACACAATAATTACAATAATGAAAAAGAGGGTATGATTGAAACAAGCCTCTATGTCAAACTGCAAGCATTAATAATCAAAGGGAGATTTCAGATACAACATTCAGTGGCAAAGAAAGAGGGAATGCCTAAACAGTCTTTAGCATAACTGAATTAACCATATTTGAAATAAAAAAACTGAATATTCAAGAGAGCGATTAGACTGCCTTGTCATGTTCAGTAGTATAAAACATATAAATAGTGAAGGATAAATAGGTCAGAGGTGCTTCTAAGATACATTTCTCTTCCTAAACTTTTTATCCTACTGTAAGTCAAAGCATAATGGAACAAGGTGATAAACGGGAAACAACATTAACAATAAGAGATTACTTCCCCAAATCCAGGCTTATAGATCCAAAGGTCCAACCTCCTTCATCAATAGAAAAAAAAATAGGGATTTCCACACTCCTTCAGAACACCAATGCTTCTTCAATGCAACAATCTATGTATTAATTTTGAAATCACCAAATGCCAACCTTTTGCAATGATACTTCAAAGATTCTTTATAGGAAAAATGAGGAAAAGTAGGTAAATAAGGTTTTAATGATCATCAGAGATAGGAGAGGGCATTCGAGTGCTCCATTCTGAGTCATAAACATAACATTAAATCCCAGACATACTTGGTGACCTCGTTGCTTGTTGAGGTCCCTTCGACATGACAGAAAACACCCTACAGAGTGTCTTTTGGGAGGAAATACTATCTGCAGTGGTACTGTTATGTCCTCTGGAGTGAGTTAATTGGAAGAATGGGCTTTGAGGACTCCCATACTTCTAAATAACTGCTTCTGACAGTTTGTAGTAGCTTCTTTGGTGTAATAACTTATTGGCAGGCCTTTGAGCATGGAGATAGGCTATGTTTGTGTTAGTCAACATTCTGCACTAATAACTGCTCTATCTCTTTGTACTTCAAACCATTTATCTTTGCTTATGCTTTATCTTTGCTAATTTCTCGAACTGCTTATGTACTGATGCCCTCAAAGGTTTTACTAATATTCTATGCATTGTCTTCTGCCACTGGATATGTGATCCTCATCTTTCTGAGCGTTCTGTGTACAGGTGGAGGGTTTCGCTGAGCTGGAGGGTTTACGGAGGGTTTACTGAGGGTTTATGTCTATCACCCATTGACTGTCATGAATTTACCCTTTGTTTTGGTTCCCTTGACATTGATTCATGGCCTTGAGATTTACTATCTGAGCCTTTGTGTCACCTTAGTGACTATAGGAAAAACTGCTAACAGAGTTACTCTTTTAAACCTGCAAATACACAAAAACGTGTTATGAAATCTTGTGGGCTTGGTTTTGACTACTTGTAGAGGCTCTGGGGATGGAGGAGCAGTGAGGAGGTGCTGATTGCAACAAAAAATCGAGAATAAAACCCTGCTAGAGTAGCTAACCAGGTCCAATGAGGGTCTGGGTGCAATGAGGAACATGGACCGTTAGATCGGGACAATCTACGGTGGAGATCTCTCGATGTGCATAACAGGAGAGAGATGGGAAACAAATGAATTGATATTGTGATAAAATATGGGCCATGCGATCTCAGGGATTGACGATTAGGATTAATTTGGGAGTGATGTCGTGGGGAGCTGCGGTATGGCATAAAACCGGTAATGGTTTTTGCGTAGCAAAATGGTGGGAGGTGGTAATTTTTGTTTGGAACCCGATTCCATAGAGAGATCGACACGTGGCTTTTGAAAACCACTTTTATCGCACAGAAGTAGTGCACTGTGAAAGGGGGCCAAAAATTGTGTGATATCAAATCTTAACTGTTAGATCAAAGGCTATAAATTCGATGGTGCAGGTGGAACGTGATGGATGAAGAGCTCTGAAGGCGGAAAGGTAGGTAGGGTCCATGATGACATATGCAAATGTGTCGCGGAGCGGGTTCAATGGTGAGATCAGGTTAAGTCCTGATCGTTGGATCATCATATCGGACGGTTGAGATCCAAATATGGGGGCGAGTTATTTTGAAATGAGAAGAGCATGGCAAGTGAACGGGTGGAAGGATGAGCGCCTGAGGGCCGTTGATCTGCAAAGAGCAACGGTTCATATCTTTTCAAATCATAACGTTGGGGAAATGAAAAATAGAAGGTAATAAGGGTTCGGTAGAGGTTTTTTATTCCTTTAAGCACCCAATTGGGGGGCTTAGGCCATATGAGGTGGAGGGCTAAAAAATATAAGCCCTTGGGGACTTAATAACTTATAATGTAAAAGACTATTTTTTAAGCCAAAAACAAGGATTTTTAAGGCCAAAAAAGAGTTCCGATAGATGGAAATGGAGAGATTAAACCAAATAAACGGGATATATAAGGTTTAAAATGGGTTTTTGAAGGGTTAAAGAGTCAAATGAAGGTTTTATGGATAAAATGGAGAATGAAATGGAGAAGTGTAATGAGGGAAAATGGGGCTTCTCAAGCAGTCTTTCTCTTGGTAAATCAACAGGTACTTTAGGGCTAATAGTGAAACAACAGTGAAGATTAACTCAAAGGGTTATTATCATCATAAGACTTCAAAAGATGATAATTTTTCAAAGGAAACTATCTCTTGAAGGCTTAAAGACAATATTAGCCACCACATGGTATAATAAAATTTATAGGTGGCTAACAGGATAGTTGATTTTCCGACATGTTGGATGCTATCAGTAGTGGCTCGGTCGGATGAATAATATGAGAGCTGATCTATTTTAACGATCTTTCCTTTGTGAGGAAACATGATGAGATGAAAGACCGATGATACGATAGAAATAATGGCATAAGACCAACTGCGACCAAGGAGAAGGTTGTAATCCAGAGGGGCATCAACCACTTCCACATCTAGATTAATGGTTTTTCCTTCAACCTCTATAGGTAGATCCTATAAAATACCATACAGATGGAATCCTCTTACATAAAAAGCTTTGAGGATAGTCGGAGATTGGTTAAGTGTCAGAGAACCAAGTGATTTCCAACATTTTAATGACATGATACACGTAGAATCCCCTTCATCAATAACAGTATGAAAGAAACACTTGTTTTTTACTAATACTGGAATTTGAAAAGCCATTTGATGGGGTAGGCGAGGTGTAAAATTTTCCAAATCGAAGATCATTAGGTTCGAATCCTGAAGATCTATGGCTCCTATGGCTGACAATAGTAATTTTCTTTGTGCTGGGCATGATTGCAGCACTTCCAAAGCCGATATTGTTGAAGGGGAAATTGCCAAGTATTCAACAATATTGTAGTTCTAAGCAGCTATTGCATGTGGATTGAAAGCTAATTTATGAAGCACACCTTTAGCAGGTAGTTTGATTACTAAGTCAGGCTTTGGTTTCTCAATCTGTAACGGATCAGAAACTGAGGGAGATGTAGTTGATGCTGAATTAGATTTTTATACTTCTTTACCACCAACAGGATTTTTACTAACATAATATTGTGATCGCGTCACAACCATTAAGATATCTTCTAGCATATTCGAGGAAGATCTAATAATTTTACTATCTTGAGTAGGAAAGGGATCCTTCAAGACAAAAGGTATGGGCGAATCCTTAACAAATTTGGTACCTCAACTCTATGTGGGAAATCTTTAGTAAAATGATCCTCATCACAGATCAAACAAGGATAGTCAGGTTTTCGTTTATCGTCAGTTGGTTTAGTTTTATCATTTTTATCTTTTGAAGATGATTTTTTGTTTTCATTCTTACCTTTCTTCTTAATACCAGTTTTAGGTTTCTCTGTAGATGATTCTACAACATGAATATCGGTAGAAGTTTCAATGGAAGAATCTCCTTTTGGCGAATCGGGTAAAGTTATAATAGGAGAAGTAATCTTGGAAGATTTCTTCTTACTCTTGCTAGTGTTAACAGAACCAGTTACACCATCAGCGGCATGAGATCCTAAAGGAGTTGTAGTTAACTGACCATGCCTTGGTAAATCAGGGATTTTCTTATACAAAGTACCTGACTGTGTATATACAAGGTCAAGGTACTGAGCTTGAGCAATGACTTTCTCTTTTGTAACAATGCCTCCTTTGGCCACATCTTCAGTAATTTTGGGCAATAATGATTTGATAAACCATTCAGCCAAAATTTTCTCCAGAATAAAGACTTTCACCAAACATCTCCTACCTCTCCATTCATGAATGTGATAAGATATGTATGTAGACGTAGATTGTTTTAATGAGGTTAAAAATTCCGTGCCATTGTCGTATCTGACAGGAAACTGAAAATGGGTTAAGAAAGCAGTAACTAGTGCATTAAAATTATTAAATGAGCCTCGTGGAAACTCAATGTACCATTTGGTAGGGACACCAATGAGAGTTCTCTGAAAAATATGTAATCGAATCGAATCATCAATTAGTGAATTCTATGCACACCAGAGGTTATAAGTCATCACATGATTAGATGGATCTTCTTGTGACTTACCTTCAAACTTTGGAATATCACTAGGCAACTTATTAGGCATTGGTGGCCAATACAGAATATAAAAAATGGGATCATTTTTAAGGTGTGATAGATTAGGTAAATATAAAGTTGATATGAATGGTAACCGAAGGATAGGGTCCTGATAACCTTGTGTGATAAAACTAGTTCCAGGAGGAGGATATCCAGGATATCCTGGAATTGGATGCGCATTGGGAATTGTGAAGCCTCCTAGATAATGAGGATTAATTGGACCAAACTGGGGTTGTTGAGGTACTTGATAGGTATACCCAGGATACGAGTGATACTGATATGTTGATTTTGTGTAGCATGTCCAAATTGATACTGCCCTTGGTATGGTTGATAAGTAAATTATGGTTGACTAGTGAAAATCGTACTTGTACCAGATTTTCCTGTAGGTATCTGGATCGTAGCCTAAATTGTAGGTCCTGGTTGTGGCACAGATACTTGAGGAATTTGTATTGATATGGGGGTAGTACAAACAGGAGCTGCAAATACTCCAGAAATAGGTGTGGTAGGTTGAACAAAAGTTGCATCAGCAACAGAATATTGAGGTGGAGTTCTAGGTGTACTAGGCCTAGGCTGCTAAACAGAACCAAGTTCAGAGACTTGAATGGTAGACTAGATAGGTTGCTGGGTTGGACCAAAACCTGTGGGTTGTCCAAGTTGATTAGGTAACTGCACATTGGGTTGAAAAATCTGTTGAATTTTAGATGGATCCCACACTATATTAATTCCAGGATATTGACCCATAGAAGGTTGTGCATATGAAGGACCATAACCAGGTTAAACGTAGGGTTGATAATTAACTGAAAAATTTCCAACTCCTTGTAATAATGGTTGACCTGAAGGAGGTTTAAAACCTTAAACTGGGTATTGACCTTGAGGTTGATATTGACTTTGAGGCATGTACTAAATCTGGGGTTGATATTGACCTTGAGGTATGAACTGACTCTGGGGTTGATATTGACCTTGAGGTATGTACTGTCCTTGAAGTTGATATTGACCTTGAGGTATGTACTGTCCTTCAAGTTGATATTGACCTTGAGGTATGTACTATCCTTGAGGTTTCACCCTAGGTGGTAAATATTTTCCTACAGGTTGACCCCCAAGCGGTAAAAAATTACCCTGAGGTTGCCCTTCGAGCAGTAATTGACTACCTTGAGGCTGCCCTCCAAGCAGTAATTGACTTCCTTGAGGTTGCCCCCTAAGCGGTAACTAACTTCCTTGAGGTTGAGGATTTGGAATATTTCTAAACATCATAAAAATCTGTTTTGTGTTCAACGTTTCAGTGTTTTTTCCATTTGTACCAGATGAAAACATTTGTTCAATTGGTTGAGGAGCTGCTCCTAAGAAGGTATCAGAGAGTGACTAGTATCCTGGAGGAACAAACGAACCACTATATAAAAATTCTTCTAGAGATTCAAAAAACATAGATGACTCACCCGACATAGCTAATGAAGGTTGATAACCTCTTGGTGTAGGGTAAAAAAGAATTTGGGGTGGTGAATAAGTAAGACCTACATTCTGTAAAAAATTTGTCAATGATAAATACCTAGCGTCAGTTCTAAAAGGACTGTAGAATATTGATTCACGCTCTCTAAGATTCAAATTTTCTTGGGTTTTGGGAAGAACTACGTCTTCATTTGGACCAACAAGTTCCTCAATACTTATGAGATTAGAAGGAAGGTTTTCGGTAATGCAATGTCTTATTCTAAGTGAATGAAGATCACTAGAAGTCAGAGTAACAAATCTTGAAGATGATTCCAACACAGTAGGTTCAGTTTCTAGCTCAGAAATTTCAGGTTCTTCAACTAATTCACTGGTTCTAGAAGCAATGTCAGTGATTTCAGAAATTTAAATTGGCTCTTGAATATATTCTGATGTTTGTGATTTATTTACTTAATGATAATAAAGATGAGTAATTATGGATGATTCTCCTGGTTCTGTTGATCTAATTCTACTGATAGTATGCGGTAACAGAGCTTTCAGTCCTTCAAGTTGGCTTGGTGTATACTCGAGGGATTTCCCCTGAAGTCTACATGATTTTCTTGGTAATTTAGCCACGATTAAAAATTATTAATCACATGAAATCACAGAAAATTTCAATTAAAATTCCTAAAGTCACTAAGGAGACAATCAAATCATCAAACACTTATAAAATCTAGGAGATAAAACCACACAAAAAAAGTAGATTCCCACACTAAAAACACTAATTGGTGATGAAATCCAACATCGTAGTATTTTAATGTAGAAATGGCGGTTGGAACAGTTACCCCAACAACCTACTTAATAAAAAAGACTGGTGCAAGTTTTTCCACTTAAACTATCTCGAGTGAAGATAACCCTCCGGAGAGTCCAAGTGAGTCTAGTCGATGTCTGCTTTAGTTACAATGGGATCTTTCCTCCACCATCACCTTAGGAAAAAATATTAAATTTTATGGCCACTAAGGTCACCAACAAGAAAAAATATACCTGGGGGAACAGTCTACGATCATATATACGTGCAAGGGCAGAGTAACAAAGATCAATCCCCTTGAAGGCTCCTTGACATAATCCAAGGTATATTGACAAGCGACCCTAGGCTCCTCGACAATGGTCAATCTGAGGTTTAGCGTTGTTAATACACGCACATCTTCTATCTTTCCCAATGAGATAGAATTGATCACCTCACTGATTCGGATATGATCTTATGCTTGAATCCATTAGGAGGAGCTTCCTAGAGCATACAAGATACTTTTGGATTTTTCCTACTGCAATATTGACTACTTATTTGTTTTAATTATCTTGGAGAGTTAATTACTCCCTACTCCAAGACACTACTCTAAGCTATGTTGGTGGAAAAGAGTCCTAGAAATATAAAAATTACTAGATTGATTTTAATTTAAGTGTTGCTTTTAATAGGATGTTTCTTAGGGAAATAGGTGTGAAAGTGAAACTTTGATGATATGTAGTGACCTGACTCAAAACACACTAAAAATGCATCTATTATGAGAAACAATTCATTTCCTTTCAATGAACTCTATCTAAAAGAAAGAGTTGAGAAATGAAATCTTTTTAAAACAATTATTTCCTTCAAAACAAGAACATATGAAAACAAATCTTATCTTATGAGAACTCAGAATGATCAATTGCTCAAAAAAAATCCCTTTATTATTCAAGATCAAAACTACAATAAAAAATTCTCCAAAAGAAAACTACAATTTCTAGAAATAACACTTAAAAAAAAAACACTAATTTCGAGATCTAAAAATTCTAAGAATTAAATTTGAAATCAAAACTTTAAATATTTTGAGGACGTTTTTCTTAGTTTGTAATATAACTAATAAATTCTTTGTTGAAATCAACAAAAACTCAAAAACATCCAATTATGGTTTTTTAAGTGAAATTCAAAACTTAATGACATTTTTTTTTAAATATTTGCAAATGAGAAAATGGGATCTAATTCTCATAAAATAATTTCTGCTATGAATTCATAGACTCAGCAAGAAAACAATGAAATACCAGTGATCTAAGGTATACAGAGGTTTCTAATCTTTGAGTGACACAAAGACAAAGAAAAAATCACTTATAACATGCAGATATTGTAGAAAATCATTCAAAACTTAAAAATTCTGAAAGAAACTCTCAGACAAAGCTTTCTGACAGAACATACAATTCTGGGTATATACTGAGAATCTTACAAGCCGATCCTAGAAAAGAGAATTTTAAGTTTTTCATAAATTTTCTCAGGGTCCGCAGGTTTTAGTGTAAACGGGTGCAGTGCAGCATTATGTATACAAACAAATAGCGGAGATGACCGCACTGTGTCGAAAGACAAAGTGCGGAGACTAGCAAACTTAAAGAAAAATAAATAATTCTAAAGCACTTTTCAGGGATTCTATAGGAATAAATTACCCAAGCCAGTATGAATCAATCAAAATCAGAAGAATAATTTCATAAGTAAAAAATAAAATGAAAACTAAGTTCAAGATCCTATCCCCAGCAGAGTCACCATTTTGTTGGACGGATAAATCGTTTTTGCAGACAAGACAAATCTCCCTAGTATCCTACAGATAACTAGCAACAAACAGACAAATGTAAACTACTTTATCTAGATTATATTTGATCTAGAATTGTCTATAATGAAGGATTTAGGACTTACCTATAGTCCGGCACTGATCATAGTCTTCTTTCCTGACGCTTTGAATACATCTCCTTCCGGGATCTGCAATCAAAAACATGAAAGAATCAGAAGCACCTGCATAATATAGATTAATTCATAAACCAAAAATCTATCTTGATGATCAAGGAATTCAAGAAATAAGCCTTCTAAATAAACAACTCATTGAGAAAACATGATCCATTTATATTATCTTTAATGAAAAAATGAGACTTACAACCGTGTTCGCCTTGATATCGTACAGGCCATTCCGGGGTCTGTAACAAGCATTTCGTCTAATTTGACAAGCCTTTGCACTCTCTTGACTAACATACCCATGAGTGTGTAATCATTCCCATATGGTAATCAGTTAAGAGAGTCTGAGTTTCTCCAACAATTCTCCTCAAAAAATCCCAAAGTCTAACTCTCCTTTGACGCTGAACTATGGCCTCAATTTATAGCAAAAGAGAAGAGGTTGCAACTCCAAATAATAGGGGACATAATCGTCTTTAAAAGGGATTAATTTCCACATACCAAGGGGTAGGCTCCTTTAATGGAGGGATGAATTTACATGAAAGGATCGAACTTTCAACCGGATAATTGCTTCTAGATTCAACCAGCTGGGCTTCCAAATTTCACTTCCGCCTTCACTTTACATTTTACAGGGAACCGCACCTTTAATGAAGAAAAAGTGCGGCTGGTTCTGCATTCTCTAGAAGAAACAAATGCAGCACCACAGGTAATACTAAGAGAAAGTGCAATACAAGTATTTTTATGACTTTTATAAGCTTTTCTCTCAATTTCAAGGCTTGGTTTTAGGAGCTTGATGTTTGTAGACTTCTAAGGGAGTAATATATGAGTAATGATGAACCCATACAGACATTAAAACATCATGGTTACAATTCTTAGTGTAACAGGATGCTATCAACAAGGTCAAAACAATTTTTTGGAATCCTTCGAGGGCTCCTCTTCTGGTAGCCATGACAAGGAGGCTCCACATCACTTTGCACACACCCAGGAGGAGGACGCCCTAGCTTAGGAGACTTAGAGGGGCAGAAGGTGACCTAGGAAATCAACCATTGTTCACCCAGAGAAACCCACCCTTCACAAATCCAAGCATCTTCTGGTACAAGAGGTCGCGGGGGGAAGATACCGATGTGTGGATTATGGACTCTGAGGGTGTTTGGACGCGTGTACCAGATGCTGAGTACTCGATCGCTCCTATTTTATGCGCACCTTCTTCTTCTGAGGAAGAGGCCATAGCGCAGGAGTACGGTTTTCACATTGAGGAGGAGGACCCTGACACTGAAGATGATGCAAGAACACCATGACTGCGCGACTGTTTGTCTCATTTCTATTTTATGTTATTTCAGCGCATACTATAGAACTTTTTCTTTTTCATGTGTCACGACACATGTTATAATTTATGACTGTCTGAAGCTACTTCAGGGCTAGTTTCCTCCCAAGAGGCAGCCCCATACCCACATGACTCTGAAAGCAATGAAGGATGGGATTGGATAAGTGCAGCTTACCATCCCAGCCCGTCGCCTATGTAATGTGTCTCTTTGATTTAATATAGTTTAACCTAACTTACCTAAAAAAAACTTACACTTCATTTAATAATGGATAATAAGTGTTCAATTCACAAATTCAAAATAACTAATGCACTCAATATTAGGCATACTTGGATATCAAGTATCACTCATTCTATTTTGATAAAGATTTTAAATGAATAGGAATAATGGTGTGAAGGAAACATCAAAATAAGTATGTAAATATTGAATGCAAATATAGTCAAAGTATAACATTGGCTAGTAGTGAAACATGTTAACAGAGTAAATTTTACTAAGCACTCAAACGATGTCTTGATTACACACCATTTCACTGAAAAAATTCTAAAAATACTTACATTTACTATCAAGGGATCTTTAGTTAATCGTAATATTAAGCCCCATGTTTTTTTTTTTAACAAAATATTGTTTCATATTTTTGTATAAATTGTTTGAGATATGTGTCCTATATATAACATCAGGCTCAAACTAACACATAAAATAAAATTCCCTAATCAAGCTCTAACCCAATGTAATAAAATTAACGTTTAAATGTCACTATCTCATTACATAAATCTAAAAAAATAAAATTAACATATTAATCAAATATTATTACAACATTTATTTTAATATGATGATAAGATATGAACTTCAAAAAAGAAAACTTGGTAAGGTTTTTCTTTTCTTTACTTCTTATTTTAGATTATTTTTGTATGAAAATTAAATTTGTATCAAATTATACTATTAAAATATTCTCAACACTATGTTGATATTAGGGAAAATTTTAAGGGTGGAAAATTATCTTGAAGTTAAAAAATTGGCGAATCTCACTAGTTCGTAATATGCAAAGTATAAAATGTTTACTGATGTATTTGTAAAATTATTTAAATTTATAATGACATTATATATAATATCTATATAATGTTGTGAATTTTAACTTAAAATAATTTTATTTTGTAAAATTTTGGCGAATCACTTTGATAAAAAAATGTAAATTGACAAATCTTTTTTTTTTTTGGAAAAATCATGGAAAATTAGCCCACCTATGAATATTAGCCCCTAAAATTTTCCATGGTTGATATTGATTTCAAAAGTGTGCCAAATGAAACAATAATGAAACGAAATCCTATGAATTGGACTATCTCGAGTTGGAATTTAAGAAAAAAGGATATGGTTTTTAGTAACCAATATCATAACAACATTTTTTTTATTGCAAATTGGGAAAATCAATACTAGGTAGATTGATGACGATCAATGGAAAATTAATACCATTAAAATGGATAATAGTTAAATTTAGTTTCATAATTTTGATGCCAGTTAATCATTTAGATGCCTTATGGCCTTCGACACACTATCTGTATACCCACTCACTCTAAACTCATTTCTAAAAGCTCCAAGAAAGCAATGTTCATTGTTCTTTTTTTGAAAATGATGAATGTTATCAAGGTTCGATATGGCATATGTCTATTTTTTTAAATTATATAAGTCTTGTTGGTATCATTGTTGTTGGATATGTTTCTCTAGTGAAGCGCCTTCTGATTGTTTTTTCATTTTGATCTAAAATTTCTTTAAATGGAAACCCTTTCAGGATTTTGAATGACAATTTTGATATTCTTGGCCTTTTTAATCCAGTATTACACTAGACTATCATAGTTGTTATAGAGAACTAGTAAACCAAAGGGGCGGGGGGGTGGTAGGGGGCACGTTCTGTCACTCATTTTTGTTATTCTATTAGGGAATAACATGGTTTAGCTATTACTATTGAAACACTAATAATGAGACAAATGGACCAAGGAAGAAATGACATAAAAATACATGAAGAGCTATATGTAGTTAGCCAAGATGTCTTAATGTTGATGAGTGACATGTTGGAACTTTAGCAAAATCCTGGGCGGTTGGAAGATGAACTAAAGACCATAAAAATAGAATTATAAGAGCTCTTGCAAAATATGAATGGAGCAAACAAATATCCATTCTTCCAACACAATCAGGAGGAGCATAAACCTCTATGAAGCATTGTTATTTAATAAATAAATCTTTTCCAAATTTTGTTGCTTGCTTGACCAATTTTGAAATTCAATATATGCTAAATTTTATTTATTACAATTTTCTAGAGTGAGTAAAACAAATACTTTCTTGAAACATGTAGTAGAATATTCCAATAACCTTTCATCACCTATACTTTGATAATCTCCATGGGACATAAATTTTGTCGACTATGCCAAATTGGATCCTCACACTAATGAAAATGTTATCTATGAAAGTATTTTCTTTCATTTTGTAGTCAAGTTGTACAATTAAAAATATATGAAACTTGTTCCTTCCTTTAGGTAAATCTACATGCTAGTATTAACTTGTCTTATTGCTTTGTTTAACAAGTCATATGTGGTGGAAAAGTCTATGCGAACACAAACTATGTGAGAAATAAAAACGTTTTCTAATATGTTTTACTAATCACAGGATTTGAAAATTTAATAAATAGATAAATCAATGTAAGAAATCACATTGAAAAAAAGCACACACAACATAGGACAATGAACTAGATACACATTATATACTACAAATGTTAGAGTTCTATAATATACATAAATAACATAAATCAAAACATGGAACTTAAACAAATAAATTCATTGAAATACATCATTAGCCAATGTAAATAGCTACATATCAGGTAACCACAAAATGTAATCAAATCTCAACCATCTAACATATTGGAAATTTCCTCCGATCAAATATTGGACAATGCATGCAGAAAACAAAGTTATTTAAGCACTTCATTATTGAGAAGTGAAGCAAGTAAGATGAATCACAACTCCAACAAAAAAAGTGGCAATGGTCAAATCCTTCAAGAAAAATATTAGAAGGTGGAGTCAAGATTGGAAGTGTGAAAATGCGGATTCCCACCCACCCCCTTTCTCCTAACCAATGGTAATTCAAAATTACTAATTACTAGTAATAGGGATATAACAGAAAAATCATCTTATTTTGAAAAGAGTTAATTCATAATACATTTTTTTTTTAGCATTTTTTTGACACTTTAAATTTTCTTATGTATGAAGTATGAATATGTTTTTTTTTTTTAATGTAAGTGATTTCATGTTGATTTTTAAAAGTGTTGATACAAGATCAACTCCTTCTTTTAGAGTGATTATTTTTATCACTTTAAATTTTCTAATTTATTTTGTGGATAATTTTTTTAAATGTTTGTGATTTTCATGCGGATTTAAAAAAAAAAAACATTGTTTAAGACATATTTTTGACACTTTAAATTTTATTATGTCCTAAGTATGCACAATGTTTTTTAAATATTGATTATTTAACATTTTTTCAATTTTTCTTATTCATCTTCTTGGTTTTCGTCCTAAGATTTTTGTTTTTTAAGGGTTTTCCAAACATGTGTTTTTTGTTTTTCTTTGCAATATTTTTTATATATTTATATATCCCTAATTAATACTTCAATACACATAAAATAATTATCCCAAAAAATTCATTATTTTAAACACGACAAAAAATACACATTTTGCATATAGATATACTTAAGAAAAAACATATTTCACGACCTTTTCACTAAAAATGAAATTTTTTTATGACTGGCTGAATCGTTAATGCGTCAATTCTCATACTTGCGTGACATGGGGATGATCCCTAGCGAATGCCACAATAACCTCTAGGTGAAACTCCACTTCCCCCATGTGCATTGCATGGGTAAGACGATGTTTGAACCAATGACCTGCATAGCGACATAAATGCCTTAGAAGTGTGTTTGCTGGCCAACAAGATGTACTCTCGAGTCTCTAAAAATGATATGTTAAATAAAATATTTTTATGAAAAAAATGAATTAAGAAAAATAAGGAAAAATATTAATTTTATAAAAAGTTTATGAACTTTGTATCAAAAGATGATGACATTTGAAGTGTTTTTCCCAAAAAAAAATGATTAACATAAAATTTTAAATAGAAATAAAAAAATGTATATATTAAAAAAATAAAATAAAACATAACATTTAAAAAAACAAAAAAAAAAATCAATTCAATTAAAAAAAACACAATAAAAACATTAAAAAACTATAATTTCAAAAAAATAAAAAAATAAGCCGAGGTGTATGTGACCGTTGCCAAGGCAAAGTCGATTCTCAAAATCGGCCTTGCCCCATCCTAGGCTCGAGAAACCTTTGTTTTGTTTTTTTATTATTGTTTTTATCGTGTTTTTTATAATGTCTTTTATTTTTATTTTTTTATTTTAATGGTCTTTTTTCTCAATTTATTTCATTTTATTTTAAAAAAAAAAAATTC
The DNA here is from genome assembly GCA_034641835.2 of Pinus albicaulis. Taxonomy (NCBI): domain Eukaryota; kingdom Viridiplantae; phylum Streptophyta; class Pinopsida; order Pinales; family Pinaceae; genus Pinus; species Pinus albicaulis. The sequence goes on from CM076582.1 coordinate 1,026,179,104, forward strand.
TTTCAATCTTTTTTTTTTTTAATTCTTTTTAATTCTTTTATTCTTTTTACTGTTTTCAATTATCTAATTTCATTATTTATTTGTTTTATTTATTTATTTTTTATATTTTATATTTTATATTTTAATTTGTTTGTTTTTTTTTTAATTTTCATGTTTTATAATTTTAAATTTTTTACATTTTTTTATGTTTGATTTTTTTTCCTTTTTATATATTATTTTATATTTGATTTTTTGGGGCATTTTTCTTTATTTTTTATGTTTTAATATATATTTTTATTTGTTTATTAGTTTTTTAATCTTTTGTGTTTTTTTGTTTTTATTTTTGTCAATGATATAATTTTTGTTTTCTTTTATAATTTTCATTTATTATTATTATTATTATTATTATTATTATGTTATGCAAGGTTTGTGTCGATTCTCGACTAGCAACTTGACCCAATTATGTGTTAATTTGATAGTATATTTGAAATTTTTCATGATAATGGATCAATTCTACCCCACAATGTGTCAATTTCATGGTTGGTCTTTAAGATTTTGTTAAAATGGGTCAAGTTTACCTATAATGTGTGTCAATTTGATGGTTGATTTAAAAAAAATTATTGTAATGTGTGAAGTTGTCTTAGGCTAAAATTTTAAAATCACTATACTTTTAGATTTTTAAAAAGAAGGTACTCTTGGTGTAATGACTCTTTCATTAAAGTGTTCATTTTTAAAGTTTTTTTAGTCATAAATTTTTTTCATAATACCATGGTTGAAATATATTGAAAACTTAGCGTGTTTTGTATTCATGATTTTTGGTTTTAATTCCGTGGTTGAAAAATTGTCAAAAATTTAAGGTTTTTCTAAGTCAAGATATTTTATCTCTAATTTTATGGTTGAAAAGAGATATAAGTATTTTTTCTTTAACACCACGGTTGAAATTTGTTGGAATTTTAAGCCTTTTCAGAGACGTTATATTTTATATTTAATATTGCTCCTGAAAATTATTGGAATTTTAAGGCTTTTCAGAGATGTGTGATCTGTATATGAAAACTTGAGAGTTTATGGTGAAAATTGCAAGTGAAATATTTAGAAGTTTTTAGTCAATTATGTCAATTTCATTAACACATAAACATGATTTAACGATCAGTTTTGTAGAAAATAAAGAAGACATCAATACCATAACAATATACACAATACAACAAAGGAGTTCACCCCTCCTGGGCTACATCTCTTGGTGCTGCTTCCAATGTTGGACCTCTTTTATTATTCTCAAAAATATGTGTTTACATCATGTTAGAGTGCTCAAAATTTTAAAAAAATGACTTCAATGGCTCCAAAATAGTAAAAAACCCCTAGTTAGGCTCTTTCTACCCTCAAAAAGGACAAAAACTTCATTCAAGTTTTTCTGCTAAATGTCCTCCAATTCACACCCACCTGCAAATTGCTCTACAATTTCTGAATTTTGTGGCATTCTGGAGTGACAAATTCACCCCATGTCGGCGAGATTCCCATCACACCAAGTGAAAATTGTTAAATAGTTAGATTCACTCAATCAGCCCCGACTCGAATAACAAGGCACACTCTCTGTTGACGCGTTCGTGGTTGGTTTTGTGAATCGTGTTGAGTTTAAACCAGGGTTGAACTGTGGGTTGGTTTAGTTGCATTGTGGTTTGGTTTGTGGGAACCCTGCCCAAGGTAGGTTCTGCTCCCCTTCGTTGTTAACCATAACATTAAACCTTTGACTTAAGTGTCGCATATTTTTGCAGAGAACATAACCTGAATGTCAGAGTAATAACACTTATCTGCTCCAAAATTTGGGTTCAAATATGATATATGGTTTGAATGGTGTATTCTTCTGCCAATTCTTCATAAGGTTTGAAAAATTTGTTTTAATGCATATAATATATGGTTGGGTTCAGAGTTAACCACACACCATGTCTACCCACCACGTAATGTGGTCAAGTGGACCGAGGTCTAGGGTTAACCTTAGTCCCTGCCCTTGAAAACTCTACCCATAAACTTTAAATAAGAATTGAGTCCAAAGAGGTTAAGAACAAACACAGGCAGGCCTGTGGAGGGCTTGGATGGTAGGCATGAGGTCTCGCATATGGACCTTGTAGAGGTAGTTCAACCTCCAACCATAATTTTGCATGGCCATTAGAAGGACACGTGTCAGCTCCGAATTGACCCGTGTGGCTCCTCCTAGTTTTTCCACCCATATGAATTTCGAGCCAATAGAAAACCAAAAAATTTCTACCAATAAATATATGCCACTTTTCATCCTATCATAGGTTGATAAAAAACAAAGACCCCTATCCAGTCATTTCCCAATCAACATACAGATTGCTGACTGGGCATCCCTGCAAAATCATTTTAAATATTTTAGTTGTTTGCCAAATCGATCAAAATCTGATATCAAGAGCATCTGATGTCCATTTTGAGTGAAACGGGTTGTGTTGGATTCATGGTGACGAGATATTTTCTTTGGCGCTACTTTTGAGCCAATCTGGGCACTATGAATTTTAAGCATTTTATTGACCCACTGGATCATTCCTCCCCACTAGAAGATTTTGGACACTAAAATATCACTTTCACTTAACAAATATATGAGGGTATAATTCCCTCACCCTTACAATCACAATCCATTTGGCTTTTCTTGGATTTTTCTCCTTCAGCACCACACGAAGGAACTCCACGTTGCCTCATTTTGAAGTTCTTATTTTCATATCAAGGATGGTGTCTTGCTGCAATTATTCAAGATATTCAGGAGAGAAATATTCAATTGAACAAATCCAAACATTCTCTCTTTCATATTCAACCAAAGGAGAATCATATAACCTTAAATTATCAAAATTAACAAATGCATAAATTTTAATATATGAAATAAAATCCAACCTGAAGGGATTATTACCAATCTTTTCCAGAATTATGAATGGACCATATCGAATTGGTTTCATATTTTTACCTTCTCCTTGGAGTCTCTCTTTGCTAATGTGAAGCTAAACTTCATAGCCAACTCGTAAACAGTGATCCACACGATGCTTATCTTGTCTTGTCTTGCACTTGAATTGAATCTTCTCCAACTGTTCTTGAACTGTTTGATGTACCAATTGAACTTGTTCAATGAATCTTTTAGCTTTGCCTATGTCACTATCGCCATCAATATAAACATCTTTCCCGAAGATAAAATCTCAAGCAGCTTTGGGAAAGTATCCAAAACATGCCTCAAATGGTGATGTTTGAGTCGATGAATGCTTGGCCTGGTTGTAAACATGTTGAATATACTACAAATGTTCATCCCACAACTTAGGATTCCTGTTGTAATAATAATGAATGCCATGTTGAACTATTTCTCAATTTGGTTTCCACAAGTCCCCACAATCTTGACCAAAACTTCCCGACAAAGTGAGAATATCTATCACTAACAATGGATGTGGGAAACCTAAAATGCACCCATACATTCTGAAAGAATAACTAAGCAATATGTAGAGTTGTAACCTTCTTTTTACAAGGCATCAAAATACACATGTTTCTTAACCTATCCACAACTACATAAATATAATCATGACCTCTCCTAGACAGAGGTAGACCTCCTACAAAACCCATAGAAATACTCTCCCATGGACGAGAAGGTACTAGAAGTGGTGTATAAAATCCCAACTTTCTATTTCTAGTCTTACTAACAACACATAATGAACATCCTCTTATAAATCGTGACACACTTTCAAGCATACGAGGCCAATAAAAATACCTATGTAATTGTGCCATTGTGTTACCTACACTGAAATGACCATCAATAAGTTAAGTATGTGCTTCCCTTATGATGTTGACTCTCTCCCCCTGTGGAATACAAAGCTTGTCAAGATGGTATAACAAGTTATGATGCACATGATAATCAGATTCCTATACTTGGTTACCTTGACACAAATTCACATATACATATTTGAAATCATTATCTAAAGCATGTTGCTCAACATAAATCTCATGCATAACAAAATTATTCTTAGGAATAATGGATGCACTAAAAATTGGTCTAGAAATCCTATCAGCAAAGTACTTGTTATAGATACCTTTCTTATACCTTATCACCAAGTAGAATTTTTGAAGAAAACCCATCCATCGGAAGTGCGTCACTTGTTGCAGATTTTTTTGTGATTCTAAGTATTGAAATGGATGATGATCCATGTGAATCATTGTTTCCTTACCCATAATTTAATGTTTCCAATTTTTCACACTTTGCACCAATGCATACAATTCCTTGTCATACATAGGATAGTTAATCACTGCACCATTAAATTTTTCTGAATGAAAACACATGGGCTTACCTATTGGGTATGTGTTATATTCTTTCCACGACTAGCCCCATGAGTTGCACATTGCGCCGGGCATAGTAGGGGGGTCACAGGGGGGCAACAGCCCCCCATGTCGGGGTCTGGGGCAGCGGCCCTGCAAATTTTTTTTTTTGGTATGCAGTCCCACTCATATGCGGACCCACCCATGTTTTTTGCATGAGTTTGCACATGGTTTTTGGGGTATGATGGTTTTCTACCCCTAGTGTTTTGTAGATCCCGTCAAGAGAACTACGATTATGTTATAATCCAGAGTTAATGGATTTGGGTTTATGTATGCTTCGGCATGTATATATATGTGCTGTAACACAAAAAGGAATATAATGAAAAATCAAGCTGGTCGTCCTGATTTGGGATCCAGGGGAAAATCTCTGTGTTTATCTCTTTTATGTTTTATGCTCTCGCTATTGTTTATTTTCTGTTATAAGATTCGTGTGTAGACAATTTCTGTTCAGGGTTAAAACCTACATTACCATGTTGCATTAGGACTGCAACCATGGCATAGTCTCTTGCACTAGTCTATATCTCAAATTAATGTCTCAAGTCAATAAGTGCAAGTACAGGAGTTGAATTGATATTTTCCTTCAATGCATCGAATGATTTTTGATGTTTTCCTCCCCACTAAAAAAACCTTATTCACACTTGTCAATGCCTACAATGGAGTTGCGATAGAAGAAAAGTTAGAAATAAACTTTATCCAATATTTAGCTTCTCCCAAAAAAATTCTAACATTTGTCACTTTTTTTGTCTTTGGCCAATTCAAAATGACATCAACCTTGGAAGGATCTATTTTCCACTCACCTCCTCTAACAATATGGCCCAAGTAGACTAAATAAGTTTTTCCAAATTCAAATTTTGATATATTTAAAAAAAAATCTTCTTTCTTCAAGATATCTAATGCTTGTTTGACATGCATGACATGTTCTTCACTCGACATGTTCTTCATCTAAGTACACTGTCACAAAGTCATCTAGAAAAAACCTCAATACATCATTCGTTGCATGCATGAAGGTAGCAAGAGAATTACAAAGCCCAAATTCCATAACCAACCATTCAAACAAAATTTTATTTTTTTTGAATGTTTTCTTCCATATCTCTCCTTCAGCGATCCTAATTTGATGATAGCCACTCCTCAAGTCCAACTTAGTGAAATAAACAACATCTTTCAATTGATCAAGTAAATCATGAATTCTAAGAAGAGGGTAACGGTTCTTTACCTCAATATTTTTCAATGCATGTAAGTCCACAGACATGCGTCATGTTCCATGTTTCTTTGGAACTAAGAAAATAGGTGAAACAAATGGTGATGTACTTGGCCAGGTGATCTCCTTATCAATAAACTCTTGGATATATATTTTTTCTATTTATGCATTCTCCATCATTGAGATCCTATACATGCTAATGTTAGGAAGAGGAAAATATTGTTGCAAATGTATTTCATGTTGGATTCCTCGTTTATGACACAATCCCTTAGGATCCTAAAAAATCTCATCATATTGGTTAAACATCTCAACAAAATCAAATTTCAAGTTTGAATCACAACCTTGAAAGGATTCATTATCAACATCATTATTGGGTTTTATCATTGCAAGTAAAAAATTCTTGCTTAGGTTAACAATTCTCTTCATTCCTCCAGCATTCACAAGTGAAAGGTTTAGTTTCTGGCAATGTACTCAATACAATCTTTAAATAAGTGATATTTTTTTTATGGCGATCAAATATTTCTCTCTTGTCATAAATATACGGGCTTCCCAAAACAATACTACATATTTCTAATGACACTGCATCAAGCTCTACCTCATCAATGACGTTTGTAGTAATGGTAAATTTAATTTTTTCATTTTCTAGTTGCTTGTAACTTTGCATTGTCACACACTCAACCTAAAGGATATGGTTTAGGATGAGGAATGATTTCCAAATTCAAATTTTTGACAATGTTTTCAGAAATGAGATTTTCTTGTGAGCCACTATCAAGTGGAGTATCAATTTTAATATGTTTTGAGATGAATCTAATATGGAAAATATCTTCTTATTTTTTTTCACTTTGAGTTTAAATGTGGTTATTAGAAGAACTAGTGATAGAAATGGATTCCTTACCTTTCAATCCCATAGCTATGACCTTTGTTTCATCTCCCAAATCAGATCCTAAATCATGTTATGTTGCAGATATATTTTACTTTCCTTTGTTGTTAAGTTATTTTGGTCTCATCTCAGGATGAAGTTTCCAACAATGATCTTCATCATGACCATCCTTTTAACATTGCTTGCAGGTTAATTTTTCTCCCTCTATCTTGATGGAAGAATTCTTCTTCCCTTTTGGTTTGAATTTACCCTTTCCTTTTTCTCCATTATTAAATGGATTTTTGCTTCCTTCTTGTGGAACATTATTCCCTCTTTCTTCTGTATGTGCAGCCAGTACACAAACCTCATCTAAGCTTGTAGGGTTAAATATGAAAATTATATGCCTCAAGTATCTAGGTAAACTTCCAATGTATTTTAGCAAAGTATCTTGAGATGAAAAATATACACCCAATATCAATTTCTAAACTCTTCGATATAACTTTTCACACTTTGAGCCTTTAATTACCTAAATTTTTTCCAATCCATGATATATTTTTTCATGTATGCAAATGGATAAAATTTTCTTCTTCTTATAGCAACAAAATAATTCCAAGAAGATAAAGCCTCACCATGTTTCTTCATGTCCTCTTGAGTTTTATTCTTCCCACCAAATGAGTGTTTCACTTTCCAACCTTAATGAAGGAAGCTGAATATTTCCCTCATCATCCTTGATCCTTTGTATCCTGCAATACACTAGAAGACGATGAACCCAATTATCTAATCTTTCATCATTTACCTCTCCATTATACATAGGCAATTAAAACATTATTTGAAGTTTTAAAAGTGGAGTTTTACCATGTCCCTTTGGAGAATGTTGAGGTGTTTTCAGAAGGGTTTGATGTAGAATATAATGATGGTGAATATAGAGGTGAGGATGGTGCTAAGATTCAACAAGATGATGATCTTAGTGAAAATCAATCGCCTTCATTAAGTGGGCCTACAGGCTATTTTTAGGTGCAAGTGTATTTTTAGACTATGTCTATATTTAGACATGGTGATCATATTTCAGAAGTTGCAGGATGCTATTTGTGGATGGTTGGTCAAGTTGGAAAAATTGATGAAATTATATTTTTAGAAAGATTGGGCAAAGTCTATTTATAGATCATCGATCTAAAAATAGAAGTCTCGATTATTATTAGCCCTTAATAATAGTCAAACTCTAAATGTAAACTTATTCTCTTGGAACACTTAATTTCAGTATACAAAATTTGAAAATTAGTGGGCTAAAGGAATTATGCAATTCCTAGGGTTTACTGGTGGTTCATGCATGGAGGACCCAGTTAGAACTGAAATGGCAAAGTTATGACAGAGTTGGAAGAGTAGTTCATGGAGTTGTTATTCAGTTTAACTTAGTTAATGGAGTTAAACTCAGTTGAGCTAGTTGTATCTAGTATAAATGAATGATACACTAGTGAGAGTGGAGTGAATTAATTATTTAATTAATTCACAAATAATAACTCACTAATCAACTGAACAAATACAACAGTTAACTACAGTGCATGTCAGTTCGGGTGGAGACCCAGTGGAGAGGTAGGTGAAAGGGTGAGATGGACTATATGTTGTTACTATAGTGATGCATTGATTGCATCACACACACATTGGAGTTGAAAATGAGGACTGCACAGTCAAGGCAAGGGTAATTCAAATTCATTCAGAGCTATTCTTTAGCAGCGATTGTGTAGTGGAGGCAGGCTATCAGGTGGCAAGAAATCAGTGCATGGATTTGCATATTTCTTCTTATTAGTGTGTGATGATTGATTGTACTGAGAGATTGATGTACTAAGATTTTTATGAGATTATTACATGGTCTCCATGATACATAATATATGCTAGTTGGGGTTATCAGCTTCAGGCTTTCATGTTAAACAACTGTGTTATGTGTGATTGTTTTTATTGCTTCATGTGTTTGCAATTGAGTTTATAATTTCCACAAAAGATTAACAGTGGAAGGATTTTGTATTTAGAAAGAAGATAAATATTGTTAGATCAGGAGAATATGGATATATAATTCATATGTTATATAATTTCTACATGGTATCGGAGCAGTGTTAGTTCTTGAAGATTGCAATTGTGAAGAATTGTTGAGTTTGTGCTGGCAGACAATTCAAATTTGCTGTAGAAAATTCTTGGTGCGACAGTTGAGTATACATTGAAATGTCTTTTAATGGGTTTCGATTGGAATATTCCCTTGATGGTAGCTCAAATTACAGAGCCTGTAAGGACAGGATGGAGGTGGTGCTGGAGGATAATGGACTAAAGGAGTTCATCGATAGCGATGTTTCTAAGCCGAATTCTAGTGATGCTGCAGGACTTGACGCATGGAAAAAGAAGGTAGCAAAGACAAGAAGAATTATGTTGGAAGGTTTGAAGGACCATATTGTGTCCAACCTTTTTGGCCGGATAAATCGTTCTTGCAGACAAGACCGATCTCCCTAGTGTCAGAAGACAATCTAGCAACAAACGAACAACTAAGTTTTTCTTTCTCTAAATATATTTGTTTTTCAATTAAATTCTATGAAGGCGTCGATCCTACCTTAGATCCAAATGCTTATTTTTGGTCGTAGTGCTTCCGTTGCAACAATAGTTCTTTTAGCCATAGCAAAGGGATTCTTTTGTCACAACAATAATCCTTCCGTCGCAGCAAGAGTTCTTTTGTTGCAAGAAAATGTCGTCTTTCGTCGACTTGCAATCATAAACAAGAAAATATTAAATAGCACTTGTATAAAAAATAATTATAAAACATACCTATCATAGTGATCAAGGAATCTATGAAATAAACGATCAAACGATAGCTTATTGAAATAAACAATCGAACGACAATTTATTGAGAAAAACAAAACTTGATTGTATTAATCTTAAAAATATACAGAAGAACCTTACAACCTTAGCCTTGATGTTCGAAAGGCCTTCCCGGGGTCCGAAGCAGGAGTCTCCTCTACTTTGATAAGTCTTGCACTCTTCCTCCAGGAGCATAAAGAGGTATGTGATCTTTCCTCTCAAAAGCTCAGCAGAAAGAATACTAAATCTCAACAGCACTTCAACTCTATCACACATAAAGCTGAACTCCAATTCTAAATCTCCAAAATCTCAATCTCCAAAATCTTAACCCTTTGAGGCTACCCAATGCCTCCTTTTATAGAGCAGATGAGGAGGTTAGGATTCCACCTTTGTAGGGATAGAATCCTCCTTCAAAGGGATAGACTCCTCACATCAAGGGATTAGTTCTTTAAGGTGAGGGATACATGCACCTTATCAAAGCGTACTCATCCCCAAAAATTCTCATCTAGAACCTTCTAGAATTGACCTCAAACCACTTTTTTGACTTTACTTTCTTGCCTTTTTTACTTTGAGGAGGGTACGCAGGCATTGCAAAGGAAAAATGTGTTCTAAAACGCAGGTAAGCAGTGTATTACCTACGTACCCAAGCTAGGAACGCAGGCAGGCTTCATGTTACCTGCGTACCCAAAGTTTCAGAGATTTTTAGGGTTTTTCCTCCTGTTTTAGGGCTTGACATGAGGAGTAAAGGTTGTAAGACTTGCAAAGGAGGTATGTATGAGTGTTAATGAGCTCATATAGTTAGCAGAATGTCAAGGTGACAATTTTTAGTGTAACAAACCTTCATGGGAAAGCCACTCCATTTGCAAGGTGGAAGGCTTTGATAGATTTGTTCCAAAGCAGAAGCGACCAGAGGAAGTTGGCACTTAAAGATAAGCTCAGAAAATAAAAATGGAGAAGGGCGACAGTATTCCAAAATATATCACGAAGTTTGTCCACTGTAAGGATGAACTGGGAAGTGTGGGGATTATTGTTGATGATGAATAATTGGTGAGCTTGGCTCTCCTTAGGCTTCCAAATATTTGGCATAGCTACGAAGAATCTATCAATGGATGGGAGAAACTACCGGGATGGGAGCGACTTTGGTCAGATCTTGTGCAGGAGGAGATAAGGCGAAGTACTAGGGATGGCTCTTCATCGAACAAAGAAGATGAAGAGAATTTCTCTTTGGTTTCAAAAGCTAGGAAATGGAATGGGAAAAAATTCCCTTCAAAATTCGAAGCTAAAGGAAAGAAGCTGGATTTGTCCAAGGTGAAGTGTTTTCATTATCACGAACATGGGCATTTCGCCACTAACTGCCCATAGAAGAAAAAGAACAACAAGGCTATTGGAGCTACAACTGGAGAGGCCTTAGCCTCGCAATTTGAACTTGGTTTCTCCTTGATCGTATGGTTGGTTTCAGGCACAATGGGATCAGTGTGGTATCTTGATAGTGGTACGTCTTTCCATATGACGGGAGACAAGGAGTTTTTTAGTGACTTGGAGGAGAAGGACCTCTAAATGCATATAGAGTTGAGAAATGATGGTTGATACAGTGTGACCGACATTGGGACCATTACCTTTGAGAGGGAGTCAGGTAATCCATTTCTATTGAAATAAGTTATGCATGTTCCAGGTCTGAAGAAGAAATTGGTCACGATCACAATGTTGGAAGACAAAGGTTATGATGTTGTTTTCAGTGAGGGAAAATCATTCCTTTGACATAAAACAATGGGTCAAACCAAGAAGATAGGGATTCGAGTTAAGAATATCTACAAGCTGGAGGTAGATGGCTATGCTTCAATGATGGGCAAAGCAGAAGAAGTGGTGAGTCGGGATGAGGGTGAATTATGGCACAGAAGATTGGGCCATCTTCACCATGGCACTTTGAATTTTTTGCAGTAGATTTCTACTGGAATTCCCAAGGGTACTCTTGTGTAGTTAGATCAGTGCAAGGGATGTACTATGGGTAAGTTTGTGAAGACCATCTTTCATGAGAAGGAGAACCATGCTTCAGTGATCCTGGAGAGAATTGACACAGACGTGTGTGGACCTCTCTCGGTTGCTTCAATAGAAAAACATAGGTATTATGTTATTTTTGTTGATTACTATTCTTGTAGATGCTGGATCTTCTTCATGCAAAATAAGAGTGAAAAATTCTCAAAGTTTTTTGAGTTTAAAGCATTGGTGGAGAAGGAGTTGTGGAAGAAAGTTAAGGCTCTACAGAGCGATAATGGTGATGAATATATCTTGGGAAAATTCAAAGACTTCTATAGAAAAGAAGGAATTTGAGGAGAACTCATAGCGCCTCATAACCCACAATAGAATGGGGTCACAGAGAGGAATAACAGAATGATCGTGGGTGCTGTATGAGCTATGTTGCATGACTAGGGCCTACCAATGCACTTGTGGGCGGAAGCATGCGACACTGCGGTTTATGTGCAAAACCAATGTCCTCATAGAGCACTTGACATGAGTACACCCAAAAAAGCTTTTACTGGTAAGAAGCCTAATATTTATAATTTGAATATTTTTGGCTTATCTTCTTACATTCATGTGAGAAAGGATGCCAGGAAGAAGATGGAGCCAACTGTAGAAGTTGGGATATTTGTGGGGTACACAGAAACACCCCATAATTATCGTGTGTATTTTCCAGACAATCATATGACTATGGTGTGACGGGATATAAAATTTAATCAGTTGAAAGCCATGAAGTTGTCTCTTGAGAGGGAGATACACTTGCATGTAGAGGAGGAGCTACTTGTTCCCAAAGATGAGCCTCTAAATGTGGATCAATGACAGGAGGAGATTCATGGAGTGGAGGAGTCCACTCATGCAAAACCAAACATCAGACAAGGCAGAAAGCGTAACACAGAAGCTGAGACACTAAAGCTTGATGCGACGTAGAATGTAGGAGTCCCTACATCACAGCACAGATAGAGACAACCACTTGACCATTTTACTGGATACATGGCTCTTATGAGCAAGTTTATCATGACAAAGCCATATTATTTTGAAGAAGAAGTGTAGGAGCCCACATGGGTAGATTCCATGGTGGAGGAGTATGACTCCATTGTTAGAAACAATGCTTGGGAGATTGTTCCAAGGTAGGTGGGTAAATAAATTGTAGGATCAAGATGGATCTACAAGGTAAAGAAAGCTGCTAATGGGAGCGTCGAGAAGTATAAGGCAAGATTTGTTTCCCAAGGCTTCTCACAGATCGAAGGGATTGACTATGAAGAAACCTTTGCACCTGTCACACGATATTCTTCCATATGGACCATCCTTTCTCTCGCAGCACAGATGGGTTGGAAAATTCATTAGATGGATGTGGAGACTACATTCCTTAATGGGAACATTGAGGAAGAGGTGTACATTGAGTAGCCTAAACTATTTGAGATCTTCAGCAGTGAGTTGCATGTGTGCAGACTCAAAAGAGCGTTGTATGGGCTGAAGCAAGCACCACGTGCTTGGTACACACGAATTGACAACTATTTCACTGGACTTGGCTTGACCAAGAGTGAGTCAGATGCAAACCTATATCAAATTGTGGTCGAGGGTAAGATTTTAATCATTTTTCTTTATGTTGATGATTTAATACTAACGAGTGATGAGAAGTTGATACACTCATTCAAGGCAGATCTTGCAAAGGAGTTTGAGATGAAGGATTTAGGCCTCCTTAATTATTTCCTTGGATTGGAAATATGGCAATGAGAAGGTGAATTGTTTGTGTCTCAACACAAGTATGCTCGGGAGATACTGGATAAGTTTCACATGTAAGGTTGCAAGCCTATCAACACTCCTCTTATAGGAAATTGGAGGAAAGAGGGTGCTACATCGGTAGAGGTAGTGGATGCCACTATTTATCAACATTTGGTGGATTCTCTCATGTATTTAGTTAATACAAGACCAAACATATGCTATGCGGTGAAACAACTTTCAAAAGAGATGGTTAAGCCTACGAAGCTATTTTGGAAGGAAAGCAAGCATGTCTTGAGGTATCTCAAGGGAACATCTGAGTATGGATTATGGTACAAATAGACGGATGAGGTGATGTTGCATGGCTTCACAGGCGCAGATTAGGCAGGTAGCCCAACAGACAGAAATAGCACATCCGGAGGGATTTTCAGTATCAGATCTACAACAGTTTCTTGGTACATCAGGAAACAAAGATCTGTGACACTCAGTTCAGTGGAAGAAAAATACATGGCAGCAAGTCAAGCTGCATGTGAGGCTATCTGGATGAGGAAGATCCTGGTCAGTTTGTTCGGTTCACATTTAGATCCTACAATGATACATCATGATAATCATAGTTGCATTAAACTCTCGATTAATCCTATGTTTCATGATATATCTAAACATATTGATATTCGGTATCATCCTACTAGAGATTGTGTGCACCGGAAGATCATGTTGCTTCAGTACATTCCTACGGAAGATCAGGATGCAGATATTCTGACGAAGGTGCTCACCAGGAGCAATTTCGAATATCATAGAGGTAGGATCAGGGTGAAGGATAATCCTTATCTTGTTGAGAGTGAGTGTTGAGATTCAACAAGATGATGAGCTTAGTGAAAATTAGTCGCCTTCACTAAGTGGGCCTGTAGGCTATTTTTAGGTGAAAGTCTATTTTTAGACTATGTCCATTTTTAGACATGGTGATCACAATTTAGAAGTTGCAGAATTTTATTTGTGGATGCTTGGTCAAGATGGAAAAATAAATGAAATTCTATTTTTATAATATTGGGCGAAGTCTATTTATAGATCGCCGATCTAAAAATAGAAGTGTCGATTATTATTAGCCCTTAATAATAATCAGACTCTAAATATCAACTTATTCTCGAGAGAGCACTTAATTTCAGTATACAGATTTGGAAAATTAGTGGGGTGAAGGAATTACAGAATTCCTAGGGTTTGCTGGTGGTTAATGCATGGAGGACTTAGTTAGAACTAAAGTGGCAAAGTTATGACAGAGTTGGAAGAGTAGTTCATGGATTTGTTATTCAGTTTAACTCAGTTGAGCTAGTTGTATCTAGACTAACTAAATGAAACACTAGTGAGAGTGGAGTGAATTAATTAGTTAATTAATTCAAAAATAATAACTCACTAATCAACTGAACAAATACAACAGTTAACTATAGTGCATGTTAGTTCCAGTGGAGACCCAGTAGAGAGGTAGGTGAAAGGGTGAGATGGACTATTTGTTGTGACTATAGTGATGCATTGATTGCATCACACACACATTGGAGTTGCCAATGAGGATTGCACAGTCAAGACAAGGGTAATTCAAATTAATTCAGAGCTATTCTTTAGCAGGGATTGCGCATTGGAGGCAGGCTATCAGGTGGCAAGAAATTAGTGTGTGGATTTGTAGATATCTTCTTATTAGTGTGTGAAGATTGATTGTAGTGAGAGCTTGATGTAATAAGCTTTGTATGAGATTGTTACATGATATTCATGATACATAATATATGATAGTTATGGTTTTCAGCTTCAGGATTTCCTGTTAAACAAGTGTGTTATGTGCAATTTCTTTTATTGCTTCATGTGTTTGCAATTGAGTTTATAATTTCTGCAAAATATTAACAATGGAAGGATTCTGTATTTAGCAACAAGATAAATATTGTTAGATTAGGTTAATCTGGATATATAATGCATATGTTATATAATTGCTACAGATGAAGGTGATGAGAATTGTGGTATTAAAGGTGGTTTGTCACCATTCCATTTTGAAGGCTTGTCCCATTTCCTCCATCTCCTTTTGGAGGCTTATCTCCATATCTCTTTGGAGGATTGGAGCTCTCACCTTGTTACAATATTGTATTCCTCTCTTCATAGAGAACTTTAACCATTTGTGTCATGTAAAAGAATTATTTTTTGAAATCCTTCTCATCCTCTGACATATTGGCAGGCTCTCCTTCATGTTCCATGACTGGTGATGCTTCTGGTGAAACTTGAGGTGAAATTTGTGGTGGGGATTATGGAAAATGTGCACTCATTGACCTAACTTGAGGACTTGCAACCAAAATATTTCCTTATCCTATTTTGAGCTTCAACCTTGTAAGCATTAGAAACACTTGCAAAACAATTATACACTCAAAACAACTATGAGCCATTTCTTTGATACCAAATTGACTCGTATATGAAAAATTGATATTTTATGGTGAAAATTTCAAGTGAATGTTTAGGGTTTTTAGTCAATTATGTCAATTTAATTAACACATAAACATGCTTTAAAACTCAGTTTTTCATAAAATAAAGAAGACATCAATACCATAAAAGTATACACCATACAATAAATGATGAAGGATTTCACCCCTCCTAGGCTACATCTCCTGGTCCATCCAATGTTGGGTCTCTTTAATTATGCTAAAAATTAGGTGTTTACATCAAGTTACAATTCCTAGAATGATAAAAAATGTCTCCAATGGCTACAGAATAGCCAAAAACCCTTGGATGGGCTATTTCTGCCCTCAAAAAGGTCAAAAATTAACTGAGTGATTCTCCATAGAAGTTTTTATTCTAATTGTCCTCTAATTCCCATCCACCTGCAAACTTTTCTAGAATTTTTAGCTTTTGCAGCCACATGGAGTGAAAAATTCATGCCGCGTCAATGTGATTCACACCACACAAGGTGAAAAATTTTGAACATTTGAATGCATTCGGTTGGCCCTGAACCTATTAATAAGGTGCCACTTGGTGCATTCTCCGCTGACAGATTCATGGTTCGTTTTTCAAATCATGTCAATTTTAGACCTGGGTTGAATTGTGGGTTGGTTCAGATGTGTTGAGGTTTGGTTTGCAGGAACCCTACCCAATGCAATTTCCACTCCCCTCCGTCATTAAACATAACACTAAATCATTGAATCAACTATCGCATATGTCTACACACACCATAACCTAACCCCTAGAGTAATAAAAATTATTTGCTCCAAACTTTGGGTTAAAATATAATATATGGTTTGAATATTGTATTCCTGCACCTGACCTTCATAAGGTTAGACACTTTGGTTGTTATAGGTCAATTTTGTCATCATCCACAGGACCAATGAAATAGGGTCTATCATCCACTTACATTTCAGTTTCTATATGCCCTAAGAGAAGAGAAAATCATTCATGGCTTCTATTTTGAGATTTCCAAGGTTTGAAGTATATGCTATATCACTTATGAGCTCACCAACACTACCTATAAAGGGACTAACTATGTTGCATATGCAGCTCCATCCATTCAAGGGTGCACTACAATGCACTTCCTGACATTCAAGAGTGCATTGGTCAATTGGGAGCGAAAGAATCATTGTTTTGGAATATCCACATGGCCAGTGCCTTCTAGAAGATTCCATGGGTGTCAAACATCGAATCCATGTGTCCATATAACACCTATGAGCTTGGGAACATGTATTTACTATTATTATAAAGTCATTCATTGAGAAAGAACCATCAATATCCCTATAAATTGAGCACAGATCCTAGTGCTAGAGAAGGAAGAATTTTGGTAAAGAAATGTTGTTGGATTCTCATTTGAGAGAGTGAAAGTACTGATATGCTACTGGTGTGATGTTGGATGTGATAAGGATGGGATGAAACTGGAGTTGGTGACATCAAATCGATCATTTTTTCTAACCCCCCCACCCCCTTCTACTCTTTAATAAATATTGATGTTAATTTTCCCATATATGTATTTTTTATGTTTCTATTTCTCATGCAATGGACCCTTGAATGATATATATGTTTCACATCTAATCGATTTGAGTGATTAAGATAAGTAGGCATATGGATATTGCAATCTGTTTGTTGTTCTTTGTTTATACTTGTAGGAATCATTCTAGCAATCTAAGTTGGATTGGAGGCTACAACAAAAGCGATAGAAGGAGAAGAAGAAGTGCTTGGATCAGAAGTAGGTTCTTCTATCATTATGTGTGTCTATTTATTCCTAGAAAAGGTGATAGAAAATTATTTCATTTGTTTTTCTAAGTGCCTAGCACCACACTTAGGGCATTTGATTTATCCGTAGATCATAATTCTACATAACGAATTGGTGACTCCACTGGGGATTTTCCTATCATTCCTGGTTTTTTTTCCTCTGCTTATCCACCTAGTAGAATCTACTTGCATTTATTAAACTTTTGAATAAAATAATTGCATTAGAAGTGTGTTCTGTAGCTTTCATTTTCAATCATTGTTTCGCCCAACGCAGTGCACTGTCTCCCACTCAGGGGTGCATTGCAATGCACTGTCTCCCCTTAGAGACTGTGTTTCCCCCTTAGCCAAAAAAATTCCATTAAAATTTGTCATGGAAATCATTCTCAACCATTTTTTTGTTATGTTTTCAACTTTGTGATACCTCCTAATGTCCAGTGAATTTGCCTGATTCTTCCTCCTTTCAAAAGTTAATTTTTTCAATGTCTCTTTAAGTGTTTTTATTTATCATTGATAAATCAAATTCAAAGTATTTTATTTCTACATTAGATCCATTTTTTTTCATAAAGGAAAATTTCGTTAAATTCTTCGTTTCCTGTCGGAAAAATTGTAGTTTCATTCTTCGTTTTTCCTAAAAGAGAAATTGTTGTTAAATTCCTCATTTCTAAAAGAAGAAAACATTTGTTTTTTGTTTATTTGATTCATATAGTTTCCTTTCTTGCATTCACATTAAGTGGATTGAAAAGAAAAACATGCATTTTCATATAGTGAATTGTGGGTTTGCATAGGAAAAAGTTAGGAAAGCTGCATTTTAGTTTGTGCTCTTTTTTGTTTGCTCTCAAAATTGATTTCTCTTTCCCTTAGTAGCTAGGATTTTCATTGAAAAGGCTAAAAATGAAAAATTTTCTTATCATTTTAGTTTTCATTTTTAGGAATTTCCATCACATCACGCGGTGAACCTCAAAAGGAAAATTTCTAAACAAGATCAACTTAAAATTTACTTCAATTTACCTAAAAAAGCATTAGAACCATAACAATAACATTTAGAAGGTCTAGGCTTGAGACATGTTCTAGTGTTGTTAAACATAGCAGTTGTCGTTAAATTATCTACTATACATTCCAAGTGTGATACCTCACTCCATGTATGTAAATATATCGGAGCTCGTCCATCTATCTTTGGGTATATAGGGTAGTGTTCTAGTACGAAAAGTATCAATGGGTGCTCTCACTATGTGATTTCTCATTAGATAGCGCTAATACAAACTTGGGCCTCCACGTACCTTCATGTATATTTGGGAGTACAACTTTAGGTAGCTATCCATTCATAATGAACCGAGTCAGCCACGTTGTAACTTGTGATACACTGAACACAAAATTCGAGGAGATTTCCTGCCCTCACTTCTTGGTTCGCCAGGAGGTATTCTGCAATTCATAATTACTTGGTAAAACTTTTTCCTATAATTACCCTTTTATTTTGTTTATTTGTTTTTTTTCATAAAATAAATCAGTCATCATGGAATAAGAACATCCCTTTCCCTGTTTTTCCTGTAGAATAGCACTGAAACTTCCTTTACCACCAGAAGCCATTTCTGGTCGACGCAGGCAATGTCACTCTATCAAAACTAGTACTAACAGTACCTCTAGTGTGACATCATCCTCACATATACCAGAGTCAGCGTAAGATTTTTCTACAAATCCTGTTTCATCTACTGTTGTGAAGATGGAGTCTTCATAGCTACCCGCGGTCACGATCCATCCAAACAATGAGACCATACCTCTCGAACCCAATGTTGTTCAATTGGAATTTAATCCAGATACTGTTACTTTTTTGTCGGAACATCTGAATCCAAAAGTATAATGACCGGAATTTATTCATGTATAGGTTGCCCCAAATTATATTGTAGCCATTTAGTCTCCCATATCGCACATTCAACCTCCTGAAATATACTTCAGGCCTGATAGCAAAATCCTTCCACGTGGTTTAATTTCGATTGAAGAAATACCACAAGATGAAACACCCTTAACTCCAACTCATTTCTGGGTGGAGCTTTACCTGTATGAGTCTTTTCCTCAATCACCTTCCTCTGCTTCTTTCGATCCTATTTCGCTTCGAGTTCCTGTAGATCCTGTAGGGCATAAACTGGGTCATTTGACCATAGATGAGACAACATCCCAGACTAAACCATCTATTTCAGCTACGGTAGCATATACTGTGGCTTCATATTTGATTTTTTGTCCATTTAGTTCACCCATGTCATCATCTGGAATCATATCTAGTTCCTCCCTTATGAGTACTGAACGACTTGATCCTTTATTCACATCTTCAGTGTAATATCAAGTTGGTCCCATCAGTTATTATCCTTAGTGGTCGGTGATACCACAGAAATTACCCTTCGAAATTCCTAAATTCAATGGAAACCCTAGAGAAGACCCATCAACACATGTTATAACTTATCATTTGTGGTGCTCATAAAACTCCCCAAATGATGACTGCATTAGACCACGTATTTTCCAGCGGACACTCACCAGTCCGATTGCACAATGAGGATGATTCTTTTACTATGTCAACCTCATTAAAAAATGAAACAGGTATTTAGGATAGTTCTTTTAATGTTTCAACCTCATTAAAAAATGAAACAAGTGATGAGGATGGTTATTTTACTATGTCAACCTCGTTGAAAAATGAAACAAGCTATGAGGATGGCTCTTTTACGGTGTCAACCTCATTAAAAAATGAAACAGATTCGTGAGGATGGTTATTTTCCTATGTCAACCTCATTAAAAACTGAATCAGGTGATGAGGATATTTCTTTTCTCGTGTCAACCTCAATAAATGAAACAGGTTCCCTTGAGTATGGCTCTTTTACTATGTCAACCTCGTTAATAAATGAAACAGATTCATGAGTATGATTATTTTAGTGTGTCAACCTTGTTATAAAATGAAACAAGCTATGAGCATAGTTCTTTTCCTATGTCAAACTTGTTAAAAAATGAAACAATTCCTCTCCTGTTAAATGAACCTTCATTCCATCCAGCTATTACTAACCAGTAGTCTACTTAGATGAATGAAATGAATATTGGGGGGCAAGCACTCTTGCAGGGGCATTCGACATGTCCTCTTGCAGGGGGCGTTCAAACCTTATCTCGAGTCCATTATAGTTATTTTCAAGACTCGTTAAACTCATGAAAATACCAAGCTTCTTTTTTTGTTTTTCATGCTCGTAAAACACATGAAAATGCTAAGTTCTTTCTGTCTTTTCTTTCTCTTAAATTAAATTGAAATTCGATCAAAGCATACTTTTATCCTTATTTTTTGAGCTTTAATAAAAATTAAAAATGACTTTAAGTGCACTTTTATCTCTTTTTCGAGCTTCAATAAAAGTGAAAAAGGAACCCCTGGAGTCTTCTTTTAGCTCTTTTCAGATTCCGATCATGTGAAAATAATTCCAAGTACTTGTCTTTTCAAGCGTGTAAAAGTAAATGAATTGACATCTACTCAATATAAGTTTAACCCTTTTCCAGACTGAGATATATTATTTACGAAAAAAGGAAAACCTTATTTGAACATGGCTAGGAGGTTCTCTCAAGTATCATTTTACACTTTTCAGACCTGAAGGAAAAATTTACAAAAAATTACTCATGGAGTTTTCTTTTGTCCTCTTTTTCAAACTCTCTAAATATGAAAAAGGATTAGGTTTTCAGTGTCGTTAGGCTCATTAAAACCTAAAATAGCAACGGGCTTGTCAATCATGGAAAGTATTAAGTTTCATTTATTGCTAGACTCGTTAGATTATTAAATAGTGATTTTTATTCACCCAAAGGGTTGAAATATAGATCAAGTAGATGTTATCCTCCTCAATATTGTTAAAAAATAAAGAGGTACTGGTCAACAAATGATCGGGGAAAATTTTGGGAAAGTGAACAGAAATTTTACAGTAGAAGGTCGCTCTTGAACATGACACTTCACTCCATCATCATGATTGTTTGGATTGGGTAATCTTCTTGATGGTTCATTAATACATATGGTTCATCATACGTTCAATTCAGTTTTGGGTCAATGCTTCTAGCTCATCTCACTATCGCTGATATGTTGAAGAGAAGTCATCCAGTGAATACTTGTCCTTCTGCAATACTCATAAACCTTCACTTTCATTACTTTCATCCCTAAACATTGCTATATCAAGTCATATTTTGTCTCTGAAAATAGTAACTCTCGTTTCGCGATAAAGTGGCTTTCCGTCGACATCAAATCATCGTTCAGGAATTTTACTTAGAAACATCATCTTCCATAACCATGAGGCTTGTTATAGTATCGACAAGATACTCACTTCCAGACCTTTGACTGAAAATTTTTTTTTGGTGTTTGAAATCAAATCATCTATTCACACTTTACGAAATGCACTATACTACCTTGAGATCCATTAACATCAATGGTTATTCTCTCGCATTTGTTAACAACTTAGATCATTGGCTAGAAATCAAATGATGTCTTACTGTGGTCGGCTATAAATCATATATTTACATGGCTAGATTTGTACCCAAACGATTGAGTGAACAAGATAAGAAGACCTTGGATCTACTCTAAGCCATCCGGGCTGCGATTTCAGGATTTTTGTACACATCATATGTACGGTGACCTTACATACATATCGTCATCTGAACATGGGCCTATATCTGTAGGCGTGTCTATATAGGGAAACATTCCAACGTAGACGACTTTCTACACTATGTACATGTAATTAGACAGCTTATGTGTTGAGCATGGGAATTCCTCCCTTACAAATTCGTGACCAAAAGGAAATATCATTATTTAATGTATTGTAAGATTGATGCAGGTCGCCACTCCGCTTCAGTTCTAGCCCATCTCATCATAAGGCATCGCATTCAAAATATATTGTTATTATTCTGACCTCATGCTTTAGGGGCCAGTTGTTATAGGTCAATTTGGGCATCATCCCCCATGACCTGGTCGAATTGGACATCATCCACAGGACCAATGAAATAGGGTCTATCATCCCCTTACATTTTAGTTTCTATATGACCTAAGAGAAGAAAAAATCACTCATGGCTTCTATTGTGAGATTTCCAAGGTTCGAAGTATATGTTATATCACTTATGAGCTCACCAATGCTGCCTCTCAAGGGACTAACTGTGTTGCATATGCAGCTCCCTCCATTCAAGGGTGCACTGGAATGCACTTCCCGACATTCAAGAGTGTGTTGTTCAATTGGGAGAAAAATTCTCATTGTTCCAGAATCTCCACATGGCCAATGCCTTCTAGAAGAGTCCATATGTGTCAAACTTCGAATCCATGTGTCCATGTAACACCTCTGAGATTGGTAACATGTCTCACCTATTATTAGAAAGTCTTTCATTGAGAAAATTCCATCAGTATCCATATAAATTGAGCATAGATCCTAGTGCTAGAGAAGGAATAATTTTGGTTAAGAAATGTTGTTGGATTATCATTTGAGAGAGTCAAAGTATTGATATGCTGCTAGTGTGATGTTGGATGTGATGAGGCTGGGGTGAAGCTGGATCTGGTGACATCAAATCGACCATTGGTTTTAGCCTCCCCCTTCTAGGGATAATTTTAAGGATGGAAAATTATCTTTTGAAGTTTAAAAAATTGGCGAATCTCACTAGTCCCTAATATGAAAACTATAAATGTTTATTGATATATTTGTAAAATTGTGCAAATTTATAATGATATTATATATTTTCTATATAATAGTAGTTTTAACGTAAATAATTTTATATTGTAAACTTTGGGCGAATAGTTTTTATAAAAAAAAGCTAGCTTATTCGACATCTTTTTTGAAAAAACCATGGAAAATTAGCCCACTGCGAATATTAGCTAAAATTTTCCATGCCTTCTACTCTTTAATAAAGATTGCTTTTCATTTTACCATATATGTATATGTTTTGTTGGGAAAACTACCAAGGGAGGGGGGGTGAATCAGTATTTAGAGTTCACTGAAATTTTTTATTTTTTCTTTACAGAATTATATACGCGACTTTAATTAACCTAGCTCATGTATATACACGGATATCTTTAAGAAAAATTGCGTATGTCTAGAGATCTTATTATGCAGGTAATTCTTTACTTATATCATTGCATCATTCATTCATTAAGTGTTTAGTAAGTATTAAACATGTGCAGTAAGAACAAAATAAATCATCACTCATAATAAACACACATGAACACCAGGATTTAAGGTGGAAACCCAATTCGAGAGAAAACCATCGATGTTGTTGTCTCTGTCTTCAATATTTATTATAAAGAAAACTACTTACAATATTGTACTGGCGTAGACTCATACCAGCATGCAGGCACCCAACTACAGAAGGCTGCAACCTTCTCTCATTCTCCAGCTACTACTGAAAGGGAGATTCAACCCCCTGATCTTGTTTACCAGCCACTCTTGTAAGGGAGCTACTATCCCCTGATCTCGTTTACCACCTACCACTGGAAGGGGGCTACAACCCCCTCACAGAAGGCTTCGAGCCTCAGCACTACCATGGACCATGTTTCATCAATTTTCATACTGGATCCAACAGCTTCCACACAACACATCTTGAAGGCTTCTTTTCATCAGACTTTCATAATAGATCCACTCCAAACATTTAAGCTCAAATAACATACATCAAACTGAAACTTATAACCCATTCAATTCATTCATTGAATAACCAATCAACCAACTAACCACTGATATTTAATCGTAATAAATTGGCAACATAATCAGTATTAAAACAACTCAGATCTGTATGAAGACATCATTGATAAACAATAGTAATACAACAAAACGGATCAGATATTTCCTTCTGCACACTTCAACAAAACCCTAGATTCCATACGCACTTTTACTTCACTGAACCTGCGTATATACGTGCTTTAACCGAGACAAACCTACGTATATATCTGCAACTATTTCAGGACTAACCTTAGAATCCATACACACTTTTGCTAAAACTAACTTGTGTCTGTGACGAACCTACGTATAGATATGCAAAAAATGTAGGGTTCTGCAACTCTTTAGAACAGATAAACAGCTCAGATCTTACCCTTCAGTTTAGAAAACATTCACCACATCTCAGATCTAAACATTCCAGAAACAGATCTAGAAGATATATATTCATTTCAAGTCTAGAGATCTTGATCCATGATTTTATTCATAGGTGCATTATTAATTCATATCTATCAACAAAATGTAACCCATTCCATGTGGATATACTTCAGAGTGAAGTATTCATTCAATACCCAAACACATGCACACATTTTCACTATGATCTTCTTCTCCTTATATAGTTTTAGCCTTTATCAATACCATGAGCCAAAACCACACTACTTCCGATGGTATTCTTCGACATAATCAAATAGACAATACAATGCTTAATATTGTGGGCTAATACCATGGTAATGCCTCTTATTATTATATTTTTAGAGCGCAAAAGGCATACGCAACTTGGAGCATTCGTTTCCACATGTATACGCAACTTCTCTTCATAAAAACTACATATATGCTAACCCTGAATGTATACATGGGTTTCCTTCACAAAAGTAGCATATACATTGAATCCATATGTGGGTTTCCTTCACAAAATTAGCGTATACATTGTGACATATTATATTAATCATTTCTTTGGCACTTACTGGAATTATTTTCTCTATCACATATGAACTGATCTATAGATACATCATTCTTACATCTTTAACACATAGGTTGCTTATCATAGGCAACTCATCAGGTAGGTTTCCGTCAAGGACAACTTCATCAAGTAGGTTGCCATCAAGGACAATACATTACATCATATTTCCAAAAATCTCCCCCTTTGTACTTGATGGAAACCACGATGGTGTTGGATCACCACAACATATAGATACATTAATCATAACCATTATTCAAACTCCATGATACTCTTCACCTTTGACATCAAGGGAAAAGGATGAATCAAAACAAAAACAAGGTTTCTCTTCCCTTGTAGAGAGATGAGCTCTGTATATATGAAGTGTACTAAATTTACCATGCTCCCCTTGAGTTCATGCTGAATATTTAGACAGATTTTTCAATGAAGTACATGACTCTATAACTCAACCAAGTGTGACCATTCCTATCACCAAGGACTCATACTTACATTAATGATCCAACCAAGTGGAATTACATATTTGACTGAACTACCCAACCAAGTGGGTTTACAAATTTTGAACTCAACTACCCAACCAAGTGGAATTACATATTTGACTGAACTACCCAACCAAGTGGGTTTACAAATTTTGAACTCAACTACCCAACCAAGTGCGTTTACGAATTTTAACAAGTCCTTACATGACTGAATATAACAATTTGAATCATAGATCTCAAAATTTCCTTCTCATCAAATGAAATTTTATAAAGAAGACCAATGAATCTCAATCATGAGATCAGGCCACAACAAACACTTAAAATGCTAACAATGCATCCTTTTCCATAGGACAAGTGCTCTCCCTTAGCTTGTGCATCCTGAACACCTTCAACAAGAAAATTATCAAAGCATCTTCATCAAGGAGAAAAATATTAGAGAATGATACAACAATAATAGAGATTACCAAATAACACCACACTGTTCTGAAATGCTGACCCAGAGAATTTATGTCAGCAAAAACCCATAAATAGTTTTATGCACATAAACTCACATATATATGTGATTTGCCTTTCTGAAATCCACGTATCCAATTTAATCTTCTGAATTTAAGTTGATCTGAACTTCTGATCGGCAGAGACAACTCTCAGCATTTTTCTAAGATATTCGAATGCTTCCCTGGGAAGAGGTTTAGTAAACATAACAACAACTTGTTCTTTAGATGGAACATACTCCAATTTCACCTTTTGTTCAAGCACTTGTTCACGTAAGAAGTGATACTTGATAGGAATATGCTTGGTCTTGTAATCCATAACATGATTCTTTGAGATACTAATGGCACTTGTATTATCACACAAAATGGAGATGGGAGGAGAAAATTTGAGTTGAATGTCTTGTAAAGTCTACATCATCCAAAGTAGTTGTTTGCAACATGATGCGGGAGCCATGTATTCTGCTTCTATTGTAGATAAGGCAATATAACTTTGTTTCTTGCTGAACCAAGATACTAATCAGGGGCCCCATAAATAATGCACCACCACTAGTGCTTTTTCAATCATAAACCTGTGACCGGGTCTATGTTTCCAGCATCATTGTGTATTTCTAGAGAGATCAACTATCAACTCAATCTCTTGTCTTTATCAAGGTGAAATTTCCATTTCCTCTTTGTAGAAACATATGTAGGAATCATCATGAAATAGAGTAGAGTGGCACCATATAGCACGAGAAAAGACCATATAATTTTATCAACAAATATCTGAGAGAAGAAAGATAAGACAATGTATCCATGTCTTCAAGTGTCATTCAACAGTTTTAGCATAAGCATATCAGTAACCAATATCAGGATCTGTGTAGCAACATCTTATTCTTGCCAAGAACAATTTTCATACCAGAACAACTTCATCATAGTCAATATGTATCATGCAATCAAGTGATCTGTTATTACCAAGGTATTATATAATCATGATTTTCATCAACAACAAAATCTGCATTTTTTGTCCTTATACTAAATCATTAGACTTGCATCAAATCCACGTGTGAGAATAAAGATACTCTTCTGCAAAATTCAATCAAGGATAATCCATAATCTCTTCATATGAAATATATGTATAATGACAACATCATTCTAACATGATCATCATGAGAATAAGAAAACACAATGCCAACAATGTAACTTTAGTAGTTAGGCTAATGCTCCCCCTGAACCGATGTTACATGTTCATATTCAAGTATGACCATATCATATGAGCAGACTAAAACCATCAACATTAGATCAAGAAAATTACAACTATCAATAGCATATTAGAAACCAATCTTGAGTCTGATTCACTATTTTTCTTATTAGGGAAAAACATACGCAATTGTTTCCAATGGAACTCGTGTGTATACGTGGATTTAGTTTATAAAACCTGCGTATAGAAAGTGAAATATAGAAAAATTTCACAACTTCATCTCTCCCTGAATTTGTACCACCTGTACCTGTCTTCTCTTGTCACATCAAATGCATTGTTAGAAATAAACACAACTAGAATAACCAAACCAACCATGGGAATCACCATATATTGCTCCCCCTGTGATGATACATTACTGATTCCTATAATGTATTTTACATCACTCCTGCAGTCATTATGAAAAGTAAAATTTAGAAGCAAATGACTATAGTGGGGTCAACATTCCCTACATTTTTTACTGGAGCTTCTTCTTTTTCCAGCTTTGCTAGAAATTCTCCAATTTCTCAGATCTGTTCATCATACTTAACCTGCATTTTTTTTCTACATGGCCATACTTGTTACAAGAATAACATCTTATGTGACTAGAAAGGGGAGCATAGGGATCATAATATGTTTTTATAATCTTTCTTCTATTGCAATCAACTACTTTATGACCAAAATTTCTGCATCAAAAACAATATCCCTTAATGAAACCTGAGTACCTGGGAGCTGAATGTCTTTCTGTGTAGTGTCTATTTGTCTTTGACCGAAATGATTTGCTTCTGCACTTGCCTGCAACATGTCCATAATTATGACATATAAAGCATTCAACATTACTGATCAAAGGAGAGAATCAATTGGTAATTCTATATTTAGGAGCGAATGATTTCCTTTGAGAATTCATGATTGTCGGTTTCCTTTTTGTCTCGTTAAATGCTTCAGGTTTTGCATTGATATCCTTTGAATATTTAGCATTGTATTGTGAACTAGATTCTCCTTTAACAGTTTCATGAAAAAAAAGACCAAATTTAATATAAGGAGACCTTCGACTACTAAGAATATTATCCAAAATCTTAGTGCTAACTTGAAACCTCAAGCGTTTATCAATTTCTTCTAATTTTCCTTTTAAAATGTTTACCTCAACCTCCAATTTTTTTGCACTGCTTCTTCAAACTTTCTTCTACCCTCTTTCCTTCTTTTAGTTGCTTATTCAAAGTTGGAGTTTCTTTTTTCAACTCATTTTATTTTTCTTCACATGTTTGTAGAAGTTCTTCATTCTTCTTATTTGATTTTTCTAGATCTGCTTTAAGAGAGATGATTTATGATTCAAGTACTTCACTGTGATTGGTTACTTCATCCTGCAGCCTTTGATACTTGTTTATCTATCCATTCATTCTAGAGATCATATATTTGTAGATAGATTCCCTCTCATTAAATAATCTTTCTTTATCTTCAACTTTAATCTTGAGATTTGCAATTACTGCTTCTAGATCCATAACATTAATTTCACTTTGGGTTTCACTATATTCACCATTACATTCAAAAGAAATTGAATCACAAGAACAAAAATCAATACCTATTTCATCTTCTTCATTTTTTTCTGTACATGTTTTCTGAGATATCTTATTTCTTTCAGTAGCCTTCTTCGTTTGCTTCCTTCCCATTGTGACGACTCTCCTTCAAGCGATCAAGCTCCTTGAGAGGGACCTGCTTTGATACCAATTGTTGGGAAAAATACTGATTGGGGGGGGGGGGTGAATCACTATTTAGAGTTCACTGAAAAATTTTAATTTTTCTTTGTAGGATTCTATATGTGACTTTAATTAACCTAACTCGCATATATACATGGATATCTTTAAGAAAACTTGTGTATGTCGATAGATATTATTATGAAGATAATTCTTTACTTAGATCATTGCATCATTCATTTATCAGATGTTTAGTAAGTAGTAAAAATGTGTTGTAAGAACAGAATAAATCATCACACATAAGAAACACACATGAACACCAGGATTTAAAGTGGAAACCCAATTCGGGAGAAAACCACCATTGCTGTCAACTTTGTATTCAATAATTATTATAAAGAAAATTGCTTACAATCTTGTAGTAGAACAGACTCATACCAGCATGCAGGCACCCACCTACAGAAGGCTGCAACCTTCTCTCATTCTCCAGCTACTCCTAGAATGGAGCTTCAACCCCCTGGCCTCATTTACCAGTCACTCTTGAAAGGGAGCTACTACCCCCTGATCTCGTTTACCAGCTACCACTGGAAGGGGGATACAACCCCCTCACAGAAGGCTTCGACCCTCAGCACCACCATGGACCACGTTTCATCAATTTTCATACTAGATCCAACAACTTCCACACAACACATCTTGTAGGCCTCTTTTCACCAGATTTTCAGACTGGACCCACTCCACACATTTAATCTCAAAGAACATACATCAAATTGAAACTTATAACCCATTCAATTCATTCATTGAATAACCAATCAACCAACCGACCACTGATCTTTAATCATAATAAACTAGCAGCATAATCAATGTTCAAACAACTTAGATCTGTATGAAGACATCATTGACAAACAATAGTAATACAGTAAAATAGATTAGAGATTCCCTTCTGCGCACTTCAACAAAACCCTAGACTCCATACGTGCTTTTACTTCACTAAACCTGCATATATACATGTTTTCACCAAGACAAACCTACGTATATATCTACAACTATTTCAGGACTGACCTTGATTCCATACGCGCTTTTGCTAAATCTAACCCATGTATATACGCGCTTTCGCTGCGACGAACCTGCGTTACATAGATCTGCAAACATTGCAGGGCTGTGCAACTCTTCAGAACAAATAAATAGCTCAGATCTTACCCTTCACTTTAGAAAACATTTGCCACATCTCATATCTAAACATTCCAGAAACATATCTAGAAGATATATAGTCATTTCAGGTCTAGAGATCCTGATCTATCATTTTATTCATAGGTTCATTATTAATTTAAATCTAACAAACTCTAACCCATTCCATGCAGATATACTTCAGAGTGAAGTATTCATTCAATACCTAGACACATGCACACATTTTCACTATGATCTTCTTCTCCTTATATAGCTTTAGCCTTTATTAATACCATGAGCCAAAACCACACTACTTCCGATGGTATTCTTGGACAAAATCAAATATACAATACAATGCTCAATTTTTTGGGCTAATGCCATGATAATTCCTCTTGGTATTATAATTTTAGAGCGCAAAAGGCATACGCAAATTGGAGCATTTGTTTCCACGTGTATACACAACTTCTCTTCATAAAAACTACGTATATGCTAACCATGAATGTATACACACGTTGCCTTCACAAAAGTATCGTATACATTGCATCCATACGCGATTTGCCTTCACAAAATTAGCGTATAAATTGTGACATATTCTATTTATCATTTCTCTGGCACTTACTGGAATTCTTTTCTCTGTCACATCTGAACTAATCTGTAGATACATCATTCTTACATCTTTAACACATAGGCTGCTTATCATAGGTAACTCATCAAGTATGTTTCCATCAAGGGAAACTTGATCAAGTAGGGTTCCATCAAGGACAACACATTACATCATATTTCCAACATGTTTATTTTTCTATTTTTCATGCAATGGACCCTTGAATGATATATATGTTTCACATCTAATCGATTTGGCATCTGTATATTGAAATTTTTTTTGTTGTTCTTTGTTTCTACTTGCAAGAATCAATATGGAGATCTATGTTGGATTGGAGGCTACAAAAAAAGTGAAAGAAGGAGAAAAATAAGCGCTTGGATCACGATTAGGTTCTTCTATCATTCTGTGTGTCTATTTATTCTTAGAGAAAGTGATAGCAAAGTCTTCCATCTGTTGTTCTAAGTGCCTAGCACCACACTTAGGGAATTTGATTTATCCATAGATCATAATTTTGCATAACATTAGTGTAATTCATATAATATATGGTTGGGGTCAAGGTTAAACCTAGACCTTGTCTTCCTGCCCCATAATGCGGTCGGGTGGACCTGGGTCTATGGGTAAAGAACTAACATAAGAGGGTCAGTGGAGGGATTGGCTTGCAGGCATGAGGTATCACGTTCGAACCTTGTCGAGACATTTCAACCTCCAACAATAATTTTTCATGACCATTAAGATACCATCTAGTAGCTAGGGATTGGCCCAAATGGCTCCTCGTAATTGGTCCACGCATATGTAATTTGAACCAATAGAAAACCAAGAAATATTGATAAATAAGAGATGTCACTTATCATCACATCATAGGCTGATAAAAAACACAAACCCTTGCCCAGTCATTTCCGAGTCAACATACAGACTACTAACTGCACATCCATGCAAAATCATTTTAAAAATTTTATTTGTTTTCCAAATCAATGAGAATGTGATATCAGGTGCATCCAATGTCGGTTTTGAGTGAAACGAGTTCCGTTGGATTCAGGGTGATGAGATATTCGATTTCACACTAGTTTCAAGCTAATAAGAGAAATTTGAATTTTGAGCATTTTATTGATCCACTAGATCAATGTGATATTTGATCTTTAATTTCATGCCTGAAAATCACTGTAATTTTAAGGTTTTTCAGAGTCATGATACTATATTTTTAATGTCATTATTAAAAAATGTTGAAAATTTACCCCATAAAAAAGAAAAGAAAAAGAAAGAAAGAAGAAGACATTATTCCATCATCAAAAAATTTCATTTTGAGGGTTATTTTTGCACAAAAAATAGCTTTTATTGGCTTTTACTACTATTTTTAAAAATAATTAAAAGATTTACCTTGAAAAAAAACATTATTCCAACATCAACACTTTTCATTTTTCAGGTTCTTTTCCATGTTTTTTGGAGATTTTTTGGCTAGAGATATCATTTTGAGTTTACATTTCTCATTTGATAATTTAATTTATTATATCCACACCTTTTATAGAACACTTCTTGATTTTTATAACTAAAAAAAAATATAGGTTCCTGAAGTTGCTATCACTATACCATATGTAGAATTATTTCATTATATTTCTCCACAATACAACTAAATATAGCCTTAATGTCATTAAATTGCTTGACAATGCAAATAAATGGAATTTTCATTATATACACATAATCATGTTATGATGGTTCATTGTAAATGTGTCATGGATTTCAAAACTAGAAAGAAAATAAATAACAATTGGTTTGTCCACATAGTATCACTGATAGGGAACTTTTCGTAAATTAGGAAATACGTTTTCCAGTTCCACGCTCTTAGAACACAATATGTCGTAGTATTTTCATCTCCAAGTATAATATAGTTTAACCGATGGAAATAAACATTTAAGTTAAAATATTCCTGGAAATTTCTTCAATAAACCATATTTTCATCCATAGTTCTAGCGATTGTAATTGGAATACTACTTTTCACACATACAACTTCAAAGGGATTCATATATGCATTAGTTGTTGCTAATATTCCTTACAAGTGTTGCAAAATTGATATAAAATATCGAGAGTTAGCAACCTAAAATAAAATCTCTCTCTCTCTCTCTCTCTCTCTCTATATATATATATATATATATATATATATATATATATATATATATATATATATATATATATATATATATATATATATATATATATATATATCTATTACCACGCATACTCAACTCGATGAAGAAATCAATTTTCTCAAACTTTGAACTTTCTTCTTTCATTTCAATGAACATATGAATGTTGATTCTGAAGTCTGGAAAAGTATTTCTTATTTTTTAAATACTTTTCAGCAATATGAAGGGAAAGACATTTTATTGAAATTTTCCTTGAATTGAAAGATATATTGGACGAAGTTTCTCATGTACTTGAACCAATCACATGTGCAATATTTTTAAAATAATACATTTAAATTGTATAAGAGGCAAACAATAACTTGCTATCATCGACATTAAAATAAATGTACGCTTATAATTTCCCTATCCTGATTGACATTCCATTATTTGATTTCTTGTACATATTTTGTGCCTATCTATGTTGATAAAATCGCAATGGAACAAATTATTCCAAATGGAAACACATCTAGGCTATGGGACAAAATTGCAATCATCATAATTGGGAAAAAAATGGTACTCTCTAGAAAGAAGACAAATGTTTTCTACAATGATAGAGCTACTTAGTGAGACAATTTTATAATAAGCACCACTATCATTTTTTTTCTTTCAAATTATTTTGAAATTTGTAATAAAAATATCAACATTTTCAATAAGTTTTTCCTTGTGGTGTTCGATAAATGTTTTTGGCACAACAAATGTTCTTCTCATTTATGCCTTCCCATTTGTCAAATCTGCACAGGGTATTGGTCTAGTCTTATTTTCTTTGTCCATAAAAGTTTGATATGTAACTAACACAATGCCATGTAAAATGCTTCCATTTATGTTGTTAATGATAGCGTTGATTGATAATGGAATATACTAAATCTTTATTGCCTAGTCATGAGCATTGAGTTGAAATTAATTCTAGAAAAGAAAAAGAAATATGAGACACAATTAGCTAAACGTGGAAAAAACTACCTTTTTGTGTTTGTCTCATGTCTATTTTCTACTCATTTCGGTGTGTTTCTTGTGATGTATTATTTTGTATTATTCTCATTACCATTTCTACTTCTTCATCCATGTTTATCATCACCTCATTGAAAATATATTTATTTTAGACCAATTTTGGATCTAATATTTTTTTCATGTTCATAAATACTACATGGAAATCCATAGGGGCTTCACCCAATGAATCTCTGACATATCACATGCATTCATGGCATAGTAAATAATACCCATAAATATGACTACATATTGGAAAATACCTCTGAAAATCACATTATTTAACCCCCTACCAATACGAACCCAACACACCTTCCCAATTTAAAAATCACCTACTTTCGCTAGATATTGTAAGTATCCATTTTGTCATTAACTTTTTTTTATACCCATTTATATTTTTTCATTAAATATGAACTCCATTTTCTAGACCTTCCAATATAAAAACCCTTTACCCCCTATATATCCCACAATATATAATGCCATTTTTTTCCTAATATATATCCCCTAATATGAACCCACATGGTATGGTATAGATCCCCCAGTGATGCCCCCATGTGGAAATAACTACTTAAAAGGAAATTATAATTGATACTGAGCATGTGTTGGGTTATGAAGTAAAAACCAGATATCTCAAAGTCATTACTAATTTGTATTCTAATATCGAGTTCACAGTTACTAGATAGAATCTAATTATTATGCATATAGGTAAAATAATAAATAGAGTTTATTTTAGACAAATTCTAATTTATAGATATTTATAACATATATTAAATTAAAAAATGAACAAATGTACAGATTTAAAAATGTTTTATGGAAATATTCAAAGTACATTTTTCCTTGTTATGTTTTCTTGGATAAAAATATCTAAGTGATATATGTTTCCTGAAAAATGAAAAAGCATCATTTGTAATTACAGTATATAAAAAATATAGCAAAACAAGAAAGAGTTGTATAATTTAATTATCAATTGATGATAAATATAAAAAAAAAACACACCTCTTAGCAAATTTGTCATTTTCTTTAACTATATTTGTTCTATTTGTGTTTATCTTCTCTGCTCCAAAGATATCAACTAGATCAAATATATAGAAATCATTTTCAATGCTTGACATATTATTTTAAAATGGTTATATCACATTAGAGACAATGAAACAAGAAAAATATAGATTAAGAAAGGGAAGATTCCATCCTATAAAAATATAACTCGAAGATACTCTGTGGATATTTCATAGATAACATTGTCAAAATGACATTAAAATTGCTTGTTCTTACACAACTTACAGAACAACATGAGAAAAAAAATATTGCACATGCTTGAGTTTCTATTAAAATTTCCAAAGTAATTCCAAAATACAAGTACATTGGTATTGGTTATCAAAAAAAAATCTCACCAACTAATTCCAACACTGTAGAAAATGTTTTTCATTTTTACTTAGGATTTCTCCCAAATACGACGTTTCAAAATCTATCATGTAATCCAGATCCATTTTAAAATTTCTAATATGTGTAATTTTTACTACAATAAAATAAGCACAAACTCAAAATGCATTATAATTCATATATGCCAATTCCAATGAGAGCATGACAACAATAAGCATAAAACATATTACTGCTCATAAAGCTAAAAGATAGAGTTACAAAACAAAATCACATAGATGAAGGACAAAAATTACGAAAAATGTTGCACTTTCATGCCAAATGTGACAAAAGAGCTTAGAGAACAAACTAATCACATAATGCAACCAGTAGAATGATCATCAAGTAGCCTAGACAAGAAATCATTAACCTTGGAGATTTAAAATAAAAATAAAAAAATAGCAAAGAATTCCAAAGAACATATTTTGTAACGAGCCCCCACCCACAACCCCACCCCCAACAAAAAATAATTTACATCTCTCATCAATTAGCATCTCATAGCAAAAATTTTAAAATCACAGTACAAAAAGAATTTAGACCTAACTACTGCACAATGTTAATCTATATTGTATAAATGCTTTAAGCACTCACATATCATATAATTTTTGAGTTGCATACCTCATTTACAAAAGGATGTATCTTATAATGTATAAATTTTTGAAGAACTCACATAAATAAGAAAAGACACATTTCTTACCTCACAAAAGATTTACACATTTTGCACCTGGGTTCAAAATGAGCTTTTTTACCACATTGCAAACAAACTGCACATTGCGTAAACATATAAATTCTAGAGAAAACCCATCACATCATGTAACTACATAAATAGAATCATACATACTAGAGGAAAAACATTTTTTGTAACAAGCTCCCCTAAAAATTAATTAAACATGGAATGGCAATGTGCACACTAAAAGTTGCATGATAAACACCTCACAAATGAACCTATGGACATAATAACTATAACTAGTGCTTACAATTGTCACATTACCTTTTAAAACTTTAGTGTATGCATTATATACTAACTAACTATGACATGTTATTCATGATATCTTATTTTG
This sequence comes from Pinus albicaulis, assembly GCA_034641835.2. Lineage (NCBI taxonomy): Eukaryota > Viridiplantae > Streptophyta > Pinopsida > Pinales > Pinaceae > Pinus > Pinus albicaulis. The sequence continues at coordinate 1,026,215,205 of CM076582.1, forward strand.
AACACCTAACCAATGTTGTGCGGATAGAAAAAATAGAATTAGTGGTTAGAATTGTCACATTACCTTTTGAAATTCCATGATATGCTTTATATAATAAGTAATGACAAAATTCTATTCATTATATGCTATTTTTTATTCATGATACTAACGAATAATAATAACATAATATACATGTAAACCAAACATTCCATGCTCCAAAATTCATTAAGAAAAAACTACTAATTATTAATTGATTAATATTTAGTGTTGTGCAGGAGGGAGGTATGTGGAAGAAGTGTAGAGAGGAGGAATTTATGTAGATCTAAGTACATTGTGCATAAAATTGTGTGTTCCTTATTCTAGGCACCCATTCTCCCACACAACATTTCTTCCTCGTACACATTAAAAAGACACTTCATTTAATATTGGACAATAACCACTTAATCAACAAATGTGAAATCACAAATGCACTTAGTATTCAAAAATATGAAATAAAACAAGCCCATGTCAACATAGTAATGGATATATTTAATCACCAACCCATATTTTGCACCTAATATACACTAATCCAAACTATTAATCATGCCCCAAACTTTAATAAGCCAAAATTTCTAATTAATTGATTCATATGTAGTGTGTGATAATTTATTCGAAGGTACATAAAATTTAGGAAGAAAATTTATCTTCCTTTCTTTGCACACCCATTCTCCCACACAACACTTCTTCCTCGCACACAATAATAATCCAAAAACACTAATTAATTAATTAATATGTAGTGTTTTGTGGGAATTAGGTGTTCATAAGAAGTGTGTGGAGGGGGAATGCATACATAGATATGAAAATTGTATATGAAAGTTTTTGTTCCTTGTTCTAGACACCCATTAAAAAGACACTTCATTTAATATTGGATAATAATTATTTGATTTAAAAATGTGAAATCACAATTTCACTTAGTATTTGGGAAGCTTAAATAAGATGATCCCACATTGACATAGTAGTGGGTATAGTTAATTACCCACTTTGCATGACGCAAACTTTAATAAGCCAAAACCACTAATTAATTTATGAATATCTAGTGCACAAGAATGTATACGGAGACACAGAACATTGCAGAAGAAAAAATTTGTTCCTTGCTATGCACAGCCATTATGTCGCACAACACTTATTCTTCACAAGCATTAAAATGACACTTTGTTTGATATTGGATAATAAGTATCTAATTCAAAAATGTGATATCACAAATGCACATTGTATTTGGGAACCATGAATACCAATATTTGTTGTTTCTACTTTGATATAGTTTTTAAACAATAAAAATTCATCAAACATAGTTTTTAAAACTGCACATGGAATCATCAACAAAGCAGTTTTTCCACAACTACTTTGCATCCTGGTATCAATTGAAACAAGGAAACATCAACATAGTAGTGAGGAAAGTTAATCATCCACCCATATTTCACACATGATATAGACATAAACCAAAATTTTCATGCCCCAAAATTTAATATGAAAAAACCACTAATCAATTGATTAATATGTAGTGTTGTGTGGGATCGAGGTGTGCAGAAGAAGTGTGAATGGGGAATGTATGTGTAGGAACAAAAAACTCCCGAATAAAGTTTGTGTTTCTTGCTTTGAGCACCCATTCCCCCACACAATACTCCTTTCTCACACTCATTGAAAAGGCAGTTCATATAATATTGGAAAATAAGTATTTATTTCACAAATGCACAAAGCATTCGGGAATTATGAACACTATGATTCATTGTTTCTATTTTCATATAAATTTTAAATTATCAAAGCCATGGAACATATTTTTGAAAATTTCACATCACATCATGAACAAAGTAGTACTTCCAAAAATTTCTTTTCATCTTGATATCAAATAAAACAAGCTTAATCATCCACCCTTATTTTTCACTCGATCTACACATAAAAATGAAAAAAAAAATCATGCCTTAAACATTCATAATCCAACACCACTAATTAATTGATTAAATATGTAGTGTTGAGACTTATGCAGAGAAGTGTGCGAAGGGTAAATGTATGTAGATATGTAGACTATTCTGAATGCTTTCTTTTTTTTCCTTTCTTTGCACACTTGTTCTCCCACATAATACTTATTTCTCACACACATTAAAATACAATGCATTCAATATTGGATACTAATTTTCTACTTAAAATTAAAATAATTTAATTTTCATGGAAGAAATGTCCCTCTACACCCCCATTCTCTAACAAATACACCCTCTTTCACGCATCCTTCATTCAATATAGTTGAATTTGTAAAATTTTAAAATGAAATAACTTGTAAACACACTAGGATTCCTTGTGTTAAAGTAATCATTGATAGAATTCCCCACCTCCCACTTACATAAAGGAATTTCTTGAAGAACTGTGCCAGTTTCAGTGTTAGAGCACTCACCAACGAAATGGAAATTTACATAAATACTCTAATTTATGTTTTAAAGTGATTTTTAGACATTATCAAGTACTAAATTTAAATTTCCCTCAACCAGGGAGATTATGTCACATCAAGGATCACTCAGTCAATCAAAAATTAGAAATAAGATATTAAAAAATTAGGAATTTTTTTTTGAATTTATAGAAAAATGAAAATATTTAGAATTTTCCAAAAACATTGGTTAAAGGTACTAAAAAGCCACAAAATATCAAAAAACTAATTGAGAGTGAAGGGACATTGACCATGAGGCGAGTCTTATAGTCCTTAGCGAGGGAAGGAATAACAAATTGAATGATAAGAAAGTGATAAAATGTATATAATAAATACTAAATATATTTATATTGAAATGCATTATAATTTCGATGAGAAGGTGTTTCTCTACATTAGAGTTAGTTTTAATAAATAAATGCAAAAGCTCCGAATATCTAGGTAAATACTTTATATGTATTAATTTATTTTTATTGTTTATTTTAATGATGTGTGGAGAGGGATAAATGACCTTGCAATAGTCACAAAGATTCTCTTCAATATGATATTTGGTTACACCTCACACCATTTGGGATAAGAGACCCATGTGGATTCTAGCTCGACACCCATGCTCGACATTTTTGGATGTTCTGAAATATTGAATAATCATCATAGAAAGCAATGTGAAAATGAAACTATATCTAACTAATTGTGAAAATAAACTATTGTAAACTAACTAAATGATCCAGGTGGATATTAGTGGCCACCCGCCTATTCCACTTAGTGCCCCACCATTGTCTCTTTTAGTTTTTTTCACAACTTACTACTTTTAGTAGTTTTTTGGGTCCTGAACTTCCGGAGATGTTTTGAAGCCCCAAACGGAGATAGTATGCCGAAGTTACATCCCCGGGAAGTTGAAACACCAATTTACCCAAACGAGGCCATATTTTTGGTGCCTCATCTCCTAGGGTTAGGTTTTTAAATGTTTAGAGTTCTCCATTGTTTCTGCATAATAAATAGGCCCTTAAGCCTCATTGTAATGCAGTTCAAAGTTCTGTAGCCACCACATCTCTTCTTAGAGATTCTTTACTAGCACCCTAGCTATTCTATTTCCATCATGTTTGTAAGCATATTTATGTGATTTGATATTAATGAAATGAAGCCTTATTTCCAATGTGTTTATATGTTTATGGTTATTTCTGTATTCTGTTGCGTTCCTTCATAAATCCAGATCAGTGGTATTAGAGCAGTCTACTTTTTCTCAATCCTTATTTGCATTTCCCCAACGAGGTCAGGGTATAAGGAGTTAGGGCTCGATTTGGTGGAACCTTTGCAAGATCAGCCTCGCAAACCCCGACAGACGCCCATGGGGGACGAAAAGAAAGATGAGGGAGCAGGATATCCTATAAAAATATTGCTTGAGGAGACCCTTGAAACCCAAAGGAATGTGATGATGGATAACTTTGCCTAGATCCTTCAACGATTCTCCACCGGCGGAGCATCTACATCTAGCAGCCACTCTGGAGGCACGACTCCCTTTAAGGTACAAGTAAACTTTGACATTCCCATATTTGAGGGTCAAATAGATGTAGATGTCATAGATAGATGGTTGAATCTATTAGAAGGATATTTCTCTGTTCATGAGTTTTTCGACCAGGAGAAGATTATTTTTGCACTCCTCAAAGCTAACCCCCATGTCAAGGACTAGTGGGAAACCTACTGTGAGAAAAAGGATGAGACAAAACCCTCTTTGTTCTCAGTCGTACACACCTGGAATTCTTTCCGAGATTCCATCAAGGAACAATACTATCCCGTGGGGAGATATGAGGATAAGTACATACAATGGACCACACTGTGGCAACAAAGGGATCAAGATGTCCATGAGCCAACGAATCTGTTCCATACCCTGCACAAAAAGTTGCGTATCAAATATTTAGAGAAAAAATTGGTGCTAAAGTGTCGCGGTTGTTTGCACAAATACATTCAGGAGGAAATGGAGTTCCTCGACATCTCCTCGCTTTGTACAACATACCAGTATGCTAGCAATATTGAGCAGAAATTCAAACAAAAGAAGCGAGACTTTGGAACTGCAAATCAAAAGCAAGGGAAAGGTGCCCCCAAACCGTATAACAAAGGAAAAATCCAAGGCATGGTAGCCCAAGACAACTTGCCAAAAACACAAGCAAATAACAACACCATGAAGCCAAAGAAGGACACAAGAAAGTGGTGTGAGTTCCATAAGAGCTCCACTCACAACAGAAGTGAGTGTTAGGCGAAGCAGTTGTTGGTGGCCAAGATGAGGGCTTTTGAATTAGATGCATGCTCCGACTCTAAATCAGAACCTGACAAGGTGAATGACAAAGGGAAGAATATTATTAATGCAGAGCCCAAAGCCACTGTTGTCACTACGAAGATCGAGAAGGAGGAACTAGAAGATCCAGAGGAGGTAGAGCATCTCTTCCACTCCTAGATGTGGGTAAAGGGTTCCCCGCTACGGTTCATTATCAACAATGGGAGCCAAAAGAACCTCATTTCAGCAGATGTCGTGAAGTGGTTGGGTTTGCCAACCACAACGTACCCACAACCATACACCATCGGGTGGTTTCACAAAGGATGGGATCTTTGTGTCAGCCAGCAATGTCGCTTCCCTATAGCATCAAGCCCTTCACAGATGAGGTATTGTGTGACATTTCTCCTATTGACGTTTCTGATGTATTATTAGGCCAACCATACTTGTGGAAGTGACATGCTGTGTATGAGTTTCGGCCTCACGTTTTTATAGTTTCTTTGGGAAATAAATTGTACAGGATACTAGACGTACCACCGCCTCCCACTATCTCTTTGGTTACTACAAAACAATGCAGTAAGCTAATTTCCCAAACCAGGAAATTTGTTTTCCTGATGATCTGCCACCAGGGAAAGAAGAAGACTATGCCCATGACCTCCAAACATGGCTCCTCTACATGAAAACAAAAAATGGACAAGGTTTTGGAGGAGTACGAGGACATCTTCACCTCACCCACAAGGGTGCCTCTACACTGTCAGGTGAAGCACCCCATTTACCTAACACCAGGTGTGCCGCTACCCAATGGACTGATCTATAGGTGCTCTATTCTGGAGAATGATGAAATCAAGAGGAAGATTCAGGAACTGCTATAGAAAGGTCACATCTAGCCAAGTTCATCGCCCTGTGGGAGCCCAATCATGTTGGCACAGAATAAGGATGGGTCTTGGAGACTCTATATTGATTATGGGGCGCTGAACAAGATCACTGTCTGGAATAGGTACCCGATCCCACGGATTGATGACCTTCTTGACCAAATCTAAGGAGAAAAATATTTCAACAATATCGACTTGAAGTCTGGGTATCACCAGGTACCAATCAAACCCTCTGATATGTGGAAGACTTCCTTCAAATCCAAGGAGGGCCCTTTCGAATGGCTCGTCATGCCTTTCGGATTGAAAAATGCTCCCACAACATTCATGAGGTTGATGGATGACATCTTGCATCCATTCACCATCTCATTCGTAGTGGTATACTTGGATGACATTCTGATCTTTAGCCAGACATGGGAAGAGCACCTCCACCACATCCAAGAAGTCCTCCAAACACTGCGGCAATAAAAGTTGTGTGCCAATTTGGAGAAGTGCACTTTTGGCATGACCCAGGTTGAATATCTGGGATACATTATTCATGAAAGGGGGGTGCATGTGGATCTAGCCAAGATCCAAGTCATTCAGGATCGGCCATCCCCAACCACCCTAATAAAGCTTTGTAGCTTTCTAGGTCTTGCTAATTTCTATCGTAGGTTCATGTTGGGATTCTCTCATATCACTTGGCCCTTGATTCAAGTCACCAAGGTAGGAGCGAAAGAAAAATTATGTTGGTTTGAATCTCAACAGAAGGCATTTGTAGAATTGAAACATCGCATATGTTCTACCCCAGTGCTCACATTACCATACTTGCAGCAACCATTTCAGATTGAGACAAATGCCTTTGACTATGCTATTGTGGCAATTCTTACTCAACAGGGGCATCTAGTGGCATATCACAATGAGACATTTTCCAACAGAGTTCAAAAGTATCCCACTTATGACAAAGAAATGTATTCCATTGTGCAGGCTTGTCGAAAATGGAAGCATTACATTTTGGGGAAGGGGACAATCATCCACATAGACCACCTACCCCTGCAGTTCATACAAACACAAGGGAAGTTACATAACAATCACCATCAGAAGTGGTCCACATATCTGCAACAATTTCATTTGAACATCAAGTACAAGAAGGTTAGCACCAATAATGTTGCAGACTGCCTCAGCCGACCATCGATCGTGGCCATAACCACTATTCTCAACTCTTGTGGGCATGAGACTTTTCATTGGCCGCTTCTCTACAAGAGAAATCCAGAATTTAGCTACACATAAAAGGCACTCTTGGGGGGTATGCAAATTCCAAATTTTCACCTCCAAGATGCACTATTATGTCACCTAGCACACCTTTCTGTTCATTCAAGCAATCATGCCAAGATGATATAGGAAGCGCACTACAGTCGAGTCGTTGGGCATTTTGGGGTTGAAAAAATAGTGGCGGTACTGAAGAAGTATTTCTATTGGCTGAACCTTCGATGAGATGTTAGGAAGGACTTCAGATCCTACACTGCTTGTGCCATTGCCAAGAAGACCATCAAGAATCAAGGGCTCTGTACTCTGCTACCTACCCCTAGTCGACCTTGGGAATCCATCTCCATGGATTACATGTTAGGCCTTCCTTCTACTAAGCATGGAAATGACTGTGTTTTCACGGTCGTCTATAGATTCTCAAAGATGGCCATTATGGCAACCTGCAAGAAGAATATCACAGCACGAGCCACTGCTAAACTATTCTTTGAACGAGTGTGGGTGCACTTTGGGATCCCATAGTCTATCATATCATATCACGACAATAGGTTCCTCAGCACATTTTGGTCCAGCCTCTAGTCAATTTTGGACACTAAGCTCACCAAGTCCATAGGTTTCCATCCCCAAACTGATGGCCAGACAAAGGTCATCAACAGGATGATTGTACACATTCTGCGCATGTACAATTCAAAGCATCCATGCACATGGGATGAGATCCTTCCCTATGTACAACACAATTATAACTGGGATCTCCACAACTCAACCAGCCACAACCCCTTTCAGGTGGGCTTGGGATTCCATCCACTATGTCCCATTGATGTAGCCATGCCATTTGCATCTACTCAGGCCGATTCACCTCATGTCTAGTCTGAAGCTGACAAAGCAAACAACTTCGTCGAGCGCATTCAGTGCATCCGTCAACAAGTTCATGAAATATTGGGCAAATCCAATGCTAAGTACAACCAACGACATGACCAACATCGGGTGCCACACAACTTCCAGGTGGGTGAAAAAGTGTGGCTATATTTGCAGAAGGAGCGCCTCACTATACCCCACCGCAAGATTCACCCACTTTGATATGGGTCATATACCATCACCAATGCTATAGGGAACAATGCCTTCGAGCTCAATATTCCACCATTCCTTGGTCTGCACCCAGTATTCAATGTAGACCACCTTCGTCCCTACTTGCCACCTCTATTGGATACCTCTGACATTACACAAGAACTCACACCAAAATAATTAAACACAGACTGCATGGAACAGGCCACCACAGACTGTATCATGGACATGCAAATCAAGAACACTCGCCGATAGAAGATCCAACTATATCGGGTTATCAAAGTTGGCCAACTCTTGCACCAAGGTAAGTGGTTCACTAGGGACAAAGTTCAACAAAATTTTCCTCATCTCATGGAGGAACTCAACACAATGGGGGCCATTGCTTCCTAAGTGGGGGAGGAATGATCCAAATGGATATTAGTGGCCACCCGCCTATTCTACTTGTGGTCCCACCATTGTCTCTTTCAGTTTTTTTCACAACTTACTATTTTTAGCATTTTTTCGGGTCCTGAACTTCCAGAGCCATTTTGAAGCCCCAAATGGAGATAGCATGCTGAATTTATGTCCCTCAGAAGTTGAAACATGAATTTACCCAAACGAGGCCCATATTTTTGGCGCTTCATCTCCTAGGGTTAGGTTTTTGGACGTTTAGAGTTCTCCATTGTTTCTCCATAATAAATAGGCCCTTGAGCCTCATTGTAACATAGTTGAGAGGTCTGTAGCCGCCACATATCTTCTTATAGATTTTCTAACAACACCCTAGCTATTTTATTTCCATCATGTTTGTAATCATATTTCTGTGATTTGATATTAATAAAATGAAGCTTTATTTATGCTGTGTTTCTATGTTTATGGTTATTTATGTATTCTGTTGCATTCCTGCATTAATCCGGATCACTAAATGCTAAGACATAGATGATGATAGTAAGAGATGAGCTACTAAACATGACAATGGAAGAAATTAGAAAACAATAAGTTGAATTCCTCGCACACGAATGTTTAACTTACTAGAGAAAATAAAGAATAGTTAATTTCTATTCTAATAAGTAATCAATGAAGAAAGAAATATTAAAGAAAAATAACTACATGAGAAAGAACTATATATCTCACAAAATAGTCTGTTAGTAGTAGCAAATCTCATAATATGCACACATAAATGAAGCTACTTGAGATTAATCTGATGAAAAATCCCAATGTATGCGAAGTCAAACTTCTAGAAATGGCCTTATCAAGCTTCTTAATATTATTTTTCAATAGATATACAAATGCATTAGCTTCCTAGATATTCTATTTTAAAATCTACAACATCCTACTAAAGATCAAAATTTCAAAAGTGAAGAATTTCATAAATCAAAAAGCCCATATCATTAGGAGTTTTAGAAATTTTATAGGCTACATGAGTAACTACCTCGATGGGTTGTTTGGATTCCATTGGGTAGTTAAAATATCTTAAAATTCTCATTATGTTCATATAGAATTAAGGAAAATAATTTGTAAACTCGTAGAAACTGAAAATGGTTGCTGCTACAATATGTTTGGATCTTCCACTGGGACCCTTGGGACTTCATCAAGATAGGCCACCTAGATCTTGTAATATGAGAAAAACATATTAATCCTATTGGGTAATAGCCCTTCCATGATGTCATGGTATTATAATATGTTTTAGGAGAGGCATTATACATCTTTCTTCAATGAGATCATGAAGGAATTCAAAACAATTTGTTTCTTGGAGGGTTCTGCAATGGGTTGCTTGAGATTTTCATTGATGAGTTTGTTGGTGAAGAAACTAAAAGACAATTCTCTAACTTTAATACATTTTCTAGTTCCATAACCAATTCTTAATATAATACAACTTATCTTTGGATCCGAGAAACTAATCACTGGAAACATTTTCATCTTTTTGAACCTCTCAGTTAAGGAATAATAAAAATAGTATTGAGTCATAGACTTTGAGATGTCTTTTTCCATGTTTTCTTCAATCATCAAGGTCTTTTTGACAACAATGGGGTGGTAGCTTAGATACTCTTTGTCACAACCCCTTTGGTAAAATACCCCCCTTACAAACATTGTAATAATGTTGTAAATAAAAATATAAAAGGATAAATGTGACGTGGATTTAAAAGCATGGGGAGGAGAATGGCTTGGATTTGAAGGAAGCTTTCCTTGTTCAATGACAACCATGGAATTCTAAAAGTTGTGCATTTGATTGGGTTGGTTATATCAATTAATTGAGCGGGAAATAAGCATAGAGAGTCCATACTTTCATTGGATAAATCCATAAGGTAGAAAGGACAAACTTAAGGGTGGTGAACTACACTCGTGGTAAAGGGGACAAATTCAAGTAAAACGAAAGAAGTGGAAGGGGGGAAATCATAATAGCATCCCAACGACCACACGAAGAGAGAAACACTATGACCAATATTTAGCAATAGATGACAAGGAGTGTACACTCATGCAACCATATAAATTTGAAACAAAATTAGTGGGAGGATTATGGGAGAAGACTACAACTCCTTTAACATGAGAGGAAAATAGGAGAGGAAGGAAAGTGAGCATTGCAATAAAGTGAGATAAAAAATCCATTGTGGGGTATCAAAGACTCTAGATGGAAAAGGAGGAGGAATCCAAGCACAAAATATTAATGAAATAAATATCTTCATTTCCAGAGGGACACAAAGAGAAACATGGTATTTTGGTTGAGCATTGAAAGGTTGGAAGGAAGCCTTTCATGTGAGTAGTATTCTTTGGATTCCTCGGTCAGATGGAGGGTGGAGACGGGTTAATATATAGATCCCTTTAATAGTTGGTACGGAATATAGAACCATATATTCTTGGTGAGGAGTGTTTTGAAGTCTCCCTCACTTGTTTTCTAGTTTTATTATAGTTTGGGATCCCCGGCTTGGGTGGAATCACAATGAAAATAATCACTAAGGGTGGAGGTCAAAATCCCCTAGATTCCTTGGTTGTTTGTTGGGTGGATATAGGAGCATCTATGGAATTTTAGTGGTGTTGAAGGTGTGAATAAATTCTTTGAGCACACATCCTCAAGCTTTGAAATTTGGCTCGGGGATTATTTACTACAAGAAATACTACAATCCAAGCTAATATAAGGTTGGGTTAAGAGTTAGATTCCCAATCTCTGTTTCCAAATCCTTCATTATTAGATAATTCTTGTTCACACCTTCTGAGAATGTAAGTGCTAAATAATGTTCATTTTGTTGCTTAAATTATCCTCTTGATGCATGAGATGTTTTTTTCCTATAAGAGTAGTAATTCCAGCTTCCTATGTAATATCAGAGAAACGGGTTAAATTATTGTTTTTATTCAGTAACCTTTTTATGTTGAGGAATGATGATTCCTATGTAAATGTATACTTATGACCTCTATACAGCTGGTGGGAATGGATAATTTTGTATGTCTCATATGTTAATGCTTAGATACACTTTCCTATATTGAATCTTATTCATTGGGCATAAAGTTATTAAATTGTTTATGAAATTATTAAGGCATGATATTGCTTGGTGGAAGGGAGATGTTATTATCTTGAAGTATTTCATCACAAATGGATTTATTCATGTGTTCATCCTAAGTCTGTATATTGGTCCAAATGGCCTAAGTATTGAGAGATAGGAACATCTCTAGTAAATCAATTGAAGATATATTTGGAATGATTTAGCTACTATTATTTGGATTAAAATTTGTAGTATTAAGAAGAAAAAGTGTGTTTATATATACATACATATAGACTTGGATGAGGTCATATAAGCTTAGAAGAGATAGTGGGGGGTGTGCATATATGTATATATATATATATATAATGGTTGGCCAAGTCTATGCAAAATTGGGAGGGATAGACTAAAATAGCATATATATACATTCATACATATATAAATTATGTTCTATAGGCCTTGGGAAAAGGCCCTTAAATATGTATTAATACTCATGGGTGCACGGGGATTGTAGATATTTAAAGCTCTAAGGGGGACATGTATTTAACCTCATTCACCTTATGAATAGGCACTATGACCAAGAACGAAAGAAAAGGTGATCAAGGTTGTTGGTTTCCGAGGAAAGAATTATCGTCATTGGATAACCTCAGAGGTTTTACTCCAGAGGTTTCAAAGGGAGGGTCTATTTGGAACTATGAGAATTGTATCCCTCAAACTACATGGAATCTTGGGGCCCATTTGATTTGAGATTGGTGCATTAGGCATAAAGTTTTCATATATATGTATATATGCACCATGTACATAAAAATGGTTAAATATTTGGAAAAATCATGAAATCTATTAATTTTTCCATATTTGACTTATAGCATGGATGAAGCAATTTATAAGGAGTCGAGAGCCTTTAGTGGGACCTAGGTCACAATTACATTTTAATTGGATAGAAGGGTGATTTGGACTTTTGGTGGGTCCAAATGAACCAAAAAAGAGTGACATGTGGAAAATCTAGAGGAGGCCATATGGAGATGTGACACATGACGCGAGTGAAGCATCAACCTCAACTAATGTCACTCTGGTGGTTTCAAAGGGGGGGCATGGTGAAATTCTTCTAGAATTTATGTTTTGGGATAGGAAATGTTTACCATTAGTTTAACATAGGAGTTATCTATTTCTTACTTTCCCATACCATAGATATTATGTGGCAGTGTAACCTCGACATTTTTAGGTGAAGGATCCAAGGAGAAGTACGGATATTTTATCCTCAAAATTACATGGTAAGAGTGGACTCCATCAATGGTGATATGTACCTAAGTGTGGTTTTTATATATTTATATAAATAAAGTTCAAGGGGGCTCATGAATATTGGATTTTCATAACACACGATGGAAGTTACTAACACAAATTCCATGGAGGGCCTTTAGCGAGTGACATGGAAATGATATAGGTAGCCACGTGAGAACCACATTGAGAAAACATGGGTGTCATGTGGTAGGTTAGGATGAAGTGGAAAATACCAAAAGGTCAACCTTAAAATGGCCATAAACTTTCATCCAAGATCCATATTGAGACAAATTTTATATTGACAGAAAGGTCTCACTGAGACGGATGCAATGGCATGGTTCATTTTGAATTTTGAGAAGTTTGAAAAAGGTCAAAAAATTTAGACCCCATTTCCAGAATTGGACCTTGGAGGTTAGGCCATCATAGTAAGATCCTCCTTCAACTCGTAATGTGGTTTATGGGTGGTAAGATGGTGTGTTATAGAGTGGTATTAGACAAAAGTTTCAACTCTAGACATTTGGGCATAAATTGGTTCCCTATTGCATAATTTATAGAGTGGTGGGCCTAATGCTTGGATCCTTAGAGATTTGTGGATCTCTAGCTAAGACAATAATATCTAAATGAAAATATTATTTTATGATATTTATAATATTTGATTACAGAATTGCATGATATCTAAACAGAAGCTTTTGGTATGATTGAATTTATTAAGAAACGTTATGGGATTGTATGTTTTTTCTATTAGGCATATTGAAGGTTTGGACAACATATTAATAGGATCTAGGATGATTGTGATTTTTTTATATGTGTAGAACTTTATGCATGGTTATGTGTATGACTATTTTAGTGCACTAGCATTGTTTGTGAAGTCGTGTATTCTTACACACTTGGAATGAAGGTGCATGTGACTGTTTATGTGATATGAGGGGTTGGGAAAACCCTTGTGTTGCATGTATTTCATGGCATAAATTGTTTCTGTTTGATTATATGTGTGTGTGTGTGTGTGTTATTGGTATGTGATAATACCATGGTTTACATGTGTGAGGTAAAGAGCCTTAGTGGATTTAAGTCATGGTGTTTTTTTTCCTTATTAGTGATCCAGGTGGATATTGGTGGCCACCCACCTATTTCACTTGGCCCCCCACCATTGTCTCTTTCAATTTTTCAGTTTCGGCATAACTTACTATTTTTAGCAGTTTTTCGGGTCCTGAACTTTCGCAGCCGTTTTGAGGCCCTAAACGACGTTTTTTGGGTATCAAAGCACCAGCGAATTTGATCATCAAATTTTTCCTCAAAGCTGTAGTCCTCAGATACAACTTTCTAATGATGTATCATGTGCGTCAAACGGAGATAGTATGCCAAAGTTACGTCCCTGGGAAGTTGAAACACCAATTTACCCAAACGGGGCCCATAGTTTTGGCGCTTCATCTCCTAGGGTTAGGTTTTCAGGATGTTTAGGGTTCTCCATTGTTTCTCAATAATAAATAGGCCCTCGAGCCTCATTGTAACGTGGTTGAGAGGCCTGTAGCCGCCACATCTCTTCTCAGAGATAGCTACCAGTGCCCTAGCTAGTTTTATTTCCATTCTGTCTGTAAGCAAATTTCAGTTCTTTGATATTAATGAAATGAAGTGTTATTTTCACTGCATCTTTGTATTTATGGTTATATTTTTATTATTTTTCGTTCCTGCATAAATCCGGATCAGTGGTATCAGAGCGGTCTGCTTTTTCTCGATCCTTCCTTGCATGTCCCCAACGAGGTTTGGGTATAAGGAGCTAGGGCTTGATCCTGTGAAATCCCTTGCAAGATCAGCCTCGCAAACCTCGACGCACGCCCATGGGGGACGAAAAGAAAGATGAGGGAGTAGGAGATCCTATCAAAATATTGCTCGAGGAGGCCCTCGAAAAACAAAGGAACGCGATGATGGATAACTTGGTTCAGATCCTTCAACGGCTGCCCACCGGCGGCGCATCTGCATCCAATAGCCACTCTGGAGTTGCGACTTCCTTTAAGGTACAGCAATTTTTGACATTCTCAAATTTGAGGGTCAATGTACTGAGATGCCGTGAGATGATGGTTGAATCTATTAGAAGGATATCGTTCATGACTTTTCAGATCGGGAGAAGATTATTTTTGCACTCCTCAAAGCTACCCCCCATGTTAAGGACTGGTGGGAAACCTACTCTGAGAACATGGACCAGACAGAACCCTCTCTGTTCTCGGCCATATCCACTTTGAATTCTTTCCGAAACGCCGTCAAGGAAGAGTACTATCCCGTGGGAAGCTATGAGGACAAGTACATACAATGGACCACGCTGCGACAACAAAGGGATCAAGATGTGGACGAGTTGACGAATCTGTTCCATACCCTGTGCACAAATTTGGGTATCAAAGATTCAGAGAAACATTTGGTGCTAAAGTATCGCAGCTCTCTACACAGATACATTTAGGAGGAAATGGAGTTCCTCGAAATCTCCTCGCTTGGTACGGCATACCAGTATGCTGCCAAGATTGAGCAGAAATTCAAACAGAAGAAGCGAGACTTTGGATCTACGAATCAAAAGCAAGGAAAAGGTGCTTCCAAACTGCAAAACAAAGGACAGAGCCAAGGCATGGCAGCTAAAGACAACCCGTCAAAGCCACAAGAAAATAACAACACCGTAAAGCCAAAGAAGGACACGGGAAAGTGGTGTGAGTTCCATAAGAGCTCCACTCACAACACAAGTGAGTGTCGGGCCAAGTAGTCGCTAGTGGCCGAGATGAGGGCTTCTGATTCAGATGCATGCTCCGACTCCGAATCAGAACCTGAAAATGGGAATGAAAAAGGGAAACAGATTATTGATGCGGAGCCCAACGCCACTATTGCCACTACAAAGGTCCATAAGGAGGAACCGGAAGATCCAGAGGAGGAGGAACGTCTCTTCCACTCCCAGATGTGGGTAAAGGGCTCCCCGGTACAGTTCATTGTCGACAATGGGAGCCAAAGGAACCTCATTTCAGCAGACGCCGTGAAGCGGTTGGGCTTGCCGACCACAGCTCACCCACATCCATACACCATCGGGTGGCTTCACCAAGGACGAGATCTCCGCGTCAGCCAGCAGTGCCGCCTTCCCTATAGCATGAAGCCCTTCACGGATGAGGTATTATGTGACGTTGCTCCTATTGATGTTTCTGATGTATTATTAGGACAACCATACTTGTGGAAGCGTCATGCTGTGTATGAGTCTCGACCTCGTGCTGTTATTATTACTTTGGGAAATAAGTTGTACAGGATACCAGAGGCACCACCTCCTACGACTATCTCTTTGGTTACTGCAAAACAATGTAGTAAGCTCATTTCCCAAACCAGGAAATTCGTTTTTCTGATGATCCGCCCCCAGGGCAAGAAGAAGACTGTGGCCACGACCTCCAGACAGGGCCCCTCTACACGACAACAACAAATGGATAAGGTCGTGGAGGAGTACGGGGACATCTTCACCTCACCCACAGGGGTTCCTCTGCACTGCCAGGTCAAGCACCCGATTGATCCGACCCCAGGTGCGCCACTACCCAATGGACCGATCTATCGACGCTCTGTTCTGGAAAATGATGAAATCAAGAGGCAGATTCAAGAGCTGTTGCAGAAAGGTCACATCAGACCAAGTTCATCGCCCTGTGGGAGCCCGATCGTGTTGGTACAGAAGAAGGATGGGACGTGGAGACTCTGTATTGACTATCGGGCGATGAACAAGATCACTGTCCGGAATAGGTACCCAATCCCACGGATTGATGACCTTCTGGACCAACTCCAAGGTGCAAAATATTTCAGTAAGATCGACCTGAAGTCTGGGTATCACCAGGTACCAATTGAACCCTCTGATGTGTGGAAAACTGCCTTGAAAGCTAAGGAAGGCCTTTTTGAATGGCTGGTCATGCCTTTCGGGTTGACGAATGCTCCCGAAACCTTCATGAGGATGATGGACGACATCTTGCGGCCATTCACCAACTCATTCGTAGTGGTGTACTTGGATGACATTCTGATCTTCAGCAAGACTTGGGAAGAGCACCTTCATCACATCCGACAAGTCCTTCAAACACTGCGGCAACACAAGTTGTGTGCCAATTTGGAGAAGTGCACGTTTGGCATGACCTAGGTTCAATATCTGGGATACATTATTGATGAAAGGGGGGTGCATGTGGATCCAGCCAAGATCCAAGTCATTCGAGATTGGCCAGCCCCGACTACTATAACAGAGCTTCGCAGCTTTCTGGGTCTTGCTAATTTCTATCGTAGATTCGTGTTGGGATTCTCTCATATCACTTAGCCCTTGAGTCAAGTCACCAAAGGAGGAGCGAGATAAAATTTATTTTGGTCGGAACCTCAACAGAAGGCATTCAAAGAATTGAAAAATCGCCTCTGTTCTGCCCCATTGCTCACCTTACCAGACTTGCAGCAGTTGTTTGAGATCGAGACAGATGCCTCTGACTATGCTATTGGGGCAGTTCTTACTCAACAAGGAAATCCAGTGGCATATCACAGTGAGACATTGTCTGAGACAGTTCGCAAGTATCCCACCTATGACAAAGAAATGTATTCCATTATGCAAGCCTATCGACAATGGAAGCATTACATTTTTGGGAAGGAAACAATCATCCACACAGACCACCGGCCCCTGCAGTTCATACAGACACAAGGGAAGTTGCAGAATGATCGCCATCAGATGTGGTCCACATATCTACAACAGTTTCATTTGAACATCAAGTACAATAAGGGTAGCACCAATAATGTTGCAGACTGCCTCAGCCGACCACCGATCGTGGCGCTCACCACCGTGCTCAACTCTTGTGGGCACGAGACTTCTGATTGGCCGCTTCTCTATGAGAGTGACCCAGAATCCGGCCACACTTACAAGGCACTCTTGGGGGGCACGCAAGTTCCAAATTTTCACCTCCAAGATGCACTTTTATGTCACCTGGGACACCTTTGTGTTCCTTCAAGCGAGCGTGCGAAGATGATATGGGAAGCACACTACAGTCGAGTCGCTGGGCATTTCGGGGTCGAGAAAACAGTAGCAATACTACAGAAGTATTTCTATTGGCCGAACCTTCGAAAGGATGTCGAGAAGCACATCAGATCCTGCACTGCTTGTGCCATTGCCAAAACGACCATCAAGAAGCAAGGCCTATATACTCCACTACCTACCCCTAGTCGACCGTGGGAATCCATCTCCATGGATTACATGTCGGGCCTGCCTTCTACTAAGAATGGAAATGACTGTGTTTTCGTGGTCGTTGACAGATTCTCGAAGATGGCCATCATGGCGGCCTGTAAGAAGAATATCACCGCAGAAGCCACTGCTAAACTCTTCTTTGAACGAGTGTGGGTGCACTTTGGGATCCCACAGTCTATCATATCAGATCGAGATAGCAGGTTCCTCAGCACATTTTGGTCCAGCCTCTGGTCAATGTTGGACACAAAGCTCACCAAGTCCACAGCTTTCCATCCCCAAACAGATGGCCAGACAGAGGTCGTCAAAAGAATGATTGTACACATTCTGCGCATGTACAACTCAAAGCATCCACGCACATGGGACGAGAGCCTCCCCTATGTACAACACAGTTATAACCGGGCTCTCCACAGCTCAATTGGCCATAGCCCCTTTCAGGTGGGCTTGGGATTCCAGCCACTATGTCCCATTGACATAGCCATGCCGTTTGCAGCTGCTCAGGCCGATTCAGCTCATGTCCAGTCTGAAGTTGACAAAGCAAGTAGCTTCATCGAGCGCATTCAACACATCCGCCAACAGGTTCATGATATACTGGACAGAGCCAATGCGAAGTACAAGCAGCGCCATGATCAACACCGGGTGCCACACAACTTCCAGGTGGGCGACAAAGTATGGCTGCATTTGCAGAAGGAGCGCCTCACTGGACCTCACCGCAAGCTTTGCCCGCTCCGATACGGGCCGTACACCATCACCAAGGCTGTAGGTAACAATGCCTTCGAGCTTAGTATTCCACCATTCCTTGGTCTGCACCCAGTCTTCAATGTGGATCGCCTTCGTCCTTACTTTCCACCTCTACTGGACACTTCGGACATTGCAGAACAACTCACACCAACAGAGTTAAACCCATACTGCATGGAACAGGCCACCACAAATTGTATCATGGACATGAAAATTAAGAACACTCGCCAAGAGAGGATCCAACTGTATCGGGTTGTCAAAGCTGGCCAACTCCTGCACCAAGGAAAGTGGTTCACCAGGGACCAAGTTCATCAGAAATTTCCTCATCTCATGGAGGAACTTAACGCAATGGGGACCATTGCTTCCTAAGGGGGGAGGAATGATCTAGGTGGATATTGGTGGCCACCCACCTATTCCACTTGGCCCCCCACCATTGTCTCTTTCAGTTTTTCAGTTTCGGCATAACTTACTATTTTTAGCAGTTTTTCGGGTCCTGAACTTCCAGAGCCGTTTTGAGGCCCTAAACGACGTTTTCTTGGGTATCAAAGCACCAACAAATTTGATCATCAAATTCGTCCCGAAAGCTGTAGTCCTCGGATAGAGCTTTCTAATGATGTATCATGTGCGTCAAACGGAGATAATATGCCAAAGTTACGTCCCTGGGAAGTTGAAACACCAATTTACCCAAACGGGGCCCATAGTTTTGGCGCTTCATCTCCTAGGGTTAGGTTTTGGGATGTTTAGGGTTCTCCATTGTTTCTCAATAATAAATAGGCCCTCGCGCCTCATTGTAAAGCAGTTCAGAGGTCTGTAGCCACCACATCTCTTCTCAGAGATAGCTACCAGTACCCTAGCTAGTTTTATTTCCATTGTCTGTAAGCAAATTTCAGTTCTTTGATATTAATGAAATGAAGTGTTATTTCCGCTGTATCTCTGTATTTATGGTTATGTGTTTATTCTGTTGCGTTCCTGCATAAATCCGGATCAATCAGAGTGATGTATTTCAATGATTTCTTGTTTGGTGTTGGTTATTATTATTAACTATATGTTTATTGCTTATTTGTGCAAGTGGGTTATAAGTGTAGCGCTATGATTGAGAGGTTATGAGTTAAAAACATAATGCATGTATATATATGATGCATCTATAAATGTGATCATTATAAATTATAAATATGGTATATGATGATGTAATATATGTCTTCTAATTAACATTTTGAGATTGCAAGTTCCTAGCCTTAGTAAAGATATTGATCTTAATGGCATGATCGTCACCATACTAATATGAAAATGTATATGTAAATATTTCAAAAACCTTGAAACTAAGTTGATGTAAATAGTTAGTGATGTCCTAGTTTGAGACAAGTGACTGGTGGAAATTTGAGGGTGTGTGAACTACTGTACGGTAAAATTATTTCTTAGCATGGTAAAATTGTACCTGGTATATTTATTCATATTTCATTGATGCACTAAAAATTGATTGTATGTGGAAACACATAGGAATATTTAGTTGTAGCAAAATAAATCCTAGAAGGCACAATGGTATAAGAGATTATGGATCGAGTCCATTAAGAACAAGAAAAGAGGAAATCCCTCCAAGGAAAAAGAACCTTCATGAGGAATATGGAGGATAAGCTCAGGGAATTGATGGTTGAGCTAAGGAAACTGAAGGCTAAGCTTAAAATATGTAAGGAAGAGAATTGGAGGCTTATCAAAGGCCAAAAATAACAAGAAAGTTTGAATGCCTTGCTAAGGAAGAAATTTTATTGCATTCAAGGGTTGTTGCAACACACTACCACCCTCTGATATGTGGATAAAAGTATTATTGGCAAGGAAAAAAAGAGGCCTCATGAGGATAAATAGGAAAATAGGATATTTAACTATTTCTATTTTTGAGAGAAGCACTTGATAAGGAACTACCCCAAAGGATGAAGAAAAAATAAAATAACCCCTATGAACTATAGGGACATGAATCTGCAATGCAAGATGCTGAGAAGAAGGCAGTGGAATTCCCTTAAGCCCGTTAAGAAGTGCATGTATTGAAGATATTCCCCTATGTATTACCTTGAGGGGAGTGAGACTTAAAATTTGTTGGGAGCCTTTGAAAAAGTCTTGTATTGCCTTTATATGACGGTCGAGAGTGCCTTGAATGTTGAAGTCATGGGGTTTATTCGATTTTTGGGACTACTTTATTATAATACTTATTTTATATGGATTTAAATTGTTGACTTCATAAGTTAATATAATTTTGAGTATTGACTTATGCATGGCCATGTTCTTTTGTTTGAAATTTTTATAATTGTTGTTTTGATTTCCTTCTTGTATTGTTTCCCTCCATTCTTTTTTAATTCAACTTGCCATTTTCATGCTTGGGGCCCTTAGAAAAAATTATCGGGTGTGGCAGGAAGGCCATGAAGATCTAGTAAGAGATATGAGGAGAGCCAATAGAGAATATGGATTGAGAGATGCCTACGCATAAATAAAGGGCATCAAAATAATGAGAAAGGTTGGGCTTGGGAAATAGGTCTAAAAAAATCATCACTAGTGTATGTTGGAGCATCACTCCTAA
The DNA here is from genome assembly GCA_034641835.2 of Pinus albicaulis. Lineage (NCBI taxonomy): Eukaryota > Viridiplantae > Streptophyta > Pinopsida > Pinales > Pinaceae > Pinus > Pinus albicaulis. The sequence goes on from CM076582.1 coordinate 1,026,236,312, forward strand.
ATATGAAAAAAAGAGTAAATGAGGAAAATATTATAAGTCAAAATATTTCATATACAAGCAGTGTAATAAAAAACAATAGAAAGGTGAAAAGGAAAAGGGAGAAATTTTGGTAAAAGAATTATTTTGGCCGATGCATGCCTTAAATAAAGGGAGTTATCTCAACACTGCCTTTCTCTGACATATGATAATATATGCTATTTCCATGAATAGGTGGACAACTCTATATTAGCCAAGTGTGTTGGTTTGGTCCATGGGGAATAATGGGCATTAATATAGCAGCCATGAAAATGACACAAAGGAGGTTCTCTTGAAACATACTTATATACATATATACATAAATATATATATATATATATATATATATATATATATATATATTCCATTGTGTTTGACAGGTTCTTGTTAGGGGTCATTATTGAGTACCAACATTGGTTTATATTTATTTATAGCAAGTTTGTATGGAATAAAAAGATTCTTGATTGTGTGACAACTAAATTAGAGCAAGAGGTATCTATGGCTTAATTATGATCTTCATATCATGACTCTTATATTGTGTCCAGGATTACATCATGAACATGGAGTGTTGGAGTTTTTATCAGCAAATAGTGTATATATGGCATGTTGGGACAAGCATGGAAAATTGAAGGCATAACAAACTCAATATTTGGACTGTTGGTGCACACAATAAATGCACGGGAAAGAAAAATGTGCAAGTGAAGGTGGAGGGTCCTCTAGATTCTCAGTCTTGGGTGGATTTCATGTATCCTTTGGATTCGTGGTTTATGTGAACAAAGGTGATGTAAACTACGGATTTCCAATTATTTCTTGTACATCTTGCATTGTTCCATGTGTATATTTTTATGTGTTGTGTTGTATCAAATGTAGATGTCTTCTAGTGTATACCAAGTATATGTGTATGTGCTGTGCAATGTGTTGGGATAGGAAGGTATTGAATTGTATAAGCCCATGTGTTGTTTAATGTTTTCGGACAGGTAGGTATGGGATTGTTTGGGCTTCTGTGTTATGTAATGATTTGGGACAAGTAGGTATGATAATTTATGGGTCTTCCTTAGAATAGGTAGTTAAGTTAGGATTGGGGGCTACCTAGGTCGATGATAATATTCCTATCGGCATAAGACAACCGGGTTTGGTAGTGAACACACTTGTCTTGTAATGAATGGAATTGTGTACATATTTTGTGTGTGTGTGTGTGTCTGCAGAATTAGGTGCTTCCCAAGTTTGGAAACTAATACAATGTATATACGAGAAGGGAGAAGTCCAATGGATTATTTCCATGTTTACAAACTGACCCATTATGTGTAAACAAAGAAGAAAAGATAAAACCAATATCAGTATTAATATTTCATACGAATTATGAGTTTTTAAATTATGAATATAATTCAATGCTATGATTTATGATGGTTTTTCTTATGATCTAACATTTTTTCGCTGTGATAGTAATCAAAAAAAAAATTAAAGTTTCACCTCATGAATAAGTTGTTAATGTGTTATGATTTAATTTTATTGTAATTATTTTACAATGAATCTAATGGATATATGTATTCCATGATGTAGGAAAGCATGGAAATTTCCAATTTTGGGATGAATGGAGTGGAAGAAAGGTTAATATCAACAGAGAAAAATTATTAAGGAATGTAATGGTATGATGGTGAAAGACCAATATGAAATTGTTAGGGTAGTGATATGTCTTGGTTTTGAGACTCTTCCAGTATGAGGAAACATTTCCAAGGAATGGATCACTCGAGGGACCAAGAAGCAGAGAAGGGGATTCCTGAACTTGGAATGTGAATGATTACATGGTAGGGGGAATGGATCACTGAGGGGATGGAAAGAACAGAAGGGGATGCTAGAAAATAAATTGGTTCTAAATGGTCATGAGCATCGCTTATTGGAATTAGAAACACATTTGGGGTGTTTTGGGAAGCAATGGGCCAACAAATATTTTTAAAGGAACAAGGAGTGCAAAGGAAAAAAAATCTGGATGTTGGAAAATAAAAGGTATATCAATATGGATTGAGTGGAGAAAGACTGCCAAGAACATGCAAAAGGGAGCCATAAAAACTGGTTCATCCATTGAAACTTTTTATGCATATTTATTTTATAAGAAAGAAAATTGTATATATGTAAAATGTAATTGTAAAATGTAATTGAATGAGCTCTTATGAGAAATGGACACATAAGAGCCAATGAAGGGTATTAAAGACAATGGAAATAAAAAGAGGAGGAAGCCAAGTGAAATATACTATTGAAAGGAATATCTACATTACCATATGGACAAGAAAAAAATAACGGTATTTCGGTTGAGCATTGGAAGGCTAGAAGGACACCTCTGAGGGGAGAAGTAGTAGTCTCTAGATTCCCTTATTGGATGGAGGGTGGATATGGGTTAATATATAGAGTCCCTTGACAACTAGGGTAGAGTCTTGCTCCATGAATTCTTGGTGAGGAGTGTTCTGAAGTATCCATTGCTTTCTTTCAGGTTTTATTATAGTAATTTCTCAGCTCCCAATATTGGGTGGAACCACTATGCACAATTTCTCTAAGGACAGAGATGAGAAGCCTCTAGGTTCCCTTGTTGGATTAAGGGTGGTATGGTTTAACCTCCGGATTACATTATTTGGTTTTTGGGTGAGATTGGAGGATATCTTGGACTCTTAGTGGTGTTGAAGGTGTGAGGATTCTTTGGAGAACTCTTCCCCAAGCTCTAATATCCGACTCAGTAAATGTGTAAATGTGCAATTCTAAGATCTATGCACCTAGTAGGGAATGACTATTTTTTTGTTTATGATATTTTAATTCTTGACTATGCTTTCATGTATTGAATCTTATGCATTGGCCATAAATATGTTAAATTGTTTATTTTATCATTAAGGCATCATAATTCTTGATGGAATAGATATATTTTTTTCCTGGATTATTTCTTTAGGAATGGATTTATTAATATGTTCATCCTGAGTCTATATATTTGTTCAAATTTCCTTAGTATAGGGAGATAGGAAAATTTTGTTAAATCAATTGAAGGTCTAATTGGAATGATTTGGCTAAGAACCCTTGGATTAAAATTTCTAAACTCAGGAAGACATTTTTTCTGTATATATATTTACAGAATGGGATAAGGTCATAAAATCTTAGAAGAGATAGCATGGGGTATGCATATATATAATATATGCACACATGCACATTTGTGTGTGTGTGTGTGTCTATATATATATATACATATATATCTTGTCTTGTAATGAATGGAATTGTGTACATATTTTGTGTGTGTGTGTGTGTCTGCAGAATTAGGTGCTTCCCAAGTTTGGAAACTAATACAATGTATATACGAGAAGGGAGAAGTCCAATGGATTATTTCCATGTTTACAAACTGACCCATTATGTGTAAACAAAGAAGAAAAGATAAAACCAATATCAGTATTAATATTTCATACGAATTATGAGTTTTTAAATTATGAATATAATTCAATGCTATGATTTATGATGGTTTTTCTTATGATCTAACATTTTTTCGCTGTGATAGTAATCAAAAAAAAAATTAAAGTTTCACCTCATGAATAAGTTGTTAATGTGTTATGATTTAATTTTATTGTAATTATTTTACAATGAATCTAATGGATATATGTATTCCATGATGTAGGAAAGCATGGAAATTTCCAATTTTGGGATGAATGGAGTGGAAGAAAGGTTAATATCAACAGAGAAAAATTATTAAGGAATGTAATGGTATGATGGTGAAAGACCAATATGAAAGTGTTAGGGTAGTGATATGTCTCAGTTTTGAGACTCTTCTAGTATGAGGAAACATTTCCAAGAAATGGATCACTCGAGGGACCAAGAAGCAGAGAAGGGGATTCCTGAACTTGGAATGTGAATGACTACATGGTAGGGGGAATGGATCACTGAGGGGATGGAAAGAACAGAAGGGGATGCTAGAAAATAAATTGGTTCTAAATGGTCATGAGCATGGCTTATTGGAATTAGAAACACATCTGGGGTGTTTTGGGAAGCAATGGGCCAAGAAATATTTTCTAAAGGAACAAGGAGGGCAAAGGAAAAAAAATCTGGATGTTGGAAAATAAAAAGTATATCAATTTGGATTGAGTGGAGAAAGACTGCCAAGAACATGCAAAAGGGAGCCATAAAAAGTGGTTGATCCATTGAAACTTTTTATGCCTATTTATTTTATAAGAAAGAAAATTGTATATATGTAAAATGTAATTGTAAAATGTAATTGAATGAGCTCTTATGAGAAATGGACACATAAGAGCCAATGAAGGGTATTAAAGACAATGGAAATAAAAAGAGGAGGAAGCCAAGTGAAATATACTATTGAAAGGAATATCTACATTACCATATGGACAAGAAAAAAATAACGGTATTTCGGTTGAGCATTGGAAGGCTAGAAGGACACCTCTGAGGGGAGAAGTAGTAGTCTCTAGATTCCCTTATTGGATGGAGGGTGGATATGGGTTAATATATAGAGTCCCTTGACAACTAGGGTAGAGTCTTGCTCCATGAATTCTTGGTGAGGATTGTTCTGAAGTATCCATTGCTTTCTTTCAGGTTTTATTATAGTAATTTCTCAGCTCCCAATATTGGGTGGAACCACTATGCACAATTTCTCTAAGGACAGAGATGAGAAGCCTCTAGGTTCCCTTGTTTGATTAAGGGTGGTGGTGGTTTAACCTCTGGATTACCTTATTTGGTTTTTGGGTGGAGATTGGAGGATATCTTGACTCCTAGTGGTGTTGAAGGTGTGAGGATCTCCTTTGAGAACTCTTCCTCAAACTCTAATATTTGACTCAGGGGTAAATGTGTAAATGTGCAATTCTAAGATCTATGCACCTAGTAGGGAATGACTATTTTTTTGTTTATGATATTTTAATTCTTGACTATGCTTTCATGTATTGAATCTTATGCATTGGCCATAAATATGTTAAATTGTTTATTTTATCATTAAGGCATGATAATTCTTGATGGAATAGATATATTTTTTCTGGATTATTTCTTTAGGAATGGATTTATTAATATGTTCATCCTGAGTCTATATATTTATTCAAATTCTATTAGTATAGGGAGATAGGAAAATTTTGTTAAATCAATTGAAGGTCTAATTGGAATGATTTGGCTAAGAACCCTTGGATTAAAATTTCTAAAATCGGAAGACATTTTTTTCTCTATATATATTTACGAGAATGGGATAAAGGTCATAAAATCTTAGAAGAGATAGCATGAGGTATGCATATGTATAATATATGCACACATGCACATTTTGTGTGTGTGTGTGTGTGTCTATATATATATATATATATATATATTATATATATATATATATATATATATATATATATATATATATATATATATCTTGTCTTGTAATGAATGGAATTGTGTACATATTTTGTGTGTGTGTGTGTGTCTGCAGAATTAGGTGCTTCCCAAGTTTGGAAACTAATACAATGTATATACGAGAAGGGAGAAGTCCAATGGATTATTTCCATGTTTACAAACTGACCCATTATGTGTAAACAAAGAAGAAAAGATAAAACCAATATCAGTATTAATATTTCATACGAATTATGAGTTTTTAAATTATGAATATAATTCAATGCTATGATTTATGATGGTTTTTCTTATGATCTAACATTTTTTCGCTGTGATAGTAATAAAAAAAAAATTCAAAGTTTCACCTCATGAATAAGTTGTTAATGTGTTATGATTTAATTTTATTGTAATTATTTTACAATGAATCTAATGGATATATGTATTCCATGATGTAGGAAAGCATGGAAATTTCCAATTTTGGGATGAATGGAGTGGAAGAAAGGTTAATATCAACAGAGAAAAATTATTAAGGAATGTAATGGTATGATGGTGAAAGAACAATATGAAAGTGTTAGGGTAGTGATATGTCTCGGTTTTGAGACTCTTCCAGTATGAGGAAACATTTCCAAGGAATGGATCACTCGAGGGACCAAGAAGCAGAGAAGGGGATTCCTGAACTTGGAATGTGAATGACTACTGTTAGGGGGAATGGATCACTGAGGGGATGGAAAGAATAGAAGGGGATGCTAGAAAATAAATTGGTTCTAAATGGTCATGAGCATGGCTTGTTGGAATTAGAAACACATTGGGGGTGTTTTGGGAAGCAATGGGCCAAGAAATATTTTCTAAAGGAACAAGGAGTGCAAAGGAAAAAAAATCTGGATGTTGGAAAATAAAAAGTATATCAATTTGGATTGAGTGGAGAAAGACTGCCAAGAACATGCAAAAGGGAGCCATAAAAAGTGGTTGATCCATTGAAACTTTTTATGCCTATTTATTTTATAAGAAAGAAAATTGTAAATATGTAAAATGTAATTGTAAAATGTAATTGAATGAGCTCTTATGAGAAATGGACACATAAGAGCCAATGAAGGGTATTAAAGACAATGGAAATAAAAAGAGGAGGAAGCCAAGTGAAATATACTATTGAAAGGAATATCTACATTACCATATGGACAAGAAAAAAATAACGGTATTTCGGTTGAGCATTGGAAGGCTAGAAGGACACCTCTGAGGGGAGAAGTAGTAGTCTCTAGATTCCCTTATTGGATGGAGGGTGGATATGGGTTAATATATAGAGTCCCTTGACAACTAGGGTAGAGTCTTGCTCCATGAATTCTTGGTGAGGAGCGTTCTGAAGTATTCATTGCTTTCTTTCAGGTTTTATTATAGTAATTTCTCAGCTCCCAATATTGGGTGGAACCACTATGCACAATTTCTCTAAGGACAGAGATGAGAAGCCTCTAGGTTCCCTTGTTTGATTAAGGGTGGTGGTGGTTTAACCTCTGGATTACCTTATTTGGTTTTTGGGTGGAGATTGGAGGATATATTGACTCCTAGTGGTGTTGAAGGTGTGAGGATCTCCTTTGAGAACTCTTCCTCAAGCTCTAATATCTGACTCAGGGGTAAATGTGTAAATGTGCAATTCTAAGATCTATGCACCTAGTAGGGAATGACTATTTTTTTGTTTATGATGTTTTAATTCTTGACTATGCTTTCATGTATTGAATCTTATGCATTGGCCATAAAGATGTTAAATTGTTTATTTTATCATTAAGGCATCATAATTCTTGATGGAATAGATATATTTTTTTCCTGGATTATTTCTTTAGGAATGGATTTATTAATATGTTCATCCTGAGTCTATATATTTGTTCAAATTTCCTTAGTATAGGGAGATAGGAAAATTTTGTTAAATCAATTGAAGGTCTAATTGGAATGATTTGGCTAAGAACCCTTGGATTAAAATTTAAACTCAGTAGAGACATTCTTCTCAGATATATATATTTACAAAAGAATGTGGATAGTAAGGGCATAAATCTTTGAAGAGATAGTATGGGGTATGTATATATATATAATAGTATATGCACACATCCATGCATTTGTGTGTGTGTGTGTGTCTATATATATATATATATATATATATATCTTGTCTTGTATGAATGGAATTGTGTACATATTTTGTGTGTGTGTGTGTGTCTGTATAGAATTAGTGCTTCCCAAGTTTGGAAACTAATACAATGTATATACGAGAAAGGAGAAGTCCAATGATGATTTGATGGTGCCATGTAACCGACCTATTGTGTAAACAAAGAAGAAAGATAAAAACCAGACAAGATGCATATTTAAAGTAATGAATCATGAGTTTTTAAATTCATGAATATAATTCAATGCTATGATTTAAGACAGGCTTTATGACTGAACATTTTTTCTGTGATAGTAATCAAAAAAATTTAAAGTTTCACCTTATGTACATTAATAATGTGTTAATGATTTAATTTTATTGTAATTATTTTACAATGAATCTAATGGATATATGTATTCCATGATGTAGGAAAGCATGGAAATTTCCAATTTTGGGATGAATGGAGTGGAAGAAAGGTTAATATCAACAGAGAAAAATTATTAAGGAATGTAATGGTATGATGGTGAAAGACCAATATGAAAGTGTTAGGGTAGTGATATGTCTCAGTTTTGAGACTCTTCCAGTATGAGATAACATTTCCACGGAATGGATCACTCGAGGGACCAAGAAGCAGAGAAGGGGATTCCTGAACTTGGAATGTGAATGACTACATGGTAGGGGGAATGGATCACTGAGGGGATGGAAAGAACAGAAGGGGATGCTAGAAAATAAATTGGTTCTAAATGGTCATGAGCATGGCTTATTGGAATTAGAAACACATTGGGGGTGTTTTGGGAAGCAATGGGCCAAGAAATATTTTCTAAAGGAACAAGGAGTGCAAAGGAAAAAAAATCTGGATGTTGGAAAATAAAAAGTATATCAATTTGGATTGAGTGGAGAAATACTGCCAAGAACATGCAAAAGGGAGCCATAAAAAGTGGTTGATCCATTGAAACTTTTTATGCCTATTTATTTTATAAGAAAGAAAATTGTATATATGTAAAATGTAATTGTAAAATGTAATTGAATGAGCTCTTATGAGAAATGGACACATAAGAGCCAATGAAGGGTATTAAAGACAATGGAAATAAAAAGAGGAGGAAGCCAAGTGAAATATACTATTGAAAGGAATATCTACATTACCATATGGACAAGAAAAAAATAACGGTATTTCGGTTGAGCATTGGAAGGCTAGAAGGACACCTCTGAGGGGAGAAGTAGTAGTCTCTAGATTCCCTTATTGGATGGATGGTGGATATGGGTTAATATATAGAGTCCCTTGACAACTAGGGTAGAGTCTTGCTCCATGAATTCTTGGTGAGGAGTGTTCTGAAGTATCCATTGCTTTCTTTCAGGTTTTATTATAGTAATTTCTCAGCTCCCAATATTGGGTGGAACCACTATGCACAATTTCTCTAAGGACAGAGATGAGAAGCCTCTAGGTTCCCTTGTTTGATTAAGGGTGGTGGTGGTTTAACCTCTGGATTACCTTATTTGGTTTTTGGGTGGAGATTGGAGGATATCTTGACTCCTAGTGGTGTTGAAGGTGTGAGGATCTCCTTTGAGAACTCTTCCTCAAGCTCTAATATCTGACTTAGGGGTAAATGTGTAAATGTGCAATTCTAAGATCTATGCACCTAGTAGGGAATGACTATTTTTTTGTTTATGATATTTTAATTCTTGACTATGCTTTCATGTATTGAATCTTATGCATTGGCCATAAAGATTTTAAATTGTTTATTTTATCATTAAGGCATGATAATTCTTGATGGAATAGATATATTTTTTTCATGGATTATTTCTTTAGGAATGGATTTATTAATAAGTTCATCCTGAGTCTATATATTTGTTCAAATTTCCTTAGTATAGCGAGATAGGAAAATTTTGTTAAATCAATTGAAGGTCTAATTGGAATGATTTGGCTAAGAACCCTTGGATTAAAATTTCTAAACTCAGAAAGACATTTTTTCTATATATATATATATATTTATAGAATGGGATAAGGTCATAAAATCTTAGAAGAGATAGCATGGGGTATGCATATATATAATATATGCACACATGCACATTTGTGTGTGTGTGTTTGTCTATATATATATATATATATATATATATATATATATATATATATATATATATATATCAATATTATTCTTTATGTGCTTGGAAGGATATATTCTAGTCAGGCATGTATATACATTTATATAGATATAAGTTAAGCATAAAAGAGCCTAGGAAAAGGCCCTTTAAAAATATGTATTAGCAGTCATGAATGTGAAGGGGTTGGAAAAACATAAAGCTTTAGGGGGGACATGAATTTAGCCTCATTCGCCATATGAATAGGTGTTATGACCAAGCATGCAAGAAAAGGTGTTCAAGGTGATTGGTTTCCATGGAAATCATTGTCATCGTTGGATAACCTCATAGGTTCTACCCTTGCTTTGAATATGACTATTAGCAATATTTAGATTTATCTCTGTATGTAACTGTATATTTTATTATTTATTGAATTACAATAAATATATATATATATATATATATATATATATATATATATATATATATATATATATATATATATATATATATATATATATATATATATATATATATATATAACTGTGAGTGTGTGTTTTTGTGCGTGTATGTGTTTTTTGTGGATGTCAAAATGGTGAAACCTTTGGAAAAACCATGAAATATAACCATTTTTCCAAATTTGACTTATAACGGGGACGAAACAATTTACAAGGGGTCAAGAGCCTTTAGTGGGACCCAAGCCATAATGGCATGTGATGTGGACAAAAGGGTGACATGGTTCCCTCATGGTATGACACATGACACCAATAAAATTCCCATTTTACACGGCCAAATGAACTGAGAATGAGTTATACATTATGGCAGTATAGGAGGCCATGTGGATATGAGATGTCAGTGTGACATGAGTCTTACATCACTCAAAGGTTACATCACCCTGATAGTTTTAAAGGGGGCATGGTGCAACTCTTCAAGACTTTATATCCTAGGATGGGAAATTATTTTCCATCAGTTCACATAAGAGGGATATATATCCCTCTTCCTCATAGCCTAGAGATTTATTGGGAGTTTAACCCAAATGTTTTTGTGTGAAGGATCCGATGGGAAATTACACTATTTTATCATTGGGATTATGTGGCAAGAGCGGGCCCCATCAAAGGCGATATGAATCTAAGTGTGTTGCTTATATATGTGTATGCATACCATAAAAGGGTGCTCATGAATATTATATTGGAATAAGGAATGGTGATAGTTGTTGGTAGAATTACCATTGGGACCCTTTAGGGAGTGACATGAAAATGATTTGATTAGCCATGTCAGCACTATGTGGAAACCACGTGGGTGCCATGTGGCAGGTTAGGATGATGTGGGAAAGACAAATATGATAATATTTAAATGGCCATAACATTTGATCCAAGAGTTCAATTGAGACAAACATTATATTTCCATAAAGGTATTGATGAGAAAAATGTAATGACATGGTTCGTTTGTATTCTATGAAGTTTGAAAAGGGTTAAAAAAATTTATACCCATTTCCATAACTAAACCTTAGAGGTAACATAATCATAGAAAGAAAATCCTTCTACTTGTACTATGTGCTGTGGGTGGTAAGGTGGTGTTTTTCACTCTTAATTGATTGTTGGCTCAAAGGGTCTTGACCCAGGCTTGAAGGTTAAGGTTTGCCAACAAACCCCTATACTACTATCCCTTTCGGTAGTGACCTACTTGCACAGGCCAAAGTCTCACGCAAAGAAGTATGGAAGGGTGCTGGAACCAGGTTTCCGCACCCTGAGAGAGAGTAAGTATGTCAAGAAGGTCTACGTTCCCAGTTTATTGAGTTTGCACTAAACAGATATGTTCGCAGGTTTATTCACAATACAATCCACAGTGTAACAGAGCTACTATCATGTACAAATCTAGCTAATACCAGCTATTAGCTCAGAACACTATAATCATAGCAATTAACAGATCATAGATACATATACCAAAAACATAAATATTTTCACCGTTCGCAGCAATTAAACAGACACATTCGCAACTTAATCATATAGCCCAAGTTCACATCAATCATAACAAAACAGATCTAGATAACATCATATTTCCAATAGTACTTTGCATATATATTAATACCAAAATCCACTTACAATCCCAAAATACTGCCTACGCACATAGCCAATAGGGTCTGCACACATCAAGACTGAGGATATCCATGCACACAGCCAGTAAGAGTCCTTACCCAAAAGCAACCCGACAACAGATCTAACAATTCATCCTTAGCATCAATCTTAATCCTTACCTATCTTAAGACTCAAAACATTCATCTATTTATATCGATTTAGCCTACGCATCCAATGGTTCGCAAACCATGGTTTTCGGACTCTTGGTCTACCCTTGACCCATTACAATGCATTCAGGGCTTTTACCAACCCCAAAACCCCTGTGTCAGACTAAATAATACCAAAAATATACAAAAATGGACAAAATTCGTAGCTTTAGGAGACCCTGCTCCAACAGTCCCCTAACACAATATTGTGACTCATCTCGAGTGACTGTTATGGTGGGGTTGCCACTTTTTCTTGCAACAATTTGATTGCTTCAGCCAATGGGGGCAGAACACCTTCACTCTGAGTAGCAGCGTTTTGCGCAATGTCTACCAACTTCTGTGAAGTTGGGCCTTCTGTTGCAGCGATGAAGCTCTCCACAGTCTGGTTTAGCTACTTAACAGCAGCGTCAGTATCCTGGGTAAGATTGAGGGCTTCATCAACCCAAGGCTTAAGACGGTCACTGAGAGTCTTCTTCTTCTAGTGGAGGTTGTTGATATCATCCCGAAGGGCATGGCTAATTCGCAGTCATGTCAAGCGCTGAGAAGGGATCAAAGTAGGCATGATGGCTTCTGGCTGCTCGAACGCTTCTTCCTTCTGTTGTAGATCCTGGTTGATCTCACGAAGGATGGGGTCGCGATGTACCTTGGTCCATAGCTGCATGGATGTATCCAAAAATTGGGCACCTTGAGAAATCTGTTCGGTAATCACATTTGTAGCTGCCGTAACCAGCGGAGCTCTTTGGGCCCATACCTCCGGCGGTGTCCTTGGCTGTAGCTTAGCTTGCAAGTCTTCTATCTACTGTTCCATCTGTGCTTTGACCACCTGAATCTTCATCCTAGTGGCCTTCAATGCTGTGACTAACCCCTCAATCTTGGCCTGTGGGGTAGTTATGGCCGGGATTTCTTCTGTGACATCCACGTGGAGTCTGCTAATCAAGTGTTCCAACTCTGTCTGCTACACGATGGTGAGGGTACATGTAGCCTCCACTTGGGAAACTTTAGCGTTCTTCTCTTCGATTGTCTGCTTAGCTACACTGAGCCGCTGGTATACTTGATGGTCCCAGTGTTGAATTTATTCAAATAAGGAGGTGTGGAGAACCTGTAATACTTCATGAGGCAACCTAGCCAGATCAAACTGTACACCTGCATACACCTAGACCTGCACTCCTAAGTCGGGTGGACTTATTGCGAGGGTTGCATTGGGTAAGGAACAAATGTGGCTTTCCACTGGAACAAGGGTTGCGTTGCTCGTTGTCGAGGGCGTTCATACTTGAATCATACTGGTCTGCAGCACGTCTATGTTCAGCTGCAGAGTGCAGAGCTTGGCCTGAAGTGTGTCGGTCGTGGCTTTCTTTTTTTCCTCTAGGGCTAGCCATTTGTCTTCCATAGCCAAAGTGACTGCATTAGCAATTTGCTCGAGGTCCCCTTCGGTCAGTGTAACCATCTCATCCCATTCCATCCACTGTGAGCGCTACTTCTTTTGTGGCCCTTTGATAGGCTCTCTTGTTTGCTTCATGCCTCAAGGGGAGTTAGCACCTCCCACCTCCTGGCCTTCAATATCAAGACCCTATTGTGGATATTTCTGTACTACAACGTCCGTGCCTATCTCGGCACTCTTACCGGTCTGCGAATCCTTCTGTGATGCAGCTCCGGTGACCTTCCCTATACTTTGACTGGGCTGTAAACCCTTTTGTGTTGTAGCTCCAGTGCCCTTCCCCATACTCTTTCTTGGTTCATTGATATCCTTGGTGATAATAGGCGGGATTACCTTTGTAGTGTTGCTTCCTTTGGTGCCCTTCGCACCCGTTTTGAAGCCAAGCTTCCAGTGATGAGGCCATAATTTAACTACATTGTTAATTTCTTCATCCGCAACCATATAAGGGAGAAAAACCCACGCAGAGGTTGTGTGGCCTCAAATTTGGACATGGTGCATAGTCACTTGGAATGCGGCAATTCTTTTGTATTTATCATAGATAGTGGGCGACAGGCGCGACCGGGAGTTGATAGCTACTACAAGCCCACTCTGAAAAAATAGCCAGAACACTTGGTTGTGTTCGATGCAATATGCATCCTTAGAGTCCCATAAGTTCATATTTTTATTTCCTAAATATACCTCAGGCTGAAGGAAGGCAGAGTTCAGGGTAACATCAAACCACGCTTAATCTGGTAGCTAGCCCTACCAGATCGGGAGAGGGCTCTCTCCGGGTCAATCTCAACAAAGATAATCAATAAGGCTTGAGATGACTTGAAATAAAGGCTAATTTTAGGCTAGGTATATAGGTGAAAGGGTTTGATTTGATTTTGGGGGTCTTTTTTGGATCAAAGGGAGAGGCAGATTTTGGGTCTAGAGATGAGGCCTAGTTTTTGCAGAGTTCTGAATGGGGCAAGGAAGGCAATTGTTTTGATGATTTGGAATGAATGAATTCATAGCTCAGACTGGTAAGGAGCTAAAGAGGGCAATAATATTTCAATAATCCTCTTCAAACAGATGAAAACATGGAAAATTAAACAAAACTCAAGGCAGAGCAAAGCAATCTAATGAATTCCACCTTTATCACTTATTTGTTTAAGTTAAGAAGAAAATAGAAGGAAAATGATACACATGAAACATCAGTAAACTTACAATCACAGAGAAAAACATACCATCAAAACATAGAGCCACATGGATCACAAAGAGTGTTGCAAACCCTGGTCTACTCCTTTGCCAAAATTTCAAAGATGAAATGTACAATGAAGTGCCAAGCAATCCCAAGTGTCCAACCCTGAAAATGACTGAAGAACTACAAGATATAGAAAATCCCAACTCATCCCCATGCCTCTATGGGTCTATCTCACTATTTTATGAGCTGTTTCAACAAGATATAAACTAAGAACTGAAAAATAGGCAATGGAACAGCTTGCCTCTATAAGATAGGAAACTGATTCACTCAGTTACATTTCACTTTTTGGTGAATGAATCTACCCGGATGATTAAAAATGTGCCAAAATTACATAAAAGTCATCAAATTACATCAAGTTACATCAATATCTATACATATGAAGATAAAAAAAGTCAAACTAGCCAAAACTAGGCGAAACTCTGAGCTGCTGAGTGAAAAAGGAGCCAAAATTCCCAATGCGTCGCGCCTGAAATCTCTATGCATCGCGCCACTTTGAGGCTGATTTTGATGGCCTTCCTGGATTCCAAATTGAGTGCAAGATATCTCGTTGGAAAGCTCTTCCTGTCTACGTTCCAACCCAGGTAAAATTTCTAAATTGGGTTGCCACTTGCCCCTCCAAAAATCAAATCTCCCAACACTGCTTCCTGTGTGTCCAAAAAGTGGCAGAAAGACCATTTTTAAGGTGTTTTTGACCCTTCAAGCAACCCAAAACTTGTCAAAATCCTTATTTAATGGGTAGGCATGCATAAATTTTAATCCAGAAATACAAATTTTTCTTCCAGAGGAGCTGCCAATTATAAGTGCACGCCAAGTGGCACGATGCGTCGGGCAAGAAAATCTGTTTTAAGGCCAAAAATTTCAAAATTGACAAAAAGTTTCCCAAATTTCTTGAAATTTGGGCTGAAGTTCCACCATCAAGTGCTATGCTGAGCCAAAGAAGCTTCGACCAAAATTTGGAGTCTATCATGCCTTTTGCGATGCTTTAGTGCCCTCTTTAGCTTTGCTTTCAGGATTTTAATTCTCACTTTGCAAACATGATTCCTCTCCCAATAATGATTCTTCATGTGCCTGAGCATGTTCTTTTCCTATTGAAATTCTCCAAAAGATTCTCAAGATGAATATTGACCCTCTCAAGCCAGTTCTCTCTCTCGGCCTCAATCTCCTGCTCAATGGATGTCATCTCGGTTTGGCTTCGTTGGGCATCTTGCCGGTTCTCACGGATGTTTTGCAACTCCATGATTGTTTGCTGATCTTCCAACTATTTGTTTCGTTGCTCCAGGTAATTTATGATCCATTGGGCTCTTTTCAATTTGACGGTCAATGTGTCTATCTCTGCCTTCTGCTCCTGAATGGTCCCTTTCAACTTTGAGCTTGGAGAGCTCAAATCCTCATCAATCAATATGAAACCTGTGTCTTGGCCTCCTGAAGGCCCCTCATCCTGCATAGGCCTCTTACCTCTGTCCTGTAACTGTACCTGTGCTTCTGATGATGGCAATGAGACCCCTTCGACCCCAGGTGGAGATAGTACTCGTTGGGCTAATGCAAATAATCCTCTAGTGCCTCTCTGATAAGTGATATACATCGGCACACTAGTAGTCTCTGCCTCCTGACATCCATACTGATGTGAAGGTTCACTTGCATCATGGACAACCTCCAAAGGAACCTGAGGAGCTGTGAAGAAATCATGGGAAATGAAATCTTCCCATGAAATACCCTACAATCCAAGCTGATGTACAACCATGATCTTAATGAGTGCATAGTGATAATATTGTTGTACTACTGCTCGGGAGTTTTCCTCTGCACAAGAATGGTCATTCTCTCGATATTCTGGCACATGAAATAAGGGATGTTCATCATCCTCACTCTGGTGAAATGCATCAATAACTTGATATGATAGGCATAGAGTCGTGAAAACCAGCAATCACAACTGAAGTATCTGATAATGAGTTTCATTAGAGGCGCATAGGACTCCTTTAGGAATAGGAATGGGAACGCTCTGCTGAGTTGTCTCACAAATCTAGGCCTGATATATGGTTCATAATGCACTTTTTCCACCTATTGTCTTTTGTTCCACTGTTCACCCATATTCGGTATTCCGGTTGCTTGAGAGATAGTTTCTGGTGTCAAAGTGAAATTTACACCAGCAAGAGTTACCTGACCATCATGTAAATGCAATACAAACAAACGAGCCAACTCCTGATGATAATGAATTCTAGCAATCATTTCACAAAATTGAAAGCATGGCTGTTCTCGAAAACATGTCATGGCAAGTGGAAAAGCTTGAAATTCAGCCAATGAGTTGGGCTCCTCTGTCACATGTCTGCCACTCTTATGAGGCCTTCTAGGTGCATGTAGCTCAGTGGTGGAATCACTGTCTCAGTCATATGATGTATCAGTGTCTGTCTCCATGATTTCCATGGTCTATGAAAGGTGTATGTTGGCTTGTATGAGATGAAAATGAGAATTTTGGGTACTTTTGTTTTAATACCAAATGTGTGATAGTGTGGGAGGGACTGTGGGGAGATAGGGCAGTGGGGACAATGAAGTTTAACCAAGTGGAATCCGCCTTTTGAAAACTTGTGATTTGATAAATTTAGGGACAAGGGACAGCCACTTGATTTTTTTGGGATAAACTTGGGATTTGGGGAAATTTTGCAAATGGGATAGGGATAATGGGAATGAAATAGATATGAGTGGCTTTAGGGATTTAGGGAGATAGGGGAATGGACTATAGTGATGAGATAATAGTGAGGGGGAGGAAAAACAAGGTGGGGAATGGAGTATTTGGCACAAAATTATTTTTAAAACACCAACTTCAAAACCCTAAGGGAGCAACTCTCAAAAAGATGATAGGGTTTGGATTTTGTGCATTCAAACTCTTATAATAAATCATATAATCAACACCAAGCATGGGTTTATGGGAAGTATAAGATCACATGAACTTACTTGGAGCAAGAAGGACCAAGTCGATTTGGATTTTTTTGAAGCAAGGGCAAAAATTTGTGTTTTGGCCCAATGCGCCGCGACCACTGCCCAGTGCATCGCACCCTCCTGATGCGTTGTGCTGGAAAAATTTAACACACAATGAAGTGGCCCTATGCGCCGCACTCAGCTTATGCGACGCGCTTAGCTTATCCGCCATGACCAATGCCCAGTGGATTGCGCCCCTCTGTTTCAACACAGTTCGGCCTCCAAACTTGTTTCTTCGCTCCTCCACGATTTTCTTTGCCTCATTGATGTATTTGGCGTGCAAATGAATTTTCAAAACAAAAAAATCATATTTGTACCAAAGACTTCGATTTTTTATTTGAAAAAATCCACTTTACAATTTTTGAAAACTTTGGCACTTTTTCAAAAGAACTCTGTTTTGCTTGGTTTTTATTTTTGGACTGAATGATGAGCTTCTTGTCTGTTTTGCAGGGATGGATGGCACGGAGTTTTGGAAAAGGCGACCAGGGTTGTGAATGGAGCATTATTACAATTGAAGAACTTAAAAATTACATTGCATTTATTACATAAGAACAAAATAAACAATTTTTCTTCAAAACAGAGTTTTGAAGAAAAATCATTATGAAGCATTATGATGATGAAATTTGCAGTGAAACCTTATTTGAAGCTTCCTCATATGTCTTCTAGCATTTATTAGACATTTTGAGACCTGATTAATAAAACCCTAGACCTAATGAGACTAAAACCCTAAAATGACACTTTGCCAACCAAGAGACCAAACATGACTGTAAATGATTTTGATGAACATAACTAGACCAATAGGTACATGACATGAGGGATATGAGTGACAAGACCCTTCCGTCAGATGATCCATGCTCCTAATGGAATGTAGCTGACTGAACTGAGTGAGACACCTAAAATGAAATGCAACAAGAGAAATTTGATCTCTGACGGAGGGATTAAGATACCGACTCTAACATTGTCTCCAATGGGGATGGTAGCTCCTTGGAGGTGCCAAGAACTATAGATTTCTGTGAGAGTAGGCAGTGCCTTCATCCATTGGGCTATGGATTCCATAACTTTGAAAAACCAACACAAGACTCTTGACTCAATTTTATTGACTGAAAATTGACTCAAGCCTACTCAATTTTGAAACTAAAAATGACCGAAAGACTTGACTCGAAAAAATCAAACCAAAGCTGAAATCAATCTTCAGAGTTATAGCCTTCACCTCGGGCCCCAAACTAAAGAAAAGATCACAACATGCACTTGCAACGAAACTAAAATAAACTGGTATGTACAGTGAGAATGTAAACAGTAGAAAACATTTCAGAAATGATATCGCTTGAGTAGCCGACCATTGAATGGCCCTCCTAGAAAATATTCCCCGTTCATCTCTTTCAAAAGAAAAGCATTTTGACTCTGATAGGCAGCAATTTTAAAGGGTCCTTTCCATATATTTTCGAACTTACCATGCTTACCCTTTTCCTCATTTCTTGCATCCCACTTCAGCACCACTTCTTCCAATTGAAATTTGTCCGCCTTTGCTTTTCTGTCATATATTTTCTTAATTCTCTCTTGCAGCTTGAACGTGTTTTGGAAAACTTCTTCTCTAGTCTACTGCAAATGGATCATTTGATTTATTCTCCTTTGCATATGATCGTCTTCACTGCCAGCTTCCTGCAGAAGTTTGACCACTGGAACTACGAGAGAGATAGGAAATATTGTGTCAACTCCATATACTAACTCAAAGGGGGACATACCAATGGATTTCTTCTGAATCACTTGATCCACCCAAAGTGCATTGACCAACTTCTTATGCCAAATTTTCTTGTTTATTTCCAGCAATTTTTTAATAATGTTGACCAAATATTTGTTGGAAGACTCCGCCAATCCATTGCCTTGTGGATGATAAGCGATTGAGTGTCCCAAAGTGATGTGATACTTGTCACAAAACTCAACCATTATTTTTGATTTGAAAGCTCCTGCACTATCAGTAATTAACTTATTCGAGCAACCAAAGCAAGACAAAATATTATTCTCAAGGAATAAAATTATTACCGAATTCATGGCTGGCCTGGTGGGAATTGCTTCAATCCATTTCATGAAATAACTGTCATTGTGGGGATCCACTTATGATGAGATGAAGAAGTGGGATGGATCTCACCAATGAAATCCAAACCCCACTGCTGAAAAGGAGCACTTACCTCAATGGGCTTAAGTGGCAAAGGCTACAATTTCTTCCTCCCCTCAAAAATCTGACATTCATGATAGCTTTTAACAATTTTGTACACATCAGCAAAAAGAGTCGGCCAATAATATCCCGCTCTCAAAAAAAAAATTCCCATTGTTTTCCAGAAAAGGTGACCTCCATAATTTGCCTTATGAAAATCTTCCATAACCTACTTTGCTTCTTCTTCCACCAAACAATTTAGTAAAACACCACCGGGATCTTTCCAATAGAGCGCATTGTTCAAAATACAAAACTTAGCAGCCTTCAATTTCAAAGTTCTACTTTTGTTTTTAGCCATTCCTAGCGGTGGTGACAAGTTTTGGAGCACATATACAATATCTGAATACCAAGGAGAATGAACAAAAATTTCTGATACCTAAATTAGCGAACTTTCTTCATTTTCCTTGGACATAGTAGTAATGAGATTAATGTCCAAGGCATGTAAATTTGACTCAGCCATTAGCTTAGCCAACCCTTGTCCTTTGATAAGATTTGTAGGCTTTATCTCCACATCATACTCCAACAAGGCAGCAATCCATTTGCCTCGTCTCCCCTCTGGATATGTTTGCACTAAAACATCCTTAACAACAACATTAGGAACATAAGCAAGAATATGAGAATGCAGAATATATACTCGAAAATATTTCAACGCTTTCACTAAAGCAAGAGCTTGCTTCTCAATAATGTTATATTTTAAGGCTACATATCTTATGGTTCGGCTAAAAAAAGCAATTGGTTTTTCATGCTGATCTCTTTTCTGCATCAATACTGCTGCCATAGTATGTTCCGAGGAAAATGAAAACAAAATAAAATCCTAAGTATAGTTCGGGTTGATCAAAACCAGAGCTAAAGAAAGAGCCAACTTTGCTAAATTGAAAGACTTTACAGCCTCCTCAGTCCACTTCACTACGCTATATTTTTTAAGCATGTTCGTAATCTCCCTTAGATGTTCTGCAAGATTAGGCAGAAAACGGCGCAAGAAATTCATCTTACCATTGAATGATTGGATCTCCTTTTTGTTTCGACGAAGATCAATTTGTTGAATAGCTTCTACTCAAGCTAGATCAATACGGATGCCATCTTTTGAGATAATATGACCAAGAAGTTTTCCCTCATCCATGGCAAACAAACTTTTCTTCGAATTGAGTGACACACCATACTTTCTACACCGCTGAAAAAAAAATCTTCAAATGGTAAAGGTGCTCTTCGTCAGAATTAGAAAAGACTTTCAAATCATCAAGATACACAACTAGAAAAAAATATTTCTCATTTGCAAATGCCATATCCATTGCGCACTGAAAGGTTGCACCAGCATTCTTCAAACCGAAAGGCATTTTAGCATAATGGAAAGTTCCCCATAGAGTGGTGAACGCTGTTTTGTCTCTATCATCCTCATGGACCAGAATTTGGTTATAACTAGAATAACCATTGAGTAGCGACATACGAGATGCTCCAACTACTCGCTGAAGTATGTGATCCATTTTGGGCAATGGATAATTATATTTCAAAGAAACCTAATTCAGATTCCTAAAATCAATGCACAAACGAATCTCACATGTTTTCTTGCGGACGGGCACCAAATTAGAAATCCAATCTGAAAACCTTATAGGAACAATGATACCAGCCTTGTACAATTGATTCACTTCCTTCTCAATTGAGGGTAGCAACTTCGGATTTATTCTTCTCAACGTCTGCCTGAAGGGCTTTTGATTTGGTTTGATCGGAATGGTGGGCTGAATTATGTTTGTATCATATGTCTTCAAATATTAATAGTTCCAAGCAAATACATTAGCAAAAGATGACAAAAAAATGATATATTTTTCTTTTACCTATGATGGAAATGCTTTGGACAATTTTACCATCTTTGGATTCTCAGCTGATCCAATGTTCACATCTTCAACTCCCTTTTCGGTTGGCCGCAAGGTTGGTTTTCTAGCTACGTCATCTTGATCAAAAATCTCCTCTAAAGGTATTAGACATTTAGGAATGACATTATCCTTCAGCTGCAATACTTCCATCTGATTTACTTGGACATCAGTCCCACCATCATCATGCTCCATATCAATAGAAGTGTCTTTGAATTTACCTTTATTTTGCAGAAATTCATCAATTTCTTCGTCATCTTGAAACATTTTCCAATACCTTTGATTGTTTGGGACAGTCGAATGATGCTTCACATGAATTTCAAATTTGTTACTTGATTTCATTGGAATTTTTAAGTTACTTGCTGCCTTTGCAAGTGCATTTGCAATACCATTCTGAATACGAGGGACACAAGTCAAAGTATAGTTTGAAAAAAATTTCAAGATATCAAGGATTGCATTTCGGTAAGCCCGCATTCGAGGATACTTAGCTTGATATTCACCTTTCACTTGCTTGATAACCAATTCCAAGTCGCCATACACTGCAATCCTCTTAGCATTCAACTTTCTAAGAATTTTCAGACCAGCAATTAAAGCTTCGTATTCAGCCTCATTATTTGAACATTCAAAAGCCAATTTATAGGAATAGACCCTTACATTACTCGGTACCTTGTTTGGGGCGGAAAAAGGGCTGTGTACCCAAGTGCCAATTCCAGCACCATCACTTCCTACTGCACCATCAAAATCCATGGTCCACAAACCATCTTCATCTTCTTCCAAGTGCTGAAATTATGTTTTCTCTGTTATTTCTGCTTACTATCCATCAACTTTTTGCTGCCGTCGAAGGTTGATTGCTCAGCGGAACTTTCAGGTTTTTGTCTCTCTTTCTTCAAAACCTCTATGAAATTCTCGGTGATTTCCAGAATGTCTTCTACTTCAACTAATTGTCTATTTACATCATTGAAACTATTTGAATACAAAACAAATGATTCTAAATATGTATGTACATAGTTGATTGGATGATTTACCGATTTCTCCTTGCTGGTGATCATATACTTCATCTTTTGCTCCCGATATAATTTCCTCATCTTACCAAACACAGGAATAGTGGCATAGGAGAAATCAAGCTGCAATTTTCCCTTTAGTTTTACTCCCCAATATCTGGAAAGAAGCATGCCAAATCTAGGAGGAATATCCGCCACAACCACATCCATCAAAACATTTTGAGTTGGAATCTGATCCAAACTGACCACCAAATCTTTGATAAGCCCAATGCATCTTACTCTACTGGAATCAAAAGAGTAAAGATCATGATACTTTCTAGTGATGTCCAATCGAAATTTCTCCATGATTTCCCTCAGCATGAGATTATGAGAGGCTTCAGAATCAAACATAGCATTATGTAACACAAAATCATGCAATCTAAGGCTATTATAAAAAGGAGGCACATCACTATCTGGAGACTCACCATCCAATGCTAGACCAAAATTCAACTCAGTTTGATCATCTTCCACATTCACCATATCAGACAATGGATCTAAATTCAAAATCTTAAACACCTGACCCTTATAGCTGCTATTCTTCTTCAACTCAATCAAAGGAATGGATACTTTCAAGTTAGCAATTTCATTTTCTAAGTTAAAAACTGAAATTTTCTCTACCTCTTTAGCTTCAACATCCTTCTTTTCAGTTTTTTCCTTTGATACAATTGGGTAATTAGATCTTTCATTTGCTTATGGGGATTTTCTAGTAGTGGGATCAGCTATCTCTTTTCCCTTCTTCTGCGCCACGGGTGAATCATTCTTTGGTGCTGAAACTTCCTTTCTCTTTTGAATTGGATTAATAGGTACATATTTGTTTCTAAGTGAATATTGTCACTGTTGGGCTGTTAAGGCATTCATGTATCCCCTCTGATACTCATCAGACTCTTCTTCAAGAGTTGTCTCATTTGCCAAGATGAAATTCTCATCTTTTTGTACAGCTAAGTTTTCTGCATACTCCTCATCTTCAGTGATAAAATTTGGCATATCATCAGGTGTAAAGAAATGATTCTCTTCTCCTATTACATTCTCTTCATCATCTAATTCCGGACCAACAAAATTCTGTTGTAAGGGTGTCTTCACTTGTTGTTGTGCTGGTTCTTGTGCTCGCTGCTCTCTTTGCTTGATTCTGAATTGCGGTTGCTGCTGGCCACGGAAGTTAGGATTTTTGATCTGCGGTTCAGGCTTATCAAGTGTTAATCTTTCAAACATCTTTTCCATCTTCCGAAGCATTTGATCTAATGTGGAAACCTCTTCCTTTATTTCTACTTTCTTTTCAGCTCTAATTCTAGCTCTCCTGGAATTCAAATTATCTTCAACACTGACTGCAATTTTCTGCATATCTTCTAATGTAGCCAGACTCCTTTCTCTCAATTGATAAGCCATGTCAGGATCAAATCCATCCAGAAACTTAATTAAATCTGAACCCCTAGGTGGCTTTATATCATCAGGAATTGCATTATAAACATAATTGAATCTAATACAATAGTCTAGAACTGACTCACCAACATTTCGCTTGATATTGTCATATTTGGAAAGGATCGAAAGAGGATATTTCTACACTTCCCATCGATCCAAGAATTGTCTCTAAAGATTAGCCAATGTAGCAATACTTCTAGCCGGCAAAGCTCTGAACCACTTTCTCACTTCTCCTCCAAAGGTTTGTACAAAAAATCTCATTGTCACATTTTCAGCATCAATTTCATGAAGGTCAAAGAAATCTGCCATTCTATCGACATGTTGCTGAGTAGTGACACTTTGAGGAGTGCCATCAAACAATGAAATTTTTCTTTGATAATCTGCAGGCATGTCATCTAATTTTTTAGGCAATACGAGAGGTGCAAATTGGGCAACCATTGCTCTTGGTGGATTTACAACTGATCTTGGAGATATAGGAGGAGTCAGAGCAGTTGATCTATGAGGTGTATGTGGTGTAGATGGAGGTGATACTACTGCAGATTGTCGATCAAAAATAAATGGTTGCACGGGAATGGTAGGAATGAAAGGAGGCTCGGTATGAACTTGTGAACCAGATGTAACTGCTGATGGCCCAAGAGTTGCGGATGCAGACTCTGTGAACTTAGGAATATTTGTTGCCACAATGGAATTCTGAATGTTCAAAATGTAACTGTCAAGGGATCTATTAGCCTGTTCAATTTCAATATACTTGATAAAATCTGGATTTATGACAGTAGAATCAATAGCACTTTCAGACTTAGTCTCAAACAACGACAACTCAAATTGTTCGTCAAACTCAAGGTCTTCAAGATACTCAAAAACAGTGGGACATGAATGAGATTTAAACAAAGGAATCAAAGGACTTTCTCGATAAAGGATTGTTGAAATAAGATTGGGATTTTCATACACAGGAGGTGGATCGGGATCTGGATTTGCTCTGGTATGTCATCTAGAAGCCAGTGTGTTGAATTATTTTCAAAAATCAAAGGGTCAAAACCAACTTGTTCAGCCTATCAAATTCTAAACTCATCATCCAAAGTCTAGAACGATCTGATGTACTGGGGAAATTTACAAGTCATGTGTTACGTTTACAAACTAGACTGGAGATTGACTAAAGTCGCATTTATCTACTTTCGCTAACGCAAAGTAAAATCATTTCAAAGGCTACCTGGCATAACTTCAGGCTCCATCTGTAGCTTATAAAACAAATAACACTAACAAGAAAACCATTTCTTCCCCAGTATGTTCGCCACTATGTTATTGCCTAAATCTACCTCATGCTGAAGGAAGGCAGAGTTCAGGGTAACATTAAACCACGCTTAATCTGGTAGCTATCCCTATCAGATCGGGAGAGGGCTCTCTCCGAGTCAATCTAAGCAAAGATAACCGATAAGGCTTGAGATGACTTGAAATAAAGGCTAATTTTAGGCTAGGTATATAGGTGAAAGGGTTTGATTTGATTTTGGGGGTTTTTGTTGGATCAAAGCGAGAGGCAGATTTTGGGTCCAGGGATGAGGCCTAGTTTTTGCAGAGTTCTAATTGGGGCAAGGAAGGCAATTGTTTTGATGCTTTGGATTGAATGAATGAATAGCTTAGACCGATGAGGAGCTGAAGAGGGAAATAAGCTTTCAAGAATCCTCTTCAAATAGATGAAAACATGGAAAATTAAACAAAACTGAAGGCAGAGCAAAGAAATCTAATGAATTCCACCTTTATCACTTATTTGTTTAATTTAAGAAGAAAGGAGAAGGAAAATGATACACATGAAACATTAGTAAACTGACAATCATAGAGAAAAACACACCATCAAAACATAGAGGCACATGGATCCCAAAGAGTGCTACAAACCTTGGTCTATTCCTTTGCCAAAATTGCAGAGATGAAATGTACAATGAAGTGCCAAGCAATCCCAAGTGTCCAACACTGAAAATGACCGAAGAACTACAAGATATAGACAAGCCCAACTCATCCCCATGCCTCTAGAGGTCGATCTCACTAGTTTAGGAGCTGTTTCAACAATATCTAAACTAAGAACTAAAAAATAGGCAGTGGAACAACTTGCCTCTATAAGATAGGAAACTGATTCACTTAGTTACATTTCACTTTTTGGTGAATGAATCTACCTGGATGAGTAAGAATGTGCCAAAATTGCATCAAAGTCATGAAATTACATCAAGTTACATCAATATCTGTACATATGAAGATGAAAAAGTCAAACTGGCCAAAAGTAGGCGAAAATCTGAGCTGCTGAGTGAAAAAGAAGCCAAAATTCCCAATGCGCCACGCCTGAAATCTCTATGTGTCGCGCCATTTGAAGGCTGATTTGTAGGGCCTTAACAGAGTCCAAATTGAGTGCACGATAGGTCGTTGGAAAGATATGTCTGTCTACTTTCCAACCCAAGTGGAATTTTTGAATTTGGTTTCTATTTTCCCCTCCAAAAATCAAATCGCCCAACACTGCTTCCTGTGTGTCCAAAAAGTGGTAGAAATGCCATTTTTAAGGTGTTTTTGACCCTTAAATAAACCCATAACTTGTCAAAATCCTTAGGTAATGGGTAGGAATGCATAAATTTTCATGAAAAATCTAGAAATACAAATTTTTATTCCATAGGAGCTACCAATTATAAGCACGCGCCAAGTGGTGCGACGCGTCGGGTAGGAAAATTTGTTTTAAGGCCACAAATTTCAAAATTGACAAAACGTTTCCCAAATTTTTTGAAATTTGGGCTGAAGGTCCACCATCAAGTGCTATGCTAAGCCAAAGAAGCTTTGGCCAAAATTTGGAGTCTATCATGCCTTTTGCGACGCTTTAGTTCCCTCTTTAGCTTTGCTTTCAAGATTTTAATTCTCGCTTTGCAAACATGATTCCTCGCCCAATAATGATTCTTCATGTGCTTGAGCATGTTATTTTACTTTTTGGCCTTCTCCAAAAGCTTCTAAAGATGAATATTGACCCTCTCAAGCCAATTCTCTCTATCATCCTCAATCTCCCGCTCAATGGATGTCATCTCGATTTGGATTCGTTGGGCAGCTTTCCGGTTCTCACGGATGTTTTGCAACTCCATGATTGTTTACTGATCTTCCAACTGTTTATTTCACTTCTCCAAGTAATTTATGATCCATCAGGATCTTTTCAATTTGACAGTCAATGTTTCTATCTCCGCCTTCTACTCCTGAATGGTCTCTCTCAAATTTGAGCTTAGAGAGCTCAAATCCTCATCAATCAATATGAAACCTGTGTCTTGGCCTCCTGAAGGCCCCTCATCCTGCATAGGCCTCTTACCTCTATCCTATACCTATGTTGTTGATGACGGCAATGAGAACCCTTCGACTTTAGGTGGAGATAGTACTCGCTGGGCTGCTGTAAATAATCCTCTAGTGCCTTTATGATAAGTCATATACATCGGCACACTAGTAGTCTCTGCCTCCTAACCTCCATACTGATGTGAAGGGTCACCTGCATCATGGAAAACATCCGGAGGAACCTGAGGAGCTGTGAAGAAATCATGGGAAATGAAATCTTCCCATGAAATACCCTGCAATCGAAGTTGATGTACAACCACAATCTTAATGAGTGCATAGTGATAAATAATTTTGTACTGTTGCACGGGAGTTTTCCTCTGCACAAGAGTGGTCATTCTCTTGATATTCCAGCACATGAAATAAGGGATGTTCATCATCCTCACTCTGGTGAAATGCATCAATAACCTGATATGATAGGTAGAGAGTCATGAAAACCGGCCCTCACAACTGAAGTATCTGATAATGAGTTTCATCAGAGGCGCATAGGACTCCTTTAGGAATCGGAATGGGAACACTCTACTGAGCTGTCTCACAAAGCTAGGCCTGATATATGGTTCATAATGCACTCTATCCACCTGTTGTCTTTTGTTCCACTCTTCACCCACATTCGGTATTCCGGTTGCCTGAAAGATAGTTTCCGGTGTCAAAGTGAAATTTACACCAGCAAGAGTTACCTGACCATCATGTAAATTCAATGCAAACAAACAAGCCAACTCCTGATGATAATGAATTCTAGCAATCATTTCAAAAAATTGAAAGCATGACTGTTCTCAAAAACATGCCATGGCAAGTGGAAAAGCTTGAAATTCAGCCAATGAGGTGGGCTCCTCTCTCACATGTCTGCCACTCTTATGAGGCCTTCTAGGTGCATGTAGCTCAGTGGTGGAATCACTATCTCGGTCATATGATGTATCAGTGTCTGTCTCCATGACGTCCATGGTCTATGCAAGGTGTATGTTGGCTTGTATGAGATGAAAATGAGAATTTTGGGTACTTTTGTTTTAATGCCAAATGTATGGTAGTGTGGGAGGGACTGTGGGGAGATAGGGTAGTGGGGACAATGGAATTTAACCAAGTGGAATCTTCCTTATGAAAACTTGTGATTTGATAAATTTAGGGACAAGGGACAACCACTTCATTTTTTTGGGATAAACTTGGGATTTGGGGAAATTTATCAAATGGGATAGGGATAATGGGAATGAAATATATATGAGTGGCTTTAGGGATGTAGGGAGATAGGGGAATGGACTGTAGTGATGAGATAATAGTGAGGGGGAGGAAAAACAAGGTGGGGAATGGAGTATTTGGCACAAAATTATTTTTAAAACACCAACTTCAAAACCCTAAGGGAGCAACTCTCAACAAGATGATAGGGTTTGGCTTTTTTGCATTCAAACTCCTATAATAAATCATATAATCAACACCAAGAAAAATTTTATGGGCAGTAGAAGATCACATGAACTTACTTGGAGCAAGAAGGACCGAGTTGATTTGGAGTTTTTTGAAGTAAGGGCAAAAATTTGTGTTTCGGCCCAATGTGCCATGACCACTGCCCAGTGCATCGCGCCCTCCTGATGCACCGCACTGGAAAAATTTAACACACAATGGAGTGGCCCTATGCAGCGCACTCAACTTATGCACCGCGCTCAGCTTATGCGCCATGACCAATGCCCAGTGTGTCGCGCCCCTCTGTTTCAACATAGTTCGACCTCCGAACTTGTTTCTTCACTCCTCCATGATTTTCTTTGGCTCATTGATGTATTTGGAATTCAAATGAATTGTTGAAACAAAAAAATCATATTTGTACCAAAGAATTTGATTTTTTATTTGAAAAAACCCACTTTACAATGTTGAAAACTTTGGCACTTTTTCAAAAGAACTTTGTTTTACTTGGTTTTAATTTTTGGACTGAATGATGAGCTTCTTGTCTGTTTTGCAGGGATGGATGGCACAGAGTTTTGGAAAAGGTGACCAGGGCTGCGAATGGAGCATTATTAAAACTGAAGAACTTAAAAATTACATTGCATTTATTACATAAGAACAAAATAAACAATTTTTCTTCAAAAGAGAGTTTTGAAGAAAAATCATTGTCAAGCATTATGATGATGAAATTTTTGCAGTGAAACCTTATTTGAAGCTTCCTAATGTGTCTTCTAGCCATTATTAGAAATTTTGAGACCCGATTAATAAAACCCTAGACCTAATGTGACTAAAACCCTAAAATGACTCTTTGCCAACCAGGAGACCAAACATGTCTGTAAATGATTTCGATGAACATAACTAGACCAGGAGGTACATGACATGAGGGATATGAGTGACAAGACCCTTCCATCAGATGATCCATGCTCCTAATGGAATGCAGCTGACTGAACTGAGCGAGACACCTAAAATGAAATGCAACAAGAGAAATTTGATCTCTAACGGAGGGATGAAGATACCGACTCTAAGACATATAACGAGCCCCTTCGCACAGGTCTTGGGGGAGCTCATGGAGGACATATTCTTTAGGTGCTTCCCATGTGACCAACATTATGAGAAGCAACAACCATGAATAAAAAAATGCTCGTCCCTACTCCTGGGATTCTTGGACATTGGTCAAAAACTCATCACACAAGTACTGGGCCCAGTTCACGTAGACCCCTTTCCCACATTGACCTGTTAACTAAATGACATATGCAGGGATAGTGGTGGCATGAAATTTTCACATCATCTTACATGCCAGAAACATGGTACCCAACTGTGTACCCTTATCACTGATAGATTTGATTATGAAGCCTTGAGTATTATGCTCTACATGGTAGGTTTGGCGCACATATTCAGCAGTTTCCCCCTCATACTTCTTGCCAACGCACTCCAGAGGGTTTGGTACTTTCATGCGAAGACCAATAATTTGATAAATGAGTGCAGCATTGATGGGGATCCGATCCTGGATCCATAGGCAACGATCATGAACCAGGGCGAGTAACTGATGTACCAGATGGTTCGTGATATTGTAGTGGCCGAAACGCGACATCCTAAGTAGGTTCAAGATCCCAGACTTGGCCAATCCATGCACCCAACGCACAGGGAAATTTTTTATCCCATCATCTCCCTAAATTTGGTTGAGGTATAACTTGGGCGCCAACTCAGGGAAGGCCTCCAAACTGGCCAAGTCATAATCACCAAATTTTATCTCATGGAGCCTTCCAAAAGGTTTGCCAATAGCGAGGACCTCTTTCGAGGTCATCAACATCTGTAGGTAGGTGATCAAGCCATTGAGGTTCTTCGATGTGCATGTCAAGGGCCTGCACAGCCGAACGAAAGGAGGTAACCAATTGATTGGTTCTGTGGTCTGAGCCTCTTCCCGAGAAACACGCGCTTGGGGCATCGCTCACGGGTATTTTACATTTCTCAGGGAAGTACATGGCTTCCCTCTAGCCCATTTCATGGGTTTCGGGAGTTTCCATGAACCCTGTGCTTTCTCCTTTCCCTTCTTCATGACTGGGCTCAGTGTGGAGATAAATTCTTTGGCCTCAAACTCAATCTCCACCACTTCCTTAGTTTCTGGCTCTGCCAAGGTCACTGGTGTTGATAATTCAGCAGGGTTAGTGGCCATCATTGTGGCACGAAAGACAAACTCAGGATTGCTACTGTCAGAGGGCGTCGGATGCTCAGACATGAAAAAAATGAAATGGGCACATAAACTCACAAAGCATAATCTTGGCAAGGACAAATTCGCAAAGGACAAGCTGCTCAAGAAACACAAAACCCTTTTCTGGTCGATTCTTCTACTTTTATATCCTTTGTGATTGACCAATGATCAGGTAAACCTTATTCGGAACTTACCATTGTGTGAATGGTTAAAAATCCTCCAATATCTCTTCATTAAATGACGGTCGCCCACTCATTCCAATGGTAAATTTTCTTTTTACCCGATTTGACTGTTCCAACAGCTAGATTTCGCACCCCTGGTGCGCTCAGCGCACACCTACACTCCGAGCGCACCCCTGTGGTTTTAGCATACCTCTTGTTCTCCCAACACACCTATTGTGTTCTAAGTTTATTCCTTCTGAGTTTATTCATGTGCCTTTGGCATACCCCCCCGTGCTTCCAATCTTGCGGCTGCCTCCTACGTGTAACATGGTACCTGTTGCGCTTGCCTTCCTTGTTGGGTCTGTCCCACTTCATATAGCTACTCCAGCCATATATTCATTTGATCTGATATGGTTTGAGTCAAATTTCATTGATTTATTCGAGTAACATATCGCCGCATATGGTAGATACTTGAACAGCTCCGCCATCCGTGATTTCCTTAACTTTATAGGGCCTAAGCTAGTGCTGTTGGAAATTCCTTGGGTGTTTCAAAAACTGACTATCATATAGTAGGACTAAGTCATCCTCTGCAAAGGTCTTTTGACGAATATGTTGATCATGTTAGGCCTTATCCCATGCCTTCTAAACCTGCTGATGGAAGTTAGCAATGAAACGGTCTTCTTCCAAGGCCACAAGTTGCGCTAAACGCTCCTCCATGATATCAGGATTTGCCATATTCATAAAGATGGTGATGCATAGTCTAGGAACAATATATTCCATGGGAATAATGACCTCCTTGCCATAAACCATCCTAAATGGTGTTTTCCCTGTCAAATTTTTACAGGTGGTTCGATAGGCCTAAAGAATAGACGGGATGCACACATCCTAGTCGCTGCTATCGACGTTACAGACCTTAGTTACTGCATTCTCCAAGACTTTACTGAATTCTTCAACTGCTCCGTTCACCTGAGGATGATATGGAGTGATTTTCGCGTGATGGATTCAGAATTGCTTCTTCAAGGCCTGTATTGTCTCATTAAAAAAGTGTGTACTTCTATCGCTCATCAAGATTTTTGAACACCCAAATTTGCTTAGAATCTGATCAAAGATGAAGTGCACAGTGGTATCTGCAGTGCAATCCTTCACTGCTTGTGCTTCAGCCCACCTAGTTATATAGTCAGTGGCATTCATAATGTAATGCACACTTGTCTTCTTTCTAGGTGGGTTGCTAGGTCCCACAAAACTGATAGCCCCATTTTCAAATGCCTGTAGGGCCATTTGTGGTTGAAGGGGAATTATGTCTCTACGGGATGGCCTTCCTATTCATTTGCATGTATCACAAGATTTACAATAGTCATGAGAGTTAGTATGTAGGGTAGGCCACCCTAGTCCATCTTGTAAGATCTTCTGTGCCATTTCTTTCCCCACGTAATGTCCTCCTGCTACCCCATCATGGGCTTCTGCCAAGATACCATATTTTTCATGCTCTAGGACGTATCTGTGAAACACCTCATCTACTCCCAGCTTATATAAATGACCTGCGATGATGGTAAAATCTGCAGTGTGGGTTACCAGCTTTTTCTTTTGTTGCATCGAATACTCCATAGGTGCCATGCATGTAGTCAGGAACTAGATAATGTCGACGAAGTGTGCATTAGCTACCTTAATAGCAAACAAATATGCATCAAGCAATCCTTCTTCTAGGTTCTTCATTTCCTCACCACTCTCGATTCGAGACAAGTGATCTGGCCCAACATTCAACTTCCCTGGCTTGAAAATGATCTCAAAATCGTATTCCTGGAACAGCAGAACCCATCGACAGATCCCCCCCCCCCCCCAACACAGGCTTATTCACCAGGTACTTCAAATCTGAATGATATGTAAACATTTTGAAGTGCCCCACTAATAGATAGTGTCGATACTTTTGTAACGCATCGGCCATGTCCAACCCCTCTCGCTCCATGGTGGCATAATTGCACTCCGCACCCGAGAGTTTCCTACTAGAAAATGAAATTTTGTGATCAATTTCTCTGTCTCCAAGCTGTGTAAGGACTACTCCTAGGGTGATTCCTGAAGCATCATTGTGAACATGAAATAACTTCGCCCAATTAGAAAAAATAAGGATAGGTGCAGATGCCATCTTTTCCTTGAGTAGCTCAAAGCTCTTCTGATACTCATGATCCCAAAAAAATGAAATATCCTTCTCAAGCAGCTTTTCCAGAGGTGTTGTGATCAGTGCGTATCCCTGAATGAACTTTCGGTAGTAGCATGTATGTCGGAGGATCGAACACAGATGTTTCTCAGTTGTAGGTACTACCAGATTAATGATAACTACAACTTTCGTAGGGTCAACCATTAGCCCCTGTCGGGAAACTATATGTCCAAGCAAGATTATGAAGGGTACGCAGAAGATACATTTCTTGATATTCAAGGAAATTTGGTGCTTTCTACATGCATCCAACATCATGCGTAGGTTTGAAACGTGTATCTTTACTAAGCCGAAGACAGTCCAGTCATCAAAGTACACCTCTAGAAATTTGTGGATGAATTATTTGAACACTGCGACAATTACTCGTGAGAATATTGCAGGGGAATTCTTAAGTCCAAACGGCATGACTGTATACTGGAAGGATCCCAATTCAGTGGCAAACATAGTTTTTCTGCGATCTTCTGGTGTGATTCTGATCTGATGGGGTCCTGAGAATTTGTCAGTGAACAAGTATGCTTCCTGGCCTCTTACGCTATCTAGGGTCTCATCAGAGAATGGTGTCGGAAAGGGATCATGTACGCATGCATAATTCAACTTGCGTAAGTCCACACAGATTCAAATTCCCCCCTTCGTCTTCTTTTCCTGAACCACCATAGGAATTACCCAATCCAACTGCTTGATCGGTTCGATAAGATCTGCGGCAAGAATTTTATCAATTTCTTCCCTAACGTTCTGCTTATACTTAGGGTTCAGCAGATAAGGGCATTGCTTTACAGGGTAGGCATCCAATTTTAGCATGATGCGCATAACCCCTAGGTCCCCTGTGATCCCCTTAAGCTCCAAAAACTTTTTTGGGAATAAGTCTTGATATTTTGTGAGAAATTCAAAAACTTTTCTTACAGTGTCATCATCCCTGAAGTCCCCAATTTTAGCCAAATTAGGCTGCTCGTTTGTGCCAATATTGACTTCTTGCAGCTTCATAGGCTTCTTCATGTCCATTTATTGTAGTGGGGGTCCTGAAACTGCATGTTATCCCTCCGACTCTAGGATCGAGACATTGTGTGGATCCTCATCACACTCTTCGATGGTTATATTGCAACAGTTGGCAATATCCTTCATCTGGGTCTCCCATGTTGGTGCTCCAAAGGTTGCATAAGGGTTGAATTCACCAAATACAAATGTATCTATATCCTACAGAGCTTCTTCAAGTGCCTCCGAGCCCCTTGTTAGTCCAAATGTCCCCATGAATTCATCCTTTAAACTTTCCCATTGGCAGGTGCGTTGATGTAGCTCCACATCTAAGTACCACATAGTGGGAATTGGTCCCAAATCATGAATAAACAAGTGAACCCATTATTTTGTAGTCTGTTCATACCACTTATCCATCCAAGTGAACATATTCATCTTATCTAATAAGTTATTTTCTAATAAGGCTTCATCCTACGTAGTTAACTTATAGATGTGGTCCACCTCCTCTTCCTCATGTACTAGTTCTGTATACCTTTCTCCTTCTGCGGGGTCTAGTGGTATTATCACCCATGTCCCTTCACTTTCAAGCACCATGCTTCTCTTCTTCAAGTTGATAATACCGCCCATATCTATTGCCTAGTCCAATTCGAGGAGCGCAGGATAGGGGTCTACATCTTCTACAATCTGAGTGACCTCAAAATCAGACTGGACCTTAACTCCTGCGATATCCACCATGATTTGTGACATCCTTCCCAGCAATATGATCTTCTATTGGTTGGCCATGCATAGCTGGATAGTGGACGATTCCAACTTAGGTTTCCCCATTCACTGCCAAGTTTTCTTGGGCAATATGTTCGCATCCGATCCCAGGTCCAAAATAGCCTGATCCATTTCATAATTACCAATTTTCACTGTAAGTCACATTTCCCTACTAGTGTGTTTCTTATGTTTGTACAGTTTGTGCACATCCTTAACTTCCAGAGACGGATTAGTCCACTCTGTGCAGCTATCTAATAGTTCTTGGAGGTTTTCTACAACCTGCTAGTTGCGTAGTAGCTTCATACATGCCTGCAAGAATGGTTTGACCTCATCCTCGGCTCTAATGTTTGTGGGGCTCTCAGAAGCAGATGTCTTTTCCTGAGCAAAGTCTTGCCAAGCTGCGACAAAGGTTTCATTTTTCTTTCTGTAGGTCCAAACCTTCTTGTTTGGTGACTGATTTTCAAATCAGAGGTTCCACCATAGCTTTCTCTTCACCCCCCCCAGTAGCCATGCCACTGCGTGTTATAATGTTAACGCTTGGTCCTTTGTCTTGAGGTTCTGCATTAACCCTTTTCACATTCTACGTAGGTGTCTACTGCTTTTCCTAAATTTTGGCTATTATAATTGGGAAGTCTTCAATCACATGGTTCAGCTGTCTGCATTATCTGTAGGATTTCCTTGTTGGGTTCGTGCAATCCCTTGAAAACTGCCCTACCTCTCCGCAATTATAGTAGATTAGTTTTCCTCTCCCCCTTACTGCACTTCCACCTTGGCCCCCTCCCCTTCCCCTAGCTGGGGAGCCTCCTATAATTGAGGGGGATCTTGGTGACGAAGGATCCGACTGTACCCTATATAGGTTTCCTCTGTCTATCATTAGATCATAAGTTCGGTAGTTCTGATTATCATGTCATACATACCTACAAAACATGCACCATTGTTGCTTTACTTTTAGGATATATGCAGTGAGGTAGGGGAAGTGGTTGGTATCATGTAGCCCCGCAACACAAAAATCATCACACTGCAACACCAGCCCACTAGGTCCTGCGGCTTCCCTAGGACGCAGCGGGCTGGGCCCCCATCCTGTATGTATTCTACTAGCAGAGGAAAATTATCCTTGGCGTGGCCATGCACCTTGCATCGTATGCACCATCTGCTAGCGCTAGCCTCTGTTCCTCGCTCCTTTCGCAGATTCTAAATCTCCATGTGCATTACCTCCAGCTGGCCTTGTATTTTTTGCACTCCTAATTGGCTATCATATCTAGGCACAGCTTCGAGCTTCATGGAAATCTATAAGGACTTTTCATACGATTCAATGGCTTGGTAACCCATTAGCACACGCAGGTGGGGTAGTAGCATAGAAATGAACCACTCCATGTGATGTCTGTCATCATACAAAAATCCTCCTTCTCTGATTACCTTCCTTACTTGAAATATTTCAGATCGTTCACTATCTGAAAGTAGGACTTAGGCTTCTTGAACTATTGTTTCAAGGCATTCTTAATTTATTCAATGGTCACATTTTCATGCTGACTTATGTATCCCATATACCTGTCTAGGGCTCTTCCTTCAAAGGCAAGGGATAGTTGCACCCTTTTCACAACATCACTGGCCACGTTCTGCACAGTCCATATCAAATCTTGCGACAAACCAGAACCGATCCATATCTTCATCCCCTATGCCCTTGAAGGTAGGTAGCTTCATGTGCAAGGCCATATCATCTTCTGGTGGAGGTGGAGGTGAGTTCTTACCCTTATGCTGGTTTGAAGGTGGTGTAGACAGAGGGCTATGCACAGCCGAATTTCTTACTGGACTATATATAGATCTATCTCCTTGTTGAATAATTCTGTAATATCTAGCACTCAATGTTGTCCCCTCACTCTGATTAGATCTCATTCACTTTGTATGAATACACAGAATTCTCTTTTCGCACAACAAGATCTTAATTAGAAATGGCAAGGATTTCAGAAACTTTCCCCGGAAACCCTTAAAGAACCTCCACTCTACCTCAGAATAGGATACGAACTGGTCAATTGCAAATTCTGTCACAAATCCTCCCAGCACACTATCTACCGAGTGATCTACCATGTGGGTGATGGTATTATCAGTCCTTTCTAGCTGTTGAATTAGCTCTAGGGTCCACAATGTGATCTGTTCTTCCTTCTAACACATCTGGAATTCTACGAGACTCGCCAACCACTCCTGAATCTTGGTTGCAAATTTCACGAAGAAAATTTCGTAGATATCAGTGAAATTGTACTTACTCTTCCACTTCTCTGTGGTCAACTTCGCACTGTGATTCTCTTTTATTGTGAATTATTGAACTTTCCTTTCAAACCACTCATCTATTTTTTATTCTTAGGTTTCCAATATGTTCTTGGCATTACCCGATCTCTCTCTCAACATGCTCCCAGTCCCAGCAATGGAACCATTTTTTGGCTTGAAGGGTCCTGACCCAAGTTCAAAGGTTAAGGTTTGCCAAAAAAACCCCTATACTACTGGCCCTTTTGACAGTTACCTGCTTGCACAGGCCAAAGTATCACCCGAAGCAGTATGGGAGGTTGTTGGAACCAATTTTTTGCACCCTGAGAGAGAGTAGGTAGGCCAAGTAGGTCTACGTTCCAATTCTATCGAGTTCACACTAAAAAAATCTATTCACAGGTTTATTAACAATAAAATCCACAGTGTAACAGAGCTACTATCATGCACATATCTAGCTAATACCTTCGCATCCACATGCGTAATACCAACTATCAGCTCAAAACACTGTAATCACACCAATTAACAGATCATAGATACATATACCAAAAACATATATATTTTCACCATTTGCAGCAATTAAACAGACACTTTCACAACTTAATCATATAGCCCAAGTTCACATCAATCATAACAAAATAGATCTAGATAACGTCATATGTCCAATAGTACATCGCATATATATTAATACCAAAATCCACTTACAATCCCAAAATGCCACCTGCGCACACAACTGGTAGGTTCCGCACACATCAGGACTGAGGATCTCTATGCACACAACCAGTAGAAGTCCTTACTAAAAAAAAACCTAACAACAGGTCTAACAATTCATCCTTGGCATCAATCTTAATCCTTACCTATCTTAAGGCTCAAAAAGTTCATCTATTTATATCGATTTATCCTACATATCCAATGGTCTGCAAACTATGGCTTGCGGACTCTTGGTCTACCCTTGACCCATTACAATGAATTTAGGGCTTTGAATCACCACAAAACCCCTGCATTAGACTAAATAATACCAAAAATATACAAAAATGGACAAAATTTGCAGCTTTAAGAGACCCTGCTTCAACACTGATTCTAGTGAAATTTGGTGGACCCTATGTATATTCCTTTGGCCATTAATCTAGCTGGTCTACAACATTTTGTAATCCTTGTAGTTGAGTTCCTCTTTCCTTAGTGATGGAATAAATCCTACTTGTTAATAATATTTAATATCTAAATTATATAATGAGAAATGCAATGAGGTAGACCAAGCATAAAATTTTACATATGGTTGAGAGATTGAGAAGAATGGATGAAAATAGGTAGGGATATTTAATGAAAGAATCATGAAGATATTGTCGAGGATGTTTAGGTGTTGGTTTGAACCAAAAATATAAAATTTTCATAATTTTTATAGTGACCTATGTTTATATATTGTGACCATTTGTACAATACAAACACACAAAGAAATATGTTTTATAATATATTTCCCTGCCTTGGGGATTTATAAGTTTCTTGAATGTTATTTCTTGTGTCCCTTTCTTCATTTATAGGATATTATAGCCAACAAATTGTATCAAAACCAAGTTGTGGGTTCTGTGTGAGAAACATGCGGGTTAAATTTGTGTGTCGCTGACATTAAATATTGATATGAGAAGTTGACCTATTAATATTATAAGATTGCAACATGGGTAGAAAGGATAGTGTTGTAATATGGTTGGTTTCTTATTCATTTGAGCTAGTGAGATGCATATAGAAAACCTTGCAATGTTTATATAATGGATGGGTAATTTTACAAATTTGTTAAATCCCGAGTAGAGAGATTTTATGAAACTTTGTGTTGAGTGTATATTGTGGCTAATGGGGAGTTCAATCAAATGAAAACATAGATCAATTTTTGATGAGAGGAATTGTGCATTAAGTCAATGAAGAGTGTAGAGGAGAATAGATGAATTGTGCATGGACTAAGTTGAAAAAAATATTACATGATCTCAGAGCTATTGCACGTGGGAACCTATGTGAATGGACTTGTGTGGAAAAAGAAATTGGGTGAGGATGCACATAAACTAATTTAGCATGGGGTACATTCTTAGTGAGAAACATGTAAGTGGACCACGTTTTTGGATCATTATTAATTAAATTACGATTCAAGGCCAATGAAAAGACCAATTTAGCAGTATCTAGAAAAGAGTAATCTCTTCATTTGTAACAAACAATGAAAATAAGAGAAATCATGGTTCCTTTTAGCATAGAATCACTTTTTGACTAAGTTCTTCAAGTATTTTTGTAACAAATTTAGTAAAAAAAAAATTACGACACTCATAGTTGAAGTGTGCCTGTGTTAGCCCATTCAAAGGTCTCTTTGATGGAATTATAGGGAATTTTTGTGTTATCTGAATGTTAAATATTTGATTTTCAGCTAGTGAAGACTGTGATAATTTCGATTTGGATCTGGGAAGGAACATAATATTACAATATTTTTTCTATTTAGCGAGTGCTTGATTGGTACTACAATGGAGTCCTTATGATCCATTGAAAATTGTACCGAGGATTATAAACATGAAGATAATCGAGGCTACTAGTAAAACCTTTATAGTAAAAATGGTCTAACTCCACATAACAAGTACAAACTATATTCATTCTTAAAATTGCCTCAAGCTTGCAGGATGAAAAAACTAAAGGTGAAGTGATAGCCAAATGTGGGATTTTTGAGTGGATAATAAAGGATTTGATGTTGCATACAAAATTATAAACCCAAAAATTTATTGATTTATCTATGCATCAAGCAGAAATTTAGTAGGAATATTATCCGATTAGTGTTGACATCCACCATCAATGTGTTGTTTGTGACTTGAAGTAATTCATAAATATTATTTTTGGGACATACACCAAAACCTTCTGCTAATCAACGTAACTTACATGATTCCATAATGGATCATGCAGAAAAATAGTCGGAATAATTTTTATACAGTGAGGAAAGCTCTATATGTATCTAGTGTATAATTCAACAACATAGGTTTATCATTTACTAGGGAAGCCCTCACTATAAGACTCCTTGCAAGCTCTCACAATTGGTTTAAGGAAAACTAGAGTGAGAGATGCTCAAAGTTTTATTTGTTGTGAATGTGCACACTTCATATAATCCAGTCAATTATTTACATGAAGGGAAGTTTCACGTTTCTGAATTTTTTTTTTTAAGGGTAGTTTTTTTCTTTTTTTTAATTGAAACATATATTTAAATATTTATATTATAAAAGGATATTTTGGATCTGACCCAAAACCATTACATTTCTTCATCATTATAAATATGTCTTATGGATTATAAATTGATCATGATGGCTCAATCCAAACCCTCAAGTGAGAAATCTATATACCAAACAAATTATTCCCTTTATGGATAACATTTTTCCATAATACTCCCAAAATATAGATATATTTATTTCCATTTTTCACTGCCTGGTGGTTCAATTTTGACTAAATTATTGTTTTCCATGGAGAGATATTTTTTACCTTTTCTTGAACTTGGATCTATCCTATATTTTCAGCTAAATTTTAAAGGTTACTCATCTGGGAGTGATCGTAGTCGTCTTTGTCTTCTTCTTCATCTACCTAATCAGCCCAAGATGTTGTTTTTCCTACCTTATTTCTTGATAATTCATAGGAAGGTCAATGTTCACAAGGGATTGTTAAATATGAGTGACCTCTGCCCCTAGGACCAAATAATCCTCCTTAGAGTGCACTTCTTCTTAACTAATTGTTTTCCCTCTTCTTCCTATATTTTTTTCCTCTTCCTAATTTTGGGTCTCTTCTTCCTTGTATACCATATAATGTTCACTTTGAGCTCCTTCCCACCATTTGGGCCTTCAACTACTTTTCATGGCTTTATTATTCTGTAATCTCTTGGTGATTTTTTTGATTATATGCCATGTTTCATAACATGCTCGAAATTGAAATGAAACATTTGCATAATCAAGCTTCTGACCCCATACATAGTTCGATGCTATTGTATTTATCTTGTTAGGGAAATCCTTATCAAAATCCATCTCCACACATATTTGAGCATAAGTGGTCTTCATTTTTCTTTTAGTTTTTGAACTACAGAAATAAAATTTTCCTATTGAATTTCCAGTAGAAGTTAATATTGGAATATTCCAATGATGTAGGGGAAAATTTGGGAGCGTTACACAAAATAGAGCCACAGAG
The DNA here is from genome assembly GCA_034641835.2 of Pinus albicaulis. Classification (NCBI taxonomy): domain Eukaryota; kingdom Viridiplantae; phylum Streptophyta; class Pinopsida; order Pinales; family Pinaceae; genus Pinus; species Pinus albicaulis. Next base: position 1,026,277,818 of record CM076582.1, read on the forward strand.
ATCGATGTCATAACTAGGTAAAAAGTAGGAGTCCAAGCATGCATTAAGAGACTAGCACTACCCCAAATCCAAGGCTCAAAATAAAAAATAAGCTTTTTGTTCTCAAGAGGAAAAACAACAACAACAAAAAAACCCTGAGCTACTGGGTCTATATTCAGTTCTGGAAATAGTAAGGGTTACCAAGTTTTAGTGTTCCACTTATGAATATCAATCAAGAATTTCCAAAATCCATTAAATCTATAGACCAAACTGAGCTCAAATAAAAAAATTTCATCTAAATCCTTCGTCCTCCATGGGGACATTGCAGACAGGATCTTCTTGAACAATCAAAAGACAGAATTTAGATTTCAACATGGAACTCTAAGAAACATTGGCTTGATCTACTTGAGAAATAGGATTTGATGAACTAGTAATCGTTCCATCAAAAGAGATAATATCATTCTTGAAACTTGTGAGTTCACTATTAATTCAAAGGCTTGAAAGATCCACATGCCAAGGGGCGGGTAGTGGATCCATGCATAAGAGGAATGGCTAGCTAGGGTTAAACCCTAGCCTCCACTATGATTTATAGAGCTCTTGCAGCCATAGCTTCATATTTTTTTTTTCAAAGGGTTGTTAAAAGTTGATTATTTGTAAATTTATTCCTCGCACAAGAAAAAATTGGAAAATAATTTGAGCGTGGTATACTTGATACTCCAAGTTTAAAGTTATAGTCATTTAAATTTTTCTCATGAAAGAAAAATTAATGATGTGAGTAAAAGAAAAAAAAAAGTTAATTGAATGTCAAGTCTAGATATGATTCAAAGGTCTTAGTCATGTAATGAGGAAGTTAAGAGGTATATTTTTCAAAGTCAAGATTATTTTGATGTGATGATTTAAGGGAAAGTTGAGAGCTTAAGAATATTTATAGTGAAAAATTAATGGTGCATGATTGATGTTACTTGACACCCAAAGTTTTTGGATAAGTCATTATGTAAGAGTTGTTAAGATTGTGGATTTCATTTAAGAGAATTTAAAGTAAAAGTTTAGTAAAATCAATGGAAAATTCATGTTTAAGTCATGCCAAATTATGAAAATGGTGCATCAATTGAGCTTTCGAAGCCACAATCATAGGTGTCTTCTTAGGCCTTGATCAATTGCAACAAGAAACATTTTCTATAAGCATGTAACCATATATGAATGAAGAATATTTTAGATGTCTTGTTGGATGGAGGCTTCACTCCTACAAGAAAAATACTTTCATAGGGATGAAGCAGAAATAAGATAATGAATGATGAAGAAGAAAAATCCATGACAAAAGAAGATGAGAGAGAAAAGTGAAAGAATATGAAAACAGAAGGTGATGGATTCCTATACTTGACGAGTGTTCGAGCTAGTTTCGGATAGAAGACAAGAAAAAAATTTGAAGTAGTTTTGATAGTGTGTGCATGAGAAATAGAGTTGAAATAGTGTAGAAAGGAAACATGTGGATCTATTGTAGAAGGAGGAGTGCATATAATCGGTGCATTTTAAATAATTACACAGAAATGAGCAGCACACAAGGCTGAAAGGTGGGAATGGCTAAGTTCATTTACGTCATCATTTTTTTCTTCAATTTGGTCTAGTTTAGAAATTGTAGCATGTACGCCCATGGTAATTCCCATGGTGATTATTTTCCTAGGTATTACTCATAATATTTCAATCTATGTAATTATGTATAAATCGACAAGAGCTGAAGGGACTTGGGTTCGTTGGTTGGATGTTAGTTGATCAATGGTTAGTTGTATGGGTTTTTGGTTAATAGGATGACTAATTTGGGTAATTTTTGTAATATTGTAACATTGTCATTATATTGGTGATCCATAGTGAAATAATGGTCTTATGTTTTATGTATTATGCCAAGAACCTTTTTGGTTATTAATGGAGGATGGTGTAATATTGTTTGTCTCTACTCTACGGTGTTGTTTGGATTGATCGCATCTTGTTATGGTTTTGTTTCTTCCTGATGATTTCAATATATTGATGTATTGAACACAAGTGTTAGGAATTGTTGAGAAACCCTTTCAAAGTTTTTATGCCTATCTAATAATGATAAAAAATAATTGTGAATATTTATAATTGATTTTAGTTTTCCCATTAAAGTTGAAGTGTTGTAGATTTTTTTCATATATTATATTCACATTCCCCTCACTGTTCTAAGAACCTAGTTCTTGCTACCCCGTAGATGCCTTAATTGAGACTTCTCTTGTTTCATAGGTGATGCTAAAAGGGATGGTATCTAATGGGGTTATTTGGTCGCGTTGCATGCTTTAATCCCAGTTCGATTAAAAATAAGCACAAAAAATTGTTTATGTTGTCTAGACTAGGGTTCATGTTTGAAGGGGATGTAGAATACCACCAAGGAAGAAATTAATGAGTGGTTCAAGGAAATGTTATAGTAATTTGTTGTCAGCGAGATCAGGAATCAACAAGTCAATTTTGATTCATAGTTGTAATGGTATGTGTTTGAAAATATCTATGAAACCTTCTGTATTGAGTTTCCAAGATTATTAGTGGAGGGGATATAGAAATTAAATTATCTAAATAGGAACTAGCACCTAATCAAGCCCAGGAGGTGGAATCCAAAGTGATTTCTGATATTATATTTTGTGGATGAAAATATTAAAGGGTACTTGATTTCTAGTTTGAAAGTTTAATTGGAGGATATATTGCCGAAGTTGTAATTAAATTTATAATATCATTTAGTGTTGCTAAGAGAAAAATTTTGAAGGGTTCATGTGGCAAATTCATTCGAAAATTGCGTACTTTTTTGAAGATGGTGTTATGTGATAAGGTTGTTTTGATGGTGGATCTTGAGACCATGAGAAGATAAACCCCTTGTGTGCTAAGGGCGAGTTGGGGGATGGATAGGGAAAAAGGTCAGGATGCCGAAGTATAAGGAAGAAGAGGAGGAATGAGATACCAAAGACGCCTAAAGGAGATTGTGAGGAGGTATGAAGAAAAGTTAAGTTAGACAATGTATGGAAAGGAAGATATGAAAGAGTTCAAGAGTGGTGTTTTTCCTATTGGAAGAAGGTTCTAAGGTAGCAATGAAATAGGAGAGAGGATGGAATTGGTACTTGTAGTTGATTAAATTCCAGTGAAAGAGATAAAAAGAGGTTATAGGAGAAGGATAAGTAGTGGATAATAGAGAATTCCAAAAAAGTGCACATTGGCATACTCCATTCAGAAGGAAAGCACAAGGAACCTTCACAGTCTAACCCGAGAAAAGTAAAAAACATTCATCCTATGGACCTTGCTAAAATTATTCCTTGCATCAAACCCATGAAATAGAGTGTACCTATTCATACAAAGGTAAGTTCCCAAGTAGTGTTTTAAATACTTAAGTTAGCAAAGAAAATTAAGATAGTCAGGATAGTAGTAGGATCCAATCTATTAATTTTGGAAGAAGTGGACCACAAAGTCCACTATTGAAGCATGTTACAGAGGGTGTGCCACATTGGATGATGATTGCACCCAGTAGACCATTTTTGGGAGGTAGTAGTAAGAAAAATATGGTGGAAACATTGAAGATGTTGGTCTTCCATAGTTCTAGAAATGAGGATCTGGAACAACATTTCTTTTTTTGTGAGACAATATGGGTTACTAATAATGTTCTGTGGAAATTTAATAAAAAATATGTATTGCCTAGATTCTCCTGATCTAACAATTATATTCCACTATTAAATACAAAATTGCTTCTACAAAATATTTGTGGAATTTGAACAACAATCACCAATCACAATATGATGAAGAAAGATCAATCACACATAACATAGATAATTTATTAGGAAATCATAAAGCTAAAACCCCCACTATATTCTATTATTTATATACCATGTATCATGAAAAAATTACATACAAGGCTCTACTCCAAGAGCTCTGAGTATAATAGCTAATTGTCTCACACTGTCATACAAAAATTGGCAAGTTCCTTAGCCAATTTACTACCTCTAGACATCCTGCCTCTACTTTGTAATCCTAGCTAATAGAAATCATTGAATGAATTGAATCCTACTTGACTTTACTGCGCAATCCTCATGGGCACATCCAGTGTGTGTGTGGTCGCATGTGTGCAACCACTAATGTCACAATTTATAGTCAATCTGTCCCTTTCACCTACATATCAATTGGGTCTCCACTGGATCTGAAATGCATGTAGTTAAGAGTAGTAAATATTCAGTTGAATTTGAGGCCACTAATTTTCAATTAATTAATAATTAATTCACTTGATCTCTCACTAGTGTATCTTCAGTGACAACTAGCACAACTGAGTTTAACTCACTTAACTTAGTTAAACTATTTTACAACTTTCATAACTACACTTCCAACTTTGTTACAACTTCGAATCACTTATTTACAACTAATTCCACTTGAATGTCCCACAAACAAACCACTCAACTTGAAATTTCTATAGCTAACTGATTCTCCACTTTAGTTAACTATTTCCAAGTGCTCATTGAGAATAGATTATTGTTTATTGTCCAACTATTATTAAGGGATAATAATAATCGACATGCATCTATAAATAGACATGCAATATATAAATAGAACTTGCACATAAATATATAAATAGACCTCATCTATAAATAGACATCCACCTAAAAATAGCATGAGGCTCCATCCTAGTGTAGGTGCATAATTTTCACTATGATCTTCTTGTTCAATCTCAACACTCCCTCTTAACAAGAAAGGGATTATCCTTCACCCTGATCCTATCTCTATGGTATTCAAATTTTCTCCTCGTCAGTGCCTTCGTTAGGATATCTGCATCCTGATATTTTATGGGAATGTACTGAAGCAACATGATATTCCTCTACACACAATATTTGATATGATGATACTAGATATCTATATGCTTATATCTATCATGAAACACGAGATTAATCGAGATTTTAATGCAACTTTGATTATCCTAAATGGAAACCAAACAAACCAACCAAGATCTTTCTCATCCAAATAGCCTCACATGCAACTTAAATCTCTACCATGTATTTCGCTTCCGCTGAACTGAGTGCCACAGATCTATGCTTCCTATTTTACAAAGAAATAGCTATAGATCCAATGCTAAAGATCCCCCCTGATGTGCTCTTTCTTTCCGATGGGTTGCCTGCCCAATCTGCATCTGTGAATCCATGTAACTTCACCTCATCCTTCTGTCTGTACCATAAACCATACTCATATGTGCCCCTTAGGTATCTGAGGACATGCCTGCCCACCTTACAAAAGAGCATGGTAGGCTTAACCATTGCTTGACTCAGTTGGTTAACCGCATAGCAAATTTCCAGTCTCATGTTCATTAGATACATTATTGAGCCCACTAACTGTCGATAGACAGTAGCATCTACTACGTCTCCGAAAGTAGAATCCTATTTCCTCTAGTTTCCTAGAAGAGGAGTATCCATGGGTTTCCAGCCCTCCATGTGAAACTTACCCAGTATCTCCCTTGCATACTTGCCTTGAGACAAAAAAATCTCACCATCTCGCTGCCATATTTACAATCCAAGGAAATAATTAAGGAGGCCCATATCCTTCATCTCGAACTCCTTTGCAAGGTCCTCCTTGCATGAGTGTTTCAGTTGCTCATCACCAGTCAATATTAAAGCATCAACATAAAGAACAATGGTTAAAAGCTTACCCTCCATCACAATTTTGTATAGGTTTGCATCCGCTTCACTTTTGGTGAAGCCCGGTCTGGTGAAATAGTTGTGCATCTGAGTGTACCAAGCATGGGGTGCTTGTTTTAGCCCATACAACACTCTTTTGAGTCGACACACATGCGACTCACTGCTGAAGATATCAAATCCTTTAGGTTTCTCTATGTACACATCTTCCTCAATTATCCCATTGCGAAATGAAATTTTCACATCCATCTGATGAATGCGCCATCCCATCTATGCTGAGAGAGCAAGGATGGTCCTTATGGAAGAATACATTGCGACAGGTGCAAAATTTTCTTCATAATCTATCACCTCGATCTGTGAGAAACCCAGGGCCACAAATCTAGCCTTGTATTTCTCAACACTCCCATCAGCAACTTTCTTTACCTTATATATCCATCTCCAACCTACCACTGATTTATCAACTGGACTTGGAACAATTTCCCAGGCACTGTTTTTGACAATGGAGCCAAACACCTCCACCATTTCATATACCCATGTGGGTTGCTGCACTATTTCCTGAAAGGAATATGGCTCCATCACAATACATTTTCTCATGATATCAATGTATCCAGTAAATCGTTCAGGAGAATGTCTTTGTCTGCGCTATGAAGTAGGGGCCTCTACATTCTGTGTAGCATCAAGTCTCAGCCTATAAGCTTCTATGGAACACCTTCTGCCAGTTATGATGGTTGGATCTACATGAGTGAACTCCTCTACTCCATGAACCTCCTCATGTGGCTGATCCACATCTAGAGACTCATATTTGGGAACGAACAGTTCCTCCTCTGCATGTAAGTCTAGCTCCCTCTCAAGCGACAACCACATGGATTTCCCCTCATTAAATTTTATATCTCGTCTCACCACATTCATTCGACTGTTTGGAAAATACACACAATAATTATGGGGTGTTTCTGTGTACCCCACAAATATCCCAACTTCATCAGTCGGCTCCAGCTTCTTCCTAGTGTCCTTGATCACATACACATAAACAAATGAGTGAAAAATCTTAAAGTGTGAAACATCTTTTTTCTTACCAGTGAAAGGTTCTTCATGTGTACTCATGCCAACTACTCTATGAGGACAATGATTTTGCACATAAAATGCAATGTTTCATGCTTCTGCCCACAAATTCATTGGTAGGCCCTGATCATGCAAAATCATTTGTGCTACACCCACGATTGTTCTATTCTTCCTCTACGCGACCCCATTTTATTGTGGGTTATGAGGCGCTATGAGTTCTCTTCGAATTTCTTCTTTGCTGCATAAGTTATTGAATTCGTTAGAGATTTATTCTCCACCATTATCACTCCTCAGAGCCTTCACTTGCTTCCCTGACTCTTTCTCCTCCAATTCCTTAAACTCACATAAATTTGAGAATGTTTGATCCTTCTTCTTCATGAATAAGATCCAGCATTTACGAGAAAGTCATAAAAAAAAATAACAGTACATATGTTTTGTTATTGAAGCAACCGAAAACGGTCCACACACGTCTGTGTGAAATCTCTCAAGGATCCCTGAAGCATGGTTCTCCTTTTCATGAGAGGTAGACTTTACATACTTCCCCATGGTGCAACTCTTGCATTGATCTAACTGAGCAAGTTTTCCCATTGGAAGTCCAGTACATATTTTCTACATGAATTTTAAGACTCCATGATGAAGATGGCCTAATCGCCTGTGCCATAATTCACCCTCATCCTCGCTCACCACTTTTTCTGCCTTGCCCATCATGGTAGCATAGCCATCTACCTCCAGCTTGTAGATATTCTTAACTCGAATCCATATCCTCTTTGCTTGACCCATTATTTTATGTCACAGGAAATATTTTCCATTGCTGAAAACAACATCATAGCCTCTATCCTCCAACATTGCGAATGAGACCAAATTTTTCTTCAGCCTTGGAACATGCAGAACATATTTCAATTGAAATCGTTTACCAGACTCGCTCTGAAAGGAAATGGAACCAATTTCGGTCACATTGTATCGTCCATCGTCACCCATCTTTATATGAATTTGAATATCTTTCTCCTCCAAGTCACTAAAAAGATCCTTATCTCTTGTGATGTGAAAGGAGGTGCCACTATCCAAATACCACACCAATCTCAATGCACTTAACACCATGCATGTGATCAAAGAGAATTCAAGCTCAAATTATGAGGCAAGGGCCTCACCAGCTGCAGCTCCAGCAGCCTTCTTATTCCTCTTCTTTTGTGTATAGTTAGTAGCGAGATTCCCATGTTCGTGATAGTGAAAACACTTCACCTTGGAGAAATCCTTCCTCTTCCTCTTCCTTGCCTTGGCATCTAAAGAAAAATCATCTTCATCATCATGCTTTGATGAAGAGCCATCTCTGGTGTCTGCCTAAACTCCTCCTGCACCAGATCTGACCACAGTCATTCCCAATCCAATAATTTTTCTCGTCCATTGACAGAGTCTTCATAACTATGCCAAATTTATGAAGTCCTAAGAGATCCAATCTCACCAAATCATCAGAAACAATAGTTATTCCCACACTCCCCATTTCATCCCAACATTGGACAAAATTCGTGAGATTTTGGAATGTTCTCCCTTTTCCATCTTGATCTTCCCTAGTTTATCTTTGAGCGCCAATTTCCTATGGTTGCTACTGCTTTGGAAAAGATTTTTCAAAGCCTTCCACATAGCATATGGTGTGGTTTTCCCAAAAGGGATTGAGAAAATTTGGTCTCGTACTCCTTGCAACAGAATCCTCCTCGCCTTTTCCACTTTCTTTTTCCATGCATCAAGATTGGTAGCATCTAAAAAATCAGGCATAGGAACATCACTGTCGATGAATTTTTTTCAAGCCATTATCTTCCAACACCACCTCCATCCTGTCATTCCAAGAAATGTAGTTCGAGTTGCCCTCGAGTGCATACTCTAGCCGCGAGCCATTGAAATCCATTTTGATCTTGAATCAGCTGTCGCACCAAGAAAGTCTTTCTACAAATTTGAATTCTTTCCACCAATAAACTCAACTCTTGCTTCAAAATTGCAATTTTCTGTGCTCTGATACCATGTATAAATTTATTACAAAATATGTATTTCCTAGATTCTCCTTATCTACAAATTATATGCCATTGTTAAATATAGAATTTATTCTGCAAAATATTTGCGGAATTTGAACAACAATCACCAATCACAATATCATGAAGAAAGATCAATCACACATAACACTGAGAATTTATCGAGAATTCATAAAGCTAAAAACCCCACTATATTCTATTATGTATATATCATGGATCATGAAACAATTACATACAAAGCTCTACTCCAAGAGCTCTCAATACAATAGCTAACTGTTTCACATTGTCATACAAAAATTGGTAGGTTCCTTAGCCAATTTACTACCTCTAGACAACCTGCCTCTACTACACAATCCTAGCTGATAGAAATCCCTTAATGAATGGAATCCTGGTTGCATTGAATGTGCAATCCTCATCAGCACATCCAATGTGTGTGTGGTCGCATGTGTGCAACCACTAATGTCACAACTGATAGTCAATCTGTCCCTTTTACCTACATCTCAACTGGGTCTCCACTGGATCTAACATGCATGAAGTTAACAAAAGTAAATCTTTAGTTGCATGTGAGGCCAATGATTGTGAATTAATTAATAATTGATTCACTTGATCTCTCACTAGTGTTTCTTAAGTTACAACTAGCACAATTGAGTTTAACTCACTTAACTTAATTAAACTACTTTACAAATTTCATAACTACCCTTCCAACTCTGTTGCAACTTCAAATCACTCAGTTACAACTAAGTCCACTTGCATGTCCCACAAACCAACCACTCAACTCGAAATTCCTATAGCTAACTGATTTTCCACTTCATTTAACTATTTCCAAGTGCTCATTAAGAATAGATTATTGTTTATTGTCCAACTATTATTAAGGGATAATAATAGTCGACATGCATCTATAAATAGACATGCAATCTATAAATAGAACTTGCACATACATCTATAAATAGACCTTGTCTATATATAGAATTTTTTCATGCATCTATAAATAGTCATCCACCTAAAAATAGCCTGAGGCTCCATCCTAATGTAGGTGCATAATTTTCACTAGGATCTTCTTGTTGAATCTCAACATGTTCAAGATGACACCACCAAGGTTACGTAATCGAAGAATACTTTTAGGGCCCAATCCTTGACCTAGTATATGAAGTATACGAAAAATTGTTTAACTGGTTGGTTAAGAACCTTAGGAGATATCAAGCAAATGATGGTGAAATAAATTCGAAGGCATAGTTTTTCGTCTGAGAGTATCATAGAATTGAAATAAATCAGGCAGGGCTAGAATGATTTTTTCTCAGACTATGATGAGTGGGTCAAATTTTTTTTTATGTTAGTTGGAATTTGAGATTCTATATGAGTAGCATAATGAGTGGTTCATTGCAATATTTTTTCCACATATTTATGTGCCTTTGACTCAACAGAACATTCAAATCAGGGTCAAACTATGGATATTGCATTGAAGTTGGAAACATCTTTGAATAGTAGCCGCAGCAAGAGGAGAAATTTCTTGCATTTCCCAACTTTAATTGTAGATGGTTGCACTCTCAACTCAATTTCAAAACAAATTTATCGATCAAATGAGAACTTTTACCTCAAAACGAGAACTCTAATGAAAAGAACATAAAAAAAAATGAAAAAACATCCTGAAAACGAAAAGTTTTATTCTGTAATATATATATATAGATATATATATATATATATATATATATATATATATATATATATATATATATAGTTATTTTCTGGGGTAAATTTTCAACATTTTTAAAAATAGAAGTAAAAGCCATTTTTTTGTGCAAACAATACACCCTGAAAACAAAAAGTGTTTATGTTTGGATAACGTCGCCAATTTTTTGTGCGGAAAAACATCCTAAAAACATAAAGTGTTGATGCTAGAATAACGTCGTCAATTTTTTGTGTGCAAAAACACCCTGAAAACGAAAAAGTGTTGATGTTTGAATAACGTCCCCAATTTTTTGTGTGCAAAAATACCCTAAAAACGAAAAGCATTGATGCTAGAATAATGTCTTGTTTTTTTCAGGGTAAATTTTCAACATCTTTTAATAATGACATTAAAGATAAAATATCACAAGTCTTAAAATTCCAAGGATGATATTAAAGAGAAAATATCGCCTCTATGAAAATCCTGAAAACTCCAACAATTTTCAACCATTGAAATTTGTGTAAATATTTTATTTTAAATAATTTTAACATTTTGAAATTTGCAAATTGTTTTTTAAAAATTATATTTCATTATTGGGAAATATATATATTTTTAATTTAATTTTCATATATATTATTATTAATAATAATTTAATATTAAAATTACATTTATTTTGAATTTAATAAATTGAAACTAATAAACATATTAAACATTATGCAAAAAAAAAATTGACGTTTCTATCGACAGCTAAAAAAGTACACGCTCAACAAAATTTGTTCTCCTAGACTTATTACTTCTACGTATATTTTATTTTGAAATATATATCCAATCAAATATATTAAGAATAAAACATTAAAAAAAAGGACAAAAAATTAAAAATAATAATAAGAAGTAAATAAAAATATATATTTTAACATAAAATAATTAAAATACATTACCAAAAAAATACGATATTAAAAATATACAAAACAAAAGATAAAAATAAAATAGAATCAAACATAAAAAATGTAAAGAAAAAACAAAACAAAATTAAAAAAAGAAAGAAAGAAAAAACGTAATTTAAGAAAATACTTTTAAAATTTCAAAAAAGAAAAATAAAATAAATAAATAAATAATATTAATGAGATAAATAAAAAAACAAAACAAACAAACAAAAAACCACATTAAAATAAATACATAAATAATATTAAAAAAAAAAAACAGAATAGAAACATTAAAAAAAAACTTTAAAAGAAATAATTTAAAAAAAAAAAAAAAACATTTACACAAATTAAACGTATAAAAAAATAAATTGAAAAAAATGATAAAAAAATGATAAAATGAAAAAACAAATTACATATTATTTAAAAAAACATTAAAAAAAATAAAAACTAATAATTAAAAATATTAAAAGAATCATATACATACATACATACATACATACATACATACACACATATACACATATACACACACACATATATATATATATATATATATATATATATATATATATATATATATATATATATATATATATATATATATAACCCATAAAAATTGAAGAAAAAAACAAAAGTTAAATTTTAAAAATAAAAAAATTACATAAATAAATAAAATATATAAAAAAAAACTGAGGAATTTTTTTCACAAAAACACATAATTTAGAGAAAAAATTAAAAAATGAAAAAAAAACATCAAAAACTTTTTTTTTTATGTTGCAAAAACAAAAAAACTGCATAATTTAAAAAGGATAAAATAAAAAATTTTAAAATAATAAAAAATTTAACATAATTAAAATACAAATATTTAAAAATTAAAATTAAACAAAAATTTCGAAATTTTAAAAGAAAATATAAATATAAAATTTAAATAATTTAAATTGAAATTGAAAATAAAAAATAAAAGAATTGAAAAAAAAAGATTTTAAAATAATTACACAAAAAAAAGTTCACCATCTCGCTGCCATATTTCCAATCCAAGGAAATAATGAAGGAGGCCCATATCCTTCATCTTGAACTCCTTTGCAAGGTCCTCGTTGCATGAGTGTATCAGCTGCTCATCACAAGTCAATATTAAATCATCAACATAAAGAACAATGATTAAAAGCTTACCCTCCACCACAATTTGGTATAGGTTTGCATCCGTTTCACTTTTGGTGAAGCCCAGTCTGGTGAAATAGTTGTGTATCTGAGTGTACCAAGCATGGGGTGCTTGTTTCAGCCCATATAATGCTCTTTTGAGTCGACACACATGTGACTCACTACTAAAGATCTCAAATCCTTGAGGTTTCTCTATGTACACCTCTTCCTCAATGATACCATTGAGAAACACAATTTTCACATCCATCTGATGAATGCGCCAGCCCATCTACGCTGAGAGAGCAAGAATGGTCCTTATGGAAGAATACCTTGTGATAGGTGCAAAGGTTTCTTCATAATCTATCCCCTCGATCTGTGAGAAGCCCTAGGCCACAAATCTGGCCTTGTATTTCTCAACACTCCCATCAACAGCTTTCTTTACCTTATATATCCATCTCGAACCTACCACTAATTTATCAGCTGGCCTAGGAACAATTTCCCTAGCACTATTTTTGACAATGGAGTCATACTCCTCCACCATAGCATCTACCCATGTGGGCTCCTACACTGCTTCTTGAAATTAAGATGACTCCATCACAATACATTTGCTCATGATATCCTTGTCTCTAGTAAATCGGTTAGGAGATTTTCTTTGTCTGCGTTGTGAAGTAGGGGCTCCTACATTCTGTGTAGCATCAAGTTTCAGCCTATAAGCTTTTGTGGTATGCCTTCTGCTAGTTCTGATGGTTGGATCTACGTGAGTGGACTCCTCTACACCATGAACCTCCTCCTGTGGCTGATCCACACCTAGAGACTCATTTTTGGGAACCAACAGTTCCTCCTCTGCATGCAAGTCTAGCTCCCTCTTAAGCGACAACCGCATGGCTTTCCCTTCATCGAATTTTATATCCCGTCACACCACATTCATTCAACTGTTTGGAAAATACACACAATAATTATGGGGTTTTTCTGTGTACCCCACAAATATCCCAACTTCATCAGCCAGCTCCAACTTCTTCCAAGTGTCCTTGGTCACATGCACATAAACAGATGAGTGAAAAATCTTAAAGTGTGAAACATCCGGTTTATTACTAGTGAAAGATTCTTTAGGTGCACTCATTCCAAGTACTCTATGGGGACAATGATTTGCACATAAACTGTAGTGTTTCATGCTTCTGTGCACAAATTCATTGGTAGGCCCTGATCATGAAAAATCGCTCTTGTTGCACCCACGATCATTTCATTATTCCTCTCCATGACCCCATTTTGTTGTGGGTTATGAGGCGCTATGAGTTCTCTTTGAATTGCTTCTTTGTTGTAGAAGTTCTTGAATTCGTTAGATATGTATTCTCCACCATTATCACTCCTTAGAGCCTTCACTTTATTCCCTGACTCTTTCTCCACCAATGCCTTAAACTCACAGAACTTTGAGAATTTTTTATCCTTCTTCTACAAGAAGAAGATCTAGCATTTACGAGAAAAGTCATCACCAAAAATAACATAGTACTTATGTTTTCCTGTTGAAGCAACTGAGAACAGTCCACACAAGTCTTTGTGAAATCTCTCAAGGATCCCTGAAGCATGGTTCTCCTTTTCATGAAAGGTGGAATTTACATACTTCCCCATGGTGCAACCCTTGCACTGAACTAAATGAGAAAGTGTTCCCATTGGAATTCCAGTAGATATTAGCTACATGAATTTCAAGGCTCCATGAGGAAGATGGCCCAATCGCATGTGCCATAATTCACCCTCATCCTGGCTCACCACTTTTTCTACCTTTCCCATCATGGCAGCACAACCATCTACCTCTAGCTTGTAGATATTCTTAACTTGAATCCCTATCCTCTTGGACTGAAACATTGTTTTATGTCGCAGGAAATCTTTTCCATCTCTGAAAACAACATCATAGCCTCTGTCCTCCAACATTGCGACTAAGACCAAGTTTTTCTTCAGACCTCGAACATTCATAACATCTTTCAATTGAAATGGTTTACTGGACTTGCTCTGAAAGGTAATGGAATGAATTTTGGTCGCACTGTATCATCCATCGACGCCCATCTCTATATGCATTTGGATATCTTTCTCCTCCAAGTCAATGAAAAGCTCCTTATCTCTTTTCATGTGAAAGGAGGCTCCACTATCCAAATACCACACTGATTCCAACACACTTGACACCATGCGTGTGATCAAAGAGAAGTAAAGCTGAAATTGTGAGGCAAGGGCCTCACCAGCTACACCTCCAACAACCTTCTTGTTCTTCTTCTTTTGCGTAGAGTTAGTAGCGAGATTCTCATGTTCGTGACAGTGAAAACTCTTCACCTTGGAGAAATCCATCTTCTTGCCTTTAGACTCAGATTTAGAATGGAATTTATTCCCCTTCCCCATCCTTGCCTTGGCAGCTAAAGTACAATCCTCTTCATCTTCATGCTTTGATGAAGAGCCATCTCTGGTGTTCCGCCTGAACTCCTCCTGCACTGGATCCCACCACAGTCATTCCCAATCCAACAATTTTTCTCATCCGTTGACAAAGACTTCATAACTGTGCCAACTCTTAGGAAGTCCCACACTCCCCATTTCATCTCGACATTGGACAATCTTCGTGAGATATTTTGGAATGTTGTCGCCCTTTTACATCCTGATCTCCCTGAGTTTAACTTTGAGCGCCAATTTCCTATGGTCACTGCTGCTTTGGAAAATATCCTTCAAAGCATTCCACATAGCATATGGTGTGGTTTTCCCAAGAGGGCTTGAGAAAATGTGGTCTCGTACTCCTTCCAATAGAATCCTCCTTGCCTTTACCACTTTCTTTTTCCATGCATCAAGATTGGCATCATCTGATGAAGCAGGCATAGGAACATCACTGTCAATGAATTCATTCAAGCCATTATCTTCTAGCACCTCCTCCATCCTATCCTTCCAAGAAATGTACTTTGGGCTGCCCTCGAGTGTATACTCTAGCCGAAAGCCATTGAAAGCCATTTCGATCTTGAATCAGCTGTCACACCAAGAATGTCTTTCTGCAAATTCGAATTCTTTCGACCAACAAACTTAGCTCCTGCTTCAAAATTGCAATTTTCTGTGCTCTGATATCATGTAGAAATTCAATACAAAATATATATTTACTAGATTCTCCTGATCTAACAATTATATGCCACTATTAAATATAGAATCGCTTCTACAATGTCTTTGTGGAATTTGAACAACAGTCGCCAATCACAATATCATGAAGAAAGATCAATCACACATAACACTGAGAATTTACCAGTAAATCATAAAGCTAAAACCCCCATTATATTCTATTATTTATATATCATGGATCATGAAATAATTACATAGAAAGCTCCACTCCAAGAGCTCTCAGTACAATAGCTAACTGTCTCACACTGTCATACAAAAGTTGGCAAGTTCCTTAGCCAATTTACTGCCTCTAGATAGCCTACCTCTACTGCATAATCCTAGCTGATAGCAATCCCTTGATGAATGGAATCTTTCTTTCCTTGACTGCGAAATCCTCATTGGCGCATCCAATGTGTGTGTGGCCACATGTGTGCAACCACTAATGTCACAACTAATAGTCAATCTGTCCCTTTCAACTACATCTCAACTGGGTCTCCACTGGATCTGACATGCATGTAGTTAGTAGTGGCAAATCTTCAGTTGCATGTGAGGCCATTAATTGTGAATTAATTAATAATTGATTCACTTGATCTCTCACTAGTGTCTCTTAAGTTACAACTAGAACAACTGAGTTTAAGTCACTTAACCTAGTTAAACTACTTTACAAATTTCATAACTACACTTGCAACTTTGTTACAACTTCGAATCACTCAGTTACAACTAATTCCACTTTCATGTCCCACCAACCAACCATTCAACTCGAAATTCCTATAGCTAACTAATTTTCCACTTTAGTTAACTATTTCCAAGTGCTCATTGAGAATAGATTATTGTTTATTGCAAACTATTATTAAGGGATAATAATATTCGACATGCATCTATAAATAGACATGCAATCTATAAATACAACTTGCACATACATATATAAATAGACCTCATCTATAAATAGAATTTTCTCATGCTAATATAAATAGGCATCCACCTAAAAATAGCCTGAGGCTCCATCCTAGTGTAGGTGCATAATTTTCACTAGGATGTTCTTGTTGAATCTCAACATGTTCACGATGACACCACCAAGATTACGTAACCGAAGAATAATTTTAGGGGCCAAACCTTGACCTAGTATATAAAGTATACGAAAAATGCTTTAGTTGGTTGGTCAAGAACCTTAGGAGATATCAAGAAAATGATGGTGAAATAAATTCGAAGGCATAATTTTTCATCTGAGTATATCATAGAATTGAAAGAAATCAAGCAGGGCTAGAATGATTTTTTCTCAGACTATGATGAGTGGTTCAAATTTTTATTAGGTTAGTTGGAATTTGAGATTATATATGAGTAGCATAAGGAGTGGTTCATTGCAAGATTTTTTCCACATATTCATGTGCCTTTGACTCAACAAAACATTCAAATCGGGATCAAACTATGGATATTGCATTGAAGTTGGAAACAACTTTGAATAGTAGCTGCAACAAGAGAAGAAATTTCTTGCATTTCCCAACTTTAATTGTAGATGGTTGCACTCTCAACTCAATTGCAAAACAAAGTTACCTCAAAATGAGAACTCTAACCAAAAGAACATAAAAAAAAAATGAAAAAACATCTTGAAAACGAAAAGTGTTATTCTGGAATAATTTATTTTTTTTATTTTTTTATTTTTTTCTGGGGTAAATTTTCAACATTTTTAAAAATGGAAGTAAAAGCCAATTTTGTGTGCGCAAAAACACCCTGAAAACGAAAAAGTGTTGATGTTTGAATAATGTCGCCAATTTTTTTTGTGCGAAAATACCCGAAAAACGAAAAGTGTTGAAGCTAGAATAATGACATATTCGGGGTAAATTGTTAACATATTTTAATAATGACATTAAAGATAAAATATCACAAGTCTTAAAATTCCAATGATTTTGAGGCATGGTATTAAAGATAAAATATCACGTCTCTGAAATACCTTAAAATTCCAACGATGATATTAAAGAGAAAATATCACCTCTATGAAAATACTGAAAATTCTAACAATTTTCAGCCATTGAAATTTGTGTAAATATTTTATTTTTAAGTAATTTTAACATTTTGAAATTTGAAAATTGTTTTTCAAAAATTATATTTCATTATTGGGAAATATGTATATTTTAATTTAATTTTCATATATAATATTAATAATAATATTTTAATATTAAAATTATATTTATTTTGAATTTAATAAATTGAAACTAATAAACGTATTAAACATTATGCAAAAAAAAAATTTGATATTTCTATCAACCGCTAAGGAAGTACATGATCAACAAAAAATTGTTCTCCTAGACTTATTACTGCTACACATCTTTTATTTTGAAATATATATCCAATCAAATATATTAAGAATAAAACGCTGAAAAAAAAGACAAAATATTAAAAATAATAATAACAAGTAAATAAAAATATATATTTTAACATAAAAAAAATTAAAACACATTACCCAAAAATAATACAATATAAAAAATATACAAAAAATATAAAATAAAAAATAAAATCGAACATAAAAACCGTAAAGAAAAAACAAATCAAAATTAAAAAAAAAAAAAAAAAAAAAACGAACATAAAAAATAAATAAATAATATTGATGAGATAAATAAAAAATAAATAAATAATATTGATGAGATAAATAAAAAACAAAATAAATAAACAAAAAACACATTAAAATGAATAAATAAATAATATATAAAATAAAAATAAAAACAAAATAAAAACAATTAAAAAAAAACTTCAAAAAAAATTAAAAAAGACATTTAAACAAATTAAACTTATAAAAAAGCATTAAAAAAATTCAAAAATTAATAATTAAAAATATAAAAAAATCATATATATATATATATATATATATATATATATATGAAAAGAAAACCCATAAATTGAAAAAATAAAAACAAAAGTTAATTTGTAAAAATAAAAAATTTACATAGAAATAAATAAATAAAATATATAAAAAAGCTGAGGAATTTTTTTTGAAAAAAACACATAATTCAAACGAAAAATAAAAAAATAACAAGAAAAAAAAAAAAAACATCAATTTTTTTTTTTTAAGTTGCAAAAACAAAAAAAAAGCATAATTTAAAAAGGATAAAATAAAATAATTAAAATAAAAATTTTTAAACTAATTAAAAAAAATTAAAATAATTAAAATAGAAATATATAAAAATTTTAAATTTTAAATTTTAAAAGAAATAAAAAATATAAAAAATTAAATAATTTAAATTTAAAATTAAAAATAAAAATAAAAAAATGCAAAAAAAAATAAATTAGAATAATTGCACAAAAAAAAATTTAATGAAAACCATTATTAAAAAATAATAAAAAATTCAACAAAATTAAATTAAAAATTAAATTAAATTAAAAAAACAAAATTAGAAAAAAAAAAACTAAAATTGGGCACGCCCCCTAGTAACGACAGGGCCTTGGTTGTCGGGAAAGTAGGGAGCGACAGTCTATGCGTGCATGGCAGCCAAACCCCTAACAAGAACTTGTCAGTCACAATGGAATATATATATATATATATATATATATATATATATATATATATATATATATATATATATATATATATATATATATATATATATATATATATTCCATTTATTATTTTGTAATTTTTTTTTTTTTTTAAAAAGATATTTGATTTTTGTTTGTTATGTTTTTTTTTCAAAATTTCAATTTATTTTTTTCAAATTTAAATTTGTATTATATATATGTGTGTATGTATTTTAATTAATTCAATTTTTTTTTTTTTCATTTTTTTATTTAATTTTTATTTAATTTTTAATTTTAATTATTTTATTTTATAGTCATTTTTAATTATGTGGTTTTTTTGTCTTAAAAAAAATTGAATTTGTTTTTTTTGGTTTATTTTTTTTTTCTTTAAGTTATGTGTTTTTTTCCCATTCATTTATTTATTTAAAAAGAAATTATTCTTACAAGTTAATTTTGTTTTTTTTTTCAAAGAGAAAAAATTCATAACTTTTCATTAAGATCGGTTACATGTTACATATTGCTGGAAATGTGCTACTAATCAGTCCAATGACTATTGCAATCTGACACTTGCCTACATGCAGGCAGTTATAACAGTCCCAAAAAATGTGACATTTTCAGAAAGACTCCAAAGTTCACATAGTAAGCTCGGTGCTTAACTTACTATCAAAAAAAACAAAAAGACGATATAAAAGAAAAGTACATGCCAATAAATAATAACCAGGGAGATAGTCACAAAATTCTCCCAGTAAAATTGTACAGCAAGACAACCATCTATGCAAGTGCCTCCTCTATAAAAGGCCGATGAAAATATCTGTATACCTGTCCACCAGAGTGTTCAATAAAATTCCAGGTACCCCAGTTTAGTTCTGATGCTTCTTTGGATAATTTGTCAGCCACTTTGTTCCGAGACCTGTAAATATGAGTCACTGAGATAGAGTCAAATAGGACTTTGAGATGATGAACCTCTCGCAGCAGTGTAGACAGTGTGTGCGAGTGACATAGTGCAAGATAATTAAACCAATTGATAACAAGCTGTGAGTCACCAAAAATCTCAATGGAGATGCAATGAATGTCCTGAGCAAATGTCAGAAGAAGTCTGAGGCATTGCAGTTTGGCAAAGTTGTTTGTACCGGGTCCCAATCCCATTCTGATATAGTAGTGGTGATGATCATTTAAATAGAGTATTGCACCCCCTCTGCAGCCAGATGCATTGGACGCACCATCGAAATAGGCCCATGCACGACTGTGGTCAGTAATTTCAGTTGTTCTGAGTGGAGGCTTGCTGGGAAAACTGTCCACGGGCATGAGATTGAAAGTAGCAATTGAGGCTGCACAAATGCGGTCACAGTCAATAGGTGTATCCCTAAAGATCTGTTTTTTGTGTCCAATCCAAATCTCCCATGCCACAATTAGTGGGAGATTTCGCATTCTAGGGCTGTGAACAAAGTGCTGCCACCAATTCGTCTAGGCTTCAATAAGAGTGCCACCCTGCCAGATATGATTACAGCCCAGGCCAGTGGTGACCCGAGCCCATATTTCTTTGATGCACGTGCACTGTAGGAAGAGATGGGTCGTGTCCTCACAGCTTGCATGACAGAAACAACATTGAGATGCCCCATGGTATGCCCGTTTGTGGAGAAATTCCATGGTGGGTATACATTGATTAAGAATGCACCAGAAGAGGGTTATGTGTTTATGGGGGACCTTTAATTTCTAAATAATACACCACCACCATGCTTTGATAGGGGGTTCCTTGGGATGAATAAGGGTGAGGTATCCAAGTTTAGGAGCATAGTGACCATGAGGAGAAACAACCCATATTAATTTGTCAGCCTACTCAGTGATTCGAACGTTTGTAGCTTTAAGGGCCCAAATATATTTCAGCCAAATCCGGGAACCAGCCTGAGGGATATTGAGGTCAGCAGCACTTAACCAGGCTTGGCCCTGCCAAGAGGAATGTGCCAAGTCCGCAATCTGTGCAAGATAGAAAATGTTCCTGTGGGCGAGGTGTTCGGTGATGAAAACAGGTAATTTGTAATAATCTCCACTTCCAGACCAAGAATCAGTACCAATTCGAACCATGGCACCCGTGCCAATCTGCCATGATAATCTGAGCTGTATGATGTGTGCCGCCTTGTTGATAGCCTTCCAGATAATAGATGCACCAGGTGTCTGTCCAGTGATGCCTCGGATCCAATCGAGGGGGTTCCGAGGCGAGATATATTTAGCCACAATAACATCTTTCCAGAGACTCTGACCCATGATTAAGTGCCAGCACATTTTAGAAGCCAGGGCCTTAGAAAAGAGATGCAGATCTTTTAACCCCCAGCCTCCCCATTGTTTTGGGATGTTGATGCGATCCCAGGCAATCCAAGCAAACGTGGAGGCCTTCCCCTGGTTTCGCCAGAGAAATTGTCTGCAAATCCTTTTGATTCTGTTGGTAATGCCAATAGGTATCCAAGCCAGAGTCATCCAATATACCGGAATAACTTCCAGCACGGATTTTATTAGGATCAGTCGGCCAGCCCTAGATAACCATCTGTTATACCAGACATTAATTCTGCGTTCAATTTTGGCAATGATCCAGTTCTAGTCTTTAATCTTGTAGTCATTTGGTTTAATATGATACCCCAAGTATTTGAGTCCATCATTGATATCAGTGCAAACATATTCAAATCGGTTCAGTGAAGTGCCTTGTTCCAGTCCCGAACAGCCAGTCATGATAATAGTGGATTTGGTGCCATTAGGTGCCATACCTGTGGCCCTGCAAAAGAAATTCAGTAGCAGATCAAAGTGAACAGAATCTTGTCTAGTACCATTAAGAAATATGAGTACATCGTCCACAAATAAAAGATGAGTAAGATGTAGAATATCATTGATCCGGAGTCCCTGTAGTTCTCCCCTGTCTTTTGCATTTTTTATGAGAACAGAGAGTCCCTCCATAACCAAGACAAATAATAATGGAGAGAGAGGACATCCTTGTCGAAGTCCCCGCCCCGCATGAAAGAAATCAGATGCAGTGCCATTGATCAGAATGCTGAAAGTGGCATGACAAATACAGCCCATAATCCAGTTTATAAACGAATGAGGGAAACCAGAGTCGATTAATATGAGGTGAAGGTAACTCCAGTTGACCTGATCAAATGCCTTAGTAAGATCAATTTTGAGAATGGTGGATTTCTGGCGCAGGGTCTTAATGGAGTGAAGAGCTTCCTGGGTAGTACCAATAGCTTCATGAATTTTCCTATGATTCAGAAATGAAAATTGTTCCTTTTCAATATGAGTAGACAGGAAAGGCTTGATGTGGTTTGCAATAATTTTGGATATGATCTTATAGATGCAGTTACACAGAGATATTGACCTATATTCATTGAAACTAGTCGGTTTGTCCTATTTTTGTATAAGAGCAATAAAAGTGGTATTGAACCCATCATATATCCTGCCACGCACTCTACTGTCCTCAATCATAGTCAACAGATCAGAAGATATGAGATCATAAAAATGTATGAAAAACTCAATGGGCCAGCCATCAGGCCTAGGGCTTTTGTCCCGCTTGAACCATTTCAATACACCTTCAAGTTCACCCAATGTAACCGGTGCATTGAGGTCATCCATCTGTTCCTGTTCCACAAATCGTTTGAAATGCTGAGTAATGCGCATAATGTCCGGAAGATCAATGCAATTTGACGCCCTATAAAAGTTTGTGAAATGTCTGGTACCCAGGTCGAATAATTGAGACTACGTTTTCGCATTAAATCCATTATTATCTGACAGTTCCCAGATGGAATTTGCAGCCCTACGGCCATTTGCATGCTGCTGAAAGAATTTGGTATTTTCATCACCCGCTTGTAACCAAATAGCCTGGCTTTTAAGCCTCCAGTATTCCTCCTTTGGTCTCAGAAATTTAGCTTTTTCTGATTCAAGAGCATTTAATTGTTCCCTGGTATCATCAGTTCGATACCCCAGTAAATCAGCATTGTTAAGACGGGCAATCTTATCTTCAATATTATGCAGAGCCTCTCTCTCCGATCTCTTTTTGTTCCGAACCCACTGAATGGTAAGGTTTTTAATGCAGTTGAGTTTTTCATTAATGATCCGACCCGGATCACATTCATTCAAAGGGCCACAGTGATGCCAGGCCCGAGTGACCATCAGGTGGTATTCAGGGTCTCTCAACCAACGAGAATTGAACTTGAACGGGGAGCGAGCCCTGTTAGGGCCACACTCAAATTCCAGATATATAGGAGAGTGGTCAGATTTACCACCCATCCCCACCCACTGACGAGCATGACTCACAATAGGTAGGAGAGACTGCTTAATGAGAAATCTGTCTAATCTGCAGGCCAAAGCAACATTTCGAGTCCTTCTATTCCTCCAGGTGGGTTGGATCATGGTAGTTTAAATGTCAATAGGATTTGAGGCATCAAGCATTGAGTTGAAAAACTCAGCCAAAGGATCCAAGGTGGCTTGGGGGCCCCAAGATTCAGAAATACCTAAAGAGAAGTTAAGATCACTGCCCAAAATAATGTGGGGTGGAACAAGCAAAGAACAAGACATTAAGGAGGTCCAAAAATTCTCCCTGTTTGTGCAGGGCCCATAAATGTTGATCAAGGTAAATTCCACCTCCGAAATTCCAAAAAGGACATTCATAGCCAGTACTCCAGTCCGACCCCAACAGTTTTTCATTCGGGTGGTCCTATCATTAATACCCAATGCACAGCCCCCAGATCTCCCGAATGCATCAAGGGTGATGAAGGTCCAATCAGGTAGAAGAGAAGTCAAGTTAGCCTGCACAACAGGGCCTGTACTAAGCGTTTCCTGAAGAAATAGAATGTCAATTGGTTTTTGTGCAATCAAATCCCTAAGGGCCAATCTCTTTTCAGGGTTGGCCAAACCTCTGCAATTGAAGGAGAGGAAAATCATGATGTAACAGTCAATAAGGGTCTTCTAGCTCTAAGGACCCGCATAAGAGAGAATTGAGTGCTAGCTTCCACTTCGAGATTGGCTCTTTTGATCGCCTTCGCCAATGCAGAAGGACGACCACAAGTCTTGTTGGGGATGTAGTCCAGACCTAGCCCTATACCAAAAGTCTCACCCGAGTGTGAAATTGAGAGTGATCTAAGATAATAGTTATGACGCGATGAGGGGGACTCTGAAGAGGAGGATGAGTGGCAGTAGGAGGATTTGGTAGTGGTGTGGTGAATAATGGGTGAGGGTGATAGATGAGCCATAGCATGGTGTAGCATACCGAGGGGAGTTTCAGTGTGTGGCCAGACAGAGTCGATGGTATGCAAGTATCATAAGTAGAAGAGGACCGATTGATAACAACATTACCAGATGTGTTGTCAAGAATAGTGCAAGATGGTAAAACAAGATTACAATCAGTAAACAAGGAGACATTGGAAGGAAAAGTACCCGGGATAGATGTGGTCCGTAGAGTAGGCTCCATCGAAACCTGAGGGCGAGATCTGGGATGTGAGGTAGTCCATGATGGGAGTACAGTCTGCACCAGCCCAACATCTCTCGGGGTATCCGGGGTCGACAACGGCGCATCAACAAATCCCAGCTCAGCACTGTTCACCGACACAGTATGTGTACCAATCGAATAAGATTTCTTAGAGGCCTGCCTGCAAAAACCCTTCTTTGGACAATCTTTGTACAAGTGCCCCACTTCATGACACTTCCTGCATCGAAATGGCACACCCTCGTAGTCAAGTGGTTGCTGCCACATCATCCCATCAAATAGCATGTTGAGATTTTCATAGAGACCATCCCGAGTGTCCAAGAAAATCAAGATTCGAGCCACAGCTCAACTACCCGATGTCAGGTAGGATTGATCATGGTCCAGATAAAGGCCAAAGTGCCCTCCAATGTTCCTGAGCACAGAGTCGCTCCAAAATTGTTTTTATTTTTACATTTTTATGGGTATTTTTCCCTTCTTTTTTAAATATATATATATTTTTTTAATTTAATTCTTTTTTTGTCATGTTTTTTTTATTTTATTTTTATGTTTTATTACCTACATGAAAATCACCAACATTTAAAAAAAATATCCACACTTAATACATTAGAAAATTTAAAGCGTAAAAAATAAGCTCTCTGAACATAAAGGGTTGATTTTGCATCAACACTTCTCAAAATTAACATGAAAATCACTAAGATTTTAAAACAAATGTCCATACTTAATAAATGAAAAAAGTGAAAGTGTCAAAAATCAACCCTCTAAAAAAAGTGGTTGATTCTGCATCGCCACTTTTCAAAATCAACATGAAAATCGATGACATTTAAAGAAAAATAAGTAAATCATAAGAAAATTTAAAGTGCCAAAAATATGCTCCAAAAAAAATAGGTGATTATGCATCACCGCTTTCCAAAATCGACATGAAAATCATGACATTTAAAAAAAAATCATAAGAAAAGTTAAGGTGCCAAAAATATTCTCCAAAAACAAAAAGGTGGTCCTACATCACCACTTTTCAAAATCGGGTGCTTTTTCTGCTACCTCAAAAAACGGGTAATCAATAATTTTCTCATTTGATCGGTAACTATGTTGCAAGAGTTAGAAAAGGGAAGGAAAAATGCTTAGAGGTACAGTGTAAAATTTGTAGAAAGAAGAGGCACCATAGAAATGAATGCCCAATGATGAAAAATCACATAATGACTGGTTCAATAAATCTGTTGGTGTAAGAGAGAGGGTTATGGTGTGAGATTTGTAGAGTGTGGGGACATACACACCAAACTTGTCTAATGATGTAGAAATATGAGACGTCCACAAGGACTCTATTCTATGATTTTTGTAAATATGTTGGTCATGATATCTATAAGTCTTGTCGAGCATTGGAGCTAATGCGAGATCACACCATGGATTCATGTAGGATACAAGAAGTGAAATATGGAATGGAACATACCTACCAACAATGTAAAGGTAAAGGCATGATGCATAGAGGAATTGGAGGACAAGAATGAGGACAAGGAGCATTTAGACAAGGAAGGAGACCAAACATTTGCTACAATTGCAGGAAGCTTAGACATCTCACTAGAGATTTTCCTAATATGTGTTCAACGTGTAGCTATTTAAGGGCTTTAGATCATGTAATGGAGGATTTCCCTTAACTACTCCTAAAAATTTAGGAGAATAAGGGGTAGAACCTTCAAAAGGTTACTATGGAACCATGCAAAGATCAGTTCTGCATTAATGTGATTTCCTGTGCTAGCAAATATAAAGTGGTAGCTTATTAGACTTGTTTTCTATAGCCTTGGTACTTACTTGTGAATATTAGTTATCTTCTTTATGTTCTTTAGTTTTATTTTCTCATCAAACAATATCAAGAATCAACAACAACAAAATAGGACACAGACATAGGCTTTCAGCCAAGGAAAACCCCTCCAAGGGTAAAACCCAGAAACTCTTCTCTTCTTAGAATATGATTCAAATGAGATACAGAGACCCAATACCTAGACCAAGTCCTTCTACCATTACCAAGTCAGTCCTTCCTCAAGTCCTTTTCTAAATTTGCACCAAAATTCTTCACACTACAACTTTGACCCACTAGCTTCGATACTGCTACATTTCCTACAACTTCAACCCCGCTATTTCAACCTTGAAGCTTTTGTGGAAACCCTAATTGGATCTCCTCCTGAGACCTTCCAAGAGAAAAATAGCTCTTCCTATGTTCAATGAAGTCTAGACAGAGTTTCCTTCTTCCTACCTATAAGATGTTTCACCTTGTGCTACTGCAACTCGATCCTGCAACTTCAACTTGTTCCTACAGCACAGAAACCCTCGACTTTCACACATGTGAGAGAGATAGCGCCATAAACCAGAAATTTCATCCTTCTTCCTATTTCTTAACCAATGCTTTCCTTCTTGCAGCTTACCAGCTTCAATTAAAAATCTTTTCTTGATAAATCTAACTCGTCAATGAGCATGTTTAAATTAGGCCAAACTAGTTCCATTTATAGCCTTCTCAAGGGGTCAAATACCCTCCTTTAGGCCAAATTGAGGATCCCAGGGCCGACTTGTACTCTTGGAGATTATAAGACTTTATAGACTAAAAAATAATAATTTTTACAATTATAAATTTCCCAAATGGGTCTTATAATCATCTTGTTGACTCCACTCATGACAATAAATCCTAAAACTTAACAAACCCTAGAAGCACAAAGAACATGAATTTACCTAAAATACCATCAATAATGAGCATGAAATCCATGATTTAAGAATAACAACAAATTTCTTTTATTTCTCTTGTTTTTTACATAGGATACATATTTAAACACTACAATAATTATGAAGACCGAAACTAGTTACATTTCTCAACACTCCCTCTTAACTAGGGAGGTATTCATCATTGTACAACGAGTAAAACATGACATCTCAAACTGAAGAGTTCTCAAGAAGAGTCAGATTGATAAGCCATATTGTAAGCATCGTCATTATCACCAACATTGTCCATAAGGTGTTACTAGACAAGGTCCTTTTTATTCAAGAGCATTGTGCTAGGAGGCTTTATGTGTGATACCGCACTACATCTCCAAGTGATCTGTATTTAGAAATTGATTGAGGTTTGTGATATTTTGCAAGTGATTCAATTAGCTTTTAAGATTCTTTCATGAAATTATTAAACACATAAACATGAAAATTAAATGGAGTTTTTGTAGAAAATACAAGACAATATCACCATCATAGTAAACACACAATAAATTGATGAAGGATTTCAACTCTCGTGAGCTATGTCTCATGATCCAGCTTCCAATGGTTGGGCCTCTTTCGTTATGGCCAAAAAATGTTGTTTACGTACATTTACATTTCCCAAATGGTTGTATTGATAACTCCAATGGCTTCACAACTATCAAAAACCCCTATCTAGCATATTTATGTTCCCAAAAATACCAAAAACATAGAAAGTTATACCTGTTTTTCTCTTTTCCTCAATTATGCTGCTAAACTCCCCACAATTTGACCCAAAGCCAGCACGAGCGCCCCAAACATGGAAATTTTCCTCTAAACCTATCACGATTCTCGCTCAGTGAGTGAAATTATAGGACTGATAAGTTGGACATTAAGGCCCCCAAAATTTTGCATGCCCCTGGTCACATTGTGTCCATAGGACCTGGGGTTAGTCCCCAGAGTTGGCCCCTCCTTTGCTGGAAGTCAAGTTGTTGGTTAAGGATAACTGCTGGTATGCTCACACAACAGAAGGGTGATGTTTGGGCTAGTAATTAGGTGGGTTTTAGTTAGGGCTGGTGGTCATGATATTTGCGTTCAAATGGGTGAATAAGGAGGTGGTCAAGGTGCTGACGGTTCAACTGACGGACATGGAAACAGTTATCATGAGCGGTTCCATTGGCTTGTCCCATGGGGGCGGTTTTCAAGCGTCAGTGGTTAATGTTAATGCCACAGGGTAGTGTTTACGGTAAATTCCATGGTAAGGGTCTTCACATGCATTGATTTACACAACTTTTTGGGGCCGTTTCTAACCCCTAAACATGGTTCGGGGTCGGGGGTTAACCACGGTCCCTACCCCCAAATACATACGTAGTTAAATTTATATCACGTTTTGCGCCATAGTATTAACAATTCCCATGCGTAGTTCAATGGTAGAGGTTGTGGTTGGTTTAGATGAGGTCCATGCTTTGAATCTGGTAGAGGTCAATTTGACCCTAACCCAAAATTTTAGTGGCCATCGAGGTGCCACGTAGTAGTCTCTGGTTGGTCCATATCGTCAACCAAAAATTGACCAATAAGAATTCGCCCAGTCAGCACCAATCAGATCTTGACACTTGTCACATGGAGATTGGCCCCTACAGTCTAGTCAATTTTCCAAATCAGTGGGCCCAGTCAACATGCCACATCAGTAGTACGAGCTGTTGACTAGGTAGTTCTGCACAAAATTATTCCAAAATTCGCATGTTTGACAAATTTATCAAAACTCTTTTCAGGGATAATACTGTGTTGGTTTTGCGAGAAACGAATTTTTTCAGATTCTGAATTACGAGATCTACACAACCACACATGTTTTTTTCCATTCTAAGAAATTTTTATTTTTAGCATAAAATTGATCCACTGGATCATTCCTCCCCACTGGAATCTTTTGGACCTCCAAAATTTTGGGTGTGGAGTCTAATTGTCTTCTTTATTTAGATGTATCACCACGTTGGACCCCTGTACTTAATGTGGCGTCAACACCTCCCATTGTTTGCTTGTCGTTAGGGAGGTCCAGGGTGGGGTGACAGTGATCTTTCGGAGCCCACCCCCTCGAGCGGGGGGTTTCAGGGGTAGTGCCCCAAAAACTAGAAATAGATGTAAAATTTCCTTGCAAAATATTGTGATTTCATAGTCAATCTGGTTTTTTCATTAGGCAGATGATCTTACGGTAGAAGTTATGTTTAATTTAGGGTTTTTTCCCCTAGAAGGTAACCCCTCTATTGTATGAGGGAATTGTATTGCAGATTTGTATTGTGTGTATATTCTAAGAAAGAAATAGAAATGGG
This sequence comes from Pinus albicaulis, assembly GCA_034641835.2. Classification (NCBI taxonomy): domain Eukaryota; kingdom Viridiplantae; phylum Streptophyta; class Pinopsida; order Pinales; family Pinaceae; genus Pinus; species Pinus albicaulis. Next base: position 1,026,307,381 of record CM076582.1, read on the forward strand.
GACTATGAGAGAGAGTAGATGATATTACAGCGGATCTGTTGTAGGTTGTGTCTCTTCATTTTGCTAGATAATATAAAGGAAGGACTGGCAGTTTCCGTGGACGTAGCCCAAGTTGGGTGAACCACATATATATATATGCATATCTCTTATTTTATATGTTATTTATGTGTTTGTGTTTCCGCATATTTTATGTGTTCCATTACTTTGTAATATATAATTTTCTAACACAAGATATTTATCTCTGGGTAAATAGATGAGGGCTCATCTCCCTCACCCTTCCAGTCTTCATCCACTAAAAATTACTTGAATGCGACAATTTGAGATTTTCTTGAAAAATGATCATTTTCCTCGAATTTGGAGACCTTGACTTGTTATTTTAGATACCATCTTGCTGCAATCTCCGAGATTTTGAAGAAGAACAATATGTCATTGAAGGAACAAACACATTCCATTCTCGGTCGTCAATCAAAGAAATCTTAAATAAATTCAAATTATTCCATTAGGGGAATTTTGAGGTCTAAAATGGTTCTCCTCAGGAAATTATGAAATAATAGTGGAAATAATAAAATAATATTAGATTACATCATCAAAGTTTAGAGGGAAAAAATAAAAAACTATTTTTTCAACTCGTATTTTCAACTTATCTCCTTATGTGTTTACTCAACTTTTGAGTGGAAACACTCATTGGATGAAAAATTTAACTCCTCATCTAAGGAGTACCCATGTTGCATACTTTCGATGGACCCTGCTATACGAAAAATGAGAAATACATGAAAAACATTATTTCAATAACGTTTTTTCATGCATTTCTCATTTTTCGTGTAGAAAGGTCCATTGAAAGTATGCAACATGGGTACTCCTTAGATGAGGAATTAAATTTTACATCCAACGAGTACTCCTGCTTAAAATTTGAGTAAAAACTTAGGGATATAAGTTGCAAATATGAGTTGAAAAATTAGTTTTATTATCTTATTAATTTTTATTATTTTTACTTTTTTACACCAAAAATGGTAAATCATCCACCATTGTTGACATCATCATATTGAATCCTATTGGTTATTATAAATTATATTCTGGTTGTACATTTTTCTTAGGAGGCCCATTTTAGACCTCAAAATTCCCCTAATGCTCACCTTGAATACTTTCAACACGACGATGTTTAGCATGTCTCACTTTATGTTTCGCTCGACCTTGGACCAAATGTGATCGCCATTGCCATGCTAAACATCAATATAGTACATTTTGAAACCAACAACAATAAACTTTGAACCCAATTCCCTCTTTGTCAAATTTCTTTGATGCTTGCTCGTTGACCTTTTCACTCTCTTCCACTGGCATCTTTTTCACATCATTGTTCAACAATGATACATGTTTTTGCAACTTTACTTCGTCTTGTTTACCTCTTTTAAAAAGAAACATGTTAAACTCATAAAACATCTTATCAAAACCATTAGCAACCTCAATGAAATCATATTTTTCATTTTTTGCATCTCTTTGAAAGGGCTTATTCACAACATCCCGATACTTGAACATTAACAAAGAAATTTTTGACTAGCATTTCTAATTCTCTTCATTTGTCCAACATGCATAAGAGACAAATTCATCTTTTTAGTATGTACTCTAACAATTTATCCAATCCCATTCTTGAACAAGTGATACTTATTCTCATGGTGAAGAAATATTTCTATCCTATCATAAAGATATGGGCTTCCGAAAACAATTCCAGAAATATCAAATGGAACAACATCAAGTTCAACTTCATCAAGAAATTTTGTAATGATTGCAAATCCAAGTATGTGCTTCCTTGTCACCTGCAAAATTTCATTCTTGCATATCCAACCTAAAGGAGAAGGTCTTGAATGAGGAATGGTATCTAAATTTAACTTCTTGACTAAGTCTTCAGAAATAATATTTACTTGTGAACCACTATCAAAGAGTGTATCAATTTTGGTATGCTTTGAAATAACTCGAATATGGAAAAGTTCAATTCCTTTTACATCATCTTCAGTATTATTTTGACAACTTGAACAACTAGCACTTGCAATGTCCTCACCTTTAAAACCTATTGCGATGATATGTGTTTCATCTCTGGAATCATAACCTAAATAATGTGTTATTGTTGCAGTTGTATTCTCCTTCTACTTGTTTTTAAGCTTATTGGGTCTCATCTCTGGATGAAGTTTCCAGCAATGATATTCATCATTCCCATCTTTGGAACAATTTTTTCATGTGAGTTTTTATTTCTCCATATTGATGGAAGCATTCTTCTTACCTTTACCCTTTAACTTACCCTTTCCTTTCTCTCTAGACTCAAAGGTATCGTCACTTTTCCCCTCTAAAACATGTTTCCCTCTTGCCTCTAGATGTGTGGCCTATACACATACTTCATCTAAATTTTAAGGATTAAACATGAGAATGTTATGTCTTCGGTAACTATGAAAACCTCCAATGCATTTTAACAAAGTTTCTTGAGATGTCAAATATACACCCAGAATTAGTGCTCTTCTCCTAAATTCTTGAGTATAGCTTTACACACTTTATCCTTTACCTTTCCTAAAGTTTTTCGAATCCATTATAGTCTTTTGCATGTATGCTAATGGGTAATAATTGTCTTCTCAATGCAGAAACAAAATCATTCCAAGAGGTTAATACCTTTCCATGTTTCTTCATGTCATCTTGAGTTTTGGCTTCCCACCAAATAAGTGTTGCACTTTCCAATCTTAGTGAAGAAAATTGAATCTTGGTGTCATCATTCTTGATAATTTGCTGCAATAAACTTCAAGCTGACGTACCCAATTGTCAAATATTTCAACAACTACCTCTCCATCATACATAGGAAAATAAAACTTAATGTCAAGCTTAAAAAATGGATTTTTACGATGACCTTTTGGAGAACATGGAGGTGTTTGTGAAGGGCTTGTTGTGGAATTAGATGATGGTTAATATGGTGGTAAGGATGGATGTGAAGAGAATGGTGGTTTCAAAGGTGGTTTTTCACCATTCCCATTACCTTTTGGAGACTTGTCTCCATCTCATCCTTCTCATTTTGAAGACTTATCTCCCTTTGGAGAATTGGAGCTCTCACCTTGCGATATTATGTTTCTCTCCTCATAGATAACTTTCACCATCCTTGTAATATTAGATAATTATTTCCTAAATAATTTTTCATATTATGACATATTTCCAAGCTCTTCTTCATGTGACGTAGTTACTAAAGCTTCAATTACAATTTGAGGTGGAATTTGTGGTGGAGATTGTGGCAAACTTTCTCTCCTTGTCCTTGATCTCACTTGAGGAATTGCAACCACAATATTACCTTCTCCTCTCTTAAGCTTCAACCTGGTAAGCATCCAATACACTTGCAAATAATTAAACCCTAACAACAAAAATAAAACCTAAGATATAATACTAAACTGACCCATATTTAAAAATTTCTTGAGGTTTGTGAAATTTTGTAAGTGATTCAATTAGGTTATAAGCCTCTTTTGTGAAATTATTAAAAAAATAAACATGAAATTTAAATTGACTTTTTGTATAATATACAAGACAATATCACCATAACTGTAAACACACAACAATAATTGATGAAGGAGTTCACCCCTCCTAGGCTATGTCTTCTGGTCCAACTTCCAATGGTTGGGCCTCTTTCATTATGCTCAAAAAATGGTGTTTACATACCTTTATAGCTCTCAAATGGTTGTACTGATAGCTATAATGGATTTACAACTGTCAAAAACCCCTGTCTAACCTCTTTATCCCCCCCAAAAGACCAAAATATGAGAAATTTATGCCTATTTCTCTCTTTTCCCAAATTCTGTTGCTAAACTCCCCACAATTTGGTCCAAACCCAGCATAAGTGCCCCGAACACGGAAATTTCCCTCCAAACCTGGCACGATTCCCGCTCGGCGGGTGAAATGATAGGACCGATAAATTTTCTGTTAAGGGCCCCGAAAATTTTCACACGCCTGGTCACATTGGTTCCATAGGACCTAGGGTTGGCCCCTCCTCTAGTGGAGGTCAAGATGGTGGTTAAGGATAACCCTTGTTCTGCTCACATGGTAGAGAGGTGATGTTTGGGCTAGCAGTTAGGAAAATAGTGACTAGGGCTGGTGATCATGGCATTTTCATTTACATGGGTGGATAAGGAGGTAGTTAGGGCATTGACAGTTCAACTGGCAGACATGGAAACAGTTATCACAGGAATTTTTGTTTGCTTATCGCGGTTTGCAAGAATCGATCGTTAAATTTAATGCCACGAGGATGTGGTTACAATAAATTCCATGGTAAGGGTTGTCACATGCAGTGATTAACACAACTTTTGGGGGCCGTGGATAGCCCCTAATCATGGTTCGTGGATCGAGGCTCGGGGTTAACCATGGTCCCCATCCCCAAATGCACATGTAATAAAATTTATATAACATTTTCTGACATAGTATTAACAAGTCCCATGTTTAGTTCAATGGTACAGGTTGCAGTTGGTTTAGATGAGGTCCATGGCTCGAATCTAGCGGAGGACAATCTGACCGTAACCAAAAATTTTAGTGGCCACCAAGGTGCCATGTGGCAGTCTCCGGTTGGTACACATTATAAAACAAAAATTGACCAATAAGAATTTTCTTAGTGAGCGTCAATCAAATATTAACACTTGTCACATGGAGATTGGCCCCTACAGTCTAGTCATTTTTCCAAATCAGCATGCCCAGTCATCATGCCATGTCACCAGTACGGACTGCTGATTGGGCAACCCTACACACAATTTTTCCAAAATTCGCATCATTTTTAAAAATCCATCAGAACTTGTTTCTAGGATCATATGGAGTCAGTTTTGCGCGAACCAAATTGCACCAAATTCAAAATGACGAGATCTACGCAAGTGCAAAAGTTTCGTTCCATTCTGAGAACTTTCAATTTTGAGAACAAAATTGATCCACTAGATCACCAAGGTACATAAACCATCTAGATTTTCAAAAGGTATGTCCTTTTAGGACTATTATTATCTTGGATCTCCATACCTAAGTCCTCAAATAATATCGGTCCTCTTTGACCACTCTTCTCTTGGATTCTTGTCCTATCCTCAAAGAGTGCTAGTCCATTTCCTTTCTTGGAAGTTATATCCTCAAGGAAGCCATATATGCTTATCCAATCCTCTGTAACTCTCACTTCATCACCTGAAGAGGAGAATTCACATGTGATATAAAATATCAATCCCTCTCAAATAGAGAGGACATCTATATTCTCCCTTATTATTGAGAATAGAACCTTGCTCCTTATTCAAGGAGACTCCTTTTCTCCCTCTCAAATCCATAGGATACTAGAGACTTCCTTTCAATAATAGAATCCAACACCACAAGCCTTGTAGCTTGTATTCATTGGAGTTTCAACAACTAGTTATTCATAGTTACATGGCTCCCTCTTCCCTTTGCATTTCTTGCATCAATTCTTCTTTATTTAAATTTATCATGGAACAATATTCTCTCTTCATTCATGTAACAGGATCCAAGACATCTCCCTTTCTAATCACTATCCATATTTGACATGAAGGTATTGTATTAAGCCTTCTCAAAATTATTGATCATGGTTTTCTTTATGAAAGTGATCCTCTTGACATTCAGGTTATCTTCTCGCACTGCTACCTTCCAAGATGAACAAATATTGACCTCATAGTTTCTAGGTGGTATAAATTGAGCTTTCCTCAATACTTCTTCATCTATATAGTTGACCTTGCTTCAATTGTTATCATGTAATATTGCAACATTCTACAAGGTAGAAAAATATATATTAACCAGATAACCAAACCAAAATCAAATAGAATTATTTCACCATGGTGACCTTTCTCATTCCATCAACATCCTCATTGACCATGTCCTCTTCATATTTTCCTTCCTGCATCAGAGTGCCCAAGGATCAAAATTTATTACTAAGTTACAAATTTTCTTTCAGAGATTATACTAGATGTTAATCAATATCAAATACTCTAGATAAAACCTTAATTTTTTCAAGTAATTCATATTATATTCTTTTCCAGCATCATAAATAGTTAAACATATCTTTCTAACCAACTTTATTCCACAAGATTCCCATAAACGTAAATCTTATCCAACTTTTTCTTTACAACATCCATTCCTATGCTCTCATCCAATCATCATATGGGTTTAAATGTGAAGTTGGGTTAAACCTTTGTGAGAATTGCTTGTGAAAAAATCATATTTGTACTTTTCCAGTTGAACTAAATAATTTTTTCGACCGAAAAAATTGGTCCTTTAAATTAATGAGAATCATGTAATGGGGTTTTTTCGCTAGGCGGGGGGAATCTAGCGAACATTTTGGGTGAATAAAAATTTATAGCCAAAAAAACAATTCAGCTGAAATATTATTTTGACCGAAAAAGCATTATATATATGTGTGTGTGTGAGGGGGGGGAGGGGGTGGGTCATCAGATTGTTCCATACTTTTCTACAGTTGTTCATTCGATAGTTTTTTGTTCATTCATTCATATATTTTTTTCATTGTTGAGGTAGGCCTGTTATTGCACCTGAGGAATTTATGAATTTTGCGGTAATCCTGTTCATTCACAGTTGTTTTTTTAGATTGTTGTTTTTTTTTTGTTCTTGTTTTCAGTTTTTTTATGTTGATTTATGTTGCTTTTTTTTGGGTTTGCAGGATTTTTGGGACCCCGGAGGAGTTCATGCACCTCGTATGCACTGGAGGAATTATGTTTGTATCTCTTCCTATTTTCAATTCACCCTCACATAAAAAAAAAACTAGGTACTTATCATGGAGGAATGATTGAATCTCATTCAGAATCAATCTAAACTGTTGAAATCTAGATTACACAGGTGAAGCAGTTTAATGTGAAGAAAATGGGCACATATTAAGATGCATAGTTGCAAAAATTTCTATGATTTTTCTAATAAGCTTCACCCTTGCACTTAGTTTCAAACAATTTAATTCCTCCTGCTTCTAAAATTGTAGGACATGGAATTGTGCTCTCTTCTTTATCATAATTCTTGAAAAAATTCTCATGATGCTATAAAAATTGAGAAGATTATAATTTTAGTTTGTTTTATTTATATATTATTAATGTTTATTAAAATTAATTTTTACATTTAAAATTATAATTTAAACAATATAAAATATTATTATATCACTAAAAATGACTTAACACCATGCTCATGTCCTTGTAGATTATATACTATGTAACTTCCATCAATATTTTGGTGAAATTGACACCATTCTTGTTTATCAAGTTCTAAAATATTTCTAAAATTTATAGAAAGATAAAAATGACCATAAATAATCCAAAAAAATTATATAAAATCATCCAAAATATGAATGATATATATATATATATGTGTGTGTGTGTGTGTGTGTGTATTCATGAAAACTATGCTCGAGGATGTTTTCAACCCTATCGAAATATAAAGGTATATATATACATATATATAACAAAACCATGAATTTTTGGTCAAGTTGACATTCGAATCAAATTCAATGACCAATTTTGTTTTAATTCTCATATGATATGATGGAATTTGTATCTGTTTAGTGAAGGAAGTTCTTGGTTGCGAAATTGTGCTGAGAAACCATCTCAACCAAACTTTAGGTTCAAGCTGGCCCCCGAACCAAAGGGGGCTCCCTCAAGTGTTACGAAGCTTTTAATGATGTTCACTGTCACTATACAACAACTTATGGAGAACAATAAAAAAATATATGATTTTTATAAGTGGTTGTTGATTAGTATCCAATCTCTACTCAAAAATTAAGTTCTCTATTACTGAGGTTTCATCAAAGTGCCAATGTCCAACTCCAAAATAATAACACAGCTTTAAATATTTTGGTAGAGGGATAGAAGATAAATTAGATAATTAAATATCCATCCTGCATACTCAATCATCTAATAAGAATAGATGCAGACATGATAATATTTGTAACCCACATAAATATGTTTACAATAGAAGGAAATAATTTAATGATGTAGAGGACCGTACTAATTTAAATAGAATGTTTAATCAGCTTGTATCCATAATGAGGATAACTATGCATTGTGTGGTTAGGGAAGCTAATATTTAACTTATCCTTTCCCACTGCTTCTATATTACCTTAAACATATGAAAAAACATATTATGAAATCACGGGGAAAGACATACATAGAAACAAATTTTGTCATGAAACTAAATCTATAAACCTTCAATTAAAATTTTTGTAATAGAAGTATTTAAAAAAAATTCAGGGTTTTGACATCAGAAGCTAACCATTTTATATTTGAAATCAAACAATATATATAAAATTACACCAAGTTGACTTTGTCTAGCTCCCTCGAATAAAAATCTAAAAAATTCACTACAAATAAAAATAATCTCTAAATAATTGCAGGAAATCTGGAGCTGATTGAAACTCTCGTGCCTCCAAATATTAGATTTGGCTCACTGATTGTTGATTTATTTATTTTATTCTTGAAACGGGGTGCTCATTTTTCCTTAGAATCTGGAGGTTATTGAAGTTGTCTCCTCAAAATTTGTTATCTTGCCTTCAATACTAGTCAATTTTGCCACATGTTCTCCAACTATATTTAATTGTGCTTTCCAGTTGTTTCAAATATAATTTTCAAAACCTTTACCTTTTAAGTATAACATTTTTTTGAGTGATTTTTTTTTTAAATAAAAACTCTAATGTTCTGGAAATAATTCTTTAGAATTTTATTGAATAGAAGAAAACTTATATCCAATTAATGCATTTAAGTGTATGAAACCAATTTAATTTATGGGCCTATCTAAAACTTCAAAAAATATCCACTCTTTAAAATAATATTTCCATATTTCCATAAAAAATAATTATTTCCGGTGGTTTTGAAAAACCATGTCTTCAATAGAAAACCATGTCTTGTTTTGACTTGTAAAACTATTCTTTTCTTAATGAATTTCATAAATCAAATCTTCAAATATTTCCTTAAATAATATTTACTGTGTAAAACCATCCATGTTTTTGAAATTTTTTTCTTTTAATACTTCTCCATTGTAGCATTAAATTTTATTTATTTATGAATTTCATAAATGAAATTTAAAACAATTTACCCAAACCATCCATTGTTTTCATGTTTTATTTTACCCATTTTCTGTATATTTATGAATAAATGAAACTTCATAAATAATTTTTCATTTTCATTAGCAAACCATTTTTTTTTGTAATTATTTTCCTCCTTATATCCATAGCTAAAAAAATTCATTTTCCTTCTCTCTAAAATTTCATTTTCACCTTTGTAAAATTATTCCACATGGAGGAAATATTTCTTTATAACATTGGAAACTATATTGTTTGTATTGAAATGTGTTTATGGAACATGTATCCTCATTTTACCTATACCAAAAATATATTTCAATTTTTTACCTAGCCTCCTCTTACCTCAATATTTCACCCATAAGCTCATTCTACGACTATAGAAGTCTTCCCTCCATTATCGCCCTCGATGCAAACTTTATATTTTTTTTTAATTTTCCCATGCTCTGTTTATAAACTCAAATCCATATGGAAAATATTCTAGCAATGGTATTGCAGGGGGTGGGGAGTGGGGGGTGGGGGGTGGTAGGTGGTAAATGGTTTAGGGGGTATGTGATACATGAGATAAAGACACATGTAAAAGGTGGTAAAAATAAAACAACTTTCTAGGGGGAGAGGTAGGTTGAAATTAAGATAGTCAAGGGTGCTCTCAAACCATAGATTATAATTTCACACATCTTGAAGCATTCTAAATTGTGAATTTTATAATATAATTTGGAAGTTACTTATTGATCCCCCCGTAATATAAGGTAAAAAATGTGGTTCTCATACTTAGAGATTGGGGCTGAATTGGATTAAGACTTGGTGTAAATTTCCAGGTGGATATTCAACCTTTATTGAAATTGGAGGTTGGGTCCCAAGCCCAGTATTTTTAATGAATAAAATTAAAATTTAAAATAGATGATTTTCTAAAAATATAAGATTATATTTTTATACAATTAATTTATTTAAAAATTAAAATTGAATTTAAAAGTAACCCAAAAACTTATAAAAACCATTTCATTATGGACATTTCCATATGCCCGAGAATCTGACTAGGAAATTAATTAGCAAATTTTGAAAAAAAATTATACCCTTTCTTTGACAAGACAAATCTACAACAATGGATATGATTTCATATGGTATTTGAGGAAGCGACGGATTTCATATCGTATAATAAGCTATAACATCACGTCATCATTATTAAATTGTGGCATCAACTTGATTTAGTGGAAGTTAGGTTCCACACTTCTTCATCATCATCATGGTCAGATGTTGTGTAATAGAACTTTAAAATGGCATTAAAAAAACAAAGGTGTGCATCTTGATTGCTTTACTCCCATCTTCATGTATTTATTTGTCATTGAGTTGAAGACCACTGATGTTGTTATCATTATTATGACCTCTGTTGATAAAGAAGGCTCCAATTATCCTGCTCACATGTCAGGCTTGCTCTTCCATCGATATGAGGCAATTCATAGCTTCCCTTCCATCTGTTATTGATATTAATATAGGATACCACTTGTTTGGCTTGGACGTGACCTTAAAATTGGATAATAATAATAATAATAATAAAATATATCATAATGAAGCATTCCCTGCAATGATGTAATTGTCATAAGCCTAAAAAACATCTTCATCCTTGATGGATGGCATTAGATCGATAAGATACATAGGATGCATGTATTGTAGTGGCTACAACTACCCTCCAAAAATTTTCGATTGCTTAGATTTTGGAGTGTAACCTTATTTCCATATGAGCTTACCTTGCACTGTTATCAGGTATCCATGATTTTACTAATGTTTATCTTTCAGTTTTCCGTGTGTTCACTTGTTCTTCTCTTAGAAAAAAGTTTCTATGTCACAAGCTAACCTATTGTCTATGTCTTGCATAGCAGTTCTGGGCTTGCCTTTAGAAACTGCACAATTCATGGAGCCAATCTTGACCTTGATGTTTTGAATTACACAGTCATGAATGGCATCCTAGCCTTGAGATTGGGAACGACATTGTCATGACAGGAAGCCTAGCACTGAGCCCAGAAATGGCCCAATCACTCACGGAGCTCAGAAAATGCGTAGTGCATTGTGGCGATAGTTGGCAGTTCCACGAAACTGCATAATCCTTCTTGGCCCATAAAAATAAGAAAATAAAAAAATAAAAAAAAAATCATCCCTAAAATTTAGATATATATTATTAATAACACGAAGGAATCACACTTTCTATTTTTGAAAATTGTCGCTATGTGTCACTTTTTCCTTTATTTGTGGCATGCGCATCATAAACCCTAACTTCTCAAATATATTTAGTCAATTCCTCTAAATATAATTCTCACACTCGATCTTGGATCTGTAACATTTCTGAGATCAAGGAACCTTCAGTACAATCATCGTTGCTTTTTTGGGTGAGTATTGCATTTATCGCTTTTAGTCACTTTTTTGTCGCTTTTTCCCATTCGGATTTCATGAGTGTTGGTTTGTGTATTTATTTACAGGTATACTTTTTTTGTAACATTCTTTAGCCAGTATAATTATTGTTTCAACTCATCATTTTCCTTTTACAAGTGTCGCATATGTTTCTTCATTTTTACAATGATGATCGTCATTGCGGCAACTCTCCTCACCAATCTCGGTCACTTCTCGATTGTTCAGTTTCTTGGTCACTTAGTCATATATGCACTCAATCTATCATTGTCTCTCATATCTGCTCATTTTTCACACTTCCCTTGGGCAGATGTGCCTTTCACTTGGCCAGAGTTCACTTTTTTCAGCTGGGAATTGCACAATATGGAGCCTCAAGCTTGAATATTGGCGTATGGAACTAAATAATACACAATACATGATATTCTCACTACACATTGCACAATGTCATGCCTCATCCTTCCTCCTTTTCCACTGACACTACGTAATGCGCAGTCTCTCCTGGCTCACTCCTTAGGTTGAACCATACATTGTGCAGTCTCAAGCCACAAACTTTGACCCTGACTACAAGGAATGCACATTGTGTAGTTTCCTTAGCAAGTCAAAACCTATTCCTAATGAAAATTGCACAATCGCTACAGTTATTTTCCTGTTTTTTTGGATGAAAATGTCCTCAAAGTAGTTTTTCTTATAACTAATATTTTCTTTTCATTAGTGTCTTTGATGTCCCACAAGTACATCAGTTGTTGAGCATCTCTCCAAAAGTCACTTCACAATGGTATACAAGACAGATGCCTCAAAGGAGACCATTCAAAGCAGCACTAGTGAAGCAGTTGAATAAGTTCTGGTAAAAATACCAGTTTATGTAGACACTCAGTTTTTCATAGAGAAGGGATCAAAACAGACATGACAGCGAATCAAAGATGAGTTTACAGAGGAATTGCAAGAATACTTAGAGGATTGGAAGATGTATCTCATCATCATGTAGTCAGGGCTTTATAACATTGCTCGCAGGTATCAAGCCTTCCCATGTACGAACGTGATCAGTTGGGTTGTCTCAAACATTGATGTCGAAACTATGACATTGAGCAACACCAGTAGAAAAAATATTGCTACCTTCTTGGAAGCATATTTCAAGCAAATGTATCATCTCCTTGAGCCAGTGAAGAACATGGACTCATTATTCTATGCCACTCATAGATACACGAACATGAGAGATATCATCAACAACTGGGTTAAATATCCAACAAAGTTTAGAGACACACCCACCCACATGTACAAGACAAAAGAATTTAGGAAATCCTATCAACTTATGGTCATACTAGCTTGCAGAATCTATGTCCAACCATACACAGAAAAATTTCCTCGGGGGTGGGCTATCTTATTGAACTAGGTAGTGAATGAGGGCAAGTCGTTAAATTGGTTTGATCTATTGGCTCATCATCTGAAAGTGTATGTGACAAAATATCACAATCCGCCCAATAGCAAGCAATCAAACTTATACATGTATGCATAATTACTGGATGCAATTTCTGCATAGAATCAGTTCCATGGCATGAACTAGACATGGACACCAAGGATAAATTCCATACATATCTATTTCAAGCTACTCTCAGATTGCAGTCATTGCGGAGTCATGGAGAAGCTTACTAATCACTTCATCATATTTCTTTATAGGATCATATTTCAAGAGGACCCACCTTGCATGTTATGAGAAATGATGGAGGAGATATAAGGGATTCATGATTGGTTCTCATTACTAGATGGCACATTTATCAGAGTATTTGGTGGGTAGAATCCACCACATCTTTTTCCGAGACATGTCACCGAAAAAATGGTCATGTAAGAGGTAGCTTATCATATCTCAATAGGGTTATTAGCAGCACCGTATAGGATGAAGAAGGCACCATGGCGGAATATTCCTTTGTTGGTCAGATTATATGATATTAAGAAACTCAAGATTATAGATGCTGAATAAAAATCCATCATTAGATTCAATTTTGGAACAAGGAGTTACAATATTTATGGTCTGAGGGGAATTTTCAAAGACCATTGTACGAGAGTATACTTCAACTGGGTCAGCGAGATATATCAGTGGTCGAAGGAGGAACCATGGAAGAATTATTATAACTCCTCCTAGCATCATGAGCCAATCAGTATCTTTGGGAATTCTCAAGTTGTTCCATAGATGGAAACAGTTCTAAAAGAAGCTCTAGTAGTAGGAACGGTCATGTGCAGGATAAAGGAAAGAGGAAGGTAGCAGACAGTATAGACTCAAGAACAAATATGGAACATGAAAGAAGATTCTCTCACTGAGAAATTAGCTTTGGAATTTGAAGCAAAAGTGGGACAAATGCAGCACAAAGAAGAGAGGAGAAAGAGAAGAAGCAATGCAGAAAGAGTAGAGAGAACAACAAGAATTGAAGGAAGAATGAGAGCTTAGAAGAAGAGAACAAGAGGAGAGACAAAAAGAAAGATGAGGAAGAAAGGCAAGGTGCTATGACAATAAAGGAAACACCCATATAGGTTGAAGAAAAGATACAGTGTTAGGTCCCTATATTACTAGTATTTTCCATTATTGTTGTTAGTATAACCCCATTTTTATTATTGATGTACCCCTGTAACCCCAATATTGTTATTATTGTGCCCTTACATTATTATTGTTAGGTTGGCTAGGATTATATTGTGGCCCCGTGAACTCCTATATATAGAAGGAGGTTTAATTGTTTGTATCATCCAAGAATTGTTCATTTATGTAATGTAAATGAGGTATCCCCCTCAAAGTGGCTTATTTCTAAGGTAGTGATCTCTCTTTTCTTCTATTTTTGGAGTTGGTTTCATAACATTTGGTTTCAGAGCCTTTGGATTCTAGGGTTTTGCTGCTCCAAACAGGTCATCGCGGAATTTTCACTATAAATTTTTTTGTAAGAAGGTTCAAAAGATGACATTTTTATAGAGAAAATCTGAAATCTGGAGGAACACCGTGTAAAAATATCAGATCTTGGTTCGCAATATTTTCATAGATATGATCTGAGGAAGTTAGGTTTTTTTTAGTCTTTCGAAATACACCTAAAACTGGCCACCGCGGAATTTGTGCTATAACTTATTTTCTATGAAGATTCATAAGATTAAATTTTTACAGAGTGAAGCTGAAATCCTGAGGAACTTGCTGTAAAAAATTCAGATATTTTTTCGCAATATTTTCAGAGATAGGATCTGTGGAAGTTAGGGTTTTGTTAGGCTCTAGAATTTCATCTCAAAGAGGTGATCTTGGGAAAATCATCATAACTCTCTCTCTGAGCGTTGGATTGGAATTCTGTAAAAGGTAGTCATAAGTACATGGATTTTAGTTTCCTGTGTATAAATTTCATAGCTGAAGGAGGAAACAATGACACATGGCATGTCATACAAGTTTGCTCTACTGAACCAGTCCATAATTAGGTCATTGTGGGAAATTGGGTATAACTTTGTCTTGAGGAATCCAAATCAGGTCAGACCTATGGTATTCGAAAGAAGATTCAAAGGGCTACTATAGGTCCTAATTTCAAATATTGAAGCTGAAATCACAAAGATAATTCAATTTCAATATCAGGGTCCTCAAAAGAATGAAAAAGGTGTGTATTTTTTTTTCAAATTGCATAAGTCCTGTGTGAAAAATCAGTTTGAAGTGATTCCAAGGGAATATTGAAGCATATATATTAGTATTGGGTTATAAAATGCCACCTAAAAATAATTCGACACCTATTAAGCCTTCATAAGGCTCAACTATGACTCATGAAGGGGAAGGAGCGCAACCTGACATATCAAAATTACAAGGGCAAGTTCACCAAAGTTTTCTCTCGCAAAGAGCAACAAAAAATGAAATGGAAGTTTTGAAGAAAGGCGTGGAAGCTAATATGGATGGTTTGAAGAAAGTTGTTGAATCTAATATGGATGGCATGGAAGTTGGCACGGAAGCTAAGATTGATGAAAAAATGAAAGACAACATGGAAGACATGAAGAATGATCTAAAATCAGACATGGAAGGTTTGACGATAAGTTTAATACAAGAAATGATTCCTAATGGCAGAAGGATAGTAGAGGAAACTCATGATGAGAAAAAAATAAATGTTAATCGTGATTTCATAAACTCTAATGTTGGATTGAAGAACCACCATATTCCAAATATGGATATGAGGAAGTTTGATGGAAAGGATCTGGTAACATGGATACTACAGATGCAACAATATTTTGATCTCAATAATGTGGAAAACACACAAAAGGTACGTGTTGCAACTTTACATTAAGAACAAAATACATTTGTATGGTATTGATGGATTTTATCCCATAAAAAAAATTTCACTCAGTCAATATTTACAGAGGAAATGATAGCACATTATGAGGATTCAAAGAGCAACACCTTCTTTAGCCAATTGATAAACCTCAAACAAAAGGGGTCAGTGGTGGATTACATTGAGGACTTCCAAAAATTGAATATAAGGGTAATTTATATTCCAGGGGAACACAGGATTGATTTCTTCTTAGGTACTTTAAAGGATAACATCCAACATGAAGTTCGTGTTTGGGAACTTGATTCGTTGGAGAAGGCATTCAGGTTGGCAAGAAAAATTGAATGTAAAATTATTGCAACAAGGAATCCTACCACTCACATCTATAAATATGGAAGTGTTGCTACTCCTAGGCTTCCACAACCTACAAGGTTGACACCACAACAATTGGAATAAAAAAAAGGAAAAGGGCTTTGCTATAGTTGTGATAGAAAATACACTAAAGGTCATAAGTGTGTTGAGAAGAAATTATTTTACATAGATTGTGAAGAGGAGGAACAAAATGAACAAGAAAATTCAAAAGAAGAGGATATACACCAAGAACCAACCCTAGAAGAAGAATAAATGAGTCTAACCATATCATGTAATGCATTGGCAAGAGTTAGCACTCGTCAAACTCTCAAGATAGAAGGACATATCAATAAGAAAAACGAAATAGTGTTGATTGATTCGGGTAGTACCAATAATTCTATTCATTGTAAGGTAGCCAATAAATTGAATTTTTTCGTATACCCAACATCAGAATGTCAAGTGATGGTTGAGAATGGAGGAACTATAAATTGCTCTAGAAAATTCCATAATATCAAGCTAACCATGGGGGAATATGTATTGAATAGTCCAATTCTTTCCATTCTAATGGAAAGTGTTGATGTTGTACTAGGAGTACAATGGTTACAATCTTTGGGGACAGTAACTTTTAATTTTCAAGAACTTTTCATCAAAAAAAAATTCAGAAAGAAAGGAAATCAAATTACGGGGTATCGCAGGGAAGCCAGGAAAGATAATAAGCTCTAATGTCATGACAAAGCTTCTGAAGAAAGAACAACAAGGTGTAATTTCACAATTATGCTCATTAGAAGTTCCAACATCAAAATCATATATTTCTCCAGATCTCCAAAATGTCTTGGAAAATCATTCCAAGGTGTTTGAAACTCCCAAAGGACTCCCACCTATTTGTCATCATGATCATGCTATTCATTTGATTTCAGGAAGTGTTCCTCCAAAACTCAGGCCTTACAGATATCCTTATGTCCAAAAGAGCAAATTTGAACATATGTTTGCAGAAATGTTAGAGGCTGGTAAAATTCAACCTAGTCAAAGTTCTTTCTCTGCTCCAGTAATATTGGTTCACAAGAAATTATGGATCATGGCGCATGTGTCTGGATTATAGAGATCTCAATAAGCTCACTATTAAATATAAATTTCCCATTCCTGTGATTGATGAATTATTGGATGAATTACATGGAGAAATTTATTTTACCAAGTTGGATCTTCGTTTAGGATATCATCAAATTAGAATGAAGACTGAAGATATTCTAAAAACACCATTTTGAACTGATGAGGGTCATTATGAATTTTTGGTCATGCCTTTCGGACTTACCAATGCACCTTCTACATTTCAAGGGTTGATGAATTCCATGTTCAAACCCTTCCTTAGAAAATTTGTGCTAGTATTTTTTGATGACATACTAATCTAGAGCAGGTCTTGGAAGGATCATGTTCAACATGTTGATAGGGTGCTCAATCTATTGCAGTCAAAACAATTATATGAAAAAACATCCAAATGTTTCTTTGGAGTACAAGAGCTGGAATATCTGGGTCATATTGTATCTCACGAGGGTGTTAAGGTAGATCCTAACAAAATTAAATTCCATTAAGGAATGGAAATTCCCAACAACCATAAAGTAGTGGTAGGGATTTCTCAGGTCAACAAGGTATTATCGCAAGTTTGTTAATAATTATGGGAGAATAGTAGCACCTCTAACAACTTCAAAAAAAAATTTATTGTGGAATGTGATGCCTCGAAAAATGAAATTGGTGTTGTTTTAATGCAAGAAGGAAGACCCATTTCTTTTGAAAGTCATCCAATCAAAGGAAAATATTTACAAAAAGCTATTTATGAGAAGGAAATGTTGGCAATACTACCTGCACTAAATAAATGTCAACCTTACCTATTGGGAAGACACTTCAAGGTAAAAATTGATCATGATAGTCTTAAACGCTTTTTGGAACAAAGACTATCTTCAGAAGAGCAGTAAAAATGGGTCACAAAGATGTTGGATTATGAATTTTAAATCATCTACAAAAAAGGGAAGCTAAATGTTGTTGTAGATGAACTCTCAAGAAAGGATGAAGAGGTGGAATAATTGCTTTGTGCCATTTCTATTATCCAACCAGATTGGATAACCGAAGCAAGGGATGAATGGAAGAAGGACCAAGAAGTGTGGACAATCATTCAAAATTTGTAGCAAGATCCTAGTACATCTGATACATTTAGTTGGAAAAATGAGTCCTTTTGGTACAAATATCGCTTATATATTTGCAAGAATTCCCAACTAAAACAAAATATTCTTTTGGAATTGCACATGTCTCCTTTTAGAGGACACTCGAGATTTTTAAAAACTTACCACAATGTGAAGAAATAATTTTTTTGGGATGGCCTGAAATATGATATTCAAAAGTTTGTGGCAGAATGTCTGGTTTTCCAGCAAAATAAAGTTAAGACAATGAAGACCCCGGGTCTTATACAACCTTTATCCATTCCAAGTCAACGTTGGGAGGATATTACAATGGATTTTATCACAGGTTTACTTAAGTTCAAAGGAAAGAGTGTCATCATGGTGGTAGTTGATAAACTTACAAAGTATGCACACTTTTGTGCATTATCTCATCCATTTAAATTAAGTACAGTTGCTAGTGCATTTATGAAAACAATTCAAAAGCTACATGGAAATCTGAAGATTATTGTAAGTGACAGAGATTCCATTTTTATTAGAAATTTTTGGACGGAATTATTTTCTTTTTTGGGGACTCAACTAGCTCATAGCTCATCTTATCATCCTCGATCCAATGGTCAAACTGAGATAGTGAATAAATGTTTGGAAGGATATATTCATTGTTTTGTATATGATAAGCAAGAACAATGGGTCAAGTGGTTACCTCTTTCTAAATGGTGGTATAACACTTCCTTCCATACTGCAGAAAAAATGACCCCATATATGGCACTTTATGGATATCATCCACCATCCATCACATCTTCTTTAAGAGAAAATTCCAAGGTTCAAGCAGTGGAATATCACATCGAGCATTGACAAGAATTTCTCCAACTCTTAAAGTATAACGTAAATTTGGGACAAAATCAAATGAAACAACAAGTAGATCAACATCCCAGTGAGAGAAGTTTTGATGTTGGAGACTGGGTATTTTTACGGCTACAACCATACAAACAAATGTCCCTCAAGCAAGCTAAGAATGATAATAATTTATCGTCAAAGTACTATGGTCCTTACAAAGTGTTGCAAAATATTGGTACTATGGCGTATAAATTGGATCTTCCTGCTTCTTTGCGAGTGCATCCAGTTTTCCATGTTTCATTCTTAAAGAAGGCTATAGGAGAAAAAATTCCAGTTCAAACAATATTTCCAAGACTTGATGAGGAAGGAAAAATCATATTGGAACCTCAAGCAATCACGAAAACAAGAACTCGACAACTACGAAATTGATCAATTTCAGAGTATCTCGTCAAATGGAAGAACTTACCGACTAAATATTCTACATGGGAGGATGAGAATTTTATACAGAAGCACCTGGAGCTACTCAAGCATTGAGGACAAAATTTTTTTGAAGGAGAGGGGCATGTTCGATCCCTATATTACTAGTATAGTCCCTTATTTTTGTTAGTGTAACTCCCTTTTTATTATTGTTGTACCCCTATAACCCCAATCCTGTTATTATTGTGCCCTTACATTATTATTGTTAGGTTAGCTAGGATTATATTGTGGCCGCATGGAATACTATATATAAAAGGAGGTTTTTTCATTTGTATCATCCAAGAATTATTCATTTATGTAATGTAAGGGAGGTTTCCCCCTCGAAGTGGTTTATTTCTAAGGCATTGATCTCTCTTTTCTTCTATTTTTGGAGCTGGTTTCATAACATACAGGATCATCTGACAAAAAAAGGAGTGAAAAAACAGATGCAAGAACGGGAGTTTTCTTAAGAGCTTGAATAGTTCATTGAATTTGCAAACATGGAAGTGGGATCAGAGCCACAAGATGAGGATGTGGACTTCATGCCCAGTGCACCTGAGGCCACCTTTCAGAGTCCACCACCTTTATTCATAGAGCAATCCCAAGGGAGGAAGGGGAGGTAGTTCCCCTTGATGATGATCTGTTCATGGATGTGTACGATATTTCATTCAAAAAAATGCAGAAGAATATTGTACAAGTGCGAAGAAAGCACTTCCTAAATGATCATGCATCACCTGTGTTTATGAGAGAAAGGGTGATAGTGGGAGAGACTAGAAGGAATCCAAATTTCATTTCTGATGCCAACTTGGCCTTCGCAGGAGAAGGTAGATCTAACACTCATTGTTTGGTTTCCACGAATAAGATATTGGTGCATAACATACAGGCACTTCAGCAATAGAATGAACAACTCCATGCAGCAGCGCAAAATGCACCTTTTGTATAGGTGTACTACAAGGAGATAAGGGAAGTGATCCCTGCTGAAGTATTTGCACTTGGGGACACAATGTGAGATATTTATGAGGATTTGGTGACCATACATAAGGCAATTTTCCACTTAAATGACTTGAAATGAAAAAGAATATATTTTATCAGGATCATTAAGAATATATAGACTTCCATCACCGTTGTGCATGGGTGTACAATGCAATACAAGGCCACGCCACTTACGCAAGTAAAGAATATGAAGCCGCATTAATATTTAAAGAAAGCCTGAGTTCTAATGCTAATCCAAAACAAAAAGAAGCTTGCCTCATTCATAAGAAGAATTTAGGTCGCATATGTATGAATATATATTATTTTGGTTTTCATGGTGAGAACCCACCAGATCCCATCAGTTGGTACACTCACTGAGACTAAATGCAAACAACAAGTATGGCAAAAGTTTGATCAATACCTAAAGAAGCTAGAGCAGATGGCCATGCAGGAGGGCATGGAGATCAACAAAAAAAAAATGTAGACCTACATCGGTTGCCTAGTTCAGATAAAATAATTATGCACCTGATTGAGGATAAAGTGAAGACTGGTTCAAAGAGATTGTACCCTGCTGCATTAGAGGCAAGAGTATGCTTCTATTCTAACACTATCTCATAGCTTTGGGAGACCATTGCACAATACCAATATCTACATGAGTATGTCATCGAGAGACACCAAGTCAAATATTCCCATCTTGAGTTCACCCCAACTCCATCATCATAGTGTTTTGTCTTTTTAGGATGTAAAGTTGTCTCTACCCTATTTTTTCTTATACGTGTACGAGTGGAAATTGTAATATTGTTTGTAATTATTGTATAAGTGAAATTCCATGTGTCCATGATAGAATGTGAAGATTCATATGTAATGTGAGGAGTGATAAGGGGATTCCAAGAGTCACAAATGGGGCATGCCAGGAGTCACCTCTCTTTGTAATAAATACATCCTCATAGCTCTTGTGAAGGACTTCTAGGAGCCAATATTTTGGCTAGCATTAGGCTTAGAAAAGGCTTTGGATTTTCGTGTCAGCATTGGCTTCTCTGTAGCATATATGGATTATAATTATTTAGGAGGAGTAGGTGTTTTTGACTTCATGTTCCACTATGGGGGCAAGTGGTTCGTCATGTTGCATGTATGAATGGAAATTTCACTTATAATAAAATCACAGTCTGCACGTCTTTATGCATATATTGTAAATGTAGTATGACTATTCTTGTTATGTTTTCAATGTATGTTTTTTAACTTATGCATATGCTTATGAATTGTTTCATTTTCATTTGTACTAATCTTATTGAATGTGTGCTCATGTTTTAACCCATCCCCTTTAGCTTGTGGACTATTTCGCTTGCTAGTTTGTGTGATGTCTTTTAGCTCATTTGTTCCTTTCAAGTTGTGTACTATTATAGGCTTCCAAGGAGCATACTTTCCTTTTCCCTCTTTGTTAGAGTTGTGCATGTATCATATTGACTTTCCGCAAGGTCACACACTTTCTTTAATCAATGACATTGAGCACCACTATATGTGTTTTGTAACCCAAGTCATACCATTAAACACCCCACTGTTGGGACTCCTACCAAACGGTGTGAGGTCTAGTTGGGACTCCATATCGAGGAGGTTCCTTGAATATTGGCAGGTCCAACACCATCAGCAACATGGTATTGGGAATAATTCTCCCTCTATCTTTTCATTACACTAAACTATTGTGATCTTATTTTGATTTGGATGTTAGTGTGGTTTATGTAAGTTTGACTGGGTTAAGTTACTAATTAGAGGAAATTTCAGCCTAAAAGTGCCAATGAAATTTTCATGTAATTTCCATGTCATAATATGTAAACCAATCAAAATAATTTAAATTTAAAAAGAGGTACATGTAAATATTTTGGAGGGAAAAGAATAAAAGCTATTTTTTTTTAATTTTATTTTTGCCCTATCTCTTGATAGGTTTATTGAAATTTCAAGTGTAGACACTCATTGGATATAGAATTAAACTCTACATCCAATGGGTACCCATTATGTATACTTTTGAGAAGACCCACACTGATAAAAATTGAGGATACATTAAAAAAATGTGGTGAATACGTTTTTTTAATGTATCTTCAATTTTTATCAATGTGAGTATTCTCAAAAGTATGCATAATGGGTATTTATTGGATGTGGAGTTTAAGTCTCCATCCAATGAGTGTCTACACTTGAAATTTCAGTAAAACTATAAGGAGATAAGAAAATAAAACTATTAAAAAAAGGTTGTTTTTTCTTTTCCCTCCAATTTTCATAACTCATTTTTTATTATTTTAACTATTATTTTATTTTTTTTCCTTAGGACGCCAATTTTTCGCTGAAATTTCCTCTGATCATAGAAAATAAATTTTCCGCACTGGATATTTCTCCATTAAATATTTACCTATCCTTCAATTTATATAAATATCCCTTTGGGATACATATTTACTCTGACATAATGCTAACATATTTCCTTGATGACTTCGCTTTACCAGCAATATAGGTGTCATAATCAATAATTTCTGTAACATATTCTCCTCTTATTGTAAAAAATGTTAAAATTTTGCTCGAATGCTCCAAATCAAGTATGCCTCGCGAGATGGAGAAAGGATTGTCAATCACCATTTTTTCTAACAACCCTGATCTTCAAGTTATTTGTGACTGTTGTTTGATACAAGTTAGCAATGGAAATGTTGCCCTTGCACACATCCTTACAACATACACTTGAAATTTTGGACATTTGCGAAATTTTGTGACAAATATGTGTTCCTGTTATGAGCATCCACTTTCCAAGAAGAATTGTCACTATGCATGTTTGTTGAGCTCTCTGACCAGACTCCGAGAGTAGCATCTTCAATATCTAGTGAAAAACCACAAATGAATAAAGAAATTTCCTTATCAAGTCACTTTCTAGCCTTTCTTTTGGTTTTCTATCTGTACCCAAAGTATTTTGATCATTTTCTAAATATTGTTCATTATAACCTAGTGCATGGTCTTTGTGCAAAGAAACTTCCTAATGAAAATCAATTTTGTAACTATTGTATGAATTTTTGTTCATTCTTCCCTCACTTCAATTCCCTTTATGTGAGTTACTTTGGATCTCATGTAAATCCAATTTATCATTAATTTGAAAATTATTAATTTGCTCCATGAAAATTCACAAGGGTATTTTTTGTTATTATCAGAACTCTTATCTTCAACGAATGTCAACATCATCAATACCATCATCATACTATTCATCTACATCAACATTCTCATGATCCTATGGATGTGAAGTCTTCTTAACTTTTCATTCAGTTAATGTGGCATTTTCTCCAACACAATTATTTATACCAATGATTAGCGTAACAAAAATGAAGGAAAACCATCTTTTGTATGTTAAAATCAGAAGGAACATTTAAAAAAGAAAATCATTACAAGTCAATATCCACAAAAACACCATACAAAGTATCGAGAAGTAAGATTCATTACAAAGTACTCTCATTCTAGACAATTGCAATAATTATCCATATGCATAAACAAATATTGTTGAACCATTGTCTAATGAATGAGAATTTTGTAAGTGTGACTTAAAAAAAAAGTGCAACTGTAAGACTTTGAAAGGAAAAATGGACACAAGGGAGAGAAAGTACATTTCTAAGAAATTTATAATTTGCTTTAGTATAAGGAGTACATTTCATTTAACACTGCCATTCCTCCTATATGAATATAATTTAGAGGAGGAGATTAGGCTACATACTGACGTGTTAAAAGTAAGTGTAAGAAAAAGAGTTGTATGTTAGTTTGTACATTGTTTCCTATCTATATACATGTATTTAGTGACTTATTAGTTAATGGTTTAAATTTATTGTAAATATATTATATGTTTATAGATAATTAGAGAGAGAATATAAAAAAAAGAAGTAGATAAGATGACACATATATAAAGATGATATAAAAACTAGATAATGTAATTTCTATCTCTATATGCCCCATCTTCCTTCCACATCCTCCAAAGAGTGAGTGTCTTGGACCAGTGAAGATCATATGTAAGTAAACAAATTCCAATTATTTCAATAGTGTACACCCTTTGGGGTGGCTCTTCAAGTAGTTTCCCCTTAGGGGGTAATATACATCCCTTGATATACTTCCCTATAATGAGTAAGATTCTATATATAGAACTATCAATACAAGAAAATAAAATATGATTCAACATATACACATTAGGATTTGATATGCATATAAGGAAACCTTGGGAAAGAAGTTAAGAATCCATTTTTCATGCCAAACTCGATGCACCCACTTAAGTTCATATAATGATTTATTCAATTCACATAATAATATAGGATATTTGGCATACCTCTATGGTTTCTCTATATAGATCCCATCATCAACATCTCCACATAAAAAATCATTTTTTAGATCCATGTGGTGTACCTTGTGATGGGACAAGAGGATGGAAAATCATAAGTGATGGAAAAATAATATGGACAACCATCTAAAGAAATATTTATTACACTATGTTAAAAATTTACATACATGATATTTATTTACTAATTTTCTAGTGGATTACATTAGTGATCGTTGCATAAGGTGGGAAGGATAAAAATTGACATCATGGGATTGGTTATCCTAGAAACTTATTTGGTGGTATCTATGATAGTTAAAGGAATTTTTTGTGGTTTTGGATCCATGAGTGGTCACCTAATTTGAGATGTAATTAATCCTATTTCACATCTTGAAATAGGGATCACACAAAATGTTAGGGTGAGGGTTTTTTTGTGTCAATCATCATATCCAAGTGTTAGATATAAAATTCTAGGCTAAATCATTCTTGTGAAGGAAATTCAACTTCCATGTGGACATAAATAAATATTCCTCTGAAGGGAGAAAATATCTCAAATAAAGAGGAGACATATTTTTAAATTGATGTTTTAAGAGGAATAATTTAATGAATAGTGCATTCTAAACTAGGATTTTAATGGCGTCTCACTAAATTATTATTCATGTTTTGTATCTAGTTACTCATACTTACTATTGAATTTGAAGGATGCTCGATATGTTTTTCAATATAAAACTTAGAATATAAAATGATGTTTGGAATTTGTGCACTATTAGAGGTAGTGGTTGAGATTTATTCTTGATGAAATTAACCAAACTAATTAAACATTTTGGATTATATTCCTAAGCATTCCAACATGAGACCATTTGTTAAGACATTTTCCCAAGGGCATTGATTTATAAACTGTCATTATTATTCCACTAGGGAAGTTGATCACAATAGATCTTGCAATATTCCATCATTCCATCACAACATATATTTCCTTTTCATATTTCTCCCATAATATAAGGCAATTGCAAAAAGGGAATATATTATTAATTTTATTGAATTTATTTTTAAATGGATCAAAAAACCCATTAAACGTGGTTGAAAATGGATAGTATGCATAGAAGTTTATTGTTATCCTAATCGGAGAAAAGCATCGATTACTTATGTGCTATACAATATTGCGGCGAAAAAATTCCTCCAAAGGAAAATGAATGTACCTGGAAGGACAACAATAATGAAGCATATTATAGTGCACTGATAGAAGGCTTAGGAATATCTAGGGAGTATGGATCAAATGTAATTGTAGTCTTCACCAATTCTAAAATTGTGTGCAAGCAGCTAAAAGGCATGTAGCAAGTCAAAAAGGAGAAGTTAAAATAACTACATAGATAAGAAAAAATTATCATTATTCAATTTCAATCATTTAAGGGGATGTCTACTGATCTCTTGCATGGGGAAATGTGAGTTCAATATTTGTGTGTGAAACATGAATTGATGTCAAGAAGCACTCCATAAAAATTTATTGATGGACATTGTAAGATATCTCTTATATGTGTGTGTTTTTTAGTTATAAATGTGGCATCTTTAATGACCATGTGTTTCTTTCAATACTATACTAAGTGTGCCCCCATTGTGTAATCACAAATTGGTGAATTATTCAGGTGAATTATTGGGACCTAACACATTTAAGAAAACTTTGTATTTAATTCTAAAATTGTACGCTTCAACATTTGTGTTTTTTGTGTTTAGTATATTTGAAATGAAAAATTTACACTGAATAATTTTGAAGAAACCCTTAGATAGTTACATTTATTTGTATTATTAATTTTTTGAATTCTTGATATTTTTGAATAGTAATTTTAGATATTTTTAAATGCATGACATTACTTGGGTTTTTCTAAGGATTATATATATATATATATATATATATATATATATATATATATATATATATATATATATATATATATATATCCGTGTGTGTGTGTGTGTGTGTATGTGTGTGTGTTGAAGTTTAGAAGTGTCTCTTTTTTACCATCCTTTTTGTCATTATATTCCATATTTTTGTTATTTTTCTATAAAAACCTCATCATATTAAGGTCAAGATCAAATCCTACAAGGTATTAAATCATCCATATTTAAATTCTCTATTTTTAATGAAATTGTGATAAAATTATCTCGCAATTACAGAATTTTGTATATTCTTTAACTGATATATTTTTTTGCAGTAGAATCCATTGTTCGATAGGTTGCAGCACTCCAAAAGAAGGAAGAATAACGTCAAAAGATGAAATTTGGACTATAGATGGATATGAACCTACTGGAATTTCTTGGAAAGATAAGCGAAATAAGAGATCTTGAAGTCAAAGGCTGAGTCAAACATGGAAACTACCTATTGTAATCGAAGAGGAGGTGGAGAATCAAGTGAGTAGGCCACTTAGATGACAAAACATGAAATCTCCTATGATGTGATTTTCCAATAGCAAGTCATAAAGATATTTGGACTCTTAGATATCGATATCATGGGTTTCAATTTTGGTTGTGTTTCATCAGATTAAAACTATTTTGAAGTTGGTTTTATCATTTTTATAAATATTTTATGAAACCAGCTTCAAAAATAGAAGAAAAGAGAGATCAACGCCTTAGAAATCAGCCACTTCAAGGGGGAAACATCCTTTACAATACAAAAATGAATAATTCTTGGATGATAAAAATGAAAAAAACATCCTTTCTATATATAGGAGTCTATGGGGTCATAATATAATCCTAGCCGAACTAACAATAATAATGTAAGGGCACAACAATAACAATAGCAGATTTTATGGGGCACAATAATAACAATATGGGGGCTACAGGGGTACAACAATAACAATAAGATGGCTACACTAACAACAACAAGGGACTACACTAGTAATATAGGGACCTAACATACCCCTCTCCTTCAAAAAAGTGGTGTCCTCAATGCTTGAGTAGCTCTGGATGCTTTTGTATAAAATTCTCATCCTCCCATGTGGAATCTTCAGTGGGTAAGTTCTTCCACTTGATGAGATATTCTGAAACTGATACACAGGAAACTAAAGCCCTTGTAATTTCAGCCAATTTTTACAGAATTATAATTACATGCTCTGAGAGAGATTTACGAAAATTTTCCCAAGGTCACGTCCTTGACATGAAATTCGGGAGCCTGCAAAAACCCTCACTTCCACAGATTATATCTCCGAAAATATTGCACACTTTTTTGAAGGAGAGGGGCATGTTAGGTCCCTATATTACTAGTGTAGTCCCTTGTTTTTGTTAGTGTAGCCCCCTTATTGTTATTGTTGTACCCTTGTAGCCCCCATATTTTTATTATTGTGCCCCATAAAAGCCATTATTGTTATTGTTGTGCCCTTACATTATTATTTTTAGGTCGGCCAGGATTATATTGTGACCCCAGAGACTCCTATATATAAAAAGGAGGTTTTGTCATTTGTATCATCTAATAATTGTTCATCTATGTAATGTAAAGGAGTTTTCCCCCTCGAAGTGGCTGATTTCTAAGGTGTTGATCTGTCCTTTCTTCTATTTTTAGAGTTGGTTTCATAACATATTAATACTAATGATAAAACCAACTTCCATTTCCTGAGGCATCACATTCCAAAATAAAGGTTTTTGTGAAGTCTAGTGTTGCTAAGACCAGTGCTAGGCACATTGCCTCTTTAAGATGTTCAAAGGCCCTAGTTACTTGAGGAATCCATGAAAATGCATCTTTCTTAAATAAAGTTGTTAGAGGTGCTACTATTCTCCCATAATTATTAACAAACTTGAGATACCCTTCTAACCCAATAAATCCTTACAACTGCTCTATGGTTGTGGGGACTCTCCATTCCTTAATGGCTTTAATTTTTTTAGGGTCTACCTTAACACCCTCATGAGATACAATATGACCCAGATATTCCACCTCCTGTACTCCAAAGAAAAATTGGAGGTTTTTGCATATAATTGTTTTTCCTCAAATAGTTTGAGCATCATGTAAACATGTTGAACATGATCCTTCCAAGACCTGTTGTAGATTATTATATCATCAAAAGATACTAACATAAATTTTCTAAGAAAGGGTTTGAAAATGGAATTCATCAACCCTTGAAATGTAGAAGGTGTGTTGGTAAGGGCAAAAGGCATGACCAAAAATTCATAATGACCCTCATGAGTTTGAAATGTTGTTTTTGGAATATCTTCAGTCTTCATTCTAATTTGATGATATCTTGAACGAAGATCTAACTTGGTAAAATAATTCTCTTCATGTAATTCATCCAATAATTCATCAATAACAGGAATGGAAAATTTATCTTTAATAGTGAGCTTATTGAGCTCCCTATAATCCAGAAACATGTGCCATGATCTATCCATCTGTCCTTCTTGTGCACCAATACTATTGGAGCAGAGAAAGAACTTTGACTAGGTTGAATTGTACCAGCCTCTAACATTTCTGTAGTCATACATTCAATTTCACTCTTTTAGACACAAGGATATCTGTAAGGCCTGATCTTTGGAGGAACACTTCCTGGAGTCAAATGAATAGCATGATCATGATCACGAATAGGTGGGAGCCCTATGGGAGTTCCAAACATCTTGGAATGATTGTCCAAGTCTTTTTGGACATCTGGAAAATAAATGATTTTGATTTTGGAACTTCTAGTGAGCATAATTGTGAAATTACGCCTCGTTTTTCTTTCTTCAGAAGATTTTTCATGACATTAGAGCTTATTATGTTTCCTGACTTCCTTGTGTTACCTTGTAATTCAACTTCCTTTCCTTCAAAAAAAATTTCAAGCAAAGTTCTTGAAAATTAAAAGCTATCATCCCCAAAGATTGTAACCATTGTACTCCTAGTACAACATCAACACCTCCCATTCGAATGGAAAGAATTGGAATATTAAATACATATTTCCCCATGGTTAGCTTGATAATATGACATTTTCCAGAGAAATTTATAGTTCCTCCATTTGCAACCATCACTTGACACTCTAGTGTTGGGTATAGGAAGAAATTCAATAACTTGGCTACCTTACAATGAATAAAATTGTGGTTACTACCTGAATCAATCAACACTATTAGGTGAAAATGTGAATTTGGGTTACACTTTTGTGAGAATCGCGGACGGAAATTTTTTTTTCTCAACAGTTCAGCCAAAATTTTGAGAAATTTCAGCCGAACTATTAGAGAGTTCGGCCAAACTTTCGAAATTAGTTTAGCCAAACTCGTTCTGTCATTTACATTGACAGTGTACTGAAGGTGTAGGCAAATAGATTTTTGGTCAGATATGGGAAAACTGACAACAAAATTTCGGCCGAACTGTTAGTTTGGCCATACTATTAGTTCGGTCGAACTTTTAAAATAGTTCAACCAAACTCATATTTTTTAAATATATCACTGGCGAACTTTTATAGGTTTCAAATCTCTCTCGCGTGTCTGATCTCTGTTCGTTTCTTTTCTGATTCTCTATGGATTTGTTTTTCTGTTGCATTTTTTTGTTTCTCTGTGGCACTTTGGTGAGCTCTGTTGCGCTCTGTTGTTGCTTTGTTGTAATTTTGGTGATTTGGGGTTGGGCTGCGATGACTTTCTTCTAATTTCTAGGTAAGTATCTGCATATCTATACAACAAAGCCAAAAATTTTGTAAATTTCAAAGGAGACTTAAACTTAATGTTTTGAAAATTCAAAATGTGCAATGTGATTTGGCCTAAAAAATTTATGTACAATTGTTATATTTTAAATTTTCGTGAACGAATCTTAATATTATATGTGTCTAAAAAATTATGGTCATTATAAACTAAACAATTAATTAGCAAGTAGGCCTTCAAAATAGTGCCACAATACTACCCATGAAACCATAACAGGTGTTGTTGCCCAATAGTTTCAATAAACCTATTATCCCTGCAAATATTTTATACAGAATTAGGACACATGACACATGAGGTCATAGCATCGTTGGCTTCCATGACGAACAATCTTCAGCCAAAACTAAGTTTTTAGATTCTCTTCACTCACCAATCAATCCACGGAGAAATTAAAGAAATATTATAAATACAATCTGTGTTCTATTCCCATATATGAAGCTGACTACTTACTAGATATGTATGTCTCTGCTTAGTCTATATGTTCTATTCAGACTCTATCACCTTTGTGTTCATAATCATGGGTGTTATCTTCGATAATGCATATCATGATTAGGTAAATGAGGCATATCACATTCCCTGTTTATCAGAGCTATAACGATTAGTTAGGTTGAAGGATTTAATGGGTTTACTTATTGTATCAAGCTCAGTAAGTATAGTGATCGTATTAGAAGAAGCTTATGTCAAATGGTTACTCCTTGTTAGATATGGTTGTATAGAGCTTATTGAAACATTCCAGTACTCCTTGTCCATTAATTTAATAATAGTGCACATGTTGAGTATAAAAAATGTCAATCTGCGGCATTAGACAATATCAAAAAATCTGTTATTTCCATCTAAATGACATGTTATTCCTTGCTGATGGATTATAATAGTTTATGCAACAGTAAAGTATAACCGACAAAATTTTATGTTATTCCCTCACTCTCAAAGCTGATCCTCTCTGTGATTAAAGTATTGGTCACTCAATGAGTCTAAGTCTTGAGACTGTATGAAAGTTCTTAAATAATGCAAGTGTTTAAGTTTGATGTATAATTGTGAGCCTGTGCGCTTGAGTTGATATGAAACAGTAGCAGCAAAAATTAAGTGCTTAGTTTATTAAGCTTTTTGATATGAAAGAGTAGCAGTGAAAATTATTTTATTAATCCTTTTAATATGAAACAGTAGCACTGGTGTCTGAGCTTCAGTTGATATGAAACAATAGCAGTGAAAATTAAGTCCTTAGTTTATTAATATTTTTGATATGAAACAGTATTAAGATTTTTTATATGAAATAGTAGTAGTGAAAATTAGTTTATTAAGCCTTTTAATATGAAATAGTAGCACTGGTGGCTGAGCTTGAGTTGATATGAAACAATAGCAGTGAAAATTAAGTGCTTAGTTTATTAAGATTTTTTATATGAAATAGTAGCAGTGAAAATTAGTTTATTAAGCCTTCTAATATGAAACAATAACACTCCAGTGTCTATTTTTTTAGATACCATACTTAGTATTAGTCACATTAAGAGTCTGAGTCTTGAGTCTCTAAGAAAGTTCTTATATAATGCAAGTGTTGAAGTTTGATGTATAATTGTGAGCCTGTGAGCTTGAGTTGATATGAAACAGTAGCACTGAAAATTAATTATTTAGTTTATTAAACTTTTTGATATGAAATAGTAGAAAATAAAAATTAGTTTCTTAAGCCTTTTAATATGGTGAATGGAAGAGAGACCGGTGTCCGAGCTTGAGTTGATATGAAACAGTAGCACTGAAAATTAATTATTTAGTTTATTAAACTTTTTGATATGAAACAATATTAAGATTTTTGATATGAAACAGTAGCAGTGAAAATTATTTTGTTAAGCCTTTTAATATGAAACGGTAGCACTGGTGTCTAAGCTTGAGTTGATATGAAACAGTAGCAATGAAAATTAAGTGCTTAGTTTATTAATATTTTTGATATGAAATAGTAGGAGTGAAAATTAGTTTATTAAGCCTTTTAATATGAAACAGTAGCACTCCAGTGTCTATTTTTTTAGATACCATACTTAGTATCAGTCACTCCAAGAGTCTGAGTCTTTAGTCTATAAGAAATTTCTTATATAATGCAAGTGTTGAAGTTTGATGTATAATTGTGAGCCTGTGAGCTTGAGTTGATATGAAACAATAGCAATGAAAATTAAGTGCTTAGTTTATTAAGCTTTTTGATATGAAACAGTAGCAGTGAAAATTAGTTTATTAAGCCTTTTAATATGAAATACTAGCACTGGTGTCTAAGCTTGAGTTAATATGAAACAATAGCAATGAAAATTAATTGCTTAGTTTATTAAGCTTTTTGATATGAAACAGTAGCAGTGAAAATTAGTTTATTAAGCCTTTTAATATGAAACAGTAGCACTTGTGTCTGTTTTTTTAGATACCATACCTTCATTCCTTAGAATCAGAATCTAATTCTCTTTCCCTTTTGGCTGATATAAATCTCTATCTCCCTCTCTCTCGAAGTTGATCTTCTCTGTGATTAAAGTATTAGACACTCCAAGAGGCTGAGTCTTGAGTCTGTAAGAAAGTTATTATATAATGCAAGTGTTGATGTTTGATGTATAATTGTGAACCTGTGAGCTTGAGTTGATATGAAACAGTAGCAATGAAAATTAAGTGCTTAGTTTATTAAGCTTTTTGATATGAAACAATAGCAGTGAAAATTATTTTATTAAGCCTTTTAATATGAAATAGTATCATTGGTGTCTGATCTTGAGTTGATATCAAATAGT
This sequence comes from Pinus albicaulis, assembly GCA_034641835.2. Lineage (NCBI taxonomy): Eukaryota > Viridiplantae > Streptophyta > Pinopsida > Pinales > Pinaceae > Pinus > Pinus albicaulis. The sequence goes on from CM076582.1 coordinate 1,026,340,590, forward strand.
AGCAGTGAAAATTAAGTGCTTAGTTTTTTCCTTAGAATCGGAATCTAATGCTCTTTCCCTTCCTATATGGGCTAGGATAATTTATGCATCTATATCTTTAAACTATTCAACTATTTTATTACACCATAGGAATAATTTCTATATATATCCCATTTTAATGGGGTCTATCACATTTTGAGAAAGACACATTAGCCATAAAAGTTTCCCATTGAAACCAAAAGTGATTTGATACAAAACATAGGTTTTAACCTTATATGGTTAATTGTTTCAAATAGATTCTTAATAAAATGAAAAAAAAATCAATGTAAAAAAAATACATTAACATATAATTGTGATAGACTCCCTTCTTTCCAACTTAGTGGACATCCTTCTAGAAAAATATCTTTTAATTAAGCGGATATATCCATAGTGATCCACTATTTCTTCACCAACAACTCTTGCATTTTGGACTTGTATATCTCAAAACTATGGGCATTGAATTTATGCTTCTATATCTTTAAACTACTCAACTGTTTTATTAAACCATAGGAATAATTTCGATATATCTCCAATTTTAATGGGGTCTATCACATTTCGAGAAAAACACATTAGCCATAAAAGTTTCCCATTGAAACAAAAAGTAATTTGATAAAAAACATCTAGGTTTTAACCTTATATAGTTAATTGTTCCAAATAGATTCTTAATAAAATGAAAAATATTCAATGTAAAGCACATGCACATTAACATATAATTGTGATATTTTCCCTTCTTTCCAACTTAGTCCATCCTTCTAGAAAAATCCCTTTTAATGAAGGAAATATATCCATAGTGATCCACTGATATTTGTTCACCAACAACTATTCCATTTTGGACTTATATATCTCAAAACTATGCTCATTGAATTTATGCATCTATTTTCAGTAAATTCCCCTACAGTCTATCTCTAGAATATATCTAAATAGAAGTTCTCCATTTTAATATCCATAAAACAAAACCACTTTAAGGAAAACTATGTACATGTCTCATTTCTCCCATAAATTCTTAGGCAAAGTTTTTAAAGCATACATGTCATGTTGGCTTTCTCCCATTAACTTTAAAGCATGTTTTTTGTAAGTGCATAAAATAATTTTGCAAACCATGTAAATGTAATTTCTCTCAAGCTTTAAGGCCTTAAAATTGAGCCTAAAGTGGTTGAACTCTCATAGAATTTTGAACTTCCATAGGATTTTAGTCTATCGATCGAGTGTTAACTTCTACAAGTTCTAAAGGCAGAGTCTGTAAAGGGCTAGGTATCCTCTGGATCTCATCTTTCCTCAAAAGTGACATATCCAGTAAATGCCCCTACAGTCAATATTTGTAATAGATCTAAATAGAAGTTCTTCATTTTAATATCCATTAACCTCAACCACTTTAAGGCAAACTGTGCACATGTGTCATTTATCCCATAAATTCTTAGTCAAAATTTTTAAAGCATACATGTCATGTTGGCTTTCTCCCATTAGCTTTAAAGTATGTTTTTTGTAAGTGCATAAAATAATTTTTCAAACCATGTAAATTTCATTTCTCTCAAGCTTTAAGGCCTAAAAATTAAACCTAAAGTGGCTGAACTCTCATATAATTTTGAACTTCCATAGGATCTTATTCTGTCTATTGAGTGTTAACTTCTACAAGTTCTAAAGGAAAAGTATATAAAGGGCTAGGTAGCCTCTACATCTCATCTTTTCTCAAAGGTGATATATTGAGTAAATGTCCCTACAGTCAATCTCTATAATAGATCTAAATAGAAGTTCTTCATTTTAATATCCATAAACCTCAACCACTTTAAGCAAAACTATGTACATGTGTCATTTCTCCCATAAATTCTTAGGCAAAGTCTTTAAAGCATACATGTCATGTTGGCTTTCTCCCATTAACCTTAAAACATGTTTTTGGTAAGTGCATAAAATAATTTTGCAAACCATGTAAATGTAATTTCTCTCAAACTTTAAGGCCTAAAAATAGAACCTAAAGTGGCTGAACTCTCATAGAATTTTAAACTTCCATAGGATTTTAGTCTGTCTATTGAGTGTTAAATTCTACATGTTCTAAAGGCAGAGTCTGTAAAGGGCCAGGTAGCCTTTGGATCTCATCTTTTATCAAAGGTGACATATCTATTAAATGCCCCTACAGTCAATCTATGTAATAGATCTAAATAGAAGTTCTTCATTTAATATACATAAACCTCAACCACTTTAAGGAAAACTATGCACATGTGTCATTTATCCCATAAATTCTTAGGCAAAGCTTTTAAATCATACATGTCAAGTTGTCTTTTTCCCATTAACTTTAAAGCATGTTTTTTTTAAGTGCATAAAATAATTTTCCAAACCATGTAAATGTCATTTCTCTGAAGCTTTAAGGCCTAAAAATTGAACCTAAAGTGGCTAAACTCTCATAGGATTTTGAACTTCCATAGGATTTTAGTCTGTCTATTGAGTGTTAACTTCTACAATTTATAAAGGCAGAGTCCGTAAAGGGCCAGATAGCCTCTGGATCTCATCTTTTCTCAAAGGTGACATATCCAGTAAATGCCCCTACAGTCAATCTCTCTAACAGATCTAAATAGAAGTTCTTCATTTTCATATCCATAAACCACTACCACTCTAAGGCAAACCTTGTACATGTGGAATTTATCCCTTCTCCCATAAAACTTTAGGCAAAATTTAAGGCATGTGTCATTTCTATTTCATTTCTCCCACAAACTCATAAAGGTGTGACTTTTGACATAACTAGTTGTTTTAGTAAGTGCATAAAATTCATTTCTCCCTCAAACTAAAGGCTTCCTCCCATTAATTATCGATGTGAATTATACCATAAACTTTAAGATAAACCATGCACATGTCATTTATCTCATGCACATGTGTCATTTCTCCCATGCATTTGCAATAAATGTCAATTTAATATATATTTTTATTTAAAAAAAATTTCAGGGATAAGAAACCACAAAATATGGTTGAAAAATAGAAATTATGTATATATGTTTCTTGCTATTCCAATCCAGGAAAAACAGTGATTATATATATGCTTTCCAATATTGCCACTACCAAAGTCATCTAAACGAAAATGAATATACCGAGAAGAAAAACAAACAACGAGCCATATTATATTGGATTGATAGAAGGCTTGGGAACAACTATGGAGTATGGATCAACTGGAATTGTAGTTTTCACCAATTTTGAACTTATGTGAAACCAAATGAATGGAATGTACCAAGTTAAGAAGGAGAGGCTAAAAGAACTGCATGGAATAGAAAACAATATTGTTAGCCAATTTCAATTTTTTAGTATAAGACATTGTACAAATGTGAATAAGATGTCTGATGATCTATGCCGTGGGGCAATGCCAATTCAGGATTCATCTATCAAAGATGAATTAATAGATGAATTAAAATTATAGGAGGCAATGCCAATGCAAGATTCATTTCTCAAACATGAATTAGTTTTGAGACGCTCTTCTTCAAAAATTCAAGATTCATCTCTCAAAGATGAATTAGTTTTGAAATGCTCTTCTTCAAAAATTCAAGATTCATCTCTCAAAGATTAAATAGTGTTGAGACGCTCTCCTTAAAAATTTTATGATGGACATTGTAACATATCTTGGATATGTGTGTGTTTTGTACTTATAAATGCGTCTTTTTAAATGACCATGTTCTTTTTTCAATTATATACCAAGTGTGCTCCCATCACACCATGTAAAGTGCAACTTGGTGAACATTATATTTGCAACAAGTGGTGAACTTCACATTTTTATAAAATTAAAATGCGGGGACTTCAACAATTTTTTGTTTAAATGGAGTTTCACTTCTTTTTTAATGACAATGTATTTTTTTCAATTTTATACCAAGTGTGCTCCCACCATGTAAAGCGCAATTTGGTGAACTTAACATTTTATAATTTTTTTTGCTTAAATTGAGTTTCACACATGTTCAATTAGTGCTTTGAAAGTTGTGTTTTACATAATTTGTGTACACTAAATTACATTAATTTTATGAAATTTATTTTGAATTTATTTTAAATTAGTCATTTAAAAAAATAATTGTAAATGTCCACCGTAGATATATATATCATGGAGGATGAATGACGAAGATCAATATAATCCCATATCTCTACGAGAGAGGGGGATCAAGGATCAAGGGATGTTCATGGTATTTAAATATAATCTTAAATCTCCATACATATATATACATGTGTGTACACATGGAATTGATTTTTTATCAACTTTGTGAGTTAAATTAGTTCTTAATAAGTTTAATTTTTTTATTTTTTAGGAGCTAAGAGGAGAAGGGTCTCTACTCCATCAATGGAGCATGCACATGGTTCACCCAGTCGTGGTACGCTTCATGCAATTTAATCAATGTATATGTACATGTATTTATATGTATGAATGCATTTTTCAATTGATTATAAATTCATATTTGTTTATGAAGCTGCTCTCTCGTTTGGAGAGGTTGGAAGTGGTTCAAATCCCCTTAGAGGGCCATCAATAAGTGCTATCAAGTTGCGTGAAGGTTGTGATATCTATTCACCAGGCCAATCAACGAATGGTCGTGTTGGTTCTCAGCAGGGTTGTTCTGGTTCTCAATAGTCTCAGGGTGGCCAAGTTGCTATCCAACCACATCGAGGTGGCCATCAATTTGAATATTTTTTTCATTCAATTTGTAAAAATTTCTTTACATGTGTTTTTCTAATATAAAATTTTTTATATATTGATGCAGAGGCTGAAAATGCTCCAAATGTTGTTCAAAAAATATGTAGGGAGGAACGCGTAATTCAAGAACAAGTTTTTCCACCCACCACAACTTATCTGGCCGACATTTTCAATACAACGTGGGAAAGAAACATGTAGAAATGCACCTTAGAAAGGTGTCAAAATATTCATGCAAAATTTCAGAGAGATCTCGTGGCTTTGACTCTACCTCCTGAGAGTCAAAAAAGCTTGGAAATAGTTACACACAGGCCAACTAGTACATGTGTAGTCAAAGCTTGGGCCAACCACTGATACTTTTGTGGAAGTCATGAGAAAAAGAAAGGAAACAGTGATGGGTTCTGATAAATGGGAGGTTGTTAAAGAAAGCATTAGAACAACAATGGAAAAGTCTATGTTTAATTTCAAAGAAGGGCCGAAAAGAAAGATGATGAAGGTGCAATATTTCAAGCACCCTGATATAGCTCATTATTTGTATGATAGACACCTTGTGGCCTATGGAAGACTCTCATGGAACGGCGAGGTTCCGCTTTATTTTTCAAAATTATTTTATGCAAAATTATTTTTGGAAATGAAACCCAATTGCAATGACCTTCCCTCTGAATTTTTTGGTCCTAGAAAAGTTTGATTGTGTGACCGTAGGGGCGCTAGGCATGATGTTGAGTTGCCTCATCATGAGCCACCATTGGTTACTCGACCTTTTCGTGTGGAAACTTTGCAGTCAGAGATAGAATCCACTTCTCAAATTAGTCGAGAAGCAAGGGATGCCATCATCGACAATGTTCACAGTGGATTGGGTGGAGTCGATGTTTGTCTGAATCGACAAAGAGCACATGAGAATGCATGCACTAATTTTGTGTATTATACAAATGAAGAGATTGACAACATGATTGTTGAAGATCTTGAAACATATGCAAAGAATTGTCGCAATGGTTGGCATGACCTAATTTTTCATGAGGAGGAGGGCATGGGAATGGTATGTGTTAATGGTTAGGGTTCAATTATTGTAACACATACATACAATTTGTAATAAATACATATATACATACATTTATTTGTATACATTAATCTAACAAAAATGTATCATTATATGTTAACACCATTTCCAATTGTCACGCTTGATGAACGACGATAATTTTAATATCACATTCAGAGCCTCTGGTTCAAACAATCAAGATGGGTCTTGCCATCAAGATATGTTGGAAAATGTTACTGTCTTTTAAACATCATATTTTTGAAATAAATAATTGTGCAGACATGTACATTTTCATGTATATATATTAAAATGTTTTAACAAATTCCGATACCATCTTATGTTTTTGGGATGGCAGTACCTTCTTCTTCCTTGGGAGATGTGCCTTCTACTTCCTTAGGAGATGTGCTGCATTCACAACAAGTATGGACAATTTTTCACTTTTAAAATTTATGTTTTTAAGTTATATATTCCATCTCAAAAAGTTCCATTAAAAATTGAGATATATCTATATCTTGAGTTATTTTAAATTTTTTGAATTTTAGGTTTTTGGAGATTTTATTTTGAAGCCTCTCTTAGGATATGTGCCAAATCCACCTGTAGAATTATTCAAATTTTCACTTAAATATATATGGTTTTAAGTTATAATTTATAAATTGAAGTTTAAAATTTTTATTATAAAGTGAGACCTTGATCTTGAGTTATTTTATACTTTTAAATTTTTTGAATTTTAGGTTTGTACAGAGGATTTCTTTTCTCCACAGACTCTAGCGATGGAGATAGGAACATCCAAACCATTTTAACCATTTTAACAAGTTGTCTAACTTCTTCTTTAATATTATTGAAAATAAGTTTATATGTATCCATTTTCATTTGAAATTTTTTAATACATACACACACACAGATATATATATATATATATATATATATATATATATATAAATATACATGTATATTGTACAGTTTACTATTGGAGATGTTCCCATGGGGGAAGTTGTAGCAAACGAGCAACAAATGGAGAGGGAACCTCATGAGGTATTGCATGATTTTTTTTTTTTTATATTTTGTTTTTTACATGAAATTCTATATATTCTCACTCAATTTTAAAACATAAAATTTTAATGTTTGTATGTGCATTGTGTACAGGCTCCCCATGCTTTGCAAGATAGCTCGTGGATTGAGACTTTGCTGGGAAAGACACTACATCCATCTGTATTTGATGGATGATTTCTAGATTTGGTTGAGATTTCTAGTCTTAAATTTACTTTTTTTATATATTATCTAGATGCAGTCATATATAACTTGATACTTGATACTTGTGAGATCTACGAATTTTGGACATATTTTATGTGAACTACATTTGGTACATGTGAATGTGATATATAATGTTTTTAAAACTTAAGTTTTAGATGGTTGAACTACATTTCGCATGTGAAGTAATGTTGTGATCTATATTAATGTTTTGCTTTTGAACTACATTTGGCATGTGAAGTAATGTTATGTTATAATTTGTTTTGTTTTTAAAACTTAAGTTTTGGATGGTTCAAGTCCATTTGGCATGTGAAGTAATGTTGTGATCTATAATTTTTTGTTAAATTAAAAATTAAGTTTTGGATGGTTGATCTACAGTTGGCATGTGATATAATGTTAAATGTTTTTATAGGATAGTTTAACTACAATTGGCATGGCATGTGAAGTAATGTTGTGATATAATCAAAAAAAATTTAAAACTCAAGTTTTGGATGGTTGAAGTACATTTGGCATGTGAAGTAATGTTGTGATCTATAATTTTTTTTAAATTAAAAATTAAGGTTTGGATGGTTGATCTACATTTGGCATGTGATATAATGTTAAATGTTTTTATTGGATAGTTGAACTACAATTGGCATGGCATGTGAAGTAATGTTGTGATATATTTAAAAAAAAAAAAAATCATGTTTTGGATGGTTGAAGTACATTTGGCATGTGAAGTAATGTTGTGATCTATAATTTGTTATTAAATTAAAATTTAAGTTTTGGATGGTTGATCTACATTTGGCATGTGATATAATGTTAAATTTTTTTATTGGATAGTTGAACTACAATTGGCATGGCATGTCAAGTAATGTTGTGATATAATCAAAAACTTTTTAAAACTCAAGTTTTGGATGGTTGAAGTACATTTGGCATGTGAAGTAATGTTGTGATATATAATTTTTTGTTAAATTAAAACTTAAGTTTTGGATAGTTGATCTATATTTGGCATGTGATATAATGTTAAATGTTTTTATTGGATAGTTGAACTACAATTGGCATGGCATGTGAAGTAATGTCGTGATATAATCAAAAAGTTTTTAAAACTCAAGTTTTGGATGGTTGAACTACATTTGGCATGTGAAGTACAAGTTAGATCTATAATTTTTTGATAAATTAAAACAAGTTTTGGATGGTTGATCTACATTTGAAAAGCATATAATGTTAAATGTTTTTATTGGATAGTTGAAGTCGCAATTGGCATGGCATGTGAAGTAATGTTGTGATATAATCAAAAATTTAAAACTCAAGTTTTGAAAGAAGGAAATACATTTGGCATGTGATTACATATTATGTTTTGTTTTCAAAATTAAAGTTGTTGTTTTCCAAACAAAAAAATTCACATGAATATATGCATATGTAGAAATGATTTTACACATGTTTGAATATATATGTTAAACATCAATTACAATACATATTGATGTGTGTGTGTGTATATATATATAAACATAAACAATCATAAGATTCTAGGTCATGTTAGATGTGCTGAAAACAATCATAAAATTTTAAGAATGCAATTTATAATGTATACATATCCAGTATTTTTCATCAATGCACATAGAAAAGCCATTTGAATAGTTAATTTCCTATAACATATCCGACTATTGGATAGAAAAATTTTGTACTAGATTTTCTATCAGGAATAGAGATGTGGGTCAAATCCCACCAAAAGTCGGAGAAGTGCTCTGAGTCTCTTGTCTGAAAGGAATCTTCGTACAAAAATATACTATGGATGATTTTTTTACATTGTCGATACTTTTTATGAAAAAATCCCAGGAGAAAAACTAGTCACATTCAATCTGTGTATATATCTAGTATGTGCAACATTTTTAATCAATGCACATAGAAAAATTACTTTCAGTTAATTGCATTCTAGAATATATATATATATATATCCAATACATGCAACATTTTTCATCAATACATGTATAGAAAAACTACTTTCATTTGATACTAGTGTGTATGTACCAAAACAATTTGTACATGTGCAAACACTTGCACAAATAACATAACAAGGCAGCTCAATTTTAGGTGGAGTTATGGAAGTTCTAAAACATATTCCAAAGAGAAGAAATTGTTGGGAAGTTCAATCAAAAAAATTCCAATGGAATGCCATACTCAATGATCTGTTCATGATCAAATTTTGACATTTTCCATTTCTTAATTTTTGATTTTTATTTCATTGAACCTCTATCAAATTGATGTCTGTTGCACACACCAAGTGACTATATTGAAAACTTATGACATTAGTTTCATAGTCTTCAAAGTAAACAAAATCCCCACTTTGATTAGTTTGTCTGAAAAAATAACCTTTCAGTATAATAGATCCTCTTTCATATGGAAACTCGTGATCATTATAGTTTTCTAATAATTTCATTTTTCGTTCAGTGCAATGCATAAAATAATAATTCACATTTTCATCATTTTCAGTAGGTGAAATTACAGTAAAAACAACTCCTTCACAATAAAACAAACTTAACAAACTTATGTATTTAAATTTATTTCTAGATCTTTATCATTTGAAAGCAATTCAAATGTTACCTTCTCTAACAAGATCATAAACTCGATCACCATCAAATGATATTGTAGTCTCCTCTGATTTCATTTCTTTAATCATTACAATGAACATTTTTCCCTTTGTATTTAGCTCTGTATGTTTCCAATATTTTACATACATTTTGTTTTCACAAACGGCATTGGATTTTGTGTTGTTTATGCAAACATGACAAAAACAAGAATATTTTCTTTTATCCAATGCAAACACATTTCTGGACAACTTTGTTTTAATTTAATGCAATTTTCGAGTTCCTTTTATTGTTTCAATGTCATTTCCAATTGATCTATCTATATCTTCGATCCCAATATGCCAAAAAACCTTTATATGGAAAAATAAAAGAAGAATGTAAATATGATATCAAAATACAATCAAACATAATCAATCAAATTGTGATAAATGCATACTGTTTAAAATTAGATATCCAATAAAAATTAAATTGAATGTACCTTTGCACTTCCCTTGATCAGTTAGTCTCATGGATTAGAGCAACGATGCACCATTGAACAACTTCTTTAGCATCCACAAGTTGGTTTGTAGAGGGGTTCATTTGATATCTTTGAAGTCGTCGTTTTATGCATGCCCCTGCACCGTCATGTTCTCCTTTTCCATGGCCAGTCTCAAAGAAATTCCAACAATGTTTAATGAAGGCTTTATTATGAATACAACACATACAAAAGAATGATCGTGTAGATTTGAATGGATCTACACATCCATCTAACCATATCCAATGTTCATTGAATGTTATTCCACGACTTCTCAAGGAGTCATAAATCTTTCCAAAACAATTTTGTACAAAATATGCATCATGTGTACGATCATCACTAATATAAAAGTGATATTCTTTAATAACATGTCAAATTTTACTGGTGCTTTCTATATGATCAATGTTTTGTTCAGCATGTCTATATAGAATATGGACAAGCATGGAGACTTGGTTAGAATGATAGTATTCACTCTGAATTTCTTTTTGTGGAACAAATGTATAGCTTTCTGATGAATAAATTACTGAAAAAATGGTCACTAGTGGAAAAAATTCACAGAATTTTTCGAATTGCAAGTATTTCCATCGAGCTCTATGGGAATGCTTGGTGTATTTATAAATTTCTGCCTCAAACTTTCTCAAAAAGTCTATCACAAAAATTTCTTCTTCTCATAATTCAATTCTCTTAGCACTATTTTCACCTTGAATCGATGTATGGATATATTCATATCTCTTGTATTTCACTTTCATGTTGGACAATGATTGATAATTTATATCAGTACGATATTTGTTTTGAAATTTAGTCAAATTTCCACAATCATCGCATTTTTACTACCAACATATTTCTTTTCGTAAAATAGTTCATCACTTTGCCTTCACATAGAATTTGAGATATGAAATCACTGATAGTGGAAGGAGGAGGTGAATCCTTCCAAAATGTTCTACCAAAATTAAGGAATGTGTCATAATATAACTCAAATTCCACATGATAACGACAACAACAAGTGTCACGTATGGTGATAGGTTTTACACACCATGGTTTTTGTTGAAAAAAAGCACTGATTGAGACATGAATTTCACGATTCTCTTCTTTCAACTTCTTGAAAAACTCTATCTGAGTGGTTTCCAAGAAATGTTCTTCATGTTCTTCGTATTGATTTCATGCTATTCTTCTTCGCATCACATGCTTTGCAGTTGGCGAAACACGCAAATTTTTCTTCCAATATTCATATATTATTTTTTTAACATTTTCTCTAAGTCTATCTTTGTATGGTTGCCAAAAAATAGCTCTCCAACAAGCGAGTTCATCATTTACATCTATTTGCAACCAAAATTTCTGATGTTTGTGCAATGTTTTTTGTGAGGTTCTTGATGCTCTTGCCATAGATTTCACCAAGCGATTCTCTTTAGTACTTGATGAAACCACTGCCATATGTATTGCTCTACATACAATTGAAACATTTTTCTTTCTAGATCTTCCAATTGAATTTACATCACTATTTATATTTTGTATCACATTTTCCTTTATTTTTTTTTATCTTTGGTTGATTTTCGAATACCCAATAAAGCCGTATCTTCTTTTAATTTCCTTAATGATAGGAGGCCTTTCAACATTTGGGCTTGAACTATCACATTTTCCGTATGAAGTACGTATCAAAAATGTGGTTAACGCAATATCATATAATATGGTCATCTCTTTTATGTCCATATGTGTGAGTGTCAACATTTTCTAACATCTCATCGATTTCATCTGTACATATTCGAATGAATAGTACATAATAAGTTTACATATTCAATAAATAACTAAATTAATAAACATTTATAATTTCAATAATACGTGCATGTGTTCAACATATATATGTGTGTGCGTGTGTGTACATACCTTGTGATTCAATTTCTTCACTTAAATTTCTTTCAACATTTTCACCATCTTCAATCATTGGTTCAATATCTCTTTCACTTTCTCTTTCAAAATGTTGTATCTTATCATCAATGTTTTGAGGAATATCTCTCTCTATTTACATTGCAAAATATTTTCCAAATTAGTTCTTCAAATAAAAATTAAGCTTCACATTTTACACTAGTAAAATTTTAAATATATAAAATTCATAATATTTACATTTACATACCTGCTTCAACTTCTAGTTGAGGTTGATTTTCCCCTTCAATATTTGAGAGTTCTTCTATCTTTCTTTTGTGCAATTGTCTCGTCTCTTCTCTACGTTCCTCATGGTCTCTTTTTTTATCATGTTTTCTCGTACAATTCCTTCGATTTCCCATGATAATAGAGTATGAAGTTCAAAAAAATTCCTTCAAAAATTTAGACAAAAATTGAATTAAAAAAAACATCACAAAAGATTTAATTTTAAAAAAAACTCATTTTAAAAATTTTGCAAAAAAATACTTCAAAAAAGCCTCTAAAAAATATCACTTTAAAAAATACTTCAAAAAAATGTCGAAAAAATGTCCTTTGAATATTAAGCCCAAAAAGATTCCTTTCAAAATTAAGCCTAAAAATATTCCTTTGAAAATTAAGTCCAAATCCATACCTTCAAAAAAAATGAAGCCCAAAAAACATCCAAAAAATGTATCACATACCTCCAAGAAATGTCCTTTCAATGTACCTCCAAGAAAAGTCCTTAAACCCAAAACAATCCTTTGCAAAAATGTCCTTTGAATGTACCACCAAGAAAAGTCCTTAAACCCAAAAAAATTCTTTGCAAAATTAGACCAAGACCTTTGTAAAATCAGACCAAATGTGTGAAAATATGCGAAAATAATGAATGCTTTCGCGGTATTTTATATTGCCACGAAATGTTTTTTTGGAGGGGCTTCATGGTATTTTCCGGCCAACAGAAGTTGGGTAAAAGTTCGACCGAACTTTTATGTCGTTAGACTTAACGGGCTGTCAGTTCAAAAAACAATTTGGCCAAACTTTTTTTAAGAGTTCGGCCAAACTAACACGTCAACAATTACGCTGAGCCAAGCTCTGAATACATATCTTCAACTTTAAATAGATTAAAATCCATGAAACATTCTGAATTAATTTTCGGAACCAAGAAAAAACATTTTCAAAATTCAATCTACTTTCAGGAAGTATAAATTTTATGGAATTTCATAAATATTTACTAATTTTAATTAATTTTGTAATAAAACGGATGAAAATAGTTTCTGAAGGTCATTATGATTCAGTGAAATTGTAATTCTGTATCTTCCAAAGTACACTGTAAAAAAATTGAAAAAATTATGGTGCATTACATTGGTCCATCGTCTATAATGGGCAATTTTTAGATTTTTAGTTTATAACTTATATGTTAAGAAATTTCTTGCGTCGCGAAACATATTCAAAATATGCAGTTTTTTCATATTGGACCAGTTCAAAAAAATATAGTAATTATGATATGCATCCATTGGCTTTGTAAATATGACGAAATCAAAGTAGCCTCTGTCTAGATTGTTGTAACAAATTTTGTTTCTCAAAAACACAAAGTTTCAAAGAACACAACAGTGCGTATTAACACGACTTCTTATGAATCCTTTGATTGTTAGAAAACACACACTGAAAGAAATGCTAAGTTGACATATCAAATGTGTATAAAAAAATTCCAAAAAACAAGTAGTAGAAAGCTAATAAAATTTCTGACAACTTCTATTTTTATCACAAAATGAAATTCTAAACAGAAAAAAATGAATTTTTTTTCTCAACTAAGGGAAAAAAGTGTAACCCAACTTCACATTTTCACCCTATTACCTTTTTCTTCTTGATATGCCCTTCTATATTGAGAGTTTGAGGAGTGGTAATTGCTGCCAATGCATTACAGGATATGGTTAGACTCATTTCTTCTTTCTCTAGGGTTGATTCCTGGTGTATATCCTCTTCTTTTGAAATTTTTTGTTCATGTTCTTCCTCCTCTTCACAATCTACGTAAAAGAATTTCTTCTCAGCACACTTATGACCGTTAGTGTATTTTTTATTACAACTGTAGCAAAGCCCTTTTGCTATTTTTTCCTCAAATTGTTGTGGTGTCAACCTTGTAGTTTGTGGAAGTCTAGGAGTAGCAACACTTCCATATTTATAGATGTGAGTGGTAAGCTTCCTTGTCACCATAATTTTACATTCAATTTTTCTTGCCAACCTGAAAACCTTCTCAAGTAAATAAGGTTCCCAAAGGTGAACCTGATATTGGATGCTATCCTTTAAATTCCCTATCAAGACATCAATCTTGTGTTCCTTTGGAATATCAGTTACCCTTATATTCAATTTTTGGAAATCCTCAATCTGCTCCACCAGTGAACCCTTTTGTTTGAGATTTATCAATTGTCTAAATAAGGTGTTTCTCTTTGTATCCTCATAATGTCTTATCGTTTCCTCCGTAAAAATTGACCAAGTGAAAAATCTTTTACGAGAGAAAAGCCATTGATACCATTCAAAGATATTTTGTTCTAAATGTAAAGTTACAATGTATACATTTTGTGTGTTTTTCACATTATGGAGATCAAAATATTGCTCCATTTGTCGTATCCATGTTACAGGATCCTTGTCATCAAACTTTCTCATATCGATCTTTGGAATATGGTGGGTCTTCAATCCAACATTATAGTCTATGAAATTACAATTAACAATTATTTTTTTCTCATCATGAGCTTCCTCTACTACCTTTTTTCCATTAACAACCATTTATTGTATCAACATTTTCAAACCTTCCTTCAATCCTTCCATGAGTGCTTTTAGATCATTCTTCATGTCTTCCATGTTGTCTTTCATTTTTTCTTCCATGTCATCCATCTAAGCTTCCATGCCATTCTTCAAACCATCCATCTTAGTTTCCACGCCTTTCTTCAAACCATCCATATTAACTTCCACACCTTTCTTCAAACCATCCATATTAGCATCCACGTCTTTCTTCAAAACTTCCATTTCATTTTTTGTTATTCTTTGCGAGAGAGAAATTTGATGCACTTGTTCTTGTAATTTTGATATATGATGTTGCACTTCTTCCTCTTCGTGAGTCATAGTAGAGCCTTCTAAGGGCTTACTGGGTATTGAACTCTTTTTAGGGGGATTTTAGAACCGAATATTTATATCTATGCTTCAATATTTGATCCAGGTGGATATCGTTGGCCACCCACCTATTCCATTTGGACCTGCAACAATAATTTTGAGCTTTTCACTTTCAGCACAACTTACTATTTTTAGCAAGTTGTCAGTTCCTGAACTTTCAGAGTCGTTTGGAGGCCCTAATGACCCATGTGGATATTGGCGGCCACCCACCTATTC
Source organism: Pinus albicaulis (assembly GCA_034641835.2). Lineage (NCBI taxonomy): Eukaryota > Viridiplantae > Streptophyta > Pinopsida > Pinales > Pinaceae > Pinus > Pinus albicaulis. The sequence continues at coordinate 1,026,355,895 of CM076582.1, forward strand.
CATTTGGACCCACACCATCATTTCTTTAAGTTTTTTAGTTTCAACACAACTTACTATTTTTAGCATTTTTCGGGTCCCGAACTTCCGAAGCCGTTTTAAGGCCCTAAATGATGTTTTTTGGGAATCGTGCCTCCGAAGAATTTGATTCTAATTTGGAATTGATATCCATGGTTATAATTTGTACTCTTCAGATAGATATTTCTAACGAGATATTAAACGCATCAAACGGAGATCCTATGCCAAAGTTACATCCCCGGGAAGTTGAAACACTAATTTACCCAAACGGGGCCCACAGTTTTTGTCGCTTCATCTCCTAGGGTTATTTTTTTGGACGTTTCGGGTTTTACATTGTTTATCAACAATAAATACGCCTTCGAGCCTCATTGTAACACAGTTGAGAGGCCTACAGTTGTCACATCTCTTCTCAGGGATACGCTACAAGCTCCCTCGCCCGCTCATTTTTTTTATTCTTGTAAGCTTGTTTCAGTCATTTTTTTTGTAACACAGCTCAGAGGCATGTAGCCACCACATCTCTTCTTAGAGATAAGCTACCAGTGCCCTAGATGTTTATTTACATTATGTGTGTAAGCACATTTCAGTAATTTGATTTTAATAAAAGGAAGCATTATTTCCACTTCATCTTTGTGTTTATGGTTATATGTGTATTCTATTATGTTCCTTCATAAATTCGGATTAGTGGTATCTGAGCGGGTCTGTTTTTTCTCTCCTTTTATTTGCATGTCCCTAATGTGGTTAGGGTATAAGGAGTTTGGGCTTGATCAGCCTCGCAAACCCTAACGACCCCGCATGGCGGAAGGAAAGAAATACGAGTGAGCAGGATATCCTATCAAAATCTTGCTCGAGGAGGCCCCCGAAGCAGATCAATGCGATGATGGACTGCTTCTGAGAACCATGTATGGCTACCCATAATGACACATCTACATCTAACATATCATGTGAGTCCATAACATCTAGACAAATCAATACCAAGTGTCGCGGAATTCCCCCTACCGAGAAACAGAGGAACGCGATGATGGATAAATTTGCCTAGAACCATCAACGCCTACCCACCAACGACACATCTACATCTAGCATGTCTGCCAACAGGTCCGCGACATCCTAGACAAATCCAATACCAAGTTTCACAGAATTCCCCCCCTACCCCCCTGTTGTACAATTTTACCCCTGCATTTCAAATTTTGGTCTATTGCCCCGCTTGAATCTGATACAAAGCTCCTCCGTGGCCTAAAACCTTATGCTCCTATCTGATTTTACCGTTTCCGCTTGAAAACCCGCTCTACAAAGGTTGAAAACCCGTCATTTAAATTATATCGAGCCGAAGCCCCAAGGCCTTAGCCCCCTTTCTGTCATCATCACATGACCTGAGCCCAAAAACCATGGGCCAAAGGGAATAGAGCTAATTTTTTATATTATCAAGGGCGGCGGCAACCGTTCGATCAAACTAAATCAACAGAGCGGTGATCATTACAGGTGGAGGGCCCCGCGCACAGGAAACCGGCGGTATAGTCCTGCACTACTCCCACCGGGCCGACTGTTTTGGGCCCAAGGCCAGCGATTCCATTAGAAATGTGCCACGCGTCTTTGGTACGGGTTCCCAAAACCGCTCTCCCCACGCGTTAATGACTGTACAAAGGATGGGTAGCGGAACTCCCCCGCGCCATTAGATCTGGCGATGTCAATCTGACGGCGGATATGTACCAGAACTGCTCACTCGTTAACGTGTGTCTGCCATGTTCTATGGCCCACCATCGTGTCGCTCTCGTCGCTTCCCCACTGTTGATCTGTGATCGCCATCCAACGATCCAGATCCCAGTCTCCCCGTCCATTGACTCTACCGCCACATCGCCCATCCACCCGTCCCCCATATGTCCACGCGTCTTACTCCCGCACGTCCGAAATAGTTTCCCCCGTCATATATATATATGTGTGTGCATATGTTTTAATTCATACCTTTCGTTTTCATTCACCCCTCACGTCTAAACTGTTTCACATAAAAAGGTTGTGCTTCGCTTGTTAAATCTATGTCTCCATTGCTTCTCTTCCACCACCCTGTGTATTTCTCCCAGTCGACCATGTATCCATCGTCCCCGCCTCCACCTGTGTCAGTTTTCTCTAATATTTTGTGGGTTTTTGCAGGTTTCAAAGCAATAGAAAGGGCGTTTTAATTCATGGTTTCCGTAGCAGAGGTTAAGAGCATTTTAAAGGATGATATATTGCTGAAAAAATTTAAAGAGGAAGCTGAGGGTAGGTGTGAGAAATGATCGCCATTAAAGAAGACAAAGATATGGATTCACAGAACCCTCCAGAGAAATCCGCCCTAAATTAAAGATCCAGGATTCGAATCCAAAATCAAGGGCCAAGAGTACAGTACAGAATTACAGACTATCTCAGGACCCTTATGGCAGCAAATTTTTCCTCAGCAAATGGCCGAGCATTGTATATATTTTATTATTTGTGTCTTTTATATATGGAGATTTTCATCTCCCAGCATTTATTTCTAGAGATAAATTGTAAAGTACAGTCATTTATAGTTAGTCATTCATAGAGTGGGTGCGAATGTTTTCTGCCATTTTATTCAAATTGAGTCATTAATTGTGCTTCATCTACCTCCTCCTCTAGAATTCTCTATCTTTCCTATAAAGGCCCGAAAGGAAGACATTGAAGGGGTTCCAGATTTCTATCAGCAAACTCTGCAATGAAAAGGCTCTTGTATACATTTTGTAATATTTTAGTATGAAGGTTCAGAGCCCGTAGGGTCTCAGTGAGGAGGAGTTATAACTGTAATGATTATTCTGGTCTTTGGTATCTCACAGTATGTAATTTCTCTTATGTGTTAATACAATATCTCCTTTCATGCTATTTATCTTCTTGTATCATGTTCTAGAATGTGAGTGGCTCACTAGTTGGCAGTAAGGATTCATCTTTGTTGCCGCCCTTTCTGGAATTAGTCAAGCGCTTTAAATATGCCTAGTCATGATATACTGTTCCACGATCATCTCTTCCATATTTTCTGCTATATTGGTTGCATGAGGAGGGTGCTTTTAAAACGCCATTTTCATATAAGGATTCATAAATTGGTATGCCCTTATGTGGTTCTGTTGTGTATCTGGGTATCAGTCTCACGTTAACTAATATCCTCTTTATGTTCCTTCACTACACTCACTTCCTGATATTTGATTTCTGTGATATATTATTTGAACTGGCCCTCTTTACAGTAAGCTGTCTCTTAACTGTCTGATGCCTTTATATTGGAGTTCTACATGATGTCCCTACGCTATTCCTATCTTTGTATCAGCTTCTGAGAGAGACTGGTCCCATTCAAAACTTATTTCCTTGTTTTACAAGAGATAGTAAGAGAGCTTTTGGACTGACAACCCAAGCAATATAATGAGCTCCTTGCTATATTAAGAGGTCCTAGGCACTGGTCTATAGCAACTCTAGGCTGTCTCTAGTGGGGGTGACAAAATCATCCACAACATCTTTCTGGCGCCATTGCCGGGGAGCGAATTCAAGAATATCAGTTTCCCTGGGTCTCGACAAATTGTTTTCACTCACTAATCAGGTGAGCTCAGAGAGTTGAAGAGTTGCGTATCTCTCACCTTGGCACTCCACTGGTCTTTCATTTGATAAATTTATTGGTAGTCCTGGCTCCCCGTAGGCCACATTTGAGGTCAGATACATCTCAGTCGAAAACATCCTACGTGTCTGATCCGGAGAAGATCATTCATAAAAGAGTTTGGAAGGAGAGGAAGTCAGCTCGTGCTGAAAATCCTGAATATTCCGTTGAAGATTATCCGCGCTCTTCTTCTCAAGAAGTTAGTACAGAAAATCCCGAGCTTTACTCAGAAACTCCATGTAGAGGAAGTTCCTGGATTGAAGAAGATTCTCATCCTTCTTTCGAGGCTGAAGAGATTAAAGAGGTCACAGAAGTAGTTGCTGTTAACCGTGAGTTATTCCCATCCACACCTCAGGCTTCTGTGCAATATATCCCCATTTTTATTCATACTCCACTTCTTCCTACTCCCCTCCCTTCATTTGTATCTCAGACTGCTGTACAACCCCCACCTCCTCCAATGGCCAATGTTCCTGCATTTCTGTTGAAAAAATATGCCCCACTGGCCTTACCCCAAGTGTTAAATGATATGCCACAGGATTATCTGAAGATTCTACGAAGATTTAGTGGTGAAAATGAAATTGATGCACAGAAACATCTTGAGACCTTCTGCTCTTTTGCGGAAAACTTAAATGTTGAATATTTGGATGTGGTACTGAGATTATTTGTGCAGTCTTTGGAGGGTGAAGCCAGAAAATGGTTTAAGACATTGGGAAATAATTCCGTGACCAATTGGGACCAAATGGAGAATATTTTTCTTAGGAAATGGAGGCAAAAGAAGGATCATGGCCAGTGTCTCACTGAGTTTAATACCATGAAGAAGAAACAGAATGAAGGAGTGGAAGAATTCATTAAAATATTTAATAAGTTATATTTGAGCCTACCTCCTAAAATGAAGCCCCATGAAGCTGCTGCCAAGATAATTTTCATAGCAGCCTTTGATTTTGATTTTGGCTTCGCCTTGAGAGAAAGAAAACCTGCTACTTTGGATGATGCACAGTCAGATGCTCTGGAATTGGAAGCAAACTTTGCCTCCGCTGGGAAGTTAAAAGGAAAAATTGAACAGGATACTAAGAGAAAAGGCAAAGAAGAGGTTTCCACCTCTAATCAGGAAAAAGATTCAGATAAAATGGATGAAATAAGAAAAATGATAAAGAATATGGTCAAGCTTGAACTGGAAGCAAAGAATGCAGCTCCCAAGAACTATTACAATGCTCCAAACAGAGGATACAATCCTCAGTATAGAAGGCCACCATTGCAGATATTGCCAAGAGAAACAAAGGAACAACAAGACCAGATACCTCATCCCTTGTACCTGGAAGGGCTAGCAGATGACTCCACTGGAGATGCAGCTTATGGATTAGAAGATTCAAATCTGGCTCTTTCAAACAATGATGATATGGAATGCCCATTACATGACGAAGACGAAGAAGCAGAGATCAATCATTATTGTAAGCAATTTGCTGATTTCATGCAAGTACAATTCAATGTCAAATATGATCTCAGATCTTCAAGAAAGAGGACCAAAACTCAAGAGGAAGAAGAGGAGCCACCTCAGAAATAAGCATCCTCTTAGAAGGAATCAGCCGCAAAGAGAAACATCGAAAAAGGTAAGAATCCTCTAAATATTCCCCTGCAATCCAATGATCAGATTCCTTCTTCTTCAAAAATAGTCGGTCCTCCTAATGTCGAGCCAGTGTCAAAAGAAGTCAGGTCTTCAGTTGAAAATAAGGAGTCAAAAGAAGCTGTAATAGAAAATCCCCCATCTGCTTTTAATTTTGCAAAAAGAACTTGAGAAGATTAAGATTCCTGTCCCTCTGACTGAACTATTAAAACAGCCTGTATATCAGTCTCAGGTCACTTCCTTTATACTTCCTCCTGAATTACCAACTGCACCTGATAGTCTAAATATTCAAGAAGAAATACCCATGGTATTCTTTGGCCCACATGTCGAGGAGATAGACCCTTCTACTCCTCCTTTTTACGTATCCCTAGTTACACATGACATGCTGTTACATAATTGTATGTTAGATTCTGGGGCTTCCCATAATCTTATGCCTCTGTCTGTCATGGAACAACTAGGACTGCAAATTACAAGACCATACAAAGATTTATATTCATTTGATTCCAAAAGGGTGAAATGCTTGGGAATGATTAAAGATTTAGTGGTCAATTTGGCCCAAATTCCAGCAAAGAGTGTGGTCATGGACATTGTGGTTGCTGATATCCCAGCCCGCTTTGGCATGCTGTTGTGAAGGTCATGGGGTATCAAGATTGGGGTGTCAATTAAATTGGATCTAACATATGTTAATGTCCCAGTCTTTGGAGGACAGGAAAGGAGGCTGTACAGAGAGACTAGATTTGTTAAAATGGTAACCAAGGCTGACTGCTCAGAGAATTCTCCAGTTTATAACAAAGAGGGAGACTTTTCATGCTTGATGTTAGAAGAAAATAAAAATTATGCTCATGAGCCCCTTTTTGGTCAAATCCAAGCTGAGCAGCCTAAAGGAGATCAGGAATCAGAAATATGGACTTTGCATTTTGATGGAGCAAACTCAAGAGAAGGCAATCGAGCTGGGGTATTGCTGATTTCTCCTACAGGAAACTGGGTGCCACTGTCTTTTAAATTAGAGTATGAGGCTACAAACAATGTAGCTGAATATGAAGCACTATTATTGGGACTGCAGACAGCTAGAAACATGGGTATCCAATGTTTAAAAGTCTTGGGAGACTCTGAGCTGGTAGTAAGGCAGATCAGAAATGAATGTCAAACCAAACACCCTCGGCTCAGAGCATATAGAAATGAAGTATGGGACATGATAGAAAATTTCTTCTTGGCATTCAATATACAGTTCATGCCCCAGGAGAAAAACAGAATAGCAGATTCTCTTGCTGTAGCTGCCAGTACATTCTGTCCTCCTCAAAATCCACTTTTAAGATATGAAGTGGAGGTACGGTACAGAACGTCCATTCCAGATAATATAAAGCACTGGAAAGTATTTGAAGATGATGAACAAATGAAGAGATTCATGGAGACAGTGGGAGAATTCTCTAACATAGAGATTGATGATGAGAGGGAGGACGAAGCTGAAAATATTGCAGAAAACAAATGGGAAGATAACATAGCAAGTAACAAAGTGATGCAGCTGAAAGGAAATGTTATTCCCAGAGGGCTGGTGCCTCTGGAAAGATTATTTAACAAAAATGATGTTCCCGTGCAGCCAAACAAGGTAACAGAAGAAGATCAAGTGGGAGAGTTGAATCTGGGTACTTCTGCTGATCCCAAAATTGTTAAACTATCTAAAAGAGTCCCAGAAGAATACAAAGAAAAATATTTGAAGTTGTTTCAATCTTACAAGGATGTATTTTCTTGGTCCTATCAGGACCTAAAAACTTTTTATTTTGGTATAATGCAACATAAAATTCCTTTGAGGGAAGATGCAAAGCCTTATAAGCAGAAGCTCAGACAGATCAACCCTCTGCTGCTTCCCTCTATTGAAAAAGAAATCAAGAAATTACTGAAGGCCAAGATAATTGTGCCATTAAGATACTCAGAATGGATAGCAAATCTTGTTCCTGTTCGAAAGAAAAATGGAGAAATAAGGCTCTGTGTGGATTTCAGGAATTTAAATAGAGCATCATTAAAGGATAATTATCCACTGCCTAAGATGGACCACATCCTGCAGAAAGTAGTGGGAGCATCCAGAATGTCAATGATGGATGGATTTTTTGGTTATAATCAGGTAGCTGTATTTCTAGAAGACCAGAAGAAAACTGCATTCACCACACCTTGGGGAACCTTTATGTATGCTAGGATGCCATTTGGATTAATTAATGCAGGAGCTACTTTTCAGAGGGCAATGGACATAGCCTTTGTGGGAGAACAGGACAAGTTTTTGGTAGTTTATCTTGATGATATCAATGTGTTTTCAAAGAATGATGATGAACATATTGAGCATTTAAGAAGAAATTTTGAAAAATGTAGAAGGTATGGCCTATCCCTCAACCCTCAAAAGTCCTTATTTGCATTAGATGAGGGAAAATTCTTAGGGCACATTGTAACAAAGGATGGTGTAAAAATAGACCCTAAGAGAGTTGAAGTGATAAACAACATTCCATTACCAAGAAATAAGAAAGAAGTACAGGTGTTTCTAGGTCGAATTAATTTCCTAAGAAGGTTTATTCCTAACTATGCCGACAGAGTGTTCTTTAAACAAATTCTTCTCTAAATTTTCAATTGGATAATTCAAAATTTATGGATATCAAATGAATGACTGTGAAAACACAGATACAGAGTCAGATGAACTTCACCAACACAAGTGACACGAGAATCCTGTAATGTTGCAACTGTATAACTGAAATTAATTAAAAGAGGCTCTGTGAGCTACTTTACAACATTGGCCCCATCCTACCTACAGATCCCTAATGACCAACCCTCAATACTTATACTAGTGAAGTATTTATATAAAACTATTACAAAACAAATTACATTAATGCTATCTTAACAGATATGATATTATTGGTAGAAATAAACTCTAATGGTAACATAAAAGTAAATTCTATGGATGTGTTGGCACTATTTTGGTGGAAAATTGTTGCTTGAATGATCTTATAATATGTTGAAAAAGGAGAATGAAGTAAAATGGTCCCAGGAGTCTAGAGATGCATTCACAAGGATAAAACAGGCATTCGCTGAAGCTCCTGTGCTAGCAAGTCCCGATTACAAAAATCCATTTATGATATTCTCATTTGCTTCACCTCACACAATTGCTGGAGTATTATTGCAGAAAAATGAAGAGGGATATGAACAGCCTATGGCTTTCTTTAGTCAAGTACTTTATGATGCTGAATTGAAATACAATATATTGGAGAAGCAGGCATATGCCCTGGTAAAGTCCCTTAAAGCTTTTAGAGTGTATTTTTTGCAATCTCATATTACTGCATATGTCCCCACAGCAACTATCAAAGACATTCTTGTTCAAGGGGACAACGAAGGTAGAAGAGGGAGATGGATTGCAAACATTCAGGAGTATGATTTGGACATAAGGCCTACTAAGTTGATTAAAGGACAGGGACTTGCCAAGATGTTATCTGAATCAAATCATCAGGCCTTGGGCATTAATTTATCCATGACAGCAAATGAAGAATCTGAAAAAGAAGAGGAGCAATAAGTACTGGATATGGCCACTCAAAAGGTACATGTGAAATATCTAACTAGTCCCTGGTACAAAGAAATTGTTGAATATCTTTTAACACTTAGCTGTCCTCCGAGTTGTGATAAGATAAAGTACAGAGCTGTAAGGATGAAATCTCAGAAATACATGATTGCTAATGGACAGCTATATTGGAGAGACCCTTCAGGTATATTACTGTTATGCCTCACAGAAAATGAAATTGAGGACATATTGACAGAATTCCATGAGGGAATATGTGGAGGACATTACAGCTGGAGGGAAATAGCTCATAAAATTCTGAAGGCTGGTTTTTACTGGCCAAAATTGTATACAGATACTTTTGCTTGGGTCAGATCATGTGACAAGTGCCAAAGATTTGCCGAAAGACAGAAACTAGCAGCCATGCCCTTGATTCCTATTCATGTAAATGAACCATTTCAGAAATGGGGATTAGATTTTATAGGAGAAATACATCCCCTATCAAGTGGCCAATATAAATGGATACTAATAGCCACAGATTACTTCACTAAATGGGTGGAATCCATGCCTACAAGAAATGCTACATATGCTGTGATAATGAAGTTTATGGAAGAAAATATCATATCTAGGTTTGGCTGTCCTGCTAGAATTGTAACCGATAATGCGCAAGCCTTTAAATCTGCCAGATTTGTGAATTTTTTCCAAAGGTATAACATTATCCTGACTCATTCCACAGCATACTATCCACAGAGAAATGGTTTAGCAGAGTCTTCTAATAAAACCCTGGTGAGGGCCTTGAAGAAAACAATCAATGAAAATCAAAAAAACTGGGACTCTCAATTAAAGTTTGCTCTATGGGTGAATAGGATAAATAGCAAAAGAGCAACAGGGAAGTCTCCATATGAGATGGTATATGGAAGAGTAGATGTGTTTCCTATGCAATTGGCTTTTCCAGTAGCACGCTTTATGCAGGAAAATCAGGAGGAACCACATGACATGATCAGAAGGACTAATCAGCTGGTAGAATTGGAAGAAACACAGAACCAGGTAGATCAGAGATTGATGGAATATTAGGAGAAAATGAAGAATGTATTTGATCAGCATGCAAAAGATAGGGATTTCCAAATCGGTGACCTGGTTCTCAGATGGGATGTTCGCAGAGCAGAGAAGGGCAAGCATGCAAAATTTGATCCGCTGTGGTTTGGGCCATTCAAAATAGTGAAGCTGGGAAGAAAAAACACTTTTTATTTAGAAAACCTGCAGGGTGATTTGTTGGAAGTACCTGTGAATGGCCAATTTCTTAAGCCATACTTCCAATTCTGACCCAGGCCGGGAATGCCTGATCATATATATTGTATATAAGTTGTTTCGGTTTTTATTTTTATAAAGAAAAAAGAATGCTGATAATTACCTAAAGCAGAAGCGCAGAGAAGATTGAGTAGCAGAACGAAATATTCAATGGTCCGCGTGTTCTCGACATGCCCGAGGACGAACATGTCGTCCCCAGAAGGAGCCGATGTTGTACAATTTTACCCCTACATTTCAAATTTTGGTCTATTGCCCCGCTCGAATCTGATACAAAGCTCCTCCGTGGCCTAAAACCTTATGCTCCTATTTGATGTTACCGTTTCCACTCGAAAACCCGCTCTACAAAGGTTGAAAACCCGTCATTTAAATTATATCTAGCCGCAGCCCCAAGGCCTTAGCCCCCTTTCTGTCATCATCACATGACCTGAGCCCGAAAACCATGGGCCAAAGGGAATAGAGCTAATTGTTTATATTATCGGGGGCGGCAGCAACCGTCCGATCAAACTAAATCAACAGAGTGGTGATCATTACAGGTGGAGGGCCCCGCGCGCAGGAAACCGGCGATATAGTCCCGCACCGCTCCCACCGAGCCGGCTGTTTTGGGCCCAAGGCCAGTGATTCCATTAGAAATGTGCCACACGTCTTTGGTACGGGTTCCCAAAACTGCTCTTCCCATGCGTTAATGACTGTACAAAGGATGGGTAGTGGAACTCCCCCGCGCCGTTGGATCTGGCGATGTTAATCTGATGGCGGATATGTACCAGAACTGCTCGCTCGTTAACGTGTGTCTACCATGTTCTGTGGCCCACCATCATGTCGCTCTCGTCGCTTCCCCACCGTTGATTTGTGATCGCCATCCAATGATCCAGATCCCAGTCTCCCCGTCCATTGACTCTACCGCCACATCGCCCATCCACCCGTCCCCCGTACGTCCACGTGTCTTACTCCCGCACGTCCGAAATAGTTTCCCCCGTCATATATATATATATGTGCGTGCATATGTTTTAATTCATACCTTTCGTTTTCATTCACCCCTCACGTCTAAACTGTTTCACGTAAAAAGGTTGCGCTTCGCTTGTTAAATCTATGTCTCCATTGCTTCTCTTCCACCACCCTGTGTATTTCTCCCGGTCGACCATGTATCCATCGTCCCCGCCTCCACCTGTGTCAGTTTTCTCTAATATTTTGTGGGTTTTGCAGGTTTCAAAGCAATAGAAAGGGCGTTTTAATTCATGGTTTCCGTAGCAGAGGTTAAGAGCATTTTAAAGGATGATATATTGCTGACAAAATTTAAAGAGGAAGCCGAGGGTAGGTGTGAGAAATGATCGCCATTAAAGAAGACAAAGATATGGATTCACATAACCCTCCAGAGAAATCTGCCCTACATTAAAGATCCAGGATTTGAATCCAAAATCAAGGGCCAAGAGTACAGTACAGAATTTCATACTATCTCAGGACCCTTACGACATCAAATTTTTCCTCAGCAAATGGCCGAGCATTGTATATATTTTATTATTTGTGTCTTTTATATATGGAGATTTTCATCTCCCAGCATTTATTTTAAAGAAGATAGTTAGTAATCTGAGTCATTTATAGTTAGTCATTCTGGTGTTTGTGAATGTTTCGCCATTTATTTAAAATTAAGTCAATTAATTGTGCTTCATCTACCTACTCCTCTAAATTCTATCTTTTAAAGGCGAAAAGGAAGACATTGAAGGGATTGAGATGTCTATCGACAAGCCCTGTGCAGTGAAAAGGCTCTTGTATACATTTTGTAATATTTCTGTATGAAGGTTCAGAGCCCGTAGGGTCTCAGTGAGGAGGAGTTATAACTGTAATGAGGATTCTGGTCTTTGGTATCTCACAGTATGTAATTTCTCTTATGTGTTAATACAATATCTCCTTTCATGTTATTTATCTTCTTGTATCATGTTCTAGAATGCGAGTGGCTCACTAGTTTGCAGTAAGGATTCATCTTTGTTGGTGCCCTTTCTGGAATTAGTCAAGTGCTTTAAATAGGCCTAGTCATGATATACTATTCCATGATCATCTCTTCCATATTTTCTGCTATATTGGTTGCATGAGGAGGGTGCTTTTAAAATGCCATTGTCATATAAGGATTCATAAATTGGTATGCCCTTATGTGGTTCTGTTGTGTATCTGGGTATCAGTCTCACGTTAACTAATATCCTCTTTATGTTCCTTCACTACACTCACTTCCTGATATTTGATTTCTGTGATATATTATTTGAACTGGCCCTCTTTACAGTAAGCTATCTCTTAACTGTCTGATGCCTTTATATTGGAGTTCTACATGATGTCCCTACACTATTCCTATCTTTGTATCAGCTTCTGAGAGAGACTGGTCCCATTCAAAACTTATTTCCTTGTTTTACAAGAGATAGTAAGAGATCTTTTGGACTGACAACCCAAGCTATATAATGAGCTCCTTGCTATATTAAGATGTCCTAGGCACTGGTCTATAGCAACTCTAGGCTGTCTCTAGGGGGGGTGACAAAATCATCCACAACACCCCCCATGGAGGAACTTAATGCAATGGAGACCATTACTTCCTAGGGAGCGAGGAATGATCCAAGTGGATATCGATGGCCACCAACCTATTCCATTTGGACCCGCAAAATCAATTCTTGTAGCTTTTCACATTCAACACAACTTACTATTTTTAGCAGGTTATCGGTTCCTAAACTTTCGGAGCCGTTTGGAGGCCCTCATGAGCCACGTGGATATTGGTGTTCACCCACCTATTCCATTTGGACCCGCACCATCAGTTCTTCAAGTTTTTCAATTTTATCACAACTTACTATTTTTAGCAGCTTTTCGGGTCCCGAATTTCTAGATCCATTTTCAGGCCCTAAAGGACGTTTTTGGGCATCGCGCCTCTGTCGAATATGATTCCGATTCATAATTCATATTCGTGATCAAAATTTGTACTCCTCAGATAGATATTTATAATGAGCTATTGAATGTATCAAACGGAGATCGTATGCCAAAGTTACGTCCCCGGGAAGTTGAAACATTGATTTACCCAAACGAGACCCATGGTTTTGGCGCTTCATCTCCTAGGGTTAGGTTTTTGGACATTTCGGGTTTTACATTTTTTCTCAACAATAAATAGGCCTTCGAGCCTCATTGTAACACAGTGGAGAGGCCTATATGTGTCACATCTCTTCTCAGGCATACAGTACCAGTGACCTCACCCGCTCATTTTTATTATTCCTGTAAGATTTTTTCAGTAATTTGTTTTGTAACACAGTTTAGAGGCATGTAGCAACCATATCTCTTCTCAGAGATAATCTACTATCGCCCTAGATGTTTATTTACATCATGTCTGTAAGCACATTTCAGTAACTTTATTTTAATAAACGAAAGCATTATTTCCGCTTCATCTCTAGGTTTATGGTTATATGTGTATTCTATTGTGTTCCTACATAAATTTGGATTAGTTGTATTAGAGTGGGTTTTCTCTTTCTCTATTTTTATTTGCGTGTCCCCAATGTGGTCAGGGTATAAGGAATTTTGGCTCGATCAGCCTCACAAACCCCGACAACCCCCCATGGCGGAAGGAAAGAAAGATGAGGGAGCAGGAGATCCAATCAAAATCTTGCTCGAGGAGGCCCCTAAGAGATAGAGGAACACGATGATGGATAACTTGGCCCACATCCTTCAACGGCTACCCACCGATAGCACATCTACATCCAGCACGTCCACTAACAGGTCCACGACATCCTGGACAAATCCAATACCAAGTTTCGCAAAATTCCCCCCCCCACCCCCCCAATGGAGGAAATTAATGCAATGGAGACCATTACTTCCTAAGGAGGGAGGAATGATCCAGGTGGATATCGGTGGCCACCCACCTATTCCATTTGGACCCGTAACATAAATTCTTGTAGCTTTTCAATTTCAACACAAATTACTATTTTTAGCAGGTTATCGGTTCGTGAACTTTCGAAGCCATTTGGAGGTCCTAATGAGCCACATGGATATTGGTGACCACGCACCTATTCCATTTGGACCCATACCATCAGTTCTTTCAATTTTTTAGGTTCGAAACAAGTTACTATTTTTAGCATTTCGAGTCTCAAACTTTCAGATCTATTTTGAGGCCCTAAAAGACGTTTTTTGGCCATCATGCCTCCATTGAATATGGTTTCAATCCAGAATTAATATTCACAGTCAGTAGTTTTACTCCTTGGATAGATATTTCTAACGAGCTATTGAACGTGTCAAACAGAGATCGTATGCCAAAATTACATCCCTGGGAAGTTGAAACACTGATTTACCTAAACAGGGCCCACAGTTTTGGTGCTTCATCTCTTAGGGTTAGGTTTTTGGACATTTCAGGTTTTACATTATTTCTGTATAATAAATAGGCCTTCGAGCCTCATTGTAACAAAGTGGAGAGGCCTATAGAAATCACATCTCTTCTCAGGGATATGCTACTAGTGCCCTGGCCCGCTCATTTTTATTATTCCTGTAATCTTGTTTCAGTCATTTGTTTTGTAGCATAGTTCAGAGGTATGTAGCCACCACATCTCTTCTCAGAGATAATTTATTAGTGCCCTAGCTATTTATTTACATTATGTCTGTAAGCACATTTGAGTAATTTGATTATAACAAAAGGACGCATTATTTTCAGTGCATCTCTGTGTTTATGGTTATATGTGTATTATGTTGTGTTCTTGCATAAATTCAGATCAATGGTATCAAAGCGGGTCTGCTATTTCTCTATTTTTATTTTTATGTCCCCAATGTAGTCAGGGTATAAGGAGTTTGGGCTTGATCAGCCTCGCAAACCATGATGACCCCCCATGGGAGAAGGAAAGAAATATGAGGGACTAGGATAACCTATCAAAATCTTGCTCGGGGAGGCCCGTGAGAAATAGAGGAATGCGATGATGGATAACTTGGGTCAGATCCTTCAATGGCTACCCACCAATGACACATCTACATCCAGCATGTCCGCCAATAGGTTTGCAACATCCAGGACAAATCCAATACCAAATTTCACAGAATCCCCCCCCCCCCCCCTTCCCCATCCCCATGGAGGAACTTAATGCAATGGAAACCATTACTTCCTAAGGAGGGAAGAATGATCCAAGTGGATATCGGTGGCCACCCACCCATTCCATTTGGACCCGGAACATCAATTCTTACATCTTTAACTTTCAGCACAACTTACTATTTTTAGTAGGTTGTTGGTTCCTGAACTTTTGGAGCCATTTCGAGGCCCTAATGAGCCATGTGGATATTGGTGGCCACCCACCTATTCCATTTGGACCTGCACCATCAGTTTTTTCAATTTTTCAATTTTGGAAAAACTTACTATTTTTAGAATTTTTTTGGGTCCCAAAATTTTGGAGACATTTTGAGGCCCTAAACAACATGTTTTGGGCATCGTGCCTCTGAAAAAACTGATTCCAATCTAGATTCAATATTTGCGGTCAGAAATTGTACTACTCAAATAGATCTTTCTAATGATCTATTGAAAGTGTCAGATAAAGATCGTATGCCAAAGTTACGTCCGTGGGAAGTTGAAACACCGATTTACCCAAACGAGGCCCATAGTTTTGCTGCCTCACCTTATAGGGTTAGGTTTTTGGACGTTTCAGGTTTACATTGTTTCTCAACAATAAATTGGTATTCAAGCCTCTTTGTAACACAGTGGAGAGGCATTTGGCCATCACATCTCTTCTAAGGGATACGCTACCAGTGCCCTTGCCTGGTCAATTTTATTAATCCTGTAAGATTTTTTTAGTCATTTGTTTCGTAACACAGTTCAGAGTTATGTAGCCATCAAATTTATTCTCAGAGATAAGCTACTAGCGCCCTAGCTGTTTGTTTACATTATTTCTGTAAGAACATTTCAGTAATTTGATTTTAATAAAAGGAAGCAATATTTCTACTGCATCTCTATGTTTATGGTTATATGTGTATTCTGTTGTGTTCCTGCATAATTTAGATCAGTGGTATTAGAGCGGTTCTGCTCTTTCTCTATTTTTATTTGCATGTCCCCAACGTGGTCAAGGTATAAGGAGTTTGGGTTCGATCAGCCTCGCAAACCTCGACGATCCTCCATAGCAGAAGGAAATAAAGACGAGGGACCAGTAGAACCTATCAAAATTTTTCTCAAGGAGGCCCCTGAGAAAGAGAGGAATGTGATGATGGATAAATTTGCCCAGATCCTTCAACGTCTGCCCAACGAAAACACATCTACATCTACCACGTGCGCCAACAGGTCCGGGACATCTTGGACAAATCCAATACCAAGTTTCGCAGAATTTCCCCCCCATGGAGGAACTTAACACAATGGAGACCATTTCTTCCTAAGGAGGGAGGAATGATCCAGGTGTATATCGGTGGCCACCCACCTATTCCATTTGGACCCGCAACATCAATTCTTGCAGCTTTTCACTTTCAGTACAACTTACTATTTTTAGTAGGTTGTTGGTTCATGAACTTTCAGAGCCATTTGGAGGCCCTAATGAGCCATGTGGATATTGGTGGCTAACCATCTATTCCATTTGGACCCGCACTAGCAGTTCTTTTAGTTTTTCAGCTTCGACACAACTTACTATTTTTAGTATGTTTTCAGGTCCCGAAATTCCAGAGCCATTTTGAGGCCCTAAATGATGTTTTTTTGGCATCGCGCGTACGCAAAAATATTTCAAATATTCACGATCAAAATTTTTACTCCTCAGATAGATATTTCTAATGAGCTATTGAATGCATCAAACAGGGATCGTATGCCAAAGTTATGTCCTCGGGAATTTGAAACACCGATTTACTCAAACGGGGCCCACAGTTTTGGCGCTTCATCTCCTAGGGTTAGGTTTTTGGACGTTTCAGGTTTTGCATTGTTTCTCAACAATAAATAGGCCTTTGAGCCTCATTGTAACATAGTGGAGAGGCATGTAGCCGTCACATATCTTCTCAAGGATATGCTACTAGTGCCCTCGCCTGCTCATTTTTATTATTCTTGTAAGCTTGTTTTAGTCATTTAGTTTGTAACACAGTTCAGAGGAAAGTAGGCACCACATTTCTTCTCAGAGATAATCTACTAGTGCCCTAGATGTTTATTTACTTTATGTCTGTAAGCACATTTTAGCAATTTTGTTTTAATAAAAGGAAGCATTATTTCCTCTACATCTCTATGTTTATGGTTATATGTGTATTCTGTTTCGTTCCTACATAAATTCGGATCAGTGGTATCAGAGAGAGTCTACTCTTTCTCTATTTTTATTTGAATGTCCCCAATGCGGTCAAGGAATAAGGAGTTTGGGCTTGACCAACCTCGAAAAACCCCAACGACCCCCCATGGCGGAAGGAAAGAAAGCAAGGGAGCATGAGATGCTATCAAAATATTGCTTGGGGAGGGCCCCAAGAAACAAAGGAATGCGATGATGGATAATTTTGCGCATATCCTTCAACGGATGCCCACCGATAACACATCTACATCCAGCACGCTCGACAACAGGTCCACGACATCCTGGACAAATCCAATACCATGTTTCACATAATTCCCCCGCCCCCATGGAGGAACTTAACACAATGGAGACCATTGCTTCCTAAGGAGGGAGGAATGATCGAGGTGGATATCGGTGGCCACCTACCTATTCCATTTGAATCTGCAACATCAATTCTTGCAGCTTTTCTCTTTCAACACAACTTACTATTTTTAGCAGGTTGTGAGTTCCTAAACTTTCGGAGTCGTTTGGAGGCCCTAGTGAGCTACGTCGATATTGGTGGCCACGCACATATTCCATTTGGAACCACACCATCAGTTCTTTCAGTTTTTTGGTTTCGACACAACTTACTATTTTTAGTAGTTTTTCATGTCCCAAATTTCTGTAGCCATTTTGAGGCCCTAAACGACGTTTTTTGGGCATTGTGCCTCTAGAAAAAATAATTGGGATATTTCTGGTTAGTTTTTTACTCCTCAGTTAGATATTTCTAACGAGATATTGAATGCAGCAAACGAATATTGTATGCCAAAGTTATGTCCCCCGGAAGTTGAAACACTGATTTACCCAAACGAGGCCCACAGTTTTGGTGCTTCATCTCCTAGCATTAGGTTTTTGGACGTTTCGGGTTTTACATTGTTTCTAAACAATAAATAGGCCTTCGAGCCTCATTGTAACACAGTGGAGAGGCTTGTAGCCATCACATCTCTTCTCAGGGATACGCTACTAATGCCCTCGCCCGCTCAATTGTATTATTCCACTAAACCTTTTTTAGTCATTTTTTTGGTAACACAGTTCAGAGGCATGTAGCCACCACATGTCTTCTCAAAGATAAGCTACCAGTGCCCTAGCTATTTATTTACATTATGTCTGTAAGCACATTTCAGTAATTTTATTTTAATAAAAGGAAGCATTATTTCTGTTGCATCTCTATGTTTATGGCTATATGTGTATTATGTTTCGTTCCTGCATAAATTTGGATCAGTGGTATCATATAGATATGTGCTTCCATTATATACCGATCTACCTTTGATGAAACCCGCACCGCTGCCGGTGCATGGATATATTAACAACTCACCGCCAAACAATATAATACGTCATATGGTGCATTTAGTATTATAACTGAACCGCAAAAATAGTGTAATAAACCTAACAGTGTGTGGGGTATTATAAACACACCACAAAAACGGTGTAATACACCGTATGGTGCTTTCCTAGTTAAAGAGAGCAACAGTGCCCTATTTCAAATTTGGCGCACAGATTTAAAAAAATGTTTTCAATTTTTTACGACACAGAACTTCCGCGATGTGTTGTAATAATACAGACTACCGATGCGGTAGAGTAAGCAGGGCACAATGATAAATAAAGATCCATTTTTTCTAAAATTCATGCAATTTCCGAATGGATTGGGATCAGTCTATGAAAATCGTCCCGTGGGTTGGAAATCAATATAAAATGAAAAACCCTAATTCTAAAGTCATAGAAACAGGGAGAAGAAAGGGAAAAAACAAACAAATAAAGGGTTCAAGGAAAAAATGGATAAAACTGCAGCAAAAAATAAAAAACTGCAGAAAAAAAGTAAAAAAATAAATAAATAAATAATCACGAAATGGTTTAAAATTCTATCATAGCGGACTTGACTCATCATATTTTTGGTTTCTGATGTCTGAATACTTCTATTGGAACGTATTTTTCCATCCACAATGCCCTCATGCTCTCTTGCTTCAAGTTGTCTCCCGCAAAAATCTAACTGAAAATTTTTAGCAAAAATAGTGAAATAATGAAAAGTCTTTAGTATTTAAAGAATTATTTTATCAAATTAGATTTTCGAAAATATTTTGCCGCCCATTTTTCAAATTGCTGCTTTTTTTTAACTTAAACAAAATAGAGTTGTATTTTTTTTATTTGCGTTTATTCGTTTCTGGTGTGCGTAAATGTGACGCACTGGTGCATTTTATTAATACTACACACCGGGGCCTGTTAGGATAATAAGTGCACCGAACTTTTATTTTTTATTTTTTTTGTATGTAAGATCATAAAAAATAATGATAATTATTAAGTACATGGATTTATTTTCATCATTTTCTAAACTTTATATATGTAAGATCATAATAAAATAATGATAATTATAAAGTACATGAATTTATTTTCATTTTTTTCTAAACTTTATGTTACAAAAATTCGTATTATTCTAGATTTATTATTTTACAATTATTTTCAAATTTACAAATTTAAATATTTTAATAAAATCATTTCACATTAATACAATTAGAATTAAAATTACAATTACAATTTTACATATAATTACATTTACAATTACAATTACAATTTTACAAATATTTTACAGACAACTCAATTAAAATTACAGTTACAAATACAATTACATTTACAATTTTACATAGAATTAAATTTGCAATTACAATTACAATTTTACAAATGTTTTACATACAATTCAATTAAAATTACTATTACAAATAAAATTACAATTTGTGAAATTTACATACAATTAGAATTACAGTTACAATTTTACAATTTTTCTTATATACAATTACAATCATTTCAGAATAAATTAGATATTACAATTACAATTAAAATTTTACATTAATAAATATTTTACATACAATTAAACTTAAAATTACAGTTAGTACAAATACAAATACAATTTTACAATTTTACATAGAATTAAAATTTAAATTACAATTACATTCACGACATAATATTTAATAAATATCATGGTCATTTAATAATATTAAATTAGTTAATAAAAATCATCACGATCATGATAAACATCATACAAACATCATATTCGACTAATAAACACATTCAATTAACATCAAATTAACATTATATATTAACATCATCACAGCACAAACATGAAATATACATCTCAATATAATGTCAAATAACTCATGCGCCTACCACATATACACATATATCTATGAGCTAAACATTAAATGAACATACCTAACATGACTAACAATATGTGCCACATCATGATGATCATCAACATGAAAATTACGTAAAACTGCAACATGAACATAAAATACATGGACCATGTATATATAAATATATAACTGAATAATGTTAAAAATATACAACAGTAATATAAATGTCATGGATGAGGCACTGGTGGTAGTATAACAACATCAATAACACTAGTACAAGTGGTTGCACCTTGCTCAGTAATGCTGGGTGCAGCCTCGATAGTCGATGGTCGCCTAGCCTGTTCATGATCATGATGATCACTAGTACTTATGAATGCATCCGTTGGTGGTAGTACAACATGATCAATTGCACAGTAGTAGTGGAGGTGGCCTGCTCATTCAATAGTACTGTAGCCTCGATGGTCGATGGTCCAGCCTACTCATGATGATCTTGACTAGTACTCATGGTGGATGCTGCAGGCTGCTGACTAGACGTGGCCGATGGTCCAACCTCATCTCCATGACGACTATTTTCAGATGCTGGAAGTGGAGCATCATGCTGATCATCAGGCACGCCGCGAGGTGAATGATCATTATATGCATCTCAGTGGTTGCTGGCAGATTGTCCATCACGTGTCGCAGCTCGACTATGCCTATAGCTTCAGACAATCCTCTTCAATCGCGTAACAACTCTCATAGCTCCTACGACATGCCGCATCATGTGGTACATGTCACGCGGCATGCCTCTCCACATCTGTATCAATTTATCATCACCCTATATATCTATGTAATGAGTGGGCCTGATACCCGCATCTGAAATCAGTCCACAGAGTTGGCTGCCCAACTCCATCCAGTATCTGGTCTCTGGTCAACCACGCCTAGAAAAAGGTGGTACCGATGCACCATGAGGTGTATGAGGATCCTCCCGATCATCTAGTGCATCAGCCATCTCCTAATCGAAATCATCAGGATCGACACCTGGATCATGTGGTGGATCCGACATCTCATCGCCATCAAAAGACCCAATGTTTGCAAAATATATACAAGTACAAAAAAATAATTAGAAAATTTCATTACATAATTTAATAAAAAAAAGTTAAATAACATGTTAGAATAAATATAAATAAAAATATAATATTACCTCTATCATATGGTGGCTCATCAGGAGTGAACAGGATGTTGGGACACCCTCGCCAATCTAGTCCAGCATAAGGACATGGGACCATAATGAAGGGATGCAGCCCACCAATGCTGGCTAGTAAGTCCAATGAATCATGTGATATCCTCGCTGGAAACATAGTGTCTCCCCTCTTCGGCATCATCTGCCCCCACATGTGCATCCAAGCCTCCAACATCGGCCTACGAGGCTGTCGAACAAAACTCGGTCTCATCTTTGGAAACCTCTCAAAAAATGAACAAAACAGCTATGAAGAAAAAGGGAAGTTGACCCTCCCTGTTGCATGAGCACGACATATATCTAAGGCCATACAAAACTGTTGCAAAAAAATGGCAGACCACATGACAAGTCATGGCTGTTGTACTAAAGAATCAACGTAATATAAAAGTGAGCAACTAATGTGTTGCCTGTCATTGGTGTTGTGCGAAATGATCGAAGCGATAATAGAGAGGCACTGCATTTCCTGTCTACCAAAAGCACCTATACGTAACTGACCTCCAAGTACTACCTGAAACTCTGAAGGAGACAGTACATGTGCTCCAATGTATCTTTGGGAGTAAACTAACTGACTCCCTGCTACACAACAAGGTGGAACGTCTGGGAATGAGGGAAGATCCACCCCTCTCCTTGATAGTCCTGTAATAAAATCAATTTCCTCCTCAGTGGGTGTGTACCACTAGTTAGGACCAACCTGAAAAGCCTGTCAGTCGGCATTCCACCTGCCGATAGGATGTCTCAAAAACACATTATGGGCCTTTAGGCCAGAAGTAGCCTCCTCAGAAATTGAGGAGGCCTACCTGCTTAAGGATTTCCTGGGTATCTGCAATAATAGGGCGAGGGCATCCATCTCTCTCTCTCTCTCTTGCATCCCATTGGTGAATCATGTCATACTGTTCTGCTTGTTGTTGCTGTTGTTTCTCCTGTTCTCTCTGAATCATTGCCATATTAAATATATTTTTTTTATTAAAACAGAAATGTACTTATAAATATACACATATAATTTCTTTTGAAAAAAAACACACATAAAATTCGGTGCTCCATAAAATTAGTCACACACCAGTGCCAATGCATTATAATATTTTAGCGCACCATCCTCAGGGCCACTAAAGAAAATGACCGCACCGGATGTAGTGCCGATGTCCATTTTTCAAGCGCCGCGGACTGTTTATAATTCAGAATAGCGGTGCACTGACTGAAATATACACCCTGGCGCATATAGTGGTGTCAACGCACCGAGTTCATGACAATGACATAGTTGACAGTGCGGCCTTTTACTCGGCTACACCGTTGACCTTCTCGGAATGAAAAATGCGGTGCACTGACATAAACAAGGGCGAAAAAAGCAGTCAACGCACCGCACTGTGATTTTTGAGGTCAACGGTGTGCCTAGATAAATGAGCACACTGCCTTTTTATTTTTTAATTTTTAATTTGAAATTATGCGGGGCGCCTTCCAAAACTGCCTCAGAAACGGCATGGTTACCATTAGCACCAGTAGCGGTGCTACCGGTAAATTTTACAGGTAGCGTCGCGATCGGTGCGAGCTGAACAGATCGAGCACACCACACAACAAATTTTTTTTTTTTAATGGTTATTTTTAGGTTTATTTCAATATCTAATCCGGTAAAAAGCTTAATTATAGAAAAACTAGAAAAACTGTACATTTCATCGTCGAGGAGGCATATTGGCTATAAAATTTGGAAAATAAAATTTGGCCACTGTTTTTCAAAATGCAAGCTGCATATTAGTTTGCAATGTAGAGCAACAGTCTGTGCAATGGGTGCAATGAGAGCACCGATGGTAGGGTGGCTCAGAAATAAGAAAATAGCACCAGAGCTTGACAGCTCTGGAGCACTGAGGAAAGTGAATAACGAAGTTTTTTGGCCGTAATTTTTTTTTTATTAACCCTGTTCCAGTGCACGGGGTTTTATAAGCTTAGCGGTGTGGTTAGGAAAACCACACCTGGCGGTATCACTTTGGGCGCGTTGTGTATAACGCCTCGGGACGTTGCCCTAACCGCGCATCGGGATGTTTTAGTTTCGGCACGAAATTTTTTTGATGCACCGGGGTGGCATAATGGTAAAGCACCAATGCATAATAGTCGCAAAGCACCAGTTTTTTGGCCTTAATTTTTTTTTTATATAACGCTATTCCAATGCATGTTGTTTCTGGTGCACTGGTGCTCTTAAAGAAGAACACACCGGTTTGTTTCTGTTTTGTCGCGATGTTTTATGATGCACCGACGTGGAGGAGTATTAATGCCCCAGTGCGCTACATTAATTGGATGCCTTGGTGGTGTGTACTTTGTGCACGTTCTCTGGTGTGCCAATGTTCGGTGCGCACCAGTGCGTTCTATGGTATCGTGCGTACTGGTAATTGATATCTCAAGAGCACTACAAAACTAAAAAATACGGGTTTTTTGTCATTTAATTTTACCCTTTACCGATGCACATTATTTATAGGTGCATCGGTACTCTTTTCTGCTAACGTATCAGCTGTTTTGTGTTTTGGCACATTTTTTATGATGCAACGGTGTGGTTTCTGTCTACCGCACCGCATGGTTTCAGTGTCGGAGTTGTGTTTTATAATGCACTAGTGCAGAAAATTTGTGAGGCACTGGTGCTCTATTATATTATGATGCACCGGTCGTGTGTGTACAAAGTGCACAGTGTCTGGTGTGCCAATGATTTGGACCGCACCAGTGTTTTATTTTTTTTTAGAGCACCGGGGTGAGTTATAATGATAAGAGCACCAATAGGAAAGCATCCACAAAACCCTCTGCCTACTAACCTCCTCTAGTAACATATTCTAGAAATGGATGTGTGGGGTATTTTTATTTTTGGTTCCTAAAAAACATCCACTAGAGGGTCTTTCCCTTGTAGTGCATCTACATCCAACACGTCTAGCAACAGGTCTGTGACATCCTGGACAAATCCAATACCAAGTTTCGTAGAATTTCCTCCCCCATGGAGGAACTTAACGCAATGGAGACTGTTGCTTCCTAAAGAGGGAGGAATGGTCCAAGTGGATATCGGTGGCCACCCACCTATTCCATTTGGACCCGCAACATCAATTTTTGCAACTTTTCCCTTTCATCATAACTTTCTATTTTTAGCAGGTTGTTGGTTCCTGAACTTTTGGAGCCGTTTGGAGGCCCTAATGAGCCATATGGATATTGGTGGCCACCCACCTATTCCATTTGGACCCGAACCATCAATTATTTCAATCTTTTAGTGTCGGCACAACTTACTATTTTTAGCAATTTTTTAGGTCTCGAACTTTGAGAGCCATTTTGAGACCTTAAAAGACGTTTTTTGGGCATTCTGCCCTCGACGAATATGGCTTCAATCTAAAATTGATATTTTTAGTCAAAAATTGTACTCCTAGGATAGATCTTTCTATCGAGTTATTGAACGTTTCAAACAGATATCGTATGCCAAAGTTACGTCTCCGGGAAGTTGAAACACTGATTTACCTAAACGGGGCCCACAGTTTTGGTTCTTCATCTCCTAGGATTAGGTTTTTGGATGTTTTAGGTTTTATATTGTTTCTTAATAATAAATAGGCCTTCCAGAATCATTGTAACATAGTGGAGAGGCCTATAGCCATCACATATCTTCTCAGGGATATGCTATCGATGCCCTCTCACGCTCATTTTTATTATTCCTGTAAGCTTGTTTCAGTCATTTGTTTTGTAACACAGTTCAGAGGCATGTAGCCATCACATCTCTTCCCAGAGATAAGCTATCAGTTCCCTAGCTGTTTATTTACATTATGTCTATAAGCACATTTCAGTGATTTGATTTTAATAAAAGGAAGCATTATTTCCACTGCATCTCTGTGTTTATTGTTATATATGTATTTTGTTGCATTCCTACATAAATATGGATCAATATTCCCTTGGAATCGCTTTAAACTGATTTTTCAAACAAGACTTATGGAATTTAAAAAAAAATAAACACATTTTTCTTGCTTTTGAGGAGCTCGATATTCAAACTGATCTATCTCTGCAATTTCATATAATATTCCTAATTAGTCCTAAGCTAATTGGAATATTAATTTTTGTTTTTTTCCTTTGATTAAAGAATAAAACTATAAAGGAGGTCCATTAGACTCCTAATAAAGAATAAATCAATGCCAAATGTGAAAAAGGCTAAATGATGGCTATGTAAGCAAGCACCCTTAAGTGTGAAAGGAGTTGGAATTTTTGACTGGGTCAACCTTGACCAAATCTACAGTGCTATCATGGAGGAGTGGCCATCAATGAGGCACAGTGTAGTTTTATATGAATATGGCTTGTGTGAAATAGATGATCTCATTGAAGGTGGTTTAGGGTTTACAAGATCTTAATATATACAAGGAAGAGGATGGCAGCATGAAAAGGTTGTTGAAGGATATGATATTTTGATATATTGTCTGTTTATACCATATAGCTTTCTTTGGCTGTTTAGCCTAGATTGCAAATGTTGTTTAGCATTGGGTGTTATTGTTGAGGAATCCCACCTCTTCCCATTGAGTAGCTCTTGGGAGAGTTTTTATTGCATAGTCCACTATCTGGCTTGAGGCCAAGCTTCTCCTTTCAACTACAACGCAAATCCTGTTGAGGGTTTAGTTGTCTTTGCAAGCTGTAGTAAGTGGAGGCTAGATCTATTCATATCTAGGACATTTTAGTGCCCTTTTTCAGTCGAGGAGTCTTCTACTCCATTGGGCAGAGTTGTTGTTAAACCAGGGTGCTTCTGTATAAAATTCTCATCCTCCCATGTAGAATCTTCAGTGGGTAAGTTCTTCCACTTGATGAGATACTCTGAAATTGATCGATTCCATAGCTATCGAGTTCTTATTTCCATGACCACTTCAGGATCCAATATGATTTTTCCTTCCTCATCAAGTTTTGGCAATATTGTTTGGACTAGAATATTTTCACCTATAACCTTATTTAAGCATGAAACATGGAAAACTGGATGCACTCATGAAGAAGCAGGAAGCTCCAATTTGTATGCCATACTACCAATCTTTTACAACACCTTGTAAGGACCATAGTACATTGGCGATAATTTATTATCCTTCTTAGCTTGCTTGAGGGACATTTGTTTGTATGGTTGTAGCCATAAAAATACCCAATCTCCTACATCAAAACTTATTTTTCTGTGATGTTGATCTGCCTGTTGTTTCATTCAATTTTGTGCCAAATTCAGGTTATCCTTTAAGAGTTGGAGAACTTCTTGTTGATGCTCGATGTGATCTTCCAGTGCTTGAACCTTCGAATTTTCTCTTAAAGATGATGTGATGGATGGTGGATGAAATCCATAAAGTGCCATAAATGGGGTCATTTTTGCTACAATATGGAAGGAAGTGTTATACCACCATTCAAGGAGAGGTAACCACTTGACCCATTGTGTTTTTTTATCAGATACAAGACAACGAAGATATCCTACCAAAAATTTATTTACTATATTAGTTTGACCATCGGATTGAGGATGATAAGATGAGCTATGAGCTAATTGATTACCTAAACAAAAAAATAATTCTGTCCAAAAATTTCCAGTAAAAATGGGATCTCTGTCACTCACAATAACCCTTGGGTTTCCATGTAGCTTTTGAATTGTGTCCATAAATGTAGTAGCAACTATACTTGCTTTAAATGGATGAGATAATGCACAAAAGTGTGCATTCTTGGTAATTCTATCAACTACCACCATGATGACACTCTTTTCTTCGGACTTAGGTAAACCTGTGATAAAATCCATTGAAATTTCCTACCAATGTTGACTTGGAATGGATAAAGGTTGTAGAAGACCTAGGGTCTTAATTGTCTCAACTTTATTTTGCTGGCAAACCAAACATTCCGCCACAAACTTTTTAATATCCGATTTAAGGCCATCCCAAAAAAAATTCTTTCTTCACCCTGTGGTAAGTTTTTAAAAATCCTGGTTGTCCTCCTAAAGGAGAAGTGTGCAATTCCAAAAGAATATTTTGTTTTAGTTGGGAATTCTTGCAAATATATAAGCGATCTTTGTACCATAAGGAATAAGTTTTCCAACTAAATGTATCAGATGTACTAGGAAATTGTTGCAAATTTTGAATGAGTGTCCACACTTCTTTTTCCTTCTTCCGTTCATCCCTTGCTTCGGTTATCCAATCTTGTTGGATAATAGATAAGGCACAAAGCAATGCTTCCACCTCTTCATTCTTTCTTGAGAGTGCATCTGCAACAACATTTAGCTTCCCTTTTTGTAGATTATTTCAAAGTCATAACCTAATATCTTTGTGACCCATTTTTGCTGCTCTTCTGAAGATAGTCTTTGTTCCAAAAAAAATTTAAGATTATCATGATCAGTTTTTACCTTGAAGTGTCTTCCCATTAGGTAAGTTCTCCATTTCTTTAGTGCATGCAGTATTGCTAACATTTCCTTCTCATAAATAGGTTTTTGTAAATACTTTCCTTGATTGGATGACTTTCAAAAGAAATGGGTCTTCCTTCTTGCATTAAAACAACGCCAATTCCATTTCCTGAGGCATCACATTTCACAATAAGGGTTTTTGTGAAGTCTGGCATAGCTAAGACTGGTGCTAGGCACATTGCCTCTTTAAGATGCTCAAAGGCCTTAGTTGCTTTAGGAGTCCATGAAAATGCATCTTTCTTCAATAATATTGTTAGAGGTGCTGCTATTCTCCCATAATTCTTAACAAACTTTCGATAATACCCTGTTAACCCGAGAAATACTCGCAACTGCTTTATGGTTGTGGGGACTTTCCATTCCTTAATGGCTTTAATTTTGTTACGGTCTACCTTAACACCCTCGTGAGATACAATATGACCTAGATATTCCACCTCTTGTACTCCAAAGAAACATTTGGATGTTTTTTCATATAATTGTTTCTCCTGCAATAATTTGAGCACCCTTTCAACATGTTGAACGTGATCCTTCCAAGACCTATTGTAGATCAGTATATCATCAAAAAATACTAGCACAAATTTTCAAAGGAAGGGTTTGAAAATGGAATTCATCAACCCTTGAAATGTAGAGGTGCATTGGTAAGGCTAGAAGGCATGACCAAAAATTCATAATGACCCTCATGATTTCAAAATGCTACGTTTGGAATATCTTCAGTCTTCATTCTAATTTGATGATATCCTGAATGAATATCTAACTTTATAAAATAAATTGCTCCATGTAATTCATCCAATAATTCATCAATCACATGAATGGAAAATTTATCTTTAATGGTGAGCTTATTGAGCTCCCTATAATCCGGACAGATGCACCATGATCCATCTTTCTTGTGTACCAATACTACAGGAGCAGAGAAAGAACTTTGACTAGGTTGAATTATACCTTCCTCTAACATTTATGCAATCATACATTCAATTTCGCTCTTTTCGACATAAGGATATCTATAAGGCCTGATATTTGTAGGAACACTTCCTGGAATCAAATGAATAGCATGATCATGATCACGAATAGGTGGGAGTCCTTTGGGAGTTTCAAACACCTTGGAATGATTGTCCAAGACTTTTTGGAGATCTGTAGAAATAGATGATTTTGATGTTGGAACTTCTAGTGAGCATAGTTGTGCAATTATGCCTCGTTGTTATTTCTTTAGAAGCTTTTTCATGACATTAGAGCTTATTATCTTTCCCGGCTTCCTTGAAATACCCCGTAATTCGACTTCCTTTCCTTCTAAAAAAAAATTCAAGAAAAGTTCTCGAAAATTAAAAGTTACTATCCCCAAAGATTGTAACCATTGTACTCCTAGTACAACATCAACACCTCCCATAGGAATGGAAAGCATTGGACTATTCAATACATATTTCCCCATGGTTAGCTTGATATTATGGCATTTTCCAGAGAAATTTATAGTTCCTTCATTTGCAACCATCACTTGACATTCTGTTGCTGGGTATAGGAAACAATTCAATTCCTTGGCTACCTTACAATGAATAAAGTTATGGGTGCTAACTGAATCAATCAACACCATTACCTTTTTCTTCTTGATATGTCCTTCTATCTTGAGAGTTTGAGGAGTGGTAATTCCTGCCAATGCATTACACGATATGGTCAGACTCATTTCTTCCTCTTCTAGGGCTCATTCCCCGTGTATATCATCTTCTTGTTCATTTTCTTCTTCCTCTTCACAATCTATGTAAAATAATTTCTTCTCAACACACTTATGACCTTTAGTGTATTTGCTATCAAAACCATTCTTCTCCTTTTTCTTCCAATTGTTGTGGCGTCAACCTTGTAGGTTGTGGAAATCTAGGAGTAGCAACAGTTCTATATTTATAGATGTGAGTGGTAGGCTTCCTTGTCACCATAATTTTACATTCAATTTTTCTTGCCAACCTCAATTCCTTCTCTAATGAATCAGGTTCCAAAACACAAACTTCATGTTGGATGTTATCCTTTAAAGTACCTATGAAGAGATTGATCCTGTGTTCCTCTGAAAGATTAGTTACCCTTATATTCAATTTCTGGAAGTCCTTAATGTGCTCCCCCACTGAACACTTTTGTTTGAGATTTATCAATTGGATAAAGAAAATGTTGCTCTTTGTATCCTCATAATGTGCTATCATTTCCTCCATAAAAATTGACCAAGTGACAATTTTTCTATGGGAGCCAAGCCATCGATACCATACAAATGTATTTTTTTCTAAATGTAAAGTTTCAATGCATACATTTTGTGTGTTTTTCACATTATTGAGATCAAAATATTGCTCCATCTGTATGTATCCAAGTTACAGGATCCTTTCCATCAAACTTCCTCATATCCATTTTTGGAATATGGTGGTTCTTGCCTATAACATTAGAGTTTATGAAATCACAATTAGCATTTATTTTTTTCTCATCATGAGTTTCCTCTACTATCTTTTCACCATTAGGAAACATATCTTGTATCAACTTTTCCAAAACTTCAATGTCTACTTTTAGATCCTTCTTCATGTTTTCCATGTTGTATTTCATTTTTTCATCGATCTTAGCTTCCATGTCATCCATCTTAACTTCCATGCCTACTTCCATGCCATCCATATTAGCTTCCAAACCATTCATCTTAGCTTCCACGCCTTTCTTCAAACCATCCATCTTAGTTTCCAAGCCTTTCTTCAAAACTTCCATTTCATTTTTTGTTGTTCTTTGCGAGAGCGAAATTTTTTGCACTTGCTCTTGTAATTTCGATATCTCATGTTGCCATTCTTTGTATTCATGAGTCATAGTAGAGCCTTCTCAAGGCTTAATGGGTGTTGAATTATTTTTAGGGGCCATTTTAGAATCCAATACTGATATCTATTCTACAATATGCCCTTGGAATCAATTCAACTTGATTCTTGAAACAAGACTTATGCAATTCGAGAAAAAAATACACACCTGTTACTTGATTTTGAGGAGCTCGATATTGAAATTGAATTATCTCTATAATTGCAAATCCTCATATCTGAAATTAAGCCTTGTACTATCCCTTTTAAGCTTCCTTCAAATTCCACAGGTCTGATCTGATTTCGATTCTTCAAGGAAAAGTTATGTCCAATCTCCCACAATGACTCAATTTTGGACTGGTTCAGTAGAGAAAACTTGTATGATTTTCCATATGTCACTATTTCCTCCTATGGCTCTAAAATTGATATACGGAAAACTACAGTCCATTTACTTGTGGCAAATTTTTACAGCATTCCAATCTGATGCTCAGACAGAGAGTTATGAATATTTTCCCTCGATCACCTCTTTGAGATGAAATTTAGAAGCCTGAAAAAGCCCTAACTTCCACAAATCATATCTCTGAAAATATTGCGAACCAATATCTAGAATTTTGCAACGATGTTCCTAAGGATTTCGGGTTCGCACTCTAAAAATTTTAGATTCTGAACCTTCGTAGAAAAAAAACGTTATTATGAAAATACCACGACGACCTGTTTAGGGTAAATTTAGGTGCCTGTAAAATGACCTAACTTGCACAGATCATATCTCCGAAATATTGCGAAAAAAGCTTTAAAATTTTGCAATGATTTTCCTCAGGATTTTGGCTTTGCACTCTAAAAATTTCAGATTTTGAACCTTCGTAGAAAAAAAATTATAGAGAAAATGCCACAATGACGTGTTTGGAGTAGCGAAACCCTAGAATCTCAAAGCTCTAATACCAAATATTGTGAAACCAGCTCCAGAAATAGAAGAAAAGAGATATCAACGCCTTATTTATAAGCCACTTCAAGGGGGCAACCTCCAACAGATTACATGAATGAACAATTCCTGGATGATACAAATTACAAAAACTCTCTATATATAGGAGTCCATGGGGCCACAATGTAATCCTAGTTGACCTAACAATAATAATTTAAGGGCACAATAATAACAATACGGGGGTTACAGGGGTACAATAATAACAATAAGGGGGTTACACTAACAACAATAAGGGACTATACTAGTAATATAAGGACCTAAAAGGAGCGTATTGGAGTGCTTGGTTATGATTTAAAGATCTTGGCATGTGGCCAACTATTATCTAAACCCTACAACGTAGTCTCCCTTCCAGATCTGTGTTATTCTTGTAGGTATTGTTGCTGGGTGTTTTGTCATAGCAGTCGCAGAGCTGATTTTCAAGTGATGGAGATCTTCCCTTCACTTTGGAGATCCATTGGAGGAGATCTACATATTGTACATTTAATATCTAATCTGCATATTTCTAAACACTTCTAAATATCTAAATATTTCTGCAGATCCGCATACTTAGATCTCAGATCTACTGCTTGTACATGGAGTTTTTCTCAAAACCCCAAGGCGATTAGAAGGAGGAGCCTCTATAGTGTATGGATTTGTTATAGATCTGAATTTTCTTGCACTTATTTTCTCTAGATCTAAAGTGTAACCAACAACAGTTTGTAGTCTAATAAAATAACACTGTCAAGGTATTTTCATTCTAAATATGTGGTTGCAGCGCCTCTTTTGAGGGATTTTATTCTATTGGTGTCTTGTATTTCCATCTATGCATCTTATGGGCCTCATTATAAATCTATTTTGCTGCTGTAAATACTTTTGAAGAGCCTTTTTTTTAGTAGGTTGTTGGTTCATGAACTTTCAGAGCCATTTGGAGGCCCTAATGAGCCATGTGGATATTGGTGGCTAACCACCTATTCCATTTGGACCCGCACTAGAAGTTCTTTCACTTTTTCAGCTTCGACACAACTTACTATTTTTAGTATGTTTTCAGGTCCCGAAATTCCAGAGCCATTTTGAGGCCCTAAATGATGTTTTTTGGGCATCGTGCGTACGCAAAAATATTTCAAATATTCACGATCAACATTTGTACTCCTCAGATAGATATTTCTAACGAGGTATCGAATGCATCAAACAGGGATCGTATGCCAAAGTTATGTCCTCGGGAATTTGAAACACAGATTTACCCAAACGGGGCCCACAGTTTTGGCGCTTCATCTCCTAGGGTTAGGTTTTTGGAAATTTCAGGTTTTGCATTGTCTCTCAACAATAAATAGGCCTTTGAGCCTCATTGTAACATAGTGGAGAGGCCTGTAGCCGTCACATATCTTCTCAAGGATATGCTACTACTGCCCTCGCCTGCTCATTTTTATTATTCTTGTAAGCTTGTTTTAGTCATTTGGTTTGTAACACAGTTCAGAGGCAAGTAGGCACCACATTTCTTCTCAGAGATAATCTACCAGTGCCCTAGATGTTTATTTACTTTATGTATGTAAGCACATTTCAACAATTTTATTTTAATAAAAGGAAGCATTATTTCCTCTACATCTCTATGTTTATGGTTATATGTGTATTATGTTTCGTTCCTACATAAATTTGGATCAGTGGTATCAGAGAGAGTCTACTCTTTTTCTATTTTTATTTGCATGTCCCCAATGCGGTCAAGGAATAAAGATTTTGGGCTCGACCAGCCTTGAAAAACCCCAACGACCCCCCATGGTTGAAGGAAAGAAAGACAAGGGAGCAGGAGATGCTATCAAAATATTGATCGGGGAGGGCCCCAAGAAATAGAGGAATGCGATGATGGATAATTTTTCCTGTATCCTTCAACGACTGCCCACCGATGACACATATACATCCAGCATGCCCGACAACAGGTTCGCGACATCCTGGACAAATCCAATACCAAGTTTCACATAATTCCCCCGCCCCCATGGAAGAACTTAACACAATGGAGACCATTGCTTCCTAAGGAGGGAGGAATGATCGAGGTGGATATCGGTGGCCACCTACCTATTCCATTTGAATCCGCAACATCAATTCTTGCAGCTTTTCTCTTTCAACACAACTTACTATTTTTAGCAGGTTGTGAGTTCCTAAACTTTCGGAGTCGTTTGGAGGCCCTAGTGAGCTGCGTCGATATTGGTGGCCACGCACATATTCCATTTGGAACCACACCATCAGTTCTTTCAGTTTTTTGGTTTCGACACAACTTACTATTTTTAGCAGTTTTTCATGTCCCAAATTTCTGTAGCCATTTTGCGGCCCTAAACGACGTTTTTTGGGCATTGTGCCTCCAGAAAAAATTATTGGGATATTTATGGTTAGTTTTTGTACTCCTCAGATAGATATTTCTAATGAGATATTGAATGCAGCAAACAAAGATTGTATGCCAAAGTTATGTCCCCCGGAAGTTGAAACATCGATTTACCCAAACGGGGCCCACAGTTTTGGTGCTTCATCTCCTAGGATTAGGTTTTTGGATGTTTCGGGTTTTACATTGTTTCTAAACAATAAATATGCCTTCGAGCCTCATTGTAACATAGTGGAGAGGCTTGTAGCCATCACATCTCTTCTCAGGGATACGCTACTAATGCCCTCGCTCGCTCAATTGTATTATTCCACTAAACCGTTTTCAGTCATTTTTTTGGTAACACAGTTCAGAGGCATGTAGCCACCACATCTCTTCTCAAAGATAAGCTACTAGTGCCCTAGCTATTTATTTACATTATGTCTGTAAGCACATTTTAGTAATTTTATTTTAATAAAAGGAAGCATTATTTCTGTTGCATCTCTATGTTTATGGTTATATGTGTATTATGTTGCATTCCTGCATAAATTTGGATCAGTGGTATCAGAGTGGGTCTGCTCTTTCTCTATTTTTATTGGAATGTCCTCAAATTTCAACTCGGTCAGGGTATAAGGATTTTGGGCTCGATCAGCCTTGCAAACCTCGACGACCCCCCATGGCGAAAGGAAAGAAAGACAAGGGACCAGGATATCCTATCAAAACCTTGCTCAGGGAGGCTCCCAAGAAACAGAGGAACGCGATGATGGATAATTTTTCCTAGATCCTTCAATGGCTACCCACCGATGGCACATCTACATCTAGCACGTCAGCCAATAGGTCCTTGACATCCTGGACAAATCCAATACCAAGTTTCGCAGAATTCCCCTTCCCCCCCATGGAAGAACTTAACTCAATGGAGACCATCGATTCCTAAGGAGAGAGGAATGATGCAGGTGGATATCTGTGGCCACCCACCTATTCCATTTGAACCTGCAACATCAATTCTTACATCTTTTCACTTTCAACACAACTTACTATTTTTAGAAGATTGTGGGTTCTTGAAATTTGGGAGTCGTTTTGAGGCTCTAATGAGCCACGTGGATATTGGTGACCACCCACCTATTCCATTTGGACCCGCACAAGTTTTTCAGTTTCGGCACATCTTACTATTTTTAGCAGTTTTTCGGGTCCCGAACTTCTGGAGCCATTTTGAGGCCCTAAACAACATTTTTCGGGCATCGCGCATCTAGCAAAAGAAATTCAATTTTGTAAGGTTAAGAGTTGTACTCGGATATATCTTTCTAATAAGATAGTGAACGCGTCAAATGGAGATCGTATGCCAAAGTTACGTCCATGGGAAGTTGAATCATCGATTTACTCAAACGAGGCCCACAGTTTTGGCGCTTCATCTCCTAGGGTTAGGTTTTTGGAGGTTTTAGGTTTTACATTGTTTCTTAACAATAAATAGGCCTTTGAGCCTCATTGTAACATAGTGGAAAGATGTGTATTCATCACATCTCTTATCAGAGATATGCTACAAGTGCCCTCACCTGCTCATTTTTGTTATTCCTCTAAGCTTGTTTCAGTCATTTGTTTTGTAACACAGTTCAAAGACATGTAGCCACCACATCTCTTCTCAGAGATAAGATACCAGTGCCCTATTTGTTTATTTACATTATGTCTTTAAGCAACATTTTAGTAATTTTATTTTAATAAAAGGAAGCACTATTTCCGCTGCATCTCTCTGTTTATGGTTATATGTGTATTTTTTTGCATTCCTGCATAAATTCAGATTAGTGGTATCATAGCGGGTCTTCTCTTTCTCTGTTTTTATTTTAATGTCCCCAATGCGGTCAGGGTATAAGGAGTTTGGGCTCAATCAACCTCGCAAACCTCGACAACACCCCATGGTGGAAGGAAAGAAAGACGAGGGAGTAGGTGATCCTATCAAAACTTTGTTTGGGATGGCCCCCCAAAAAATAGAGGAACGCAATGATGGATAACTTTGCCCAGATCCTTCAATAGCTGCCTACCGACGGCACATCACTAGAAGGAAAAGACCCTTTAGCGGAGGTTACAAAGCAGGTTTTTAGTGTTATAAAATTGGCCAAAATTGTCAAAAAAACATATGCTACCACATTTGTTTCGGGTAACAGAGGTTTTTTCGAAGCTTTTAATGGAAATTGAACACAACTAAAAAAATTGGGCGATCAGAGGTTATTACGGATGTTTTTCCATCAGTGCTCTTATTAGGTTTGAACGCACCAGTGCGTATTGGTAGACAACGCACCGGAGCATTCTAAGGAGAATGCACCGGGCTGTTAAGGAAAACAACAGCACCAGGCCTGGTGTTGGTGATACAATGCACGGGGCCATTTTAATTGGTCTTGGGATTTGAGCGGTGCGCATAGGTCGAATAAGCGAACCAGTGCGTGTATCTTTATGAGGCACCGGTGCTCTGTATCACATAAAGGAATTGAGATTTATAATTGGTATTGGTATTTTTATGGTGCACATGGCATCTACAAATGCACCGGTGCTTATAGATACATAAACGCGCCAGTGCGCATTATCACACAAATGCACCGATATTTATAACTAGAATTGGTATTAGTGTGGTGCCCATAGAATCATAAATGCACTGGTGCATATAGACACATAAACGCACCAGGTTTCATTTTGTTTTTTTAGAAACATCCACCTCTCACAATCCAATTATTGTGATTGTTTTAAATTCATTATTCATCAAAAGTTGACACATCTTATAACAATATTCATATTAATTACATTTTTATTAATGCATTTGAATGTGTTGTTTGGATTAATTTGTTATATCATATCAGAATTATTGTGGTTTTTTAAAATTCATTATTCATCAAAAGTCGACACATATATATAATCTTATAACAATATTCATATGAATTAAATTTTTATTAGTGCATTTGAGAACGACAATGGAGAACGCAATAGAATAAATTAAAACATATTTTATGATTATATATATATATATATGAATAAGACAGTCTTTATCATACAAAATGGGACAATTATTCGTATCCCTTTGTCTTTCAATTGGGACACTATGTCCATTACATTAAAAAAAATGTCTGATTTCACAGACATATTTCAAAAAATAAAACACCTTGCTTTGATATCCAAATTACATAGTGCTCATCATTCTTCGCTTCAACTGTTGTCACTGCCAGAGCTACTTCCATGACTTGGGTTATTTTCAGGAATGTTGTGTTCACGACGTTGATTGTTTTCTTCTTCTTCATTTTCCATCTACAAACATAAAAATAAACTGAAATGAGTGTATATACATTGGTGAGAATAATGAAAATTCCAATATTAAATAATATACATCAATGTAAATCGAAAAGAAAAATGACATACCATAGCAACAATTGACTCATAAACTATACATATTCTTTCAAAACCATGTACCATGCCATCTTTCAAAATTTCATCTGTTGGCGCAGTTCCATACTTTGTTTCCTGCAAGTTTTATACCCCATAACAAATCATATATTTAATATAAAAGATGCTTTTTTTCTATTAATTATAGACAGAGCTAATTAAAACAAGATCGATAGATGCTTACAAATTCCACAATTAAATTCTGATATGCCAACATATACTCACAACCCATATTTAACCCAATTTCAATCAATTCGTCTAATGATTCTTCTTTGTATGTTAGCACCTGTTTGAAGACATTCAATGATGATTTTGTAAAAAAACTTAAAAAATACAAAAATGAAATCTAGTTAAGTTGTTATAAGGAAGTAACAATTACTCACAAACTTAGAGATCAACCATTTTCTTCCTTGTCATCTTGTTTTATGTGTTGAATGGGTTCCATTTTCTTTTCTTTTCTGCAAGAAAATTCTTGAAAATTAATATTTAATGCTAAATTGTTTATTTATTGTACCTAATGATCGAAAAATTCAATGATTACATATTACATTTGAAGCACGTTGTTCTATTCATTCCACTAGATCCCTCAAACTTTTGTAAAAGTTTTTCCCCCTTTCATTAACTTCCAACACCACTCTAGATGAGCCAAGGAGCAATTCATTTTCATTTGCATGTTCTATTTTTTTTCTTTTCTTAGAACAACATTCCTTTTCTGAGTTGTTGGTCCTTGTAGAACATTAAACATATGTGAATTAGTAGAGTGTTTGACACATGTTATCTAATAATTTTAAGTATATTATTAATGATAATTAAAAAAAGAAACTCATATTGGATCGATAGTATTGTTTCATTCACCTGATTCATCTTTTTGCAATTTTTCCATTAAACTTTTACGCTCTTTTGGTCGTAGATAAAAAATAATCATATCAAGCTTCGTCATTTTTTGGCTCTGCATGATACACAGTAAACATACATATTAGCTAAAGTTACATATAGTTCAAAAATAATATTTTTTATAAAGAATTTACAAAGAACTTTCCTTTTTTGCTTTTCTTGATGTGTTAACAATATTTTTTTTACTTGATATCTTGTCAGTGATTTATTTATCAATCTGAAACCTGTAGCATATCATTCATTAATATATTTATAAATAAATTCTCAAATTTTTAGTTAGAAAATAAATCTCGAGAGACCGGTGCGCCTTTCATGAAATCCGCACCGCTGCCGGTGCGTGGATATATTAACAACGCACCGCCAAACAGTATAATACGCCATACGGTGCGTTCAGTATTATAAATGCACCGCAAAAATAGTGTAATAAACCTAACGGTGCGTGGGGTATTATAAACGCACCGCAAAAACGATGTAATACACAGTACAGTGCTTTCCTAGTTAAAGAGAGCACCAGTGCCCTATTTCAGATCTGGCACACATATTTAAAAAAATGTTTTCAATTTTTTACGACATAGAACTTGCGCGATGTGCTGTAATAATACAAAGCACCAGTGTGGTGGAGTACGTAGGGCGCACCGACAAAGAAAAATCCATTTTTTCAAAAATTCATGCAATTGCCGAATGGATTGGGATCCGACTATGCAAGTCATCCCGTGGGTTGGACGTCAATCTAAAATGAAAAACCCTAATTTTGAAATCACAGAAACATGGAGAAGAAAGGGAAAAAACAAACAAATAAAGGGTTCAGGGTAAAAATGGATAAAAACTGCAGGAAAAAATAAAAAAACTGCAGAAAAAAGTAAAAAAAGAATTAAATTTAATCACGAAATGGTTTAAAATTCTATGATAAAGGACTTGAATCACCAGAGTTTTGGTTTCTGATTGTCTGAATACTTCTGTTGGAACGTATTTCGCCATCCACAGTGCCCTCTTGCTCTCTTGCTCCAAGTCTGTTTCCTGCAAAAATTTGACTGAAATATTTTAGCAAAAATAGTGAAATAATGAAAAGTCTTTAGTATTTAAAGAATTATTTTATAAAATTAGATTTTCGAAAATATTTTGATGCCCATTTTTCAAATTGCCATTTTTTTTTAACTTAAACAAAATAGAGTTGCGTTTTTTTATTTGCGTTTATTCGTTTCTGGTGTGCGTAAATGTGACGCACCGGTGCGTTTTATTAATACTACGCACCGGACTTTTTAAAGTTTTTTTTTTTTTTTTTGTATGTAAGATCATAAAAAATAATGATAATTATAAAGTACATGAATTTATTTTCATTATTTTCTAAACTTTATATATGTAAGATCATAATAAAATAATGATAATTATAAAGTACATGAATTTATTTTCATTATTTTCTAAACTTTATGTTACAAAAATTCATATTATTCTAGATTTGTTATTTTACAATTATTTTCAAATTTACAAATTTAAATATTTTAATAAAATCATTTCACATTAATAGAATTAAAATTTTACAAATTAAAATTTTACATACAATTACATTTACAATTTTACATATAATTACATTTACAATTACAATTACAATTTTACAAATATTTTACAGACAATTCAATTAAAATTACAGTTACAAATACAATTACATTTACAATTTTACATAGAATTACATTTACAATTACAGTTAAAATTTTACAAATATTTTACATACAATTCAATTAAAATTACAATTACAAATACAATTACAATTTGTGAAATTTACATACAATTAGAATTAGAATTACAATTTTACAATTTTTCATATATACAATTACAATCATTTCAGAATAAATTAAATATTACAATTACAATTAAAATGTTACATTAATAAATATTTTACATACAATTACACTTAAAATTACAATTAGTACAAATACAAATACAATTTTACAATTTTACATAGAATTAAAATTTAAATTACAATTACATTCACGACATAATATTTAATAAATATCATGGTCATTTAATAATATTAAATTAATTAATAAACATCATCACGATCATGATAACCATTGTACAAACATAATATGACTAATAAACACATTCAATTAACATCAAAATAACATTATATATTAACATCATCACAACACAAACATCAAATATACATCTCAATATAATGTCAAATAACTCATGCGCCTATCACATATAAACATCTATCTGCAAGCTAAACATTAAATGAACATATCTAACATGACTAACAATATGTGCCATGCCATGATGATCATCAACATGAACATTAGGTACAACTGCAACATGAACATAAAATACATGGACCATATATATATATAATGTTAAAAATATACAACTGTAATATAAATCATGTCATGGATCAAGCTCTGGTGGTAGTATAACAACATCATGAATAACACTAGTAGAAGTGGATGCGCCCTGCTCAGTAACGTTGGGTGCAGCCTCGACAGTCGATGGTCGACTAGCCTGTTCATGATCATGATGATCACTAG
Source organism: Pinus albicaulis (assembly GCA_034641835.2). Taxonomy (NCBI): domain Eukaryota; kingdom Viridiplantae; phylum Streptophyta; class Pinopsida; order Pinales; family Pinaceae; genus Pinus; species Pinus albicaulis. Next base: position 1,026,396,902 of record CM076582.1, read on the forward strand.
TACTTCTGAATGCATCCGTTGGTGGTAGTACAACATGATCAATTGCGCAGTAGTAGTGGAGTTGGCCTACTCAGTCAATAGTACTGCAGCCTCGACAGTTGATGGTCCAGCCTGCTCATGATGATCTTGACTAGTACTCATGGTGGATGTTGCAGGCTGCTGACTGGATGTGGCCGATGGTCCAACCTCATCTCCATGACGACTAGTTTCAGATGTTGGCAATGGAGCATCATGCTGATCATCAGGCACGCCGTGAGGTGAATGATCATGATATGCATCTCAGTGGCTACTGGCAGATTGTCCATCACGTGACGCAGCTCGACTATGCCTATAGCTTCGGACAATCCTCTTCAATCACGTAACAAATCTCATAGCTCTTACGACATGCCGCATCAGGTGGTACATGTCACGCGGCATGCCTCTCCACATCTGTATCAATTTATCATCACCCTGTATATCTCTGTAATGAGTGGGCCTGATACCCGCATCTGAAATCAGTCCACAGAGTTGGCTACCCAACTCCATCCAGTATCTAGTCTTTGGTCAACCACGCCTAGAAAAAGGTGGTACCGGTGCACCATGAGACGCATGAGGACCCTCCCGATCATCTAGTGCATCAGCCATCTCCTACTCGAAATCATCAGGATCGACACCTGGATCATGTGGTGGATCCGGCATCTCATCGCCATCCAAAGACCCAATGTCTGCAAAATATATACAAGTACAAAAAAATAATTAGACAATTTCATTACATAATTTAATAAAAAAAAGTTAAATAACATGTTAGAATAAATATAAATAGAACAATAATATTACCTCTATCATCTGGTGGCTCATCAGGAGTGAACAAGATGTTGGGACACCCTCGCCAATCTAGTCCAGCATAAGGACATGGGACCATAATGAAGGGATGCAGCCCGCCAATGTTGGCTAGTAAGTCCAATGAATCATGTGATATCCTCGCTGGAAACATAGTGTCTCCCCTCTTCGGCATCATCTGCCCCCACATGTGCATCCAGGCCTCCAACATCGGCCTACGAGGCTGTCGAACAAAACTCAGTCTCATCTCTGGAAACCTCTCAAAAAATGAACAAAAGAGCTATGAAGAAAAAGGGAAGTTGACCCTCCCTGTTGCATGAACACGACATCTATCTAAGGCCATACAAAACTGTTGCAAAAAAATGGCAGACCACATGACAAGTCGTGGCTGTTGTACTAAAGAATCAACGTAATATAAAAGTGAGAAACTAATGTGTTGCATGTCATTGGTGTTGTGCGAAATGATCGAAGCAATAATAGAGAGGCACTGCATTTCCTGTCTACCAAAAGCACCTATACGTAACTGACCTCCAGGTACTGCCTGAAACTCTAAAGGAGACAGTACATGTGCTCCAATGTATCTTTGGGAGTAAACTAACTGACTCCATGCTACACAACCAGGTGGCACATCTGGGAATGAGGGAAGATCCACCCCTCTCCTCGATAGTCCTGTAATAAAATCAATGTCCTCCTCAGTGGGTGTGTACCACTAGTCAGGACCAACCTGAAAAGCCTGTCAATTGGCATTCCACCTACCGATAAGATGTCTCAAAAACACATTATGGGCCTTTAGACCGGAAATAGCCTCATCAGAAATTGAGGAGGCCTACCTGCTTAAGGATTTCCTGGGTATCTACAATAATAGGGCGAGGGCATCCATCTCTCTCTCTCTCTCTTGCATCCCATTGGTGAATCATGTCATACTGTTATGCTTGTTGTTGTTTTTGTTTCTCCTGTTCTCTCTGAATCATTGCCATATTAATTTTTTTTTTTTTTATTAAAACAGAAATGTACTTATAAATATACACATATAATTTCTTTTGAAAAAAAAACACACATAAAATTTGGTGCTCCATAAAATTAGTCACGCACCAGTGCCAATGCATTATAATATGTTAGCGCACCATCCTCAGGGCCGCCAAAGAAAATGACCGCACCGGATGTAGTGCCGATGTCCATTTTTCAAGCGTCGCAGACTATTTATAATTCAGAATAGCGGTGCACTGACTGAAATATACACCCTGGCGCATATAGTGGTGTCAACGCACCGAGTTCATGACAATGACATAGTTGACAGTGCGGTCTTTTACTCGGCTACACCGTTGACCTTCTCGGAATGAAAAATGTGGTGCACTGACATAAACAAGGGCGAAAAAAGCAGTCAACGCACCACACTGTGATTTTTGAGGTCAACGGTGTGCCTAGATAAATGAGCACACTGCCTTTTTATTTTTTAATTTTTAATTTAAAATTATTCGGGGCGCCTTCCAAAACTGCCTTAGAAACGACGTGGTTACCGTTAGCACCGGTAGCGGTGCTGTAGGTAAATTTTATAGGTAGCGTCGCGATCGGTGCGAGCTGAACAGATCGAGCACACCACGCAACAATTTTTTTCTTTTTTAATGGTTATTTTTAGGTTTATTTCAATATCTAATCCGGTAAAAAGCTTAATTATAGAAAAACTAGAAAACATGTACATTTCATCGTCGAGGAGGCATATTGGCTATAAAATTTGGAAAATAAAATTTGGCCACTGTTTTTCAAAATGAAAGCTGTATATTAGTTTGCAATGTAGAGCAACAGTCTGTGCAATGGGTGCAATGAGAGCACCGATGGCAGGGTGGCTCAGAAATAAGAAAATAGCACCAGAGCTTGACAGCTCTGGAGCACTGAGGAAAGTGAATAACGAAGTTTTTTGGCCGTAATTTTTTTTTTATTAACCCTGTTCCAGTGCACGGGGTTTTATAAGCTTAGCGGTGTGGTTAGGAAAACCACACCTGGCGGTATCACTTTGGGCGCGTTGTGTATAACGCCTCGGGACGTTGCCCTAACCGCGCATCGGGATGTTTTAGTTTCGACACGAAAATTTTTTGATGCACCGGGGTGGCGTAATGGTAAAGCACCAGTGCGTAACAGTCGCAAATCACCAGTTTTTTGGCCTTAATTTTTTTTTTATATAACGCTATTCCAATGCGTGCTGTTTCTGGTGCACTGGTGCTCTTAGAGAAGAACACGCCGGTTTGTTTCTATTTTGCCGCGATGTTTTATGATGCACTGACGTGGAAGAGTATTAATGCCCCAGTGCGTTACATTAATTGGATGCCCTAGTAGTGTGTACTTTGTGCACGTTCTCCGGTGTGCCAATGTTTGGTGCGCACCAGTGCGTTCTATGGTATCGTGCGTACTAGTAATTGATAGCTCAAGAGCACTACAAAACTAAAAAATACGGGTTTTTTGTCGTTTAATTTTACCCTTTACCGATGCACGTTATTTATAGGTGCATCGGTACTCTTTTCTGCTAACGTATCAGCTGTTTTGTGTTTTGGCACATTTTTTATGATGCAACGGTGTGGTTTCTGTCTACCGCACCGCATGGTTTCAGTGTCGGAGTTGTGTTTTATAATGCACTAGTGCAGAAAATTTGTGAGGCACTGGTGCTCTATTATATTATGATGCACCGGTCGTGTGTGTACAAAGTGCACAGTGTCTGGTGTGCCAATGATTTGGACCGCACCAGTGTTTTATTTTTTTTTAGAGCACCGGGGTGAGTTATAATGATAAGAGCACCAATAGGAAAGCATCCACAAAACCCTCTGCCTACTAACCTCCTCTAGTAACATATTCTAGAAATGGATGTGTGGGGTATTTTTATTTTTGGTTCCTAAAAAACATCCACTAGAGGGTCTTTCCCTTGTAGTGCATCTACATCCAACACGTCTAGCAACAGGTCTGTGACATCCTGGACAAATCCAATACCAAGTTTCGTAGAATTTCCTCCCCCATGGAGGAACTTAACGCAATGGAGACTGTTGCTTCCTAAAGAGGGAGGAATGGTCCAAGTGGATATCGGTGGCCACCCACCTATTCCATTTGGACCCGCAACATCAATTTTTGCAACTTTTCCCTTTCATCATAACTTTCTATTTTTAGCAGGTTGTTGGTTCCTGAACTTTTGGAGCCGTTTGGAGGCCCTAATGAGCCATATGGATATTGGTGGCCACCCACCTATTCCATTTGGACCCGAACCATCAATTATTTCAATCTTTTAGTGTCGGCACAACTTACTATTTTTAGCAATTTTTCAAGTCTCGAACTTTCAGAGCCATTTTGAGACCCTAAAAGACGTTTTTTGGGCATTCTACCCCCGACGAATATGGCTTCAATCTAAAATTGATATTTTTGGTCAACAATTGTACTCCTAGGATAGATCTTTCTATCGAGTTATTGAACGTTTCAAACAGACATCGTATGCCAAAGTTACGTCTCCGGGAAGTTGAAACACTGATTTACCAAAACGGGGCCCACAGTTTTGGTGCTTCATCTCCTAGGATTAGGTTTTTGGATGTTTCAGGTTTTATATTGTTTCTCAATAATAAATAGGCCTTCTAGACTCATTGTAACATAGTGGAGAGGCCTATAGCCATCACATATCTTCTCAGGGATATGCTATCGATGCCCTCTCACGCTCATTTTTATTATTCCTGTAAGCTTGTTTCAGTCATTTGTTTTGTAACACAGTTCAGAGGCATGTAGCCATCACATCTCTTCCCAGAGATAAGCTATCAGTTCCCTAGCTGTTTATTTACATTATGTCTATAAGCACATTTCAGTGATTTGATTTTAATAAAAGGAAGCATTATTTCCACTGCATCTCTGTGTTTATTGTTATATATGTATTTTGTTGCATTCCTACATAAATATGGATCAATATTCCCTTGGAATCGCTTTAAACTGATTTTTCAAACAAGACTTATGGAATTTAAAAAAAAATAAACACATTTTTCTTGCTTTTGAGGAGCTCGATATTCAAACTGATCTATCTCTGCAATTTCATATAATATTCCTAATTAGTCCTAAGCTAATTGGAATATTCATTTTTGTTTTTTGCCTTTGATTAAAGAATAAAATTGTAAAGGAGGTCCATTAGACTCCTAATAAAGAATAAATCAATGCCAAATGTGAAAAAGGCTAAATGATGGCTATGTAAGAAAGCACCCTTAAGTGTGAAAGGGGTTGGAATTTTTGAGTGGGTCAACCTTGACCAAATCTACAATGCTATCATGGAGGAGTGGCCATCAATGAGGCACAGCGCAGTTTTATATGAATATGGCTTGTGTGAAAGAGATGATCTCATTGAAGGTGGTTTAGGGTTTACAAGATCTTAATATATAAAAGGAAGAGTATGGCAGCATTAAAAGGTTGTTGAAGGATATGATATTTTGATATATTGTCTGTTTAGACCATATAGCTTTCTTTGGCTGTTTAGCCTAGATTGCAAATGTTGTTTAGCATTGGGTGTTCTTGTTGAGGAATCCCACCTCTTCCCATTGAGTAGCTCTTGGGAGAGTTTTTATTGCATAGTCCACTATCTGGCTTGAGGCCAAGCTTCTCCTTTCAACTACAATGCAAATCCTGTTGAGGGTTTAGTTGTCTTTGCAAGCTGCAGTAAGTGGAGGCTAGATCTATTAAGATCTAGGACATTTCAGTGCCATTTTTCAGTCGAGGATTCTTCTACTCCATTGGGCAGATTTTTTGTGAAACCAGGGTTCTTCTGTATAAAATTCTCATCCTCCCATGTAGAATCTTTAGTGGGTAAGTTCTTCCACTTGATGAGATACTCTGAAATTGATGGATTCCATAGCTATCGAGTTCTTATTTCCATGACCACTTCAGGATCCAATATGATTTTTCCTTCCTCATCAAGTTCTGGCAATATTGTTTGGACTGGAAGATTTTCACCTATAACCTTATTTAAGCATGAAACATGGAAAACTGGATGCACTCGTGAAGAAGCAGGAAGCTCCAATTTGTATGCCATACTACTAATATTTTACAACACCTTGTAAGGACCATAGTACATTGGCGATAATTTATTATCCTTCTTAGCTTTCTTGAGGGACATTTGTTTGTATGGTTGTAGCCACAAAAATACCCAATCTCCTACATCAAAAATTCTCTTTCTGTGATGTTGATCTTCCTGTTGTTTCATTCAATTTTGTGCCAAATTCAGGTTATCCTTTAAGAGTTGGAGAACTTCTTGTTGATGCTCGATGTGATCTTCCAGTGCTTGAACCTTCAAATTTTCTCTTAAAGATGATGTGATGGATGGTGGATGAAATCCATAAAGTGCCATAAATGGGGTCATTTTTGCTACAGTATGGAAGGAAGTGTTATACCACCATTCAGTGAGAGGTAACCACTTGACCCATTGTGTTTGTTTATCAGATACAAAACAACAAAGATATCCTTCCAAAAATTTATTTACTATCTCAGTTTGACCATCAGATTGAGGATGATAAGATAAGCTATGAGCTAATTGAGTACCCAAACAAGAAAATAACTCCATCCAAAAATTTCCAGTAAAAATGGGATCTCTGTCGCTCACAATAACCCTTGGGTTTCCATGTAGCTTTTGAATTGTGTCCATAAATGTAGTAGCAACTGTACTTGCTTTAAATGGATGAGATAATGCACAAAAGTGTGCATTCTTGGTAAGTCTATCAACTACCACCATGATGACATTCTTTCCTTCAGACTTAGGTAAACCTGTGATAAAATCCATTGAAATCTCCTCCCAACGCTGACTTGGAATGGATAAAGGTTGTAGAAGTCCCGGGGTCTTAATTGTCTCCACTTTATTCTGCTGGCAAACCAAAAATTCCGCCACAAACTTTTGAATATCAGATTTAAGGCCATCCCAAAAAAATTCTTTCTTCACCCTGTGGTAAGTTTTTAAAAATCCTGAGTGTCCTCCTAAAGGAGAAGTGTGCAATTCCAGAAGAATATTTTGTTTTAGTTGGGAATTCTTACAAAGATATAAGAAATCTTTGTACCATAAGGAATCATTTTTCCAACTAAATGTATCAGATGTACTAGGATCTTGCTGCAACTTTTGAATGAGTGTCCATACATCTTTGTCCTTCTTCCATTCATCTCTTGCTTCGGTTATCCAATCTGGTTGGATAATAGAAATGACACAAAGCAATGCTTCCACCTCTTCATTCTTTCTTGAGAGTGCATCCGCAACAACATTTAGCTTCCATTTTTTGTATATTATTTCAAAGTCATAACCCAACATCTTTGTGACCCATTTTTGCTGCTCTTCTGAAGATAGTCTTTGTTCCAAAAAGTGTTTAAGACTATCATGATCAGTTTTTACCTTGAAGTGTCTTCCCATTAGGTAAGTTCGCCATTTCTTTAGTGCAAGCAGTATTGCTAACATTTCCTTCTCATAAATAGGTTTCTGTAAATACTTTCCTTTGATTGGACGACTTTCAAAAGCAATGGGTCTTCCTTCCTGCATTAAAACTGCACCAATTCCATTTCCCGAGGCATCACATTTCACAATAAAGGTTTTTGTGAAGTCTGGTGTAGCTAAGACTGGTGCTAGGCACATTGCCTCTTTAAGACGTTCAAAGGCCTTAGTTGCTTCAGGAGTCCATGAAAATGCATCTTTCTTCAATAATGTTGTTAGAGGTGCTGCTATTCTCCCATAATTCTTAACAAACTTGTGATAATACCCCGTTAACCCGAGAAATCCTCGCAACTGCTTTATGGTTGTGGGGACTTTCCATTCCTTAATGGCTTTAATTTTGTTAGGGTCTACTTTAACACCCTCGTGAGATACAATATGACCCAGATATTCCACCTCTTGTACTACAAAGAAACATTTGGATGTTTTTGCATATAATTGTTTCTCCTGCAATAGTTTGAGCACCCTGTCAACATGTTCAACATGATCCTTCCAAGACCTGCTATAGATTAGTATATCATCAAAAAATACTAGCACAAATTTTCAAAGGAAGGGTTTGAAAATGGAATTCATCAACCCTTGAAATGTAGAAGGTGCATTGGTAAGGCCAAAAGGCATGACCAAAAATTCATAATGACCCTCATGATTTCGAAATGCTATTTTTGGAATATCTTCAGTCTTCATTCTAATTTGATGATATCCTGAACGAAGATCCAACTTGGTAAAATAAATTGCTCCATGTAATTCATTCAATAATTCATCAATCACAGGAATGGGAAATTTATCTTTAATGGTGAGCTTATTAAGCTCCCTATAATCCGGACACATTCGCCATGATCCATCCTTCTTGTGTACCAATACTACAGGAGCAGAGAAAGAACTTTGACTAGGTTGAATTATACCTACCTCTAACATTTCTGCAATCATACGTTCAATTTCGCTCTTTTGGAAGTAAGGATATCTATAAGGCCTGATGTTTGGAGGAACACTTCCTAGAATCAAATGAATAGCATGATCATGATCACGAATAGGTGGGAGTCCTTTGGGAGTTTCAAACACCTTGGAATGATTGTCCAAGACTTTTTGGAGATCTGTAGAAATAGATGATTTTGATGTTGGAACTTCTAGTGAGCATAGTTGTGCAATTATGCCTCGTTGTTATTTCTTTAGAAGCTTTTTCATGACATTAGAGCTTATTATCTTTCCCGGCTTCCTTGAAATACCCCGTAATTCGACTTCCTTTCCTTCTAAAAAAAAATTCAAGAAAAGTTCTCGAAAATTAAAAGTTACTATCCCCAAAGATTGTAACCATTGTACTCCTAGTACAACATCAACACCTCCCATAGGAATGGAAAGCATTGGACTATTCAATACATATTTCCCCATGGTTAGCTTGATATTATGGCATTTTCCAGAGAAATTTATAGTTCCTTCATTTGCAACCATCACTTGACATTCTGTTGCTGGGTATAGGAAACAATTCAATTCCTTGGCTACCTTACAATGAATAAAGTTATGGGTGCTAACTGAATCAATCAACACCATTACCTTTTTCTTCTTGATATGTCCTTCTATCTTGAGAGTTTGAGGAGTGGTAATTCCTGCCAATGCATTACACGATATGGTCAGACTCATTTCTTCCTCTTCTAGGGCTCATTCCCCGTGTATATCATCTTCTTGTTCATTTTCTTCTTCCTCTTCACAATCTATGTAAAATAATTTCTTCTCAACACACTTATGACCTTTAGTGTATTTGCTATCAAAACCATTCTTCTCCTTTTTCTTCCAATTGTTGTGGCGTCAACCTTGTAGGTTGTGGAAATCTAGGAGTAGCAACAGTTCTATATTTATAGATGTGAGTGGTAGGCTTCCTTGTCACCATAATTTTACATTCAATTTTTCTTGCCAACCTCAATTCCTTCTCTAATGAATCAGGTTCCAAAACACAAACTTCATGTTGGATGTTATCCTTTAAAGTACCTATGAAGAGATTGATCCTGTGTTCCTCTGAAAGATTAGTTACCCTTATATTCAATTTCTGGAAGTCCTTAATGTGCTCCCCCACTGAACACTTTTGTTTGAGATTTATCAATTGGATAAAGAAAATGTTGCTCTTTGTATCCTCATAATGTGCTATCATTTCCTCCATAAAAATTGACCAAGTGACAATTTTTCTATGGGAGCCAAGCCATCGATACCATACAAATGTATTTTTTTCTAAATGTAAAGTTTCAATGCATACATTTTGTGTGTTTTTCACATTATTGAGATCAAAATATTGCTCCATCTGTATGTATCCAAGTTACAGGATCCTTTCCATCAAACTTCCTCATATCCATTTTTGGAATATGGTGGTTCTTGCCTATAACATTAGAGTTTATGAAATCACAATTAGCATTTATTTTTTTCTCATCATGAGTTTCCTCTACTATCTTTTCACCATTAGGAAACATATCTTGTATCAACTTTTCCAAAACTTCAATGTCTACTTTTAGATCCTTCTTCATGTTTTCCATGTTGTATTTCATTTTTTCATCGATCTTAGCTTCCATGTCATCCATCTTAACTTCCATGCCTACTTCCATGCCATCCATATTAGCTTCCAAACCATTCATCTTAGCTTCCACGCCTTTCTTCAAACCATCCATCTTAGTTTCCAAGCCTTTCTTCAAAACTTCCATTTCATTTTTTGTTGTTCTTTGCGAGAGCGAAATTTGTTGCACTTGCTCTTGTAATTTTGATATGTCATGTTGCCATTCTTCGTCTTCATGAGTCATAGTAGAGCATTCTAAAGGCTTAATGGGTGTTGAATTCTTTTTAGGGGCCATTTTAGAATCCAATACTGATATCTATTCTACAATATGCCCTTGGAATCAATTCAACTTGATTCTTCAAACAAGACTTATGCAATTTGATAAAAAAATACACACCTTTTACTTTCTTTTGAGGAGCTCGATATTGAAATTGAATTATCTCTATAATTGTAGATCCTCATATCTGAAATTTAGCCTTGTAGTATCCCTTTGAAGCTTCCTTCAAATTCCACAGGTCTGATCTGATTTCGATTCTTCAAGGAAAAGTTATGTCCAATCTCCCACAATGACCCAATTTTGGACTGGTTCAGTAGAGAAAACTTGTATGACTTGCCATATGTCACTATTTCCTCCTATGGCTCTAAAATTGATATACCGAAAACTACAGCCCGTTTACTTGTGGCAACTTTTTACAGCATTCCAATCTGATGCTCAGACAGAGAGTTATGAAGATTTTCCCTCGATCACCTCTTTGAGATGAAATTTCGAAGCTTGAAAGATCCCTAACTTCCACAAATCATATCTCCGAAAATATTGCGAACCAATATCTAGAATTTTGCAACGATGTTCCTCAGGATTTCGGGTTCGCACTCTAAAAATTTCAGGTTCTGAACTTTCATAGAAAAAAAACGTTATTATGAAAATACCACGATGACCTATTTAGGTTAAATTCAGGCGCCTATAAAATGACCTAACTTGCACAGATCATATCTCCGAAATATTGCGAAAAAATCTCTAAAATTTTGCAATGATTTTCCTCAGGATTTTGGCTTTGCACTCTAAAATTTTCAGATTTTGAACCTTCGTAGAAAAAGCATTATAGAGAAAATGCCACAAGGACGTGTTTGGAGTAGCGAACCCCTAGAATCTCAAAGCCCTGATACCAAATTTTGTGAAACCAGCTCCAGAAATAGAAGAAAAGAGATATCAACGCCTTATTTATAAGCCACTTCAAGGGGACAACCTCCAATAGATTACATGAATGAACAATTCCTGGATGATACAAATTACAAAAACTCCTTTCTATATATAGGAGTCCATGGGGCCACAATGTAATCCTAGTGGGGCCACAATGTAATCCTAGTTGACCTAACAATAATAATTTAAGGGCAGAATAATAACAATATGGGGGTTACAGGGGTATAATAATAACAATAAGGGGGTTACACTAACAACAATAAAGGACTATACTAGTAATATAAGGACCTAAAAGGAGCGTATTGGAGTTCTTGGGCATCATTTAAAGATCTTGGCATGTGGCCAACTATTATCTAAACCCTACAACATAGTCTCCCTTCCAGATCTGTGTTATTATTGTAGGTATTGTTGCAGGGTGTTTTGTCACATCAGTCGCAGAGCTGATTTTCAAATGATGGAGATCTTCCCTTCACTTTGCAGATCCATTGGAGGAGATCTACATATTGTACATTTCATATCTAATCTGAATATTTCTGAACACTTCTAAATATCTAAATATTTCTGCAGATCCGCATACTTAGATCTCAGATCTACTGCTTGTACATGGTGTTTTGCTCAAAACCCCAAGGCGATTAGAAGGAGGAGACTCTATAGTGTATGGATTTGTTATAGATCGAATTTTCATGCACTTATATGCTCTAGATCTAAAGTGTAACCAACAATAGTTTGTAGCCTAATAAAATAACACTGTCAAGGTATTTTCAGTCTAAATATGTGGTTGCAGCGCCTCTTTTGAGGGATTTTCTTCTATTGGTCTCTTGTATTTCCATCTATGTATCTTATGGGCCTCATTATAAATCTATTTTGCTATTGTAAATACTTTTGAAGAGCCTGTTTATTGGCCTCGTGCTTTGCTTTAGATGAACTACATTATTTTCCTACATATATGTTGTGTATTGCTGCATTCCCCATTTGGGAATATTACAGTGGTATCAGAGCATCATCTTGGAATTATAAGAAGAAAATATGTCTTTTCAAGAAAATAAAATATAGAAGAAGTTTTATTACACTGAAGAAAAAGAAAACAAGGGTAAAACCCCTTTATCTGGAAGAATGAAAGGGAAGGATTTCTCAAAAACTCTATTCCAAACTATGCATGAGCTAAAAAGAGATATCAGGGAAATGAAGAGGGAAAGACATGAAGGCTCCTCAAGAATATCTTCACATGAAGAAAGCCCCAGTTCTTCATATTATGTATACAAGAACTCAGCTACACAATCAAATCTACAATGTTATATTATGCCCAAATTTACTGCAAGAGAGATGAAAGAAGAAGATACACCAAAGGAGGAGACCTTGAGTGATAATATTCGGAAGTGTGAATCTCAATCTTGGAGATTCAAGGAGCACTTGAACTTCCAAGAGTTCTGTCAACTCAAGGAGGAAAGGAGATACAACAAGCACAATAGAAGGAGAAGAGGTAGATTCTTTCTGCCAAATTTTGATGGATCCTCCACATGCACAGCTAATGATTGGATAGATCAACTAGACTCATATTTGGATCTACATCAAGTTTCAGAAAAGGAAGCCCTTAAAGTAGTAGTGCTACATCTCAAAGGTAAAGCTTATGCTTGGTGGTTATTTGAATCATTTTCATTAAAGAATGCAAATATATCTACTTATGAAATATTCATTAAGAGATTAGTGAAGAGATTTGATGTAAAACAAACTGAGACATATTTGATTGAGCTAGAAAATCATGAACATTGAAAACCCTTGCATGAGTTGGAAGGATCTATTATGCCAACTCCACTTCATATTTCTATTGAAGGGGATAAAAACTTGTGTGATACTATGCCAAGGGCAAGATCCCCATTGCATGAAGATATTTCTTCTCAAAAGGAAGACAGGGATATTCCTCTATCAAGGGAATACCAAGATCTAGGGTCTCTCATTGTTAATGAGGTATCCTACAACATTGATGAGGAGAAAGAGCATGAACGCAGTAACAACATTATCACTTCAGAAGAAGGACCATCACCACATGGGGATGGGTATGAAGTTATTGCTTCAAGAGGAGAAGCTTTTACATCTTTGCAAAGGGCTCCCAAGGAGCATCATGTGACTGTATTATTGAGCAATAACACCTTGATCCAAGGAGGAGAGAGGATGGATAAACATCCAATGATGAGGAGCATGCACCCTTGTTTATTTCAAGGGGTTTTTATTCAGAAGAAGGAGACTGATTTATGCAGCAAAGAGAGGGACAAATCAATCCACTCATTTATACAGTCTACTTCATATTTTGATGTCTCTTTGCATGGAGGCATTCCACCAAGGAGACCCCCTAATGAGAAGTTAAACAAAGTGTTCTGTCAACTTGTTGCAGTTATGAGATATCTGGCTAAGGAAAGATCCTTGAGAGGATATTCCACAGCACTGGGAATCTATGATGAGTTCCAAGGAGAGATGAGAAAATTTCTGAAATGGACTTTACCATCTTCCACTCAGCTATTTCCACTGGAAAAGAAGGAATAAGAAATCTGTGATGACATGAGCATGGTATCAAAGGGCCACTCCATAGTTTTGGGGCAGAAAATGATACTTCCACACATAAGAAATATTTCTGAAGATGACAAGAGGGTACTAACACTCTTGTATGGATGGGACAAACCATGTAAGTTTTGGAAGAAATAAATCTTTCAAAAGGAGGTTGACTTCCATGAACTTTAGTCTTGTCTTGAGCAAGATCAACTGCAAGTGAGGCAGCAAAGGTGGAGCTACAACACTCCAACATGTGATATTGGAATTAAGAATGTGAAAGAGGGGAATGATGATGTGACAACTACTTCATTTCAGAATCCTACAGTGCTGTCATTGTTGGGAAGCCTAGATCCATATTGGAAGTCCCAACTCTTGGTAGAGTATTCCAAGAACCTCTTCACATATAAGGTTATTTATGGGAAAATGGAAGATGGGAGGTATAGGGTGGCTGATGGAGTCATTTAATTTCATGAATAGATCTATTCGACTAGAGACTCAAAGCTCAAGGATAAACTACTATATGCAACCTATGATATCTTTCTTTTTAATCCCACTAGTTTCATTAGAACCTACCATACTATTTTTGGGGGATTCATGTGGGTAGGCTTCAAGGAAGAGGTGCACTATCATATGAAGAAGCGCATGGATTTTTTGGAGGGTGAGGAGAAACACAACTCTTGGGAGAGTTATCATCACCACGTCCTTATTCTTTGGGTGTGAGAGGGAGTTCATCCATGAGCCCCCTCACTGATTTAAAACAAGTGTATGGTAAATATTGTATTTCTGAACATCATAATATGTTTAGGATATACTTGCACCTTATGACCACAGATGTGCAAGGAATTAATCCAATAAGGGGCACTCTTCCTTATTTTCTTTATGAGTTGCTTGGGGCCATGAGCAATGATGATGTTGATCACTCCCTAGGAAATTTTTGGGAGGTGATGTATTCTTTTTGGTGTGCCACATTGACACCAAACACCATACACCACTCCAAGTGTATGAGGAGAAATATTGGAAAAGAATATGTTGTTGTATCTCATGATTCATTTGATTATCACATGTATTATTTTACCATATATATGCAAGCCACAACTCTTAAGAGGAGTGTTATTCCATACAAACTCCATGGCCATCTTTGTGCCACAAAAATTTCTAAATATGGCCACTCCCTTGGTGGATAAAGGGATATTTTGCAACATGATGGGTGCTTTCCAAAGGCACCAAATATATCTCACACTTCTAGCCATGGTGAGATGTCTTGGACATCAAGTAAGTGGTGGGGAAACCACTTACCATATCACTATATGATGTAGTCAGGAGATCTACTGCATTGGGTCCACATGTGGGACTATGATCCACCTCCATCATTGCATTTTATTGTTTATGTGTTGATGGTTTTGATCCCACATGATAATGTTGCTCTTATCTTTGTTGGGGACATGATAGGAGGGATGACACATTGGCTGGATGTGTCCATTGGGAATGAAACTTCCCATATTTATTCATACTTCAAGAGGAGGATGGGACATTATATGGCTGCTACACTATATATTTTGTTTCCTTATGCAAGAGGCCATATGATTGACTTATGTCTTTGGGATAAGCCTCTCACATGGGAGAATTTTTGGCAAGACATGTGTTGCTTAATCATATTCAGCCAACACCTATTACCCTCTACTATTTTCAAGCTTTGGAGAAGCTTATAGCAGCAAGAAGGTGGTTGGGTGGCCACTTATTGTATTGTGTTTTGAGGCAGCAAGAAGAAGAACAACACTGGTCCCAATGGAGGGGCTATTGTCACCATCCAATATACCATATGACACTTAGTCCATGTTTCTTTTGGAGCACATGTGGTGATGATACTCTATTCACTATACGCATGGAGGATTGGGAAAGGAGGCTCCCTAGAATAAATGAAGAGAATCATGAGGTTCCAAGTATCTTTTGGCTTCATGAGGACTATATTGTTGTAGCCCAACATTAGCAGCTCCAAATTTGTCATAAATGGAGAGAGAGGCAGTGTAAGTTGAACAATATTACCACTCATTTTCAGCCTTGCAGCCCCTACACGTTGCATAAGGAGGGGATTGGTGACTATTTCTATGAGCTACCTAGGATGGCTCACTTTTCTTGGATGATAGCATGGAGATTGGAGTTTCTCATGGGGATTGAAGCACCCAAAATTTATCATCTCTCATGCCTTAAGAAGGCCAATGGATAGCACATGATTATTTCCATGTATCTCCCACTTCTTCATGATGAAAGCTATTTGGTTTATTAAACAAAGGCAAACTTGTATTCTTGGGAGAAGACATATCCATTGGAGATTTTGCAATGTGCTTGTAGTTGCTTGAGGACAAGCAACATTTTGGATGGGAGGACTGTAATATTCCTAATTAGTCCTAAGCTAATTGGAATATTCATTTTTGTTTTATGTCTTTGATTAAAGAATAAAATTGTAAAGGAGGTCCATTAAACTCCTAATCAAGAATAAATCAATGCCAAATGTGAAAAAGGCTAAATCTTCGCTATGTAAGCAAGCACCCTTAGATGTGAAAGGGGCTGGACTTTTTGACTCGGTCAACCTTGACCAAATCTACATCGTTGTCATGGAGGAGTGGCCATCAATGAGGCACAATGCAGTTTTAGATGGAGATGACTTGTGTGAAAGAGATGATCTCATTGAAGGTGGTTTAGGGTTGACAAGCTCTTAATCTATATAAGGAAGAGGATGGCAGCATGAAAAGGTTGTTGAAGGATATGATATTTTGATATATTGTCTGTTTAGACCATATAGCTTTCTTTGGCTATTTAACCTAGATTGAAAATGTTGTTTAGAATTGGGTGTTCCTATTTAGGAATCCCACCTCTTCCGATTAAGTAACTCTTGGGATATTTTGTATTGCATAGTCCACTATCTGGCTTAAGGCCAAGCTTCTCCTTTCAACTACAATGCAGATCCTGCTGAGGGTTTGGTTGTCTTTGCAAGCTACAACAAGTGGAAGCTAGATCTATTCAGATCTAGGACATTTCAGTGCCCTTTTTCAATGGAGGATTCATATACTCCATTGGGAGGAGTGTATTAGAGTTCTTGGGAATCATTTTTAGATCTTGGCATGTGGCCAACTATTTTCTAAACCCTACAGCACAGTTTCCCTTCCAGATCTACGTTATTCTTGTCGATACTATTGCAGGGTGTTTTGGCACATCAGTCAGAGAGATGATTTTAAAGTGTTGGGGATCTGCCCTTCACTTTGGAGATCCATTGGAGGAGATCTACATATTGTACATTTCAGATCTGATCTGCATATTTCTAAATACTTCTGAATATCTGAATATTTTTGCAGATCTGCATACTTAGATCTGAGATCTACTGCTTGTACATGGTCTTTTGCTCAAAATCCCAAGGGGATTAGAAATAGGAGCCTCTATAGTGTATTGATATGTTATAGATCTGAATTTTCATGCAATTATATGCTCTAAATCTAAAGTGTAACCAACATCCATTTGCAGCCCAATAAAATAACGTTGTCAAGGTATTTTCAGTCTAAATATGTGATTGCAGCACTTATTTTGAGAGATTTTCTTCTATTTGTGTCTTGTATTTCCAGCTATGCATCTTATGCGCCTCATTATACATCTATTTTTCTGTTGTAAATACTTTTGAATAGCCTTTTTATTGGCCACCTTCTTTTCTTTAGATGAACTACGTTATTTTCCTGCATATCTATCTTGTATTGTTGCATTCCCCATTTGGTAATATTACATTTCGGATCCCAAAAAATTTATCTTTAGTCCTTTAGTAGCCCTCTCAATCTTCTTTCCAATGCCACACATCTAACCTGATTTGGATTCTTCAAGAAAAATTTATGCCCAATCTCCTGCAATGACCTAATTATGGACTAGTTCAGCATAGCGAACTTTTACAGAGTGCCACGTGTCCCTGTTTCCTCCTTTGGATTTGAAATTGATAGAAATGAAATTGCAATCCGTTTACTTAGGCCACTTTTTACATAATTCTAGTCTGATGCTCAGAGAGAGTGTTATCACGATTTTTCCAAGCTCACCTCTTTGAGATCATATCTCCGAAAATATTGCGAACCAAGGTTTGAAATTTTCACAGGAAGTTCCTTAGGATTTCTTCACAAGTGGTTTTTTTTATCTCTTATGAACCTTCATAGAAAAAATGTTATATCTAAAGTGCCACGATGACCTATTTGAAGCAGTGAAACCCTAGAATCCAAAGCTCTGATACCAAATGTTATGAAATCAGCTCCAAAAATAGAAGAAAATAGATATCAACGCCTTATAAATCAAACACTTTGAGGGGGAAACCTCCTTTGATTTACAAAAATGAACAATTCTTGGATGATACAAATGAAAAAACCTCCTTTCTATATATAGGAGTCTGTGGGGTCACAATATAATCCTATCTGACCTAACAATAATAATGTAATTGCACAACAATAACAATAGTGTCTTTTATGGGGCACATTAATAACAATATGGGGGCTATAGGGGTACAAAAATAACAATAAAGGGGCTACACTAACAACAACAAGGGACTACACTAGTAATATAGGGACCTAACAAAATAACAA
This sequence comes from Pinus albicaulis, assembly GCA_034641835.2. Classification (NCBI taxonomy): domain Eukaryota; kingdom Viridiplantae; phylum Streptophyta; class Pinopsida; order Pinales; family Pinaceae; genus Pinus; species Pinus albicaulis. Next base: position 1,026,415,072 of record CM076582.1, read on the forward strand.
TGAAAGAGACAGAGAACATAGTTATTAAGTGGTGGTGATTGCAGTTCTTAAGTTTATAACCCTTTCGTGACAAGTTGATACTATTTTATTTTAATATAAGTTCTTGTTACCTTATCAATACGTGCATGAAGTCTTGATTGATAATCGATCCTGCTCTCCAGGAGGACCCCCTATGAGCTATGAGGTTTTGATTTTAAGTTTTGAATTAATTTAGTTTATTTTTCTTAGAAGTTCATTTTCGTTACAGATTGCATTTATGGTCATTTTATTCTTGCAACAAGAGTTCTCATAAAAGATAAAACACCAAAAAGAGTTAATGATTCAACGCATCTTTATTACCTGTACTTAGTATTTATTCATTCCATTTTAGTCTTACTGTGTTTTATCCTTAATCTCCAGTTTTGTTAATTGTTTTCAAGTTCTCATATGTTTGACTAGAAATACAGTTTAGAAATTAATTGTGCACATTAGTAATCTCTCTTGAGTTTAGATTTTTAATTTCTTTTATTATATTCCATTGTCATTTCCTTTCAAATAAATTTTACCTTTCATAGATTAGATTTTATCATCATTTTTCTCATATAAATTAGATTAAATTTGTTCCAATTGCAATTTAGTTTAAAGTTTTATTTTCAGTAATTAGTGCAGAATAAGTTCAATTCTGCAGCAGTAGAATTAAGTTATTTCCCTTCTATATTTTTTATTTTCAAGCATTTCTTTTTGGTATTTTAACTGCGGATTTTTGCAATCTAGATAGATCTTTACTTCAAAAACTTAATTTTTTTAGATATGACTCTGGATTGAAATAACATGTGTGTCATTAGTTTCCAAATTGTATCAAAGACAATCATTCATTTTTGCTGTTAGTTTAATTCCTATAATTCACTTAATTAATTACATAAGAAATCCTAGCTTATATAGTGCACATACATTTCATAAGTACATGAATCCCGGTTTACATTTAATGAAGTAAATTAAATATAATTAATTTACCAAAAAATTTGGCGATAGTTTCAAGGAATTCTGTATAGTCTTTATTCTCGTACACAAGGAAAATTTTAAGGATGGGAAATCATTTTGAAGTTTAAAACATTGGTGAATATCACTAGTCCCTAATATGCAAAGTATAAAATTTTTATTGATATATTTGTAAAACTATTCAAATTTATAATGATTTTCTATATACTCTCTATATAATGTTGGCGATTTTTAAGTTAAAATAATTTTATATTGTAAAATTTGGGCGAATCATTTTTATAAAAAATGGAAATTAGCGAATATTTTTTTGGAAAAAGCATGGAAAATTAGCCCACCTACAAATATTAGCCCCTAAAATTTTCCATGCTTGTACATTGTTTAGGAGCCTTTTAATTTCAATAAAATTGAAAAATGATAAAAGATATGTATTCATAGAGAAAGAGATTCTAGAGGTATATTTGTAAGTATAGGTAGAATTTCGATTCCAACAACACCACTCACCCTACATGCCACTAATACTCGCATTTCATCATTGGGAGACATGCATCGACTTCCAGAGGTGCATAGATCCAAAATCGAACCTAGATATTTACCAACTTCCTTTACTGAAGTTGTAGTTGAAGAACCTACGTTCCCAATAGAAGGAGTAATATTTCTTTCTTGAACTAGAGAACAACTTCTAGGATAAGAACTAGAATTACCTAGTAAATAATAAGAAGAAACTTATTTGAATATTCCATTAGTAGAGGAATCAGAAGAAGAGTTATACAATCCAATCATAGAACCCTATATTAGCTCTAAATAATCTAAAATTACAGGGGAAGGAGAAGGAGAAGTACATAATGTAAATGGTGAACTTAGGATTAGAGGTGGAAGAGGCATAATCAAGGAGGAGGTGGAGGAAGAGGTGGGAGAGGCAAAGGAGGAAATAAAGGAGGAGGTGGAGGAAGAGGTGGAAGAGGTGGTAGAGGAGATCCAAAACCTCTTGGATTTCCCATAGTTGATAATTATACCATAGCAACAATGAAGAATATATCACCCTCTATCCCCCCTAATTTCCATGGACTAAGACATGAGGATCCTGAAACCTTAATTTTTGAGTTTGAAGTCTTGTGTAGATCTTATGATTACTTACTTGATTCTCAAAAATTTTAAAAAAAAATCGGTCACTCTTAAATATGGAGCACTAAAATGGTTTATGGGATTAGGAACACATACTATGAGAACATGGGAAGAAATAAAAAATGTGTTCTTAGACAATTATAAGGATTATTGTATGCCCCCAGAACCTTAAATATGAAGTCTTTAGTATGATGCAAAAACAGGTTGAAAATCTTGAATATTTAGTTCAAATATTTTCCTGTAATGTTAAAAAGGCTAAGATACATAATCTAGATCATGAGACTTTGAAAGCTCTTTTGCTCAAATATATTAGAGATGAGTGGATTTATCTCCTCAATTTAATGGGAAAATGATATATTTCTCATCTTTCATTTAGAGACATTTGTGAACTTTGTACACATATTTCAAGAGGTAAGGCTAGGACAAGAAAAATCCAGGACAGCCTGTCATGACCAGAATCAATAAATATGCAATTGGGAAAGTAAGTAGATCTGAAATAGGCAATTTTCTTAATAACTTTAAAACAAATATTTTACGGAGTTTTAATGAAAAACCAGCTACCATTAAAATAAAAAAAAATAAGTAAAAAGTTGAAAATGTTGCATTATCTATATTTTTCCAAAGATGTAGAAAGAAACATGACTTGAGAGAATGTCCCCTTGATAGTGTAGAAATTTGTGTCATATGTGCTGAGAATAATAATACTGAGGAGTGTCCTTCGATACCTAGTCTTAAATTTTCTTTTCAAGATGAATTCGAGACAAGCCAATCTAAATTTCTTTTTTTTGTTTTCTAAAACACCATGGAAAAATCCACAGTCAAATATGACTCAAGGTTTGAACACTCAACCATATGCACAACCACAGAATAATTTGACTACACCTATGCCTTGGCAACCTTGGCCCCCACAATATCAGAATCCATCTTTCGCACAAGGTTGGAAAAACCATTATGGGAAATATCCTCAATATCCTTAATTCCAACAACCTTATACTTCTTTTCCGCCACCATATTTTCCTCAGCCCACTCAAACCTCTAAATTTAAAAATCCAAACCAACAAATTTCATTACCATTTCCTCAAAAACGAAATCAACTGCCTTTCTCAACCACTTCCTAACTCAAATAATAAAAATCAACAAACTATTTATAATTTTGAAGGAAACAAAATTCAAGCTTGTCTGATAACACGGCTAGGTCTAAATGATGTTCAGCTTAGATCTAGTATATTTTTGCAAAAGAAGTCACCAAAATTTATCATCCAAGATTTAGAAATTATACAATATGTATGTATATCTTGGATTCACTCGATCTAACAATGTACTAAATCTAAATACTGAATCGTTTCTACAAATATTTTGCGGAATTAAAACACAATAATCACATGAACATGAATAAAGATCAATCACACATAACACAGATAATTTTCTGGGGAAAGCTTATAGCTAAAAACCCCACTATCTTCTATTTTATATTATATCATGGATCATGAAACAATTACATACAAAACTCTTCTCACAAGAAACCTCAGTACATTAGCTAATTGTCTCACAATGTCATTCAAAAACTGGCGAATTACTTAGCCAATTTACTGCCTCTAGACAACCTGTCTTGCTTGCGCAATCCCTAAATTGATGCAATCCTTCCTTCCTTTATTGCGCAGGTATCATTCGCACATCCAATGGATGTTTTCCTACATGTGTGCACACAGATAATGTCACAAATGATAGCCAACTTCCCTTTCACCTAGGGTCTCCACTGGATCTGACATTCTTGTAGCTAATAATAGTAAATCCTCAGTTTCATGTGAGATAAATGCATGTGAATTAGTTAATATTTAATTCACTTGATCTCTCACTACTTGTATCTTGAGCTACAACTAGAAAAACTGACTTTAACTCACTTAACCGAGTTAAACTATTTATAAACTGCATTAACTAATGCACCATTGCACTTCAAACTTTGTTACAACTAGAATTACTCTGCATGTCCCACCAACCAACCTATAACTCGAAATTCACTAGCTAACTGAATTTTCCACATCAGTTAACTCTTTCATGTCAACACTGAGAATAGATTACAGTTTAATGTCCATCTAAGTTAAGGGATAATAAAAATAGATGTGGGCCCCAACCTAGTTTGGGTGCTTAATGAAACCAGGTGCTTAATGCACTAGGCATCGGTGTTGAATCTTCTTGTTGAATCTTAACACTCCCTCTCAACAAGAAAGGGATTATCATTCACCCCGATCCTGTCTCTATGGAATTCACATTTTCTCCTGGTGAGTGCTTTCGTCAGAATATCTTCATCCTGATCTTCTGTGGGAATGTACTATAGCGACATGATTCTTCTCTGCAAAAAATCTCTAAGATGATGGTACAGGATATCTATATTCTTGGAACTATCGTGAAACACATGATTAATAGAGAGTTTATGCAACTCTTATTATCGCAATGAATCATTGTCGGATCCATCTGAGAACCAAACAAACCAACCAAGATATTTCTCATCCAGATAGCCTCACATGCAGCCTAACTTGCTACCATATATTATGCTTCCACTAAATTGAGTGCCACGGATCTTTGCTTCCTGTTGTACAAAGAAAGAGTTTTAGAATTAATATTAAAGATCCCTCCTAATGTTCCCTTTCTATCTGATGGACTGCCAACCCAATATGCATCCATGAAGTCATACAAATTCACTCGATCCACTTGATTGTACCATAGACCATACTTTGATGTGCCCCTCAGGTATATCAAGACATGCTTCCCTGCCTTCCAAAAGAGCTTGGTAGGCTTAACCATATCTTGACTCAGCTAGTTAACTGTGTCGCAAATGTTTGGTCTCATGTTCACTTGATACATTAGCAAACCCACCAACTCTGGATAGATAGTAGCCTCCACTACCTCTCCAGAAGTAGCATCCTCTTTCCTCTAGTTTCCTGGAAGAGGAGTATACATGGGTTTGCAGCTCTCCATGTTAAACTGACCTAGTATATCCTTTGCATAATTTCCTTGAGACACAAAAATTTCACCATCTCGTTGTCATATTTCAAATCCAAGGAAATAATGAAGGAGGCCCACATCCTTCATTTCTAACTCCCTTGCAAGATCCTCCTTGCATGAGTGTATCATCTTCTCATCGCAAGTCAAAATTAGATCATCAACATAGATAACAATGATCAATAGCTTACCCTCAACCATAATCTGGTACAGGTTTGCATCTGCTTCACTTTTTGTGAAGCCCAGTCTGGTGAAATTGCTATCTATCCAATTGTACCAAGCATAGGGTGCTTGATTCAGCCCATACAATGCTCTTTTGAGTCGGCACACATGCGACTCACTATTGAAGATCTCAAAAAATTCAGGCTGATCTATGTACATCTCTTCCTCAATGATCCCATTGAGAAATGTAGTTTTCACATCCATTTGATGAATGTGCCAGCCCATCTGCGATGAGAGTGTAAGGATGGATCTTATGTAAGAGTACCTTGCGACAGGGGAAAAGGTCTCATCATAATCTATCCCCTCAATCTGTGAGAAACCCCATGCCACCAATCTAGCCTTTTAGTTCTCCACACTCCCATCAATAGTTTGTTTTACCTTGTAGATCCAGCTCAAACCTACCACTGATTTATCGACCGGTCTTAGGACTATCTCCCATGCATTGTTCTTGATAATGGAGTCATAGTCCTCTACCATTGCATCAACCCAAGTAGGTTGTTGTAATGCTTCCTGAAAGGAAGATGGTTTAGTCACAATAAATTTTCTCATAAGAGCCATGTATCTAGTAAATTGGTCAAGAGACTGTCTTTGTCTGCACTTTGAAGTAGGGGCTCTTACATTCTATGCAACATCAAGTCTCAGCCTATCAACTTATGTGGTGTGCCTTCTACCATTTATGATGGATGGCTCTGCATGAGTGATTTCCTCCACTCCATGAGCCTACTCATGTGGCTGATCCACATCTTGAGACTCATCTTTGGAAACCAAAAACTCCTCCTCTGCATGCAATTCCAGCTACCTCGCAAGGGGAAACAGCATGGCTTTCCCTTCATCAAATTTTATATCGCGTCGCATAACAGTCATTATGTTGTTTGTAAAATACACATGATAATTATGGGGTGTTTTTGTGTACCCCACAAAAATCCCAACCTCAGTTGTTGGTTCTAGCTTATTCCTGACGTCCTTGGTCACATGCACATAAAAAATTAGCCAAAAATTTTAAAGTGTGAAACATCAAGTTTCTTACCATTGAAAGCTTCTTCAGGTGTACTCATGCTAAGTACTATATGAGGACAATGGTTTTGCACATAAACTGCGGTATTTCATGCTTCCACCAAAAAATGCATTAGTAGGCCCTAATCATGTAACATCACTCATGCTGCACCCATGATAATTCTATTATTCCTCTCTGCGACCCCATTTTTTTTTGGGTTATGAGGCCCTATGAGTTATCTTTGAATTCCTTCTTTGCTGCAGAAGTTCTTGAATTTTTTAGATATGTATTCTCCACCATTATCGCTCCTAAGAGCCTTCACCTGCTTCCCCAACTCTTTCTCCACCTGTGCCTTAAACTCAAAGAACTTAGAGAATGTTTGATCTTTCTTCTGCATGAAGAAGATCTAGCATTTACGATAAAAGTCATCAACAAAGATTACATAGTACCTTTTTTTGCCATTGAAGCAACCGAGAATTGTCCACACATGTCTGTGTGAACTCTCTCAAGGATACCCGAAGCTTGGTTTTCCTTATCATGAAAGGTGGAATTTACATACTTCCCCATGGTGCAACCCTTGCACTGATCTAACTGAGCAAGTGTTTCCACTGGAAGTCTAGTAGAACTTTGATGCATAACTTTCAAGGCTCCATGATGAAGATGGCCAATCACCTATGCCATAATTCACCCTCATCCTGGCTCACCACTTCTTCTGCCTTGCTCATCATGGTAGCGTAACAATCTACCTCCAGCTTGTAGAGACTCTTAACTCAAATCCCTATCCTCTTGGCTTGACCCATTGTTTTATGTCGCAGGAAATATTTTCCATCACTAAAAAGAACATCATAGCCTCTGTCCTCCAAAATTGCGATTGAGACAAAAATTTTATTCTTTTCATGCATTACATATTTTAATTGAAATGGTTTACCTGATTCCATATAAAATGTAATGGTACCAATATCGGTAGCACTGTATCATTCATTTTCACCCATCTCAATATGCATCTAGAGATCTTTCTCCTCCAATTCACTAAAAATTTCCTTGTCTCCTGTCATGTGAAAGGAAGCGCCACTATCCAAATACCACACCGATCCCAATGCACTTGACACCATGCATGCGATCAATGAGAATTCAAGCTCAAATTGTGAGGTAAGGGCCTCACCAGCTATAAATCTAGCAGCCTTCTTATTCTTCTTCTTTTATGGACAGTTAGTAGCAAAATTCCCATGCTCGTGAAAGTGAAAATACTTCACCTTGGAGATGTTCTACTTCTTACCTTTGGATTCAGATTTAGAATGGAATTTCTTCCCCTTCCCCTTCTTTGCCTTAGCAGCCAAAGCACAATCCTCTTCATCATCATTCTTAGATGAAGATCCATCTCTAGTTTTCCGTCTGAACTCCTCCTACACCAAATCTGACGACAATCATTCCCAATCTGGAAGTTTTTCCATCCGTTGATAGAGTCTCCATAACTATGCCAACTCTTAGGAAGTCCTAGGAGAGCCAAGCTCACCAAATCATCATCATCAACTGTTATTCCCACATTCCCTAGTTCATCCCGACATTGGACAAAATTCGTGAGATATTTTGGAATGGTGTTACCCTTTTCCATCTTGATCTTCCTGAGTTTATCTTTGAGCGACAATTTCCTATGGTAGTTGCTTGTGTGGAATAGATCCATCAAAGCTTTCCACATTTCATATGGTGTGGCTTTCCAATGGAGGCTTGAGACAATGTGGTCTCGTACTCCCTCCAATAGGATCATCCTTGCCTTTTCCACTTTCTTTTTCCATGCACCAGGATTTGCAGCATCTGCAGCATTGGGCTTAGGAAAAAAAATTTCAATGAATTCCTTCAACCCATTGTCTTCAAGTACTGCCTCCATCATGTCCTTCCAAGAAATGTAGTTCGATCTTCCCTTGAGTGCATACTCTAACCTCAAGCTATTGAAATCCATTTTGATATTGAATCATTTGTAGCACCAAGAAATTCTTTTTGCAAATTCAAATTCTATCAAGTCACAAACTAAGCTCCTGCTTCACTTCTGCAATTTCTTGTTCTATGATACCATCTATAAATTATAAAATCTGTATGTATAACTTGGATTCACCCGATATAACAATGTACTAAAGTTAAATACTGAATCTCTTCTACAAATATTTTACAAAATTAAAAACACAATCTCTAATCACATGAACATGAAGAAAGATCAATCACACACATCACAGATAATTTCTGAGGGAAATCTTACAGCTAAAAACCCCACTATCTTGTATTGTATATTATATCATGGATCACGAAAAAAATACATAAAAAACTCTTCTCAAAAGAGCCCTCAGTAAATTAGCTAATTGTCTCACACTGTCATGCAAAAACTGACGAATTACTTAGCCAATTTACTGCCTCCAAACAACCAATCTTGCTTGCACAATCCCTACTGAATGCAATCCCTGAATTGATGCAATCCTTCCTTCCTTGAATTCCCAAGTACCATTGGAACATCCAATGGATGTTTTCCAGCATGTGTGCAAGTGGATAATGTCACAACTGATAGTCAACTTCCCTTTCACCTAGAACTCAACTGGGTCTCCACTGGATCTGCCATGCATGCAGCTAATAATAGTAAATCCTCAGTTGCATGTGAAATCACTACATGTGAATTAATTAATATTTAATTCACTTGATCTCTCATTACTTGTATCTTCAGTTACAACTATCACAACTAAGTTTAAATCACTTAATTGAGCTAAAATATTTACAACTTTCATTAACTAAGGCACCACTACAGTTTGAACTCTATTACAACTAGAATTACTCTGCATGTCCCACCAACCAGTCTCTAACTCGAAATTCACTACCTAACTGAATTTTTCACTTCAATTAACTCTTTCAAGTCCACATTGAGAATATATTACAGTTTAATGTCCATCTAAATTAAGGGATAGTAAAATTATACATGCACCCAAAAATATCACTTTGGGCCCCACCCAAGTTTGGGTGCTTAATGAAACCAGGCGCTTAATGCACTAGGCGTGGTTGCTGAATCTTCTTGTTGAATCTCAAACAAGAATATAAAGAGGATGATATTCATAAAAAATATGAAGTACTTGATCAAGAAAGTGCTCCTTTAAGGGAAGATATCTCGATACAATCAAAGGATGATAAAATAAAAGAAGCTCCTACAGTTCCTCTAACAAAACAACCTTCTATTTCTTTACAAGAACCACCTTTCCTTAAAGACTTAAAATTGATAAAGGAATAAAAAGGAAAATTATTCTACCATACTATGACATGTTAGATGAACTTAAGCCTATGTTTTCATAAAAATTCCTTTACTAGAAGAAATAAAGGAAATACCAATATTTTCAAAAACCATCAAGGAGCTATGTATTAGAAAACTAGGAAGAAAAAAAAAACATTAAAAACATTCAATTGGTGGGAAATTTTGTTGATATTATGATTGGGAGAACTATTGTAAAAAAAATATTTAGATCAAGGAAGCCCCATTGTAAAAATCCATATAAAATATGGTATTGAGATCCAAAATACTCTAATTGATCTAGGAGCAGCCATTAATATAATGAGTAAATAGTGTAGAAATTTAATACAATAACATGTATATTATCGAATTCTCTTGATATAACAGTTAAATCGATTGTTAAATATGGAATCCTTATACTCAATTCTTTGCGCAAATTAAAACTCCATTTGCAAAAACTTGAAGAAAAATCAAGCGCACATAACAAGATGTTTTACCGGGAAAGCTTAAAGCTAAAAACCCCAACTATGATATATTATGTATATCAATGGAACATGTAACAATATCATATAAATATCATAGCATAGAGCTATCCGTACAATATACAATCTTCGCACACTGTCTTACATAAATTTTCACCTCCATGCACCAATTTCTTGCCTCCTCATAGCCTGCCTCCACTGAAAAATCCCTGCTGAAGAAGATCCCTGAATAAATTAGACCTTACCTTGCCTTGACTACGCAATACTCATAGGCATATCCAATGTGTGTGTGGATGCATTGAATGCTCCATTATAGTCACAACAGATAGTCAATCTCACCCTTTCACATATCTCTCCACTAGGTCTCCACTCGATCTGACATGCAAGTAGTTAACTGTTGTATTTCTTGAGTTGCAAGTAAGACACTACTTGTGAATTAATTAACTAATTAATTCACTCATCTTTCACTAGTATATGTTTAGTTACAACTAGCACAACTGAGTTTAACTCACTTAATTGAGTTAAACGAAATAACAACTCACATAACTACTCTTCCAACTCTGTTACAACTTACAACTATCAGTTATAACTAAGTCCTCCATGCATAAGTCACCAACCACCCTAGGAATTACGTAATTCCTTCAGCCCACTCATGTGCCACATATGTTCACTGAAATAAAGTGCTCCAAGAGAGTAAATTACTATTTATTGTTTGATTATTATTAAGGGCTAATAATAATCGACATGCATTATATTTTTAGATTCGCGATCTATAAATAGACTTCACCCAATCTTCTAAAAATAGAAATTCATCCAAAGATAGAATTTTCTCAACCATATAGAATCAACATCCTGCTAACTTTAGAATATGCTCACCATTCTAAAAATAGACATACACCTAAAAATAGCCTGTGTGGGCCCCATCTAGTTTAGGTTCTTATTTTTCACTAGGATCAAGGATGATGTTTCCGGATGCCACTTTCACTGTTTCTTGTTGCAATCTTCAACACTCCTTCTCAACAAGAAAGAACTGTCCTTGCATGCAACACTTCTGAAACTGAATAGCCACCAAACAACTTAATCAGTCTAATGCATCTGTCATCAAATTCTTCTGACTTCTACTAAGCTATTGCACATGTATTCAAGAACCACTGCGATGTTGAACTCTTCACCCGTGCACTCTGTAATTGTTTTCAACTCTGATCCATGCTCCAGTATCCAACACTATCATTTTGATATGTCTACATCAAGCCAACTGATCATGCTACTGCTTCTCTCTCAACACCTCGTAACTAGGTTCAACTCATGAGATCCACACCATCTCAATGAATCCTACCCATAAATTCCTTCTTAGGATTACTCATGCATGTTGCCCCACCTCTTACCTAGTGGTATAGCTGCATGCACTCCCTCCCATCTAGCAAGAATTTTCTCTGCATGAATGGTTTTTCCAACTCCATGATCCTCATCTTGTGGCTGTTGCACATATCGAGGTTCACTCTTACCTGCATGCAAATCTTTCTCCCTCTCAAGCTTCAATTGCATGGCTTTATCACACTTCCTGATAGTAGGAAGCTCCGTAGAAATCCCATCTACTTCAAGTCTATAGAGATTCTTAACTCGAATCCCAACCCTCTTGGCTTTCCTTGTTTCTTTGTGTCGCAGGAATACTTTCCCTTCACTAAAGACAATCTAACATTGCGACTAAGATTAAATTATTCTTTAAACCTAGAACATGCACAACATATTTTAGATGAAAGAGTTTACCTGACGCCCTCTGAAAGGTAATGGTACCAATGCCAGTCGCATTGTATCATCAATTTTCGCCCAACTCAACATGAATTTGGAGATCTTTCTCCACCAAGTTGATGAACAATTTCTCATCTCTCGTCATGTGAAAGGAAGCACCACTATCAAAGTACCACCCTGATCCTAATTCACTAGACACCATGCATCCAGTCAATGAGAAGTCAAGTTCAAATTTCCAGGCAAGAGCCTTACCAGCTGCAACTCCAGTAACCATCTTGTTCTTCTTCTTATGTGGAGAATTTGTGGCAATATATCTGAACTCGTGATAGTGAAAACAGTTTACTTTAGACATGTTGTGATCCTTGCCATCTTCTCCGGCCTCAGATCTAGAATGGAATTTCTTCCCCTTATTTTTCTTCACCTTGGCAGCCAAAGCACAATCCCCTTCATCATCATTATTTTACGAAGAGCCATCTCTGGTGTTCTGCCTGAACTCGTCCTGCACTAGATCTGACCACAGTCGTTCCCAATCTGGCAGTTTTCCCCGTCCATTGAAAGAGTCTTCATAACTGTGTCAACTCTTTGGAAGTCCAAGGAGAGCCAATCTCACCAAATCATCATCTGCAACACTGAATCCTACACTACTAAGCTCATATCTACATAGGACAAACTTTGTCGAGTATACCGGAATAGTTTCGTTCTTCTCCATCTTGATTTTTCAGAGTTTATCCTTCAACGACAATTTCCTATGGTCGCTGCTGCTTTGGAAAATATATGTCAAAGCCTTTCACATAGCATATGGAGTGGCTTTCCCATGAAGGCTTGACACAATATGGTCTTTCACACCTTCCAACAAAATCCTCCTCACCCTTGCTACTTTCTTTTTCCATGCATCAAGTACAACAGCATCCATCGAAGTGGGCTTAGGAACATCTTTCTCAATGAATTTCATCAAGACATTATCTTTAAGAACCACCTCCATCCTATCCTTCCAAGATATGTAGTTTGAGCTTCCCTCAAGTGGAAAATCCAACTGCAAACCATTGAAATCCATTTCAATGTATGCTCAACTATCACACCAAGAAATTCTTGCAGCAATGTTGAATTTTTTCCACTAACAAAAACTCAGCACTGCTTCACTATTGGAATCTCTTCAGCTCTGATACCATGTAGAAATTTAATACAATAACATGTATATTACCATATTATCATGATCTAACAATTAAATCTACTGTTAAATACAAAATCCTTCTATTCAATTCTTTGTCGAAATTAAATCGCCAATTGTAAACACATGAAGAAAAATGAAGCGAACATAACAAGATGTTTTACTGGGAAAGCTTAAAGCTAAAAAACCAACTATCATATATTATTTATATCAATGGAACGTGTAAAAATATCATACAAATCTCATAGGATATAGATCTTAGTACAACATACAATCGTCACACACTGTCTTGCAAAAATTTGTACCTCCACGCACAAATTTCTTGCCTCCTGACAACCTGTCTTCACTGCACAATCCCAACAGAATAAGATCCCTGAATGAATTCGAAATTACCTTGCCTTGATTGCGCAATACTCATAGGCATATCCAATGTGTGTGTGGATGCATTGAATGCTCCACTATAGTCACAACAGATAGTCCATCTGACCCTTTGACCTATGTCTCCACTGGGTCTCCACTGGATCTGACATGCAAGTAGTTAACTACTATATTTATTCATTTGCGAGTAAGACACTACTTGTGAATTAATTAAATAATTAATTCACTCATATTTCTCTAGTGTGTGTTCAGTTACAACTAGCACAACTGAGTTTAACTCACTTAAATAAGTGAAACTAAATAATAACTCACATAACTACTCTTCCAACTCTGTTACAACTTGCAACTATCAGTTATAGCTAAGTCCTCCATTCATGAGTCACCAACCACCCTAGGAATTTCGTAATTCCTTCATCCCAATGATGTGCCACACTGTTCACTGAAATAAAGTGCTCCAAGAGAATAAGTTACTATTTATTGCTTGATTATTATTAAGGGCTAATAATAATCGACATGAATTCTATTTTTAGATTTGCGATCTATAAATAGACTTCACCCAATCTTCTAAAAATAGAAATTCATCCAAAGATATAATTTTCTCAACCATCTAGAATCAACATCCTGCTAACTTTAGAATCTTCTCACCATTCTAAAAATTGACATACACCTAAAAATAGCCTATGTGGGCCCCACCTAGTTTAGGTGCTTATTTTTCACTAGGATCAAGGATGATGTTTCTGGATGCCAATTTCATTGTTTCTTGTTGCAATCTTCAAAAAATATACCATGGAACAACTAAAAATTTCAAATATTCAATATACTCCAACATTATTACAATTAGCAGATAGATCTATTATTAAACCAGATGGAGTATTAGAAGGTGTATTTTTTTCTATAAATTCTTGCGAATATCCTATAGACTTGATGATTTTAACTCCCAAGAATAATTTAGGAGGCCATCCATTGATCTTAGGTATAACTTTTCTAGCTACAGCAGATGCATTCATAAGTTTTAGATCATGAGATATGTATATATCTAACTGAAATTCCACTAAGAAATTCCCATTGTATCCTCCTACAAAATCTATAACTAAAATAGAAAGTGAAGTATGGATAGATGATGATGAATACTTTGATAACATGCAATAAGTTTATACTTTTTCACAATTAGATGAATAAAATTTATTATTCAACTTAATGAAAAATAATGATTCTTCTTCTTATTGTGATAAAAATCAATGCTTTTAGGAAAAATGTAACATTGAAATTTTATCATCACATAAATTTTCTTTGCATTCTATGGAAAATTTTGGAAATTCTCAAGTATAAGTCTTTCCAAGTAAAACATTAAATATTAAAATTAATCCAGAGGAACTTAAAAAAATAAAATTTATAATGATGTTGTAAAAACATTCCTCTGCTTATACATGGGAATATGATAATATGAAAATAATTGATACTAAAACTTGTATGCATCACATTTATATTCAACAAAATTTCAAATCTGTTAGACAACCCCAAAGGAGAATGAATCCAAATGTAAGGTAAATTGTTAAAGAGGACTTACAAAAACTGTTGAATGTGAATTTCATTTTTCCTATATCAGATATTCAATGTGTAACACCTCTATTTATTGTTCCAAAGAAAAATTGGAAATGGAGAGTATGCATTGATTACAAAGAATTAAACAAATATAGTTTGAAAGATCATTTTCCACTACCCTTTATAGATCAAGTATTAGATACCTTTGCAGGAAATTGTTGGAAATACTGAGAGGGGGGGTGAATCAATATTCCTTTCAATTAGAGCATTAGTTAATATTCAATTATTATCATTGTTTGTACAATGATAGTAGTAAACAAAAGGAACACAAATGCACATAGTTTTTAAGGTGGAAACCCACCCCCGAACAAAAGCCACCTGAATGATTTTCTAATGATTCTTTAATATTCAACTCCAATTGAAAATAAAGCTCCAACTTCCTAGAATCTAGAAAAGCATTCTTCTCCAGCTCCCACTGGATGGATGCTCCAATGCCCAAGATTCTTCAGTAGTCAATTGAATGGATGCCCCAACACCCAATGAGCTACAAATCACCTTAGCACCACCCTACCACCCTGAATTTTTCAAAGGCTTGAACCTATTGGTGACTTCATGCACCAGCCTACCACCCTATAGAAGAATAAAATAAGAATGGACTCCCACACCAGAGAAAATGGTCCAATTTACAATGATATAGAATGATGAAGAAGAAGAAGACACACTAGACCATAACCCCAACTATGACACAACCACCTAATGATGATCCTAGACCTCCCGACACTACCTCTTCAACTCTTGGTAGATAGACACTAGTACAATTTTTACAATCATGTATTTGCAATGACTTAATGCGATGATACCTTTACAGTGACTGTATGCAGTGATGCCCACTTGAAGTCTTCATGTGATAAACTTCTTGCTGATGTTCTGCTCCTTGATTGTTGCTCTTTTCATGCTACCCTCTGGTTCACCTTAATTTTCTTTTTTTCCCTAGAAAGTTTGGTCATTTGCAGCCCTTGACAACACATGATCTAACTTTTTCTTGTCTTCTAGGAGCTTGATATTGAATCTAGTTTATATCTATTATTTCATATCCCCAATATGTGATTTTCGGTTCTACAGTCCTCCTCTGAGTTTTCTTTCCAATGCCATAGTTCTGACCCAATTTGGATTCTTCAAGGGAGATTTATGCCCAATCTCTCACAATGACCTAATTATGGACTGGTTCAGTAGAGAGAATTTGTACGGCATGCCACGTGTTATTGTTTCTTTATTTGGATCTTAAATTGATACAGAGAAAATAAATTCTGTGCACCATCTTTCACTTTTTACAGAATTCCAATCTGATACTCAGAGAGAGAGTTAAGATGATTTTCCCAAGGTCACTATTTTGCGATGAAGTTCAGGAGCCTACAAAAACACTAACTTCCACAGATCATATCTCTGAAAATATTGCGCACCATGATCTGAAATTTTTACAGGAGCTTCCTCAGGATTTCGGCTTCACCTCATAGATTCAACTTCTAAACCTTATTAGAAACAATGTTAGAGCAAAAATTCCATGATGACTTGTTTCAGGGAGCGAAATCCTTACATAAGGAGGATATGAGGATCACAATTTATATAAATGCTTAGGTTGAGAGGGGCTTCAACAAGTGAACGTAAAAAGAGAAACTATATGATCCAAATACCAGTAAGCTTCCTCCTAAGATGATTGTTTGTTAAGTAAATCAGATCTGCACTATATTATGAACAAGTGTTTTAACTCAGAAGTCTCTTTAATAAATTTAATGTTTAAGTTAACTCTATTCTAGAAGGACAATGAGTGCAAGCACATATCTATATAATGCAACAATGTTTCTTTAATATCTCATCAATATGAGATAACCCTTAAACCAACTTTGGATGTTGAGAATTCTTTTACTCAAAATAAAAATACCATTTGCAAAAAAGAATAAATGACTTGCAGGAAATAGAGGAAAATTTACATAAATAAAATAATGAAAATTTAACTTGGAGAAATGGAAACGCATTGGTGCAAGCAGCTAAACACACTCTTCTTTTTAGAAAGGAAATGCAACACGCATCAAAGGAAATAATGAAAAATGTGAAATAAACATAACCAAGATCAAATTCCTTGGATATGAATCACACAACTTGTAAAGAGGCTAAAGCCTATGAACTATGAAAGAACCACAGATAACCTACTTCAAACCTTGCATAAAAAATTAGTTTAACACACCTCATGAAAAGGGGAAACGAGCTGGCTTGGTTGGGCCCTAGCCAACTAGCTTGTTACCTTGCTACGAGATCTGGAACCTCAGGTACTCAAATGAAACATCATAATGATATTGAGATAGTAAAATGAATAACTAGCGCAGTCCTTTGTATTAAACTTAAAAATATTAAATATTCATGATGGATACCAAATCCAACCCAAAAAATGGCGACACCAAAAGGTCATAGTCTATGTCAAAATTTCTCAAAGCATCGCTACCTAGCATCTACTAGAAAATCCTATTAAATACATATTCTCAGCTCATGGCCGAAATAAAAAATAAAACATAAGTTTATCTTAAGCCTTTCGGCTGTTTAATAAAAGAATAAACAAGGGTTCACAGCCGAAGTCTTGATCTGCAGATCCCGCCTATTCCTCTACACTCTGAACCCAACAAAGATAATTAATCTTCTACCAAGAGATTTGTGTGATTTTTTTAGATGTCTCAACTGTATGGTAAACCAAGCTAACATTAACAACTACCTCGAAAGTGCAAGAACGCTGGCTGGTACAAGAATAATTCCTGCACCAACCATCTCCCATATTGATTAATACCTTTTCCTTACCAAATTACCTTAGGAAAAGAGAACATATTGGTTTCAAAGGAAAATAAGATATAAAACCTATTAAATTAATGATTAACTTCATATATAACCCTTAATACGAAAAACAAGCAAAGAGTGCAGGAATGAGTACAATTTTGGAAGAAGTACAAAAATAAATAGGTAGTGTGTTCAAGGTGAGATAGAGTTTTAAAACTACGACAATTCTACCAACCAAAATCCTCCCATCCCTATCCTATTGTGTGTCCTCACACAACCTTACCTTCTGCAAAAAAACAACATGGAGACCTTCCTTCAATCCTATATTTGTATACTTATCCCTGCCTTCAACATCTTCAACTTCTTACCCCGATCCTTTTAATTTGTTTTACCACTTTCCTAAGGTGACCATAGAATTTAGATGCTCAAAATTTCCACACTTTTACTTGCAGCTTTCGCTCTTGCACTTCCCCCTTCAATTCAATATTCTTCTGCTCCGGCACTGTACTTTCTTCCCTCATGGCCTTGTTCATTACTTCGAGTCCATAAATGCATTTCTTCAGTTCCTCAACCTAACTATTTAGAGAGAGAGTAGGACCTTCAAGCTCCTCCTGTGCTAGAGTATTTTCAACATTCGACTCAAAACAAGTGATGGTATCATCAAGGCCAACATCACCTTTCTTATCAATATCCTACATCTCAATATGACATTGTGTTTCAACACCCTGCATTATGTCATCACCTTGACCCACTGTCGGTTCCTTCCCTGCACTTGCATCATGTTTCTTTAGGACCTTCTTCTTCATCATCTTCTAAACTGAAGCTGGTAGAGGATTGACATCTTCCTCCTCTATGTAGCCTACGCTAAACACTGTGTGAATCATGACATCTGTAAGGAGTGAAATATTATCTTCAATTGGTGAACTCGGCTGGGAATCATCTACATATATCCGAGAGGTTGACTAAGTGTGGGCTACATTTAAGGAGGTAGACCTCTTTCTGACAAATCTTCTAGTTATTCATTTTAGAGGGCACGGGGTTTCAACTTTAGATTCTTTCTTTTCTCCCTACACTAGATTTTTAGATGGGGTTTCCTTCTTCTTAGTCTTTCTAGTCTGTGGGGTTAGGTTTTTTTCCCTTCCATTTAGACTTCTCCATTTTAATCTTAGCCTTTTTCCCCGACGACTCCACTATGCTTCCTTCTTGAAATTCTTTCAGGAACCCTTCCCAAGTCATATTTTTCCCTTATAACACCTTTCTAACCCAAATTTAAATTAACCCATAAAGACATAACTTAAATCCAACTTGGCTTTCCTAAATTTTTTGGACGCCCTTGGACATATTTTCTAGAATCTTCAGTAATAAATAAGGGAAATTAATGAAATTGCCTGATTAAAAATGTAAGAGCAACCGGATATGGCATAAGAAGGTTAGCGAATACTGGCCTTTACAAGCGAGGAAATTTTGCAAGATGTACATCAAATGTTTACACTCTTCTATCATGGAATTGCAGTGTAACCAAATCTTCTAATCCACCTTCTGCTTCTTGTCGACCAAAAATCTCCACCAATCCCCCTTTTCCAGCTTTCCTTTCTTGAACCACTTCTCACTGGTGGTTGCTAATCATGTAACCTACGAAATGGATTTCTTTGTCACTTTGAATTCAAAAGACCCCACCTTAGGTATGCTCCCATCGAAGGTTCGATAAAATTCTAATGCTACAGAAAAATTGAAACCATCAAACTTGAGCATAAATGGGAGAATCTTGATTCCTGCAAAAGAGGCAAACTATTCTTATACTAGGTCGTCTGTTCCATTCCTCTTACAGACCATGGTTTGATTCGAATAGGTGCCATCACTGATCAAATTCACTTTATTTCTTAGGATTCAGAAGAGTTACTCAATAAGGGATTTTAGACTTTTTTCTTAAATAATTTGAAATCGAATTAACCTAATGCTACTATATAGACCATTCCTCAAATATCACACTCTCATCATCAAAATCTCAATATTGGAAAAGATTCAATATGACCTGATACGTCGTGCATGCAGAAATGATGATTGGTATAGGGTGGCAGTTATGGATAAGATTTGTTATCAAAAAAACACAAGGTATTATGTAGGATCAGGTCATCATTAATTGTTGACAAGACTTTAAAGGTGAATGTGGGATTATGAGAGGATTCCGTACACATTTCAAAATCAAGTCATGATTTAGTATATGGTACACATGATACTTATATAAGGATAAGGTTTCATAACTAATGCCTTTTTAGTCAAAAAATTATTTCCTAATCAGTAATGATGAAACAAACTCTAATCAAATGTAGAGAAAAAAATAATTCCATGCCATAATTTAAAATAACACAGTCATCTATGCCTGAATAGGTTCTCTGTAAAAAAATAAATTTCCTGTATTCCTGGACTCAATTTTGCTTCAAACATGCATTCTTGTACCAAACATTCTCGAACCATAATAAACATTCTTGCACTCATGAGTCCTTGGTTCCTGCACTAATACACACATTCTTGTACTGAAGACTATCATTGTACCTGCACCATAACACATGTTCTTGCACTCGGGAGCACACGCCAGTGTGTGTTCCTACACCCAAAATTCAAACATTCTTGCACTAAAACACACATTCTTGTACCGAGGAATGTCACTGCACCTGAAGCGAAAGGTGTTGCAGCATATATAAAAAAATAGGTTTCTAATAAAATGAAATTTATATGCTGAATCTTGAAATATTTGCATAGTTTCCAAAGGATGTTTTATTTTCCATTTATTGGTATTATCACATGCCTTCCAATTTGATTAATGAGTTTTTACCAGATCCTGCAATACAGTCCATGGGGGAGAAAATAAGTGAAAAGGGGTAAAATTTCAAAATGGGAAGGAAATCCAACAAGGAATTCAAGAGTGAGACCAATCATACAGAAACACAAGAAGACAAACAGGAAAAAAAATTCGAGGGGAAAATAAGAAAAAAACGAAATTGGATAGGGACAATTTCTTTTGAAGAACGGGGTGGTCAATCTCAATAGGACAAAACGAATAATTATAGAGGGAATTTTATGAAAAAGGGAATAAGAAGAAAGGAAGAGTTTCACCTCAAAATATGCCTGAAATAGTGTTGAACCAAAAATAATTACAATGGGAATTGAGTTTTGATTGCATAAACATTTCCGTGTCAGTTGTCCCGAACTTGGATGAGGGCTCGGTTCCTGCACTGAAAAACCTGCTTCTTCTTGGTCACAGTTAGCACATATAAATATCAAGAAAAATTTCAATTTTATTTAAAGATAGATCATCCTACCAACATGTTGGTTTTCAGGTTGATCCTTCTGCGATCATGTCAAGAAACTTATTTTCACAACCATGGGAAACATTTTTTTTTTCTTTTTAATTTTTTTTTTTTTTTGGATTTTCTTTTTATTCTATTTTATTTCTAGAAAATAAATAATAAAACTTGTAATAGGCTAGCATGGCCACCTACCATCTGCAATTTAGACTATTGTTGTACTTGTTGCATGAAGTTTTCCTTTGTGAGAGGCTAAAAATATACTTTAAGTCTATGCACGTTCACAAGGAATACTAATTCTTGCACATCAATAGTTTTGATTTCTACTACCCCATTTTCAAAAAATTTAATCACTTCATAAAGTCCCATCTAGCGTGTATGGATTTTCCCCTTAAAATGTTTGAATCTAGAGTCATCTCACCTTGACATGATTTATGATTGCTTCATGGCTTTATGGGCACCCATTCCTACAGACTTGGACAAATTCACTTAAAAACAGTGGAAAATCCTCCATACGCGACTATGCCCGTGTTTTTTCGCGTGTATACGCGAGTACAGCTAGACTTTTCCGCGTATGCCATTTTAATGATTAAAAAATATATAAAAATCCCTAATTTCGCGCTGGGTTGATGGTTACTCGGGTAGTTCAACCACCCCAGCCCGTGGCCAACTGTTTCCAACTGCTGAAACTACTTGGAGGGACTATAAAAAGACCTCATATGTATGGCCTAAGGGAGGGAGAGAAAGTATTGATATTATACTCTGTTGGTTCCCTATCCAAGTCTGATTCCCCGTGCCTCCTGCACTTTCCCAGTTCATTTCAGGAAACCCTTGTTTCCTTGAGATACACATCCCTTTATATGTTATCTCGTGTGCACTCATTTGGAAGGAGTCTTAGCGAGGCAAGGGCTGGACGGATCCGAACGACGGTCTGCGAAGGCCTTGGAAGGATCAGGTGATCTCTCCACTTACTTTTGTACGTACTATTTTTATAATACAGAAGTATCATGCTGTTCCCGAAATAAACGTGTTAGTGTATGCTTTAATGTGTGAAGAATATTTGTTATACAAGCATTCATGATGATTTATTTAATGTTTTATATGAATCTCACTAACATATAGAGTAGAAATATACTGTACAACTTGTCCTTTGTGTTGGTTTCTTCTTGTATTTCAGGTGAAGGAGGAAGGACGGTTGCAGGGAGTTTGAACTCCACGTGGATCTACTTCAAACGTAGGACCAACGGGTAAACCTCTCATTCTGCTCTATTTAGTTTTTATGAATGTGCATGATTGTGTGAGTCTCTGTTAAGTAGTACGCCCTTGCTCTGTGGAGGTTGAATCCCAACCAACCTCTAGGGTGTTAATTCCCCGAAACAGAACTGGCGACTCCGCTGGGGATCACATTTTTGTGATTCTCCTGTTGGGTTGTTTCAGCTGTTTGGTAGGTTGCCAACAGTTTTTTCTGTCTTTTACAGTGCAGTTTGCTTTCTTGCAGTCAGTATGAAGCTTTGATATCTTTCCCAGGCTTGTAATTTTTGTTTTTCATTATCTTTCTTTGTATACGCCTTTTTTCTTGCACACAGTCGCGTATACCCGCGAGTTTGTGTAGAAGGAACCGCGTATACGCGAGTTTCCCTCAACACAGACGCGTATACACGCCTGTTGCATAACTGCAAGGTCGCGTATACCTAGGTTGAATTTGAAATTTTAAGATTCTGGTGTTTTTGGTCTTTTCTGGCTGTGGAGGCCTGTGTCTGCAGAGTCTCTATACTTACTGGAGTGTGACAGAAGTGGTTTCAAGTCTTGTTTCTCTTTCGTTTGTCCGAAAACTGATCTTTTTGGCAAAGTGTCCTTGTTGGTGCTAGCACTCCTGGATTGAGTTCCAAGATCGCTTTCTGAGCGTTCTTGGCTGTTCTGCTTTATCAGAACAGAGAGCTTCTGCTCACTGACTCGCTCCTATCTTTGTGTTGTGCTTTGCATTGCGTTCTTTGTTTTGTTTTCGATTGGTTTTCTTGGGTTTCATAGGCTAGGGTTTTGTTGCAATTTTCGAAGAACTTTTCTTGTTTCTTTGGAGTTTTGTGTTGCAACGAATTTGCACTATTTCTCTTGGTTGTTTGATTGAGTTTTTGGTCTTCCATTGCTCTTATTGATCTTGCTATCATTAGCTTTATAAGGTTTGAGAGCATAGTTGAAGTTTATGCTTGAAATTCGGTCTCGTTTTGGCTTGGATTGGGATAGTTGTTCTTGGTTTTCTTGAAGCTCTTGTTTTATAAAACTAAAAAGCCCAAAAAACATTTGTTTTGCTTTTTGTTTTTGCATATCAAAAACTCAAAAAACATTGTTTCTTGTTTTTGTTTTTGTTGTTGCGTTTTTCATTTTCGTTTGGCCTTATCTTTTGGAGCTTTAGTGAAGTTTCTTGCTTCTAGTTTTGGCTTGATTTTGAGGAGAGGTTGTCTTTTGATTTCTTCTTCTTCTTGTTGAGTATTTTGGTGTCTTATATTAAGAGTTCTTGTTTGCAAGAATTGGCTTTTTGGATATCAAAAGATGAGTTAAAACTGAAGGAGCCTTTTGGGAAATTTCATCTTGTTTCAAGGGACTTTTTGCATCTTAGAATTTACATGCTAGTGGTTATTTGCATTAGGTGCATTGAATCATTTAGTTAGCTTCTTAGTTTTTGTGAGTGTGAGTTTGTAATTCGAAAAGAAAAATACATTTTTTTAGTCTCGTAGAACTTATATAGAAATTTCTCTTCATCGAAAGACAAAGAACTGCATGTGCATGTAGTCAGGTTTTTATTAATTTCTTTTGCGTCAAAACACCATTGGTTTCATCTCCATATCCTTGTGACTTAATACAACAGCCCTTAAAATAAGCGATTTAATCTAAAAATCAACTAGCAAGTTTTACTAAGTGTCAATCACCAACTAGCTAGGTTGTAGGGCCTTGGAATAGGTGAGTGGAGAGTTAACTCTCCAAGGCCGCTCAAACAAACGTAGAAGTTGATTAATTGAGCGAAATCCAACTCCGTGAGGTGGACTAGGAAAGCTCTCATCTGAGAGTCAAGCGCGAGGGGAAGTGAAGGTTGAGAAGAGGGATACCCCCCCTCCGATTAGCTGAATCTGACCTCAAGACCGTTCCGCCCAACTTCTGATACGGATTGGTGTCCATAGTTTCCGTTCCTAGGTTTCCACACAGGTGACTGCGGGGGGGAATACCCGTGGTACCTGAGGCAGACGTCGCATCACTTTCAGCAGTACTTCTGGGGGGTGCCCTTGCGAAGCTTGGGTGCTTGAGCCGGCAAAGGCTGTCGTTAGGAGGTCGGCGTAGCCCAGTGCCAACGTGCCAGCTGGTGTGCTGGCATTTCAATGTCCGGGGCTGCTTTGAAGGCCCCTCTCATCTAGCTTTCTTTGGTGTCAGGTCCTCATCACCCGGAGCGGAAATACTTGGAGAATTTGTTTGCTTCTTTGTTTCTCGGGGTTTTTGATTTGCAGGCGTGCTCTTTGCTCCTAGCTTGCCTAGCTTTTCACTTTTCTTGAGTCTAATATAATAAATTTGTAAAAGTGGCTGATCAAACGCCTCGACGTTCGAGGAGAGTCCGGGGGTTATCTCCCGAGAGTGCAGAGCCTTCTTCGAGAAGGCGTAGGAGCGATCTAGCAGGTGGTTTTCACCCTGTAGAGTCTGACGCTGTGGAGAGAGATCCTCCACTTAGGTCTGAAGGTTTCGTTGCTGATTCCGGTGTCGGTTCCGAGAAGAGCGTTCCGCTCACCTCGAGAGTATTGTTGCCTCGGGGAAGAATATTTAGTCTTTCGAGATAGAATATACTTCGGGCTTTGCGTACGAGTCCATCTCCTCTTCTACGATCATCCAGATTTGTTATTCGATGCGTCGGACGGTACGAAGACGCATGGGATCTTCCATGTCTTTCTTATCTTTCGATGGCCACGACTGGGAACGCGACTTCTACCGTGAGTGCTGCGGGCATTCAGACCCCTGCTTCTGTTGAGGCAGGGGGCACTCTTGCTCTATCTTCGAGTGCTTCTAGCACTGCTATGTTTGGCTCTGGGTTCACCCAAGCATATGCTTCTCAATCTGGTCCCTTCGTTTCAGGGATGTCCATTGCTGGAAATCCCTCTTTTTCCTTTACCGCCGGTGCAGCTGGATCTACGCCCATGTCCAACATGGCTAGTGGATCAGCTTCTTTTCAGGGTTTCCCCTTTGGGACTAGGCATATTCCTAGTCCCAATCCTTCTTTAGGGTCGTTTCCTTTTACGTCCCAGACCCAAAGTTTCAATCCTTGGGCTCAGGGGCCAAGTTCGGCTTCTTTTACAGGATGGAATCCTATGTTTGCAACGTCGGGGGCAGGGAATCAGTTCATCGCGAGTCATCCAGGGAATGCTTCTTTCCCTGCATCGAGTGCTTATCAGTCTTTTTCCCCTCTATCTAATGCATGGAACCCCTATCAGGGGCTTACATCTTCAGTCAATACTTCAGCGGGGGGAACTAGTCTGGGTCTTGGTAACTCGGCATGGGGAGGAGGTTCTTCTCCGTTTTCTACGGGTCCTTTCTGGCAGCCTGGTGCCTCATCAAATCCAGGCTATTCTTTTCAGAATGTTGGAAATCCATCCCATCAAGGATGGAATTCTCAGGCTCCGCCTCGATTACCATTTTTGGCAACGTTAAACTTGCCAGACTTGGCGAAGTTAACTAATGACCCGATTCGGTATAGTCCGGGGTGGCCTCCGGTTCCAACCAAACTTCCTTCAAACATTCCTAAGTTTGAAGGTAAGAATGGTGAAGACCCGGCAGATCATGTCACCACTTTCCACTTATGGTGCTCGTCGAACTCTCTGATCGACGACTCGATTAGATTGAGATTATTTCAGCGCACCTTAACTGGAAATGCCGCAAAGTGGTATATAGAGCTCACTGGGGGCAGTTTTGCCACATTTGGAGAACTGGCTGTCACTTTTCTTAACCATTTCCAGTTGCCTGTCAGATATGAGGCTGGGACCGAACTCCTGGCTAATTTTAAGCAGGATGAGGCAACTCACATTTCTGATCATATTCAGGAATGGAGGAGAAGGAAGAGGCTTATCAAAGCCCATATTCCGGGTGAGTTCCTTCTCGAGTGGTTTTTGAAATCGCTTCAGTCAGATATTTCAAAGGATGTATCCATGTCAGGGGTATATTCCGAGGAGCAGGCCATCTTTAGGGCCCAGCAGTTAGAGTTGATCTATTCTCAGTCTGGCATGCTTTACAAGTATTTGCCTAATGCTCCTCGCTCCAAATTGGATCTATCGAAACCCAAACCTGGTCCGCATGGTGACGGACTTGTTGGATCGGTCAGTAGTAGTGCAGCCAGCCTGCTTTCTCAATTGCAGCAGTTGTCTTTACAATCTGCTTCTTCTGGTCAGGCTGTGCCTGCTGATTCTTCACCTTCCCGGTCTTTGTCCATTAATGCTGTCCAATCTTCTGAACCCAAAGGAAATCAACAGTCCGATGGGAAGAAGAAGGGACGTAATAACAAGAAGAAGGGCAAGAATGGGAAGGGCAATGCAAATAAAACCAACGAGCGTGTTGGTGAGGGCCAAAAGGAGAAAAAGAAAGTGAAGTTTCCATGCAAGCTTTGTACTGGAGACCATCTCACACACCTTTGCCCGAAAATTCAGGATGCTCAGCACCTGTTATCTCAGCAGGGTTCTTCTAGTTCCCAGGCTGTGCTAACAAACCCTTTTCCCCAAGGGCAACAATTAATTGCTGGCGCGAACCAAAATCTTGGGGCTTCCTCTGGAGGTGCTCAGGAAGGGGAAGCTCCATCGAATATCTTTATGATGAGTGCTCACGTGGATGTCGCTACGAGATCCCGTGATTATGGCGGAGAGGAATCTTCGAAAGCTAAGGAAGTTCCTGATGCTACTGAGCCGCTTCACATCACGAAGCCAACTGTTGAGTCTATGCCTCGGATGCCGAAAGCATCTTCTAAGCGATCAACGATTAATCCGAACGCGAGGGCTGCCCAGAACTACTCGATTGTAGAAGATCTGGCGCAGAGTCCTTGTGCTATGTCAGCTTTAGAGGTACTCCAGTCTTGTCCGGCTCAGCGCAGTGCTTTGCTCACCGCCATTGGGGCTATTGATCCGAAAAATTCTCTTCTGATTACCTTTGATATGAAGAATTTTAAGAAGAGACTTCCTCATCATATGGCCTTCCATATTAAATCATCGTATCGGAAGACTAATATCTTTCGCACGGTTGTTGATGAGGGTGCTTCTACTTGCGTGATGTCTTTCGCATGCTGGAAGACACTTGGATCTCCCAAATCTGCTCCATCTAGCACTATTCTTACTGCATTCGATGGTCATTCTCACAGACCCCATGGTATTGTCCCGGCTTTGCCCATCTGTGTTGGGGGCAAAACCGTTAACATAGAAGTTGAGGTAGTAGATGCGGCCTTGGACTACAACCTTCTGTTGGGGAGGAACTGGATATATGAGATGGATGCCATTGCATCCTCATTATTTCGAATTGTATGTTTCCCCCACGAAGGGAGGATAGTCACAGTGGATCAACTGGACTGTCCTCCTGTAGACCTGGATGCGCCTTCTGACTCATCTGTGCCTAAGTTGGATAATACTAAGGCGCCTGTCGAGAATCTGGGAGTTGGAATGTATTCTTCCCTGATGGGTTCCTTTGATCTTCCTCCTCCTAAAGTGTCTATTAATGCTATTTCATCCTCCAAGGCTCCCCTTCGAAGAGAGTTCTTTCGAACTCATTATTTTTCGGACCCTTGGACCTTACCTTCTCCAACGGCCACATTGGAAGAAGGGCAAGTGGCTGGAATGGCATTCCCGATTTCTGCAGCTGAGATTGCATATCAGTCTGTTGTTGACACTGCAGAGTCTGATCCAGCTCCTCTTTCGCCGGAAGAGTTGGATGGTGATGTGGCTCCGGCTTGGACGCTTACTTCTTCTTCTGCCCAGGATTGGCTAGATACCACTCTTCCATCTGAAGAGGCTATCCTGGAAGCGATGACAGGTATAGATAGACCGTGGGATGACTTGCATCATCGGTCTTACTTCCTACCTGACTTGAGCGAAGTCGAAACAAGCTTTCCAAGTCCTCAGTCTCCTGGACCTATTCACCCAGTCTTGAGCCCCTTAGCACCAGCACAGGTTTATGCTGAAGGGAACATGGCTGTGATTTCTCCTACTATCCCGGTGAACATCTCCAGGAATCCCAACATTATCGAGAACGTTTTCATTGGAGCTGAATGTTCCCATGAAGAGGTTCAAATCTATACAGAGCTCTTCAAAGAGTATAGGGATGTTTTTGCTTGGTCTTATGAGGAAATGCCTGGCATAGACCCATCTATCGTCCAGCATGAGATCAAGACGTATGAAAACGCTAAGCCGATCAGGCAAAAACTTCGTCCGGTTAATCCTAGGAAGGCAGCAGCTATCAAAGCTGAAGTTGAAAAGCTGCTTAAGGCGGGATTCATTTTCCCAGTTCCTCTGACTGAATGGGTTTCAAACCCTGTTCCTGTTGATAAAAAGCAAGGAACAATTCGAGTGTGCATCGATTTCAGAGACCTGAATAAGGCGTGTCCTAAAGATAATTACCCCACACCCTTCATTGATCGGATTATTGATGAGTGTGCCGGTAACGAAATTTTTTCCTTCATGGACGGTTTTTCTGGTTATAATCAAATTACTATCCGTCCAGAAGATCAACATAAGACCGCATTTATTTGTCCTTGGGGTACGTTTGCATATAAGAAAATGCCTTTTGGTCTTAAAAATGCTGGAGCTACTTTTCAGCGGGCCATGTCTTACGCCTTCCACGACATCAAGAAAATCATCGAGGCATACTTAGATGATCTAGCTACTCATTCTCGAAAGAGGATGGATCATCCAGGTCACCTCCGACAAATATTTGAAAGATGTCGTTTTTATAAAATTCGTTTGAATCCGAACAAGTGCGTTTTCGCGGTGACATCCGGTCGGCTGTTGGGATTTATTGTGTCTAGGGAAGGGATAAGGGTAGATCCCTTCAAGGTTGAGGCAATACTTCGGTTGCCTCCCCCGTCTTCAATCCGTCAGCTTCAAAGTCTCCAAGGGAAGTCTAAATTTCTTCGGAGGTTTATCGTTAACTATGCTGAGATTACAAAGGGATATATGAGATTGTTGAAGAAAGGAGTTCCTTTTCTTTGGGACGACTACGCTCAATGCTCATTCGATTCCTTGAAAAAGGCATTGACCTCTGCTCCTTTACTGAGTCCACCCGATTATAGCAGAGATTTTCTTTTGTATCTGGCTACAGCAGAATCTACCATTGGTGTGGTTCTGGTTCAGGAGGATGATGCTCTGGCTGAGCATGTTATTTACTACCTTAGTCGAGGACTGGTAGGACCTGAACTGCGATACACCCCGATAGAAAAATTAGCCTTAGCAGCAGTTCATGCTGTGCAGCGAATCCGGCATTATATTATTCTTCGCAAAACTTATGTCTTGGCAGCTGCCAATCCATTTCAGTTTGTCCTCAGCAGGCGAGTGATTGGGGGCAAATATAATAGATGGATTGTGATATTACAAGAATTTGATTTAGAGTTCATGTCTGCCAAATCCAAGAAGTCATTAGTCTTTGTGGAATTGATCTCCGAGTTGCCTTGTGGAGAGGAGATGATCTATGATGAGTCCTTTCCGGACGAACACTTGTTTTTGATCTCTCCACAAGATCCTTGGTATGGGGATATCATCGTGTATCTCCAGACTGCGAAGTTTCCCTCTTCTTTTTCGAAAGATGAGCGTCGTAAGTTGCGTCACTTAGCTAAGAATTATCTGATTATTGGTGATGCTTTGTACCGTCGAGGGGTTGATTCAATCCTAAGACGCTGCTTAACTTTCGAAGAAGCTGAGGCTGTGCTTAATGATTCTCACGGTGGAGCTTGTGGGGGTCATTTATCAGGGCTTGCTACAGCCCAAAAGATTTTGCGCGCTGGCTACTTCTGGCCCTCGATTTTCAAAGATTGTTTTGAATCGGTCAAGAAGTGTCATCCTTGTCAAGTGTATACTCGAAAAATGCGCGCTCATCCAGCTCCGCTTTTTCCAGTCGTTACTGTCGGACCCTTCACAAAGTGGGGTATGGATTATACTACTTGTAACCCGCCTTCGGCAAAAGGTCACAAGTACATTATCGTAGCAGTCGACTACTTTACGAAGTGGGTCGAAGCTATGCCTACTTTTGGGAACGATGGTGAGACTGCAGCTCTTTTCTTCTTCAACCAAGTTATCGCTCGTTTCGGTATACCTAGAGATATTGTCACTGACCATGGCAGTCACTTTCAGAACAGCATGATGGCTGAATTGGCTCTTAAATTGGGTTTCCGGCAGGAGCATTCATCTCCATATTATCCTCAGGCCAATGGGCAAGTGGAAGCCGTTAACAAATCCTTGAAGACAATTCTTCAACGGACGATTGATAAACATAGATCCAACTGGCACATTATGCTATATCCTGCACTCTGGGCATACAGGACATCAGTTAAAACTACAACTGGCTTTACTCCGTTTCAGTTAGTCCACGGGGTAGAATCCGTATTTCCCATTGAATGCGAGATTCCTTCCCTTAAATTAGCTGTTGAGCTTCTTCCTGACACTTCTAGTCTGGCAGAGCGGCTTCTTCATCTGGAACATCTTGATGAGCAGCGTCGAGATGCAGCCACGTTGAATGAAGCCCATAAAAATCGAGTCAAAGTTCAGTACGATAAGGCGGTTAAGCCTAGGGTCTTTTCCGAAGGCGACCTTGTTTTGGTCTATGCCCAAGAGAAAGATGCCTTGGGGGCAGGAAAGTTTAAGTCAATGTGGTATGGCCCCTATATCGTCAAGAAGGTCCTTAAGAAAGGAGCGTATACCTTGGTTGACTTCGAAGGGAACGAGTTGCCGGAGCCCCGAAATGGGCTCTATTTGAAGAAGTATTATGCCTAGGCTTTGGCCTGGCATTTTGCTTTGTATATAGTAGTTTTTTTGTCTTGTACATATCTGTTTGATTTTCGATTTTTGATGGGATGGTGATGTTTTTGATCTGCTTTGGCAGGTTGTGTTGATGTCATGAGTCATTATGGTTTCGCCGATGGTGCTAGTAGACACACCCGGAACTTAGCTTCCGCGGCTTGAGTGCTTCATTATCCTTCCGGTCAGCTGTTGGTATCAAGAGGGGTCTGCATTGGTCCTGCTTCCAATAACGTAGCAGAATACACTGCAGTCATTCATCTACTCTCGGAGGCAATATCTTTGGGTATTGATTCGTTGGTAGTTTTCTTGGACTCCCAGCTGGTGGTGTCGCAGTTGAACAACACTTATCGGGTACGAGATCCAGTTTTATTACGATTGTTCTTGAGGGTACGTTTGTTACAAAGGTCATTTCAATTTTTGACATTCATTCATATTCCTCGAGCTGACAATTGGTTTGCTGACTCATTGGCTAATCAAGCTTTAGATTGGCATATTAATCATTCAATACAATAAATTTTAATCATCAAAAACATCATACTTTTGATACATTTATCACATCACATCAAATATCGTTGTATATATCATCGGAGTGTCAAAAAACTTTACAAAATTTGGATCCATCAATGCCGTACAAAACTTGGGCTTATGCCCCATCATGTTCAGTCTCAAAAAAGAATATACAGTCATCTAATATGTAAAATCTGTCTACTCCTGAGGACCCTGCCCAGAAGTTGTGTTCCTATAGAACATCACTGCAGTGGCCACACGGCGGAATAGTCTAACCCAGTCCCGGGGTACTCCTGCAACCCGTCTCTGGACGGCTTCTGGCAAGTCCTCCACAGCAGCCAGAGGGATTTGGCGGGTCAGTCCCTCCAAGTTTCTCTGCACGGCCTGGAGTGTCCTGTCAGAATCCGCTGTCTCTACCTCACCTCTGCGGCGTTTATGTCGTGCTAGGCCCTCGGGACGTACTGGTCCAACATCTGAAACATGATCATTTTTCATTTGTCATTCATTATGAATCCAATCCAAAAACATGTTTGTTTTTCATTTTTTCATACATATTTAAAAAATCCAAAAAAAAAATCATATAAGTTAAAAATTTTGAAAAAAAACTTACCGACTGCTCCCCATGCTGCACCGGGTGGAAGTACTAGATCTGGATCTCCTCGGAAATCCATCCCGGCATAGGGATAGTCATCTACTGCGATGATCTGTTCTCTCCACCATAAGAAGAACTCATCGTCCCAGGTAGTTCGGGGTACCTCGCTGCCCCCCAGTCTCTTCATCATGTCTGCCCAACGGGCGATTCTTGGGTCCCGAGGGCTGCTGATAGTTGAGATGGCTTTGGGTCTCAAAGCTGGAACTCTCTCGAAGAAGAATGTGGTCAAAATGGTTCCATAGCCAAAGTGTTTTGTCTTTGTTTGGCGAATGGAGGTCAGTTGTTGTTTCATGTTCTGTAGCAGGGCTGTGCACCAATCATACACATGAATTAAGCACTCTACATCTATGCTCATGTGCGTCCTGGACGCCTGGTGTAGTGAGGCAGATCCTGCCACTCTGCCGATGGTGAATAGGAGGATCTTTATGTGCAAATCCCTGATATCTCTGATAGCAATTTGTGTGCCAACTTTCTTGGAATTATCTACGCAATAGATTTGGACATAGTCTTCCACGGTCAACCCTCCCAGGGGCTTTCCGTGCAGGTCTACTGGGTCTCCCCTCCTGGAGAGTCCAGTGATGAAGTATATATCTTCCACTTCTATGCGTAGTGGAATCTGGTCAATGATGAAGCAATCCTGATCTGGTTCCCAGTAATTTACGAGCATTTCAAGCAATCTCACATTACTTTTCATATTGGGCATTTTGAAAAATTTGAACAATCCACAGTTTCGGAGGACATTTTGTGCTGCGCGATCCTGCATGACCTCTTGGTCGATTGCGCTATGCTCACGTTCCCTCCATGAGATAGTCATCCTGAGAAATTTCATCAAAATTTGCATTAGAAACTTCTTTTTGAGTTACGGACTTGCGCATACGCGACTTTTCCTGTGCACAGTCGCGTGTATACGCGGCTTCACTTCATTGAACCCGCGTATGCGCAGATACGCATTTTTTAAGAAGGGTTTCTAGGCAAAAATTCACCTAATTTTAAATTTCAAACGGACAAAATGAATAAACAGGATGATTAAGGAGCCTACCTGAAGTTTCGCTGAATTCCGACGGTCGGTTGTTCCTGATTTGACGAAACAAGTTTTTAGCTCCAGAGCTCTTTTTCCAAATCAGCTATGCAATAATGAACCAAATGAGAGGTAATTTGTGTATTTATGGCTAAAAATTGAAAATTTTTGCAAAAAATTCCTTATGCTTATTTTTTCGATCTATCTTATGCTGTATAACTCGATTGCTTGGAAGTGCCCAGTTTGGTATGTTTTCAGGTACATTTTGACGATTTTGAGATTTTTTCCGGTTTTTGATCCATGATTTCAGACTCTTCACGGCAGGTATATGATCTTCACTGGCATATAGGTTAGGGAATCAATTTCCGTTGCATCTTGCATTCTAGCCTCCATACTGATCACTTGCCTTAGGGTCGATCCCATCAGGTCATGAGCATTACACCCATTTCACTCGCCGATTTTTAATCATGACTTAATGGTAGAGCCTTCCTTTACATGGGCTTCCTAGTTAGTTCCTCGCTGTCACTTGTTGCCCATGCTGCTTTTTATGTAGGCTCGGGAGTCCTCTTTAGTCCCGCCATGTCTTATGTGTTGAAGCTTCATTCTTCTTCTTCATCACTTATCATTTTTTCTGGCTTTTACCCTAGAGGCTCCCTGGTGTTGTTAAGTTGTATTACTGCATTGCATATTGGCTACTTGTTTATCCTGGCCTTTAGCCGGCTTCATTTGGACTCGATGTTTAAGCCAACTTTTGACCTTGACTTTCTGTACAAGTTAACCATTGCATGCACTTAGCTATCACGACTTGACACCTTTGTACCCATGGATGGAATGTTCCTCTGAGTATCACTGACCAGTTTTCGCCACCTTGCATTGAGCATAGGATTGTTCCAAACCCCGGAACTAGTGCATCTGCTTTCTTGATACTCGTTCTATCCATTGTACCATAACATTCTTTTATTCTTTTTCAGGCTTATTATGAAAAAGACAAAAAAATCAAATATAACAAAAAGAGCGGGAACGGGATGTATCTTCGTTATTTTGATGGCAGTACAGAGTCAGTTTGTCGCCCTTGAACAAAGCACATATACTTATATATGTTTCCTTCATTTGGGATGGTTCTAGTTTTGACCTAGGTTCAGCCTTTACCATGTTTCACTTGTCAGTTCTCCCCCGGTTGGTTATCTCTTCCAATCATATGGAGAGTTTGTTTTGCCTCCTGCAAGACAGACTTATACGGTGTCACTTTTTACTGCCATGGTCATCACAGAGTCGTGCTTTTGTTCAAGGGAAGTTTAGCCTGAGTCGGCCATTCTGCGGTGTCTCTTGACTCATTATTCAGTCGGCCTTCCCGGTCTTGTCAGTATCATGTTCTATCACATCAGATGTTTTGGTCTTCTGCTCGTGTTGGTTTGAGAAGGTCCCCATTGACTTCTTGCCGGCAGGTTTGTCTCTTATCGACTACGACACATTGCTCTGAGAGCAAACCTAGAGCCGCACCTTGGGCCTATTTCCATCATTGATAGGTGACCTCGTGCTCAACATTTGATCATCATCATGGGTCTTTGACTGAGTGGTTTCCCCTGTGTTCGACGTCAGCACACATTATCACACTTGGGATTCGTGCAGTACCTAGATTTCCATTTGACCCTATCGGTGGATTTCTCGCCTCTGTGTCAGCTTTCATTATTGGTTGGTTCAGAGGGTTTCTTCCGTGCGCTAGCTACATCTTGTGCACGTCGGAAACGTACTTCGGTTTTGGTTCCATCACTCTCCTTCGTCCGATTCCTTCCAAATCTTGGCCTGCGGGTTACACTCGCGCTGGACTGATGTGGGATGCCTTAATGCCTTCCTTCCAGCGGATCTTTTCCCATCGACTCCGACTCATTGCTCTGGGAACAAGATCTAGAGTCTTTTTGTCAGTACCTTAGGGTTTGCAGTCATCAGTGGCAGACTCTTCGCTATCGACGGTGGGGATTCATCATTGCCTCCTGATTGGTAGATTCTTTCAAGTGTTCGACTTCAACTCATTCATTCGCACTTGTCAGATTGTACTGGGGCACCTTGACACTAATTATCATTATCGGTGGGTTGTCTCGCGTTGGTTAACGGGAAACATCATTGCCCGGTAATCCAACGATTTCTCACATGGTCGACTTCAGCTCATTTATTCCCATTGTGTAGAATTGTGCCGTCGTGATCGGTGAAGACCTCGGGTTGCATCAGCATTTCTCGGTTCACTGTTGACAGTCCTTTCAGTTTCTGCCAGTGTTGCCGTCCACCCTTATATGTTGCGGTTCAGCACAGCAGCATCTTATATGTTGATCCCCGAGTTGCGTGATTGTACCGTTTGATCCGCCTCTTATGATCCGGTACTTGGAGATTCAGTTACTTGATCAGACATCCAATTGCACTATCTTTGATCAGCTTTCTATATGCGATACTTGGACATTGATACAGACTTGTCTTTCCGGGCCCTGCTCAGATGATTCACTATGTACTTTCAGTTCAGTTATACTTGTATACATGTTGGATCTATTCAGTACTTTCTATATATATGATGTATTTTTGACTGAGCATGGGTATGCCCGCCTCAGCATGTGTTGACTCTCTGGTTTCTTTCATTGGTTTTTGGCAGGCTGAAATCTGGTGAAGTCCTCCCTTGTCCTTGCGAAGTTCTTTCTATGTGCATAATACATTTCGGCCATCATGTACCCCTTCTGACCTCATATATTAGGGGGCATCTGTTATAGCATCATTCCTCACCTTGACATGATTCATGATTGCTTCATGGCTTTATGGGCACCCATTCCTACAGACTTGGACAAATTCACTTAAAAACAGTGGAAAATCCTCCATACGCGACTATGCCCGTGTTTTTCCGCGTGTATACGCAAGTACAGCTAGACTTTTCCGCGTATGCCATTTTAATGATTAAAAAATATATAAAAATCCCTAATTTCGCGCTGGGTTGATGGTTACTCAGGTAGTTCAACCACCCCAGCCCGTGGCCAACTGTTTCCAACTGCTGAAACTGCTTGGAGGGACTATAAAAAGCCCTCATGTGTATGGCCTAAGGGAGAGAGAGAAAGTATTGATATTATACTCTGTTGGTATTCCCTATCCAAGTCTGATTCCCCGTGCCTCCTGCACTTTCCCAGTTCATTGTAGGAAACCCTTGTTTCCTTGAGATACACATCCCTTTATATGTTATCTCGTATGCACCGGTTTGGAAGGAGTCTTAGCGAGGCAAGGGCTGGACGGATCCGGACGACGGTCTGCGAAGGCCTTGGAAGGATCAGGTGATCTCTCCTCTTGATTACTTTTGTACATACTATTTATAATACAGAAGTATCATGCTGTTCCCGAAATAAACGTGTTAGTGTATGCTTTAATGTATGAAGAATATTTGTTATACAAGCATCCATTATGATTTATTTAATGTTTTATATGAATCACACTAACATATAGAGTAGAAATATGTTGTACAACTTGTCCTTTGTGCTGGTTTCTTCTTGTATTTCAGGTTAAGGAGGAAGGACGGTTGCAGGGAGTTTGAACTCCACGTGGATCTACTTCAAACGTAGGACCAACGAGTAAACCTCTCATTCTGCTCTATGTAGTTTTTATGAATG